>JAWMRA010000001.1:80677419-80708220 GCA_035584735.1 Pseudotriccus pelzelni
GAAGATTGGAGGAGCCATCGAAGAGCATCGCAGGACACTGACTCCAGTCCCGGAGCAGCTCTCTGTGTACAACGTGGTGTGGAAGCCATGGCTGCAGCCGTGCTGTGGGACATTCCCATTCTGCTGGTGTGATAAGGAAGGTGATAGTAAACTTGCTGACCTATAAGGGATAGAAACAGATACTCCCTCAGACATGTATTTAGATTAAGAGTGTTTTCTTTGGGGGTGTTGATCGGTGGGTCATTTGTTTCTCTAAATGGAGCCTTTATATAAGAATTGTTCCAGAGAATGGCACAGTGTTTAGTAAAGGTGACTATAGGCTGGGAACTCTCAGGGAGAGATTAAGACAGAATGCTCTGAAGACTATGTTTTAACTTGCATCTGCTGACAACTGAATGAATAGTTCAAACACACTGAAGTGGGTCAAGATTAGAGCTGTACAAGTAATGATATAACTTATGTTTTGATGATTATGAATGTACACTCAGAAGCTTTGGTTTTGGTTTTTTGTGCTGAATTTCTAAGTGACTCCTGGATTAAGGTCTTCCCTAATTTTGTTACCCTTACTGGTAAGGGTATATATAAGGTGCCCCTATAATAAATGTTTGCAGACTATGGCTTCCAAAATAATTAAAAAATAATTTTGCCCAGAAACATGACAAGTTGCGTAGCAGCTGTCTGCACTCTCTGAGAAGGATGGGACTCCTCTGATTGGAGTCAGCCTCTTTTGATGGAGAACACAAAAGGGAAAGGATTTTCCCTTTCCAAAACTCCCATCCCACCCAGCTCCCTAAGCAGCACTGGGAAGGGCATTTTGGCATTGGTGGCCACAGAAGAGCTGCACTGGTAATGAGTTCAGTTATTTGGGCACATGATTGCACAGGTTACCCTGCTGTCCGTATCTCAGTCATAACTCATTGCTGCTGACAAATAGCAGGTTCAGAAAAGACCCTTTGAAAGATGTCAAACACTAACTATGAAAACAAACAATAATTTGCTATAGAGAAATAGAAATGCAAAATAAAAGTATTTCTTGCTTCACAAGTTACATTTTCAGTCCACCAAAGAGCGAAAGTTACTTAGGTCTATCTCTTCACTCTTGTTCTTTCTTTTGCTACAGTTCTTTTCTTCTTTGTGTTAAAATAATTGTTCCTATTTAAGTGGCCTTGCAGGTAATGCTTTTCATTGTAGGGAATAAAATTCATCTGTTCACATAGACATGTTTACACTGGTATATCTGGATATGTAGGCATCCGAGAACAGGATTTGCCCATTTGTTTTACTTCACATGCTTTTAACTGTTCTTCTAACTACTGTGCTAGGACCTGTTTCTCTTTCTCATTTTCCTTGATAAATGTTTGGTTTATTTTGGTTTTATTTCCTCCTTCATTTCCTACAATTCAGCCATCAGGAAATCCACAGGTAAACAAAGCCCTACAGCTTAAAAGCAAAGTTTTATTTTATGCTGTAACTTCATGCACTTCACAGACAGTTATAATTCACCCAGATGCTCCATCAGTGTTACTGATGAGAAAGGTGCTCAAGTCTTACTGTGAAAACTTCAAGAGATTCAGTAAATCCATCACTTCACATGTTCGAGATTGCTGCTTAACTTCCTTCATTGTTAGAAATGTCTGCTTTTTTTCCTTATTTGAATGTATTCTATTTAACTGTTTCTTTCTTGGATGGATAGATTTAAAGGTCTTTTCATATTCAATATGAAGTCTTTTTTTTACTTGAAATTACTGTAATCAGACAGGCATTTTTTGTTCTCTCAGTCATTCCAAGATCCCACTTCATCCTCAAGCCAGTTTAGTCTCGGGGATTTTACGTCCTTTCAATTTTTCAACACCTTTAAAAATATGAGAGTTAATATGATTGAACCAGTTTTTCTTGCGCAGAAAAACTTCATATCACTGTAGGACATCCACTTGGAGCTAGAGGGTACCAGAAAACATCTGAGCTAGGATTTGTCTTGGACACTGGTGTTTGTATATGAAAGTACAGTCATCAGTCCCTGCTGATATCCAAAGTGTCATGGGATCAGCAAACATTTACAGTTGGATAACGTGGACATTACATGTGGAACAATTGTGAGCAATAATAAAGGCTGCCTTGACAAAACCATAATTGGAAACATCCTAACTGTCAAATATCACCATATTCTGCTTCTGATTATGGCAGATGGCCAGGCAAACAAGATGGAAGAGCCTTTCTGGCTGGATAGAGTGAATTTCCATAGATGTGAGAGTTGGAAATGGTGTGATCAGATCTTCTCTAGAGTAAAAGGAGTAGACTCAAATCCCTACTTTCTTCCCTGTGTCTTTGCAGGGTGGGTCCTTTCCTTGAGTCTTGAGTTCAGGAACTTTCTTCTGCCTCCTGAATTGTACCATTTTCACCTAGTTCTTTGCAAGTCCTCCAAAACAAGGAAGAAAAAATCTTCCTCTTAGTATTTCTGAATCTTTCCTTTAATATCTGCTCCCTAATGCATTCAAGCATCTTCCTCTCCTCAGGAGTGCCCTTGCCCTAATTTCAGCTGAAGGCTTCTTCCTTGCAGTCTCATTTCTTTGCCCCACTCCACGGGCTTCTCTTGCCTTCCATTACTTCTACCAATTACTTCTTTGAGCAGAATTTCTTGAGGAAAACGTTGCAGTTACTACTCCTATATGCAGATAAACATTTAAGACCCTAATGTTCCCCTTAAGACTCATGCACCACACACATTGATAATGCTGTGGATACCATTGTAATTATCAGGGTCTGGTTAATGAGTTCTGTTTTCTCCTCCTTGCCATGCTATTTTGTATTAATATTTATTTTAGCCTCCAAACAAGAATATGCCTACACCAAGAACCTCTGTCCTGTTTTCTGCCTTCCTTTGAATAAAGCCCTTATTCTGTGGATTACAGCAAGACACTTTTATACCCCTCTTTTAAACCACCATAAGCACACATAGCCAGTAAAAAGAAGAGTTCAGGGCCCCTATGGGACTGTAAAGATGCATGGCAAGCCAGACGGTGCAACCACATCTGTATTAGTACTGGAACAGGAGAGAACTCAGAAACAGTGGAACTATAATAACATACTGGGGAATTACCAGACTGCTAGAACTGGCATGCACACACCAACATGGCAGTACAATGATTGATTTTTTTGATTTCAAGGAGGTTGGTTGACTCACCCTCTGCATTAGCCACAGATCTCCCACTTCCATCCAGAGGGTGGTTTTCCAACATGGTGTAATGTAGCCAGCAGTCTCACTGCCTGGGATTTATGTACTTTCTCTCAGTTACTTCTAAAGTTCTTCTCTTGGCCTTGGCAGTTGGAGCAGCTTCCTTCAACCTTCCGCTTTAGGGAGCTCTTCCTTACTTAGCACTTGTTGCCAGGAGAAGGCAGGGAAGCCCGCCCCTGCAGCAGGCGGGATGAAAGGAGTGCCTTTGCCCAGATTTTAAAGGAGACCAACACCTGCCAATTACTCCGATATGACTATGCGAGCCGCAATTCCGATAACCCCTCCTTGGAAGCAAAGATCAGAAAGCCTGAGGTGAAGAGGGAAGTAAGAACAAAGCTCCTGCACTGCGTAAGCATGGAGTAAGTAAAAAATTAGGGGTTTCTTTGGGTTTCTGGTTGTTTGGGCTTTTATTGTTGTTGTTGTTGTTGTTGTTGTTGCACAAAACACCCCCCCTCCCAAAAAAAACCAAACCACAAAACCCTCACCATTGTTTTTCCTCCAGAGAGGACTTTTTTTTCCTTTCTTTATACAAAGCTGACCCACCTTTTGAGCAGGGAGTGAACTTGCCATCGCTAGCCGCCAAGCACTTTTGCCTGGGACCGTGGGGCAGCACTTTCCCAGGCAGATTCCAGCCCATGTTCTATGAGGAGGTACTGGGAAGTTGCGCAGGATCAGTGAACTCTGCCCAGCAGAGCTGTGCACTCCCTGCAGGGTGGTGTCCTGCCTGTTCTTGCTCCCTCCCATCCTCCCCTGCCGAGCTGCCACCCTCGCCTGCCAGTGGACCTGGCCCAGCTGGTCATAAGCATCCAAAACAATGCATGAGCAGGTGTAGAGTGTGTGGGGGGGGAATCAGCAGAGTAGGATAATTAACAAGCTGTGCTTTCCTTCCACTTTTAGTGTTTCAAGCCAAAGTCCAGTTTTTGGAGGTGCTTTTTTTTTTTCCCTTGTGAATTTATAGGGATGAATACAAAGCATGATTTGCCCCTGTTTTGCTTCACTATGTTCTTCACTATTCCTCTAGGAGCCATGCCCCTAGTTGCTGCTCTTTTTATCTCATTTATCTGCCCTCTTTCTGTCTCTGATCTTCCAGCTGCGTGTTTTGCTCTTGTCCTGGCTGTAAGGAAAGGTGTGTGTTTCTAGATAAGTAGTTTAAAGCCAGAAAGCATAATTAGATCATTTAGACCAGGTAAATACTAATCATAATGTGAAAATGCACAAGCTAATTTACAGCCTAGGGCAAGACCATCCTCTTCTGCCTTTGCTCTGAAGGCAGGGTGCTGCTGTGCAGCAGCAAGGCCAGAACAGGGTGGCCATAATGAATTAAAAAATTTGGGTTATTTGCCATGTGAACATTGCTTACTGACAATGCACAACACTAAGTGGTAATATAATGATGTAATCATGGTACCAGGTAACAAGTATTGATATAATTCAAGTCAGTAAGAACTATAACCCCCCAGTGCGTGCTCTTGCAGCTGGCCCCTTGAGAGTGCAGAATGGAAAGGAGAAAAAAGACAGAGTACTGATCATCTACTAGTTTGGGCATCTGTCTTTCTTGCAAGGCCATCCCTTGAACTATGGTTTATGAACAGTGCCTGTTTGTGGCTTACCATCAGCAAGCTCTGAGAAAGTGACTGTGCTCACAGGAGCCAGGAGTTTTTGATTTTTTGTTTCACTCCTTCCCCCCTTGTTGCCTTTCCTCTCCTGAACATTTGTATATCTAGAAGCTATGGAAGAGAGAAAAGGTCAACAAGATGGAACAGTATGTGGCATATAGTATGTGTCATGTGCTTGTTCCAGAGCCATAATGCTCTGGAATTAAATTAAATTAGCATTTTTAATTACATTTTAATATACTGTTTAATGCAGTGAAGCTGTTTAATAGCAAGTTTTTATAAAAGGTGAAAAGCAAGTGTTTATTTTCAGTCAACAGCTAAGCAGAAAGAGACTTCAATACACCACCTGTAAATATTTATATATATATATCTAGACACACAATAATTATAATTCACTTTTTTATATTTAAATAAGTGCTAAAGAGTTTGGGGTTTTGTTCTGGTTTTGCATCAGTGTGCAAAAAATGTCTTTCAATATCTGAAGTTAGACAAAGAAAAGAAGGAGGCAAATTATTTTGCTGTGTCCAATTACAGGTTTTTAGCATAACTGACAAGAGTTTATTCCAAATTTTTCTGTTGGAACTGAACCTCTCTTAACACTTTTAAGAATGAGAAATTCCTTTCAACTCTGGTGGATTCCCAGTGAGTAGTGGTAATGCCAGTCTTCTGGCGATAAGGGTGAAACAAGGGATATGCCTGCTTCAATAAATATTTTTGTCATGAGCAGGAATTTTTAAGTGAAGGTATGTCTTTTTTATTCTCTGTAAGTTTGACTATTTTTTTCCTTTTCTTCGCTGCCAGATATCAATAAGGATTGACTCTAATCTGGGAATATATTCAGTAAGTGAAATATTTGGAGAATATAACTTGGTATCATTCCAGGCCCCTTTTGTCTGTGCAAGAACTAATCAATCTACAGAATTAGTATTTTAAGATTATGGGATATGTACCAGCATTTAAATAGTAGGGAGAATTATTAGTATTAAAACAAAAAGCATTCTTGAAATAGAAAAAGAATGCTTTGATGAGAGGGAGCTTCTTCAAGGCAAGAGTAGTTTTCTTTAACTTATTTGAACTCTTTAGGTAAGAATCTTAAAATTAGCTTTAACTGAGCTCCTTTAGGTAGCTCTAAAAAATAAGTCTCACAAAGTGGCTGATGAGGGAGCCACTAAAGTAGTAGTTTATATCATATTGTTGCTCTGATCATGTTTAGTGTAAGGTGTTAAATTTTGACTGACTGCCACTCTGTGGAGTCTCATAACTTATGTTTCTTTAGAATACTTTTCTTTCACTTAAGGTACACAGTCATGATTATATTGAACTCTTCTTGGAAACCTGACTGAACAGTAAATAGCTTTGCTTGCAGAAAGTATAGCTCCTTTTGTTTCTTTGCACAGATTTATGCACTAATTAGTCATTTACCATATTGTTCTTGACTGAGCTTTTGTCCTCTCAAAATAAAATATGTTTTTCCACTCTTGAATTATTTTTATGTGGTTCTCTGCCCTCTTCTCTCCAGTTCTTAGACTTCATTTTAAAATAGTACACTTTTGTTCAGTACACAATCTGAACACATCAGTAGTCAGGTTTTTGAGGTAAAATCACAGTTATTTAGGTTAGAAAAGTCCTCGAAGATTTAAAATTATTTTGTTTGAATTGAACAACCTTTTTTTCCCCCCAAGCAACCGTGCACTCAAATGCATCACTTTTTCTGATGCTTTATTTGCTTTAAGTTTTTGTTGTTTCTTTCTTTACCCTCATTTAGGAAATTAAACTCCATTAAAAATCATGTCACTGTTGTTCCCCCCCACTTTTTTTTTAATCCCTCCCTGACTGTGAGCTCCACAGTGCTAAAGTTGTCTCTCCCTTTGTAAAAACTGTCACAGAAGTAGTCTAAGGTGCGACGCTCATACACATATGCAGCTTCCCTGTAAAATACTGAAGGAGAAGATTTCTGGAGTGCTATCGTTTCATGATGCGATCATTCTCTAAGTGTGAATTGAGCACAGCAGTTTCACCTTAGAAAACAATCCTAAGGCAAACATAGGCACCATATTTTTTAGTTTAGTAGGTATTTTTCAATATCTGATTGCCTGTGCCAATGGCTTCTAATTTATCCTTTGAAGATCATTATTAATAAGGCTGTGGGAGCTCAGTTATGGTGTGAGTTTATATTACATCTTGTAAGCAAAAATTACATAATAGTTGTCTGTATTTTCCTAATGTTTTGTGTTTACCTGATTCATTAAGCAGATGTTGTAAAACCCCTTAGTAATACTAGCTGCCAAATGTTTGTGTTGTTTTTTTTCCAATACCCTCATGTTTTTAACCAAGGAGGTCTGTCTCAAGCGGAAGCCTCTTGCCATGACTGTAATATGATTACTTCCACAAATAGTATTTTAGGTAATATGAAAATGTTTATGTCTGTAAATGTGCATGTATCTACATGTATTTTGTGTACTCTCCCTACTGCTTTCAAGGTTAACTGGTGTTTAGTAACTAAACGTACTTGCAGTCTACCTCAGTGTATTGCTGAAAGATGATCACTTTGAGGTCTATCTATGGTTATTTTATAATGTACAATAATGCTACAGCTTAGGATATGGACTCAGAACTGTAAGCAGTATGTTACCTGAGGTGGAATTTGTCCTTGACCCTATATTAGTCCACAAGCAGGATTATCAGAGGGATAAATATTCATCACTTAAGCATGAGAAAACCAGGTGCTAGGATGGGACTACAGGCATAAGTAAAAGCAGATTTCATAATTTGCTGCCTTTTTTTCCCCCCATTTCCTTTATTTTTAACAAGACAGGCAGAGCTGGAGAGCACTACTTGTCCTCTACCTGGAAAGAATGCCTAAGTGACTGAAATGGGCTGTCAGGGTCCTTTTTGGGACATTCCCACTGCAGCTTTAACTGAATGTATTAGCACTTTGGAAGGATTCATTATTCCAGTGTTATGCCCTGAAACTCTTAAGATGTTCAACACTGGCAAATAGAAAAGTCTCCTTTCCTTAAAATGAATATTTCGTGTAGAGATGGAAATAGCCCACAGCGCATCTCATGCAATCTTTCACCCCAATTCTGTACATCACTGTTGTAACTTAGTAGTAGAATGCACAAAAAAAACCCTGAAAAACCAAACCAACCAAACAAACAAGAAACCAAACCAACAAAAACCCCAAACTGGAACTTCGCTATTTTATAATTCAATTCCCATAGCCACTGGTTAATTATTTACAATTGGGTGATCACAGTCATGTTTACAGATAGCCTGATTTGTTGCGGTTGCCTGTCAGAGGTGATGGTTACTGATTCATTAAAAAACGTGAGTTTGTACAGAAGATCTTTCCATCAAAATGGCAAATCCTGAAAGGATTTGCAGGAGCTCTCTCAGTCTTTTCTAGAGATTTGCTGCTGCCCTATGTCTTGCGAAGTTAGTACGTTGCAATGATAACTGTGTCCATCTGAAAATATCAAACCAGGATTAAGTTTTAAGGCTTTTGATAAGCAATATTTACTTGGAGAAACACATTCTAGGCATATCTATATGAAAATTCTGTTGTGCATGTGTAAAAATGTAAAGTCTAGGTTTTTTGCAGCAGATATTTATTACAGTTGATGCTAGTATGGGGCCTGGTTGGCATCTTACAATGGCAGTAGAGGACATGGCTTCAAGTTCAAGTGTTCTTGATTTGTACGGGAGAGATTGTTTAGGTTTTTCCATTTTCCTTCCAAATTAAAATTAAAACTACTTTACTCACTAGAGACAAGATAAATGCCAAAATGACTGTGGAACATAACCTGAATTTTCATAGAATTTGTGAAACTTGGAAACACTAACTGTTCTCAGCTCCTAGAAGTTTTTGAAACATTTTGGAATCTATGCAACTGATTCAAGATGAAAATTCCTGAGCCAAGTGAATGGCAGGGTTTATTGTGCTATAGAAAGGCTCCTGTGGCCTCAGTGGCTGGAGTTATTTCAGTTGTTGAGATGGAAGAAGGGAAACTCATAAAATTCTGTTCCCCTGCTTCCCTCTGAAAGTGTGGCTGGCCAATAAAGTTTCTCAACACTCTCCAACACTTACAAATTATGTCTATAAAAAGTAAATTTTTTGTGTTTCAGGAGGTACCTCCTAATATCATTGACTTCATGTTTATTCTGGCACACATTTGGCTTCAGTGCAGCTGTGGACTCTAAACCAAATATACTTCTGTTTCTGGCTGATGATCTTGGCATTGGAGATATAGGCTGTTATGGGAACAATTCCATAAGGTAAAATATTCTGAACAATATATTTAACACTATAGTATACCTGTCCTGGGGAATTAAGCCTAATTATTAAAAAAAAAAAAAGTTCTTAATCTCTTAATTCAAGACTCTAGTAATTGTGTATCTAAGTATTTATATATATGCACATAGTATTGGGGCCTAAATAAACAGTGTGCAGTGAAAGAAAAGAAGTATAATATTTTCATTTTGGTTTTAAGTTTGTTCTGGGAATCCCTTTCCCCTTGACTTCAATATGTGCTAACTCTTTGTATTACAGTTACTGTTTTCTCTTCTTCTCATGCATGAATTTCTTCTTTCCTTTTCGTGCATGTTTAAGCCTTACACTATTCACCCAGTGCCTTTCCAGAATCCCTCATACACTTGTTTGCTGCCTTACCCAAAACACTACAATCCAGACTCACGTGGACTGACCCACACGAGTTATTACATGATTATGTGCCTTAAGACCTAAAGAGGCAAAGCAGGAGTGAACTTGTGCATCAGGGGCACATTTTATGAGCCTCGTATTGTGTTCTCCAAGTGGAGCTCAGATGTTTTCTTGCATGCTCTGAGTGCACCTCTCTCACATGGTGTTGGTGGGGTTATACAGAGATATGGGAATGTGTTTGTGGAACTCTGTTGTGCTTCTCTGCTAGTGATAAAGACAGGAGTGAGGCCTCTTTCACTCTTCATGGTGTTGTACTTCACTCATCTGCAAGAGCTGAGCTTCCCATACAAATGTACCTGCATAAAGATATCAACCTATTATGATATAAATAGCATGATTTAAAAACATGGAACAGAAAGTCCTGGTTTAAAGAGCTCCAGACACCCTGAGAGATGCTCTGGCTCAATGAACTCTGAAACTTAGGGTTCAAGTGCTCTGGCAAAAGTGATCTGTTGAAAGTATTGGCATAGAAAAATATCAGCCTTTCTTAGATAATCCTTCCTATTTTAGTTTTATCTTCAAATGAAACAGTTCCAACAATGTCTAAGTGTCTTTGCAGTATGGCCAGGTGCATTCTAAGACTGTGCTTCAAGAATTCGCCAGTGCCTACAACCCACTTCACCCACTGTATCCAACTTGTTACTATACCAGTCTTGGAGTGTTAAAGATTTTTTTGGGGGGGGGGGGGAGGGGGAGGAGCTGTTTAAAAACCTTAGTTCTTGACAATTTATTTTAATAAATTTCAGATTACCTTGCTTCTATTAAACTTGTAAGTGTTTTTTAGGACCCCAAACATTGACCGCTTGGCAAGAGAAGGAGTGAAGCTTACTCAGCACATCGCTGCAGCTTCACTTTGCACTCCGAGCAGAGCAGCTTTCCTCACTGGCAGATACCCCATTAGATCAGGTTTGGCCCATTTTATATTACAAATTGCTTTGCATGGTGCTGAGAAACTACCATAGCCAATAGGTACTGGAATAGGAGAATTGAGGCTGTTTTCTCCACCTGAGACAGAAAATGTCTCTAAGTTTCTTGCTCAAAGTTTCTTGAGAGCTGGCAGAGCTTTAGCCTTACTTTATAGTGTGTAGGAGATCTAAATAATGAAAATAAATAGGTATGGAGAAATGCCAACAGCAGTAATACTTGTCACTTCCTTACTGCAGCACAGCCTGCGGTGCAATCTGCCAGAATCCCTCTGGATGGTTATGGTTATAGGTAAGGCTTTAAAACAGGGTTCTCAAGAGAAATGGGCAAGCTCATTGTCAACATGTTGCAGAAAGTCACAAAGCTCTGGTGAAAATGGAGGTTGGATCCATTCCCCACCTTTCTAAGATGCTTTATGGAGAACTTTATAGATATTCATCTCTCACTAGGTAATACATAGGAAAATTAGATGCCTACTTTTTAAAACTAAGTGCAAATTCAGTGTGCATGTTTGGTGAACTGTCTCCTGCCTGACGTGATACAGCATCCCTCTCAGTTAGGAAAATGTAACTGTTATCTCCTAGTTTAGATTGTTACTCACAGATACTCAGAAAGTTAGAAAACAAAATTTACTATATACAATCGCCAGTGCTTTATTATCAATTTGCTGTCAAAGCTGATGTCAAGGAATATTTGTGTTGCAATAGAACTCCTGAGCACCTGAAGCACCTAAGGCACACTATTGATAATGGTATGTGACTGCCTATAAAGTATGCTTTGCTTTATATCTCGTGAGGAACTCTGCTGGCTTGAGGTTGAGCTCCTGATGCAAAGATTGGCAGGAGCAGCCCAGGCTCTGCCAGCAGAGATAAAAAGGCTCACAGGACTGACCACAGCAATTTCCATCAGGGATGGCATCCAGCAACAGGTACCGAGCGCTGCAGTGGAATGCCGGGTCAGGAGGGCTCCCTGCTAATGAGACGACATTTGCCAGGCTGCTGCAGCAACAAGGCTATACCACTGGACTGATAGGTAAGGGAAAATGTTTTAACATGGCCTTGAAGAATTAACTAGTTATATGAAGGGAATTTAGGGATTGTTTTAGCACAGAATGTTCTCTCCGAAAGGTTGAGGGGGTAAAAAACCCTCTGCTTGAAAGAAGACTAAAAATACCACAGTTTTCACACAATGCTAATGTCTGTACAAACTATCCAAAACAGGAAGAATGAAAAACTGTCTCATGATTATAATGGTGAGCATTTATTTTACTTGGTCTTTCAGAGGTTGGAGAAACAAAAGAGAAAGGAACAAAGTTTGTGTCACAGAGGAGATCACAAAGCACAAGCATCTCACAGATGAAGCTGTTGAGTCCCAGAGACATGCTATGGTGGCTGTTTCCTCAGAGGAAGCCAAAATGCAAAGGTGTCAGGGAAACACTGTCCCACAACACCTGCCTGTCTGTGACTTTGATCAGACACAACAATTTCAAGATTTGTTGTTCTTTTGCCAAATATCTCTAAAATCAACAGGCAAATTTTCTTTTCCCTTTCATTCACATTTTTTTCCTGTCACATTTTATTGTGACAACCACTCCATAATGGATCCCTTCACATAAATGGGTAGGTAGGGTAAGCACTGTGTCATTTAAAATCAGGTAATTTATGGCCAGCTGTGCCAAATGCATTGTCATTTCCAACTGCTAGAAATAGAGGTGGAGGCACTGAACGACAAACTAATTAACTGTAGTCTTTTTGGCTGTCTCTGTAATCACTTGGCAATCACATAACTCGGCAAATCAAGGATCTTTTGATTCAGCACACGTTCGAAGCAGACAACAGCTGTTTTTTATGTTTTGGGCAAGGATAGAGTAAGATATTGGTTTTTTTCTCTTTTCATGTGGAGTAGGGACATGCTTGAGAAATCTTCCTCCTTAGTCTGGTGATCAAAATATTTGCCAATATTGTCCAAAAGTTTACTGGATCTTTCAGTTATATCTTCTGTATGTTAATCTGTGAATTGAAAGTTTGGAAGGGAGCATAATAAAGCCACCAATAAGTTAGAGTACCTTAATTCTTTGGTCCTCACTGAAAAGTAATGAAATCCTATCCTTATGTGACCCTTGTCACCTCAGTAACTGAGAATCTCACAAATTTATCTGTTTATCACCTGACCACTTGGGGATCACCCATTATGGTATCATGTTCACCTGAACAGACACTGGTTTCACTCAGCATGCTTGCGCACGAGGAGGATGCATTGACATTCTGTGGAAAAATTGAGCGACTCACCTAATTCCCAAAGAGACGTTGACACTGGTACCTTGAGCTCCTTTTGAGTTGTTCACCACAATGTTCTAATTTCTTTCATGCCTTAAAACCTTCAGGAAAGTGGCATCAAGGTGTAAACTGTGAATCCTTCAATGACCACTGTCACCATCCTCTCAATCATGGCTTTGACTACTTTTATGGAATGCCTTTAACACTTCGAAACAACTGCCAAAAATATAAACCTCCAGACCTGGATGCAGCCCTTCAAGATAAGCTTTGGCTTTACAGTCAGATAATTACTCTTGCTGTGCTCACTCTTACTGCTGGAAAACTGACTGGTTTGATTTCCATCCGCTGGAAGATAATTGCCTGTGTTACTTTGGTGGGCGGCCTTTTCTTCGTTTCTTGGTATTCCAGTTATGGCTTTGTGCAATATTGGAACTGTATCCTGATGAGGAACCACGATGTCACTGAGCAGCCGATGAAGTTAGAGAGGACTGCTTTCCTCATGCTGAAGGAGGCAATATCATTTATCAAAAGGTCTGTAGTTTTCTGTAGAGGTGCTGGGATGTGCTGGGCACTTGGAATAGAGTATTTCTCGCTAGTAGCTATAACTGTATCATGAGAACTGCTTGGTTTTGCACTTCATTCTGCAAGCCTCGTTTGTGTTCTTTTTCATAAACCCTACAAAATACTGAGATAAAATGTGTCTCATGCATGAAATTGTTACATGTTAAAATATCAAAACACTTGAAATCTATTTTTATGGATTGAAAAGGAAGCCAAGTAAGGTTGTTCAGTTTCTAGATTCAAGTTTTTCCTGCACAGCTTTCTATATTTTTCTGCATCAAATGTCTTAAAGTACAGGGAAAGTAGCTACTCTTCTACTTTGTGAAAACAAACATAATGAAAAGTGGCCATCTTGAAAAAGCCACACAAATATTAAAGTAAACAAGAGACTGTATCCAGTTGCATTTTAATTAAAAAGTCAGCAGAACTGAGCATCTGATTTATTTAAGCGCTGTGCAAAATTCTATGCCTGGGTACACACTGGAAATTGAAAATGATCAGTCTGAAAAGGATCTTTCTTGCCCACATTTCATGCAAAAAGAGAACACATCTGTGATTACTGAGAAAGCGCTAGATGTGAGTATAGTCTGTGTCTATGCATAGATATGAAACCTTTCCAAATATTCCAAACACACATACAAAATATTTTTTTGTTTTGTTTTGTTCTTAAGAAACAGGCACGGACCATTCCTTCTCTTTGTTTCCTTTTTACATGTTCACACTCCCCTCTTTACAACGTCAAAATTTCTTGGGAAGAGCTGTCATGGTTTATATGGAGACAATGTAGAAGAAATGGACTGGATGGTGGGTAAGTATTCTCCATGAAGGATATGTTTCAGACACATAAACCTGTATATTTTAAATCAGAAAAACTAATAAGGCCAAAATACCTACAGAAATGTAAGCTATTAAAAACTTCTTATGGGGCATTGTGAAAGATTATTATTGAAACATTTTAAGTGTGTCTTATTCTTTCCAATTCCAAAACCTTGCTGTCTGTTTTCTTAAATTTAAGGAAAAATTCTGGATTTGCTTGACGAAGAAGGTTTGAAAAATCATACATTCACGTACTTTGCCTCTGATCATGGAGGACACTTGGAGGCTCAGAATGGATCTGCCCAGCTAGGTGGCTGGAATGGTATTTATAAAGGTAGGAAGACCATTGTAACTTTAAATGAAGGTTAAAATAAGAAACAAGCGATTTCCTTGAATGAAGCAAGCAAAGCTGGAGTGAGTTGCATTTTTAGCTTGAAATGTAAGTGAATAGCGTAAGGGCACATTGTGTCAGGACTGGCTGTAACAATTTATTCCTTGTATCCCTTTATATTCCACCCAAAATCAGTGATTGACATAAAATCCAAATGGTCTTTCGGGTCGAAGAGGATCTCACTCTTTACCTCTTGCTCAGCACTTTCTTCTGTTAACTATGTGAAATATGAAGTATGTGAAGTCCAAAGCAAGGGAAGAGTTGAATCTGTTGGATAAAAAATGTATTACTGCATCTCTTTCTGTACCCTCAAATGAAACAAGCCAATGAAGAGGTTTGTGTTTTCCTCTGAGTTCCATGTGTTGATTCATTTTACTGCAGGCGGAAAAGGCATGGGAGGCTGGGAAGGAGGGATCCGTGTGCCAGGAATATTTAGGTGGCCAGGAGTACTACCTGCAGGCACAGTTATTGATGAACCTACAAGTCTTATGGATATTTATCCCACAGTAGTTCACCTGGCAGGAGGAATATTGCCGCATGACAGGTATGGAGGCATTTACCACTGGAGAGCTAATGACTAAAAATTGACTGTTTCTTATCATCCTTGGAAATCCCACAAATGCTCCATTGCCTCAAGCCTAGCCTGAGCTTTTAAACTAGTGAGTAAACTCTCACAGATATACACATAGGCATGCATGTGTCCAGAGCAGTTGTTCCTTCCAAACACATGTTCAGTCTCATTCAGGAAAGATTTGGTGGCTGAGGTTGTTTTGGCACCAAATGACTTGATTTACAGACATTTACAGGTACCTCCTAAGTTTGTTAAACCCATCTTCCTCAGCAGATTTCTTTAAGTTCCCTTGCAAGTCGCAAAATGTTAACAGTTATGAGATCAGTATTGATTTAAGGAATAAATTACTTCTTTCTGCAAGACCAAGTTCTAAATATTGTTTATGTACTGCTAAATGAAGTTAGTTGAGCCAGATGTTAAAAATTAAAATATTTAAACTCAAAAAAAAAATCTGGGTATGTAAATATTGGTTTGGCAGCCTGCTGGCTGCTCCAAATCTATGACCAAATTATTCTGTATGCTCTCTTAAGCACTGGTGCAGCCAATGCCAAAGCAGTGCTAAGTATGCAGTTCACTGTCAGGTTTGCCCCTGCTTGACTGTGCTTCTCTGCATTACATCAGGGTGATTGATGGACGAAACTTGCTGCCTTTACTGCAAGGAAGAGCTCAAAAGTCAGATCATGAGTTTCTGTTTCACTATTGTGGGTCCTACTTGCACGCAGTGCGGTGGCACCAAAAGGACAGTAAGTATAAATGTTTGTTCCATGGTAACTGCAAAACATGATTTTTTTCCTCTTGCTGATCGGCAAGTTTCTTGTGTGGCTGTTGCTTTCCAGTACTGAGATTCTTGAAATGGTTCTGCATGACATATCACTGACTCTAGCTAGTCAGAGATGTCTTAAAGCAATGAAGTTTTTCTAAGTAGCAAAGGGAATGCCTTAAAGTGGGATGAGAATACAGGCAGTTTACTACCACACTGGAATTTCAATGTGGGTTTTTTTTCATATTTATAGATTTTCCATCTTCAAAGTCAGTAGTCCACACGGATAATCTGATTTGTGGTGTTGGGGCTGCCAGCATATGTAAGAAGAGGTCTCCTTAGTAAATAGCTGTATTCCTATTGCTTCAGGGAACTTTCCATTTTTCTCTACAGCCTTGTAGTTGTGCCATAAGATTTCTTTCCTTCCAGGTGCAGCTCTCTGGAAGGCTCATTTTGTGACACCAGTCTTTCATCCACCTGGGTCTGGGGCTTGTTATGGAAAAAAAACCTGCCCATGTTTTGGGGCAGGCGTGACCCATCACGATCCTCCATTGCTGTTTGATCTCTCACGAGACCCCTCTGAAGCCAAACCTCTCTCGGCTGACACTGAGCCCCTCTTTGACACTGTCCTAAGGAAGATTGGAGGAGCCATCGAAGAGCATCGCAGGACACTGACTCCAGTCCCGGAGCAGCTCTCTGTGTACAACGTGGCGTGGAAGCCGTGGCTGCAGCCGTGCTGTGGGACATTCCCATTCTGCTGGTGTGATAAGGAAGGTGACAGCACACAAATTTTGTGAGATGTGTGTCTAATGATATGTCCTGTGGCACTGAGTCCTCTGCTGACAAAGCTCTCAGATAATAATTGTGTCTTTTCTTTATCTGGGAAACAAAGTGGATGAAAATAAAGAAAAAAAAAAAGCAACGTCAATCAGAAGTTTTCCCTTTCATTCTTTGCCACTGCAGAAGGGTTAAGGAAATCCTGTTTTTACAGTCTTGCATGTAAGAGAAAACTGTAGAGGTACATGCCTAATCTCTGGCTAACTTATGCCTGCTCAAGGAAGACATGAGTAGAATGCTGCAGAGAGCCTAGTGTACAGTGCTGAGCAGGCAGCTGTAAGAAATGCTAGGTTCACATAAAACTCTAGATGTTTGCAGTTGTGTCTCTGTAGTCCACAAATCATGGTTGCACTCTATCCAAACGTAGTGGTTTGAGTTGTTGCTGCTTCCTGTACTGTTCTGTTGTCTCTGCAGAAATACCGTTAGGATGCTGAACGACACCTGAGATGGAGTGAATCTGATTTAGTAAGGGAGTGTCCTCAAGCTGTGAACTTGTGATCTGAAGCTTTAGCTGGGTAAAAATTACCTATATCACAGACATTGTGAAGTACAAAATGTTGACGTGCAATATGCCTCTGCAACAGTTAAAAAAAGAGAGAGGCATTTTTCTCTTCAGAAAGAGGTTCTGTTGCATACTAATTTGGCAAAAGCAATTTTATTGCATTTAAAATGCTAATGAAACTGTTTTGGATTAATAGTTTGCACTGTTTCAGTGCAAATCCTAGAAAAACAAGGTTCATCTGAGTATTGGTGTAAAAAAATATTCAGTAGCAGTATATATATTTTTACCTACTACAACTTGTATAAAGAGATCATGCCAACATTAGATAAAAAACCCACAAAATAAACCAAAACTAACAAAACAAAAAACCTGCAGTGCTGTGATCCTAGCTTGACTTTCTAAGACAACTGTGCACTGCATTTTGCAATGAAATTACACAGATTTTAGGACTTTGAACTATATTAATGGCTGTATTTTTGCGGGAGTAGATGAAGTCAGAGTTCATTATAAGCATCCTGCTAGAATTCTAGAGAAACTAGTGGTTGAATTTAGTAAATGGAAAAAGGTTATTGTAGTTTGTTTGTTATTTTGCTTCCCCCATCAAATATCCCTGCAAACAGTTTACTTGTTCAGCTAGTTTAGTTGGTTAACACTTTTCTTCTTATCTCTTAGTGATTTTTTTCCAAAGCGTAGCATAGAATTGATTTTACAAAATTTTGCATGTAATTTCAATATTTATGTTTTTCACTACTCTAAGTTCACTCAGAAAGTTTGTCAAAGGGAAAAGGGGCTAAATGAATGCCAGTGATTGCTTTTAGTACTCAGATGTGCAAAAAGCCAGAAAGAAAACATCAGTATAAAGCACACAGTGACCCAAAATAAGTTTTTGCTGGCAGAGAATTTTCCTGTGTGAACAGGGAGTAAACAGCAGCTTCCTGTCCTCAGGCACAGTGAAAAACTGGTTAGTTGAAGAGCAGGAAATACTGCAGGGCTCAAACTGCAGAGATAAAAATCATCTCCTCTCTGCTTCAGTGTTACTTATTTACTTTTTTGTTGTTGTTGTTAGAAAAAGTCTTTGTTTAAAATTTAGTTCTGTTAAGACAATGAGTAATCACAGCTGTTATCTCTGTACTGGGTCACTAACACAGTGGTGAGGAACAGAATGCAAGGTCTTTGCTTCCAGATAGTTTTGTTAGCAGGAAAAAATGTAAAAATGTGAGATTCTGGGTGGAGGGAAGGGATGGTGGGGTATCAGTTTGCATTTTTAAGTCATGCCAGCAGCACATGTTGAGAAAGATGTAAATAGTCTAGAAAGACTGAAAAAAAAGTTTACTCATAATTTGGACGAAAGCCAGGTGAAAATTAATGCTTATGTTATTGGCAGTGTTCAAAGATCTGCCTTTCCCAAAGCATGATGTAATTTTTGATAAAGACAATTTTTTAAAGAAAAATCTTTGTACCAGAAGCATCACAAGCTGTTAAGCAGTCATACAAAATAAGTATTATAGTCAAACAGATACGAGTAAAAGTAGCCCCATGTGACAACATTCAGTTATTTTTGTAAGTGCAAGGAGGTCAACAAATAAAAAACCTCTAGCCCTGGTTATCCCTGCCACAGGCTTATATGAATCTGATAGTTTAAGCTGCTTCAACTTTCCACCTCACTGGCTCCTACTGACTTCTCTAGAACAGTCTTAAATTCAGCAGTCACTGTATTCAAGTAACTTGGAGAATCAGAATGTCAGCAAATAGAAGGAGCTCCTCCAAGTAGTTGCTAAAGACCTTTTGAACTGTAAAATGTACTACAACAGAGTTAGGATCTGAAAGAAAGGGGTGGAGACTAGATGTTCAGTTTTTGGGTGTAGGGGAAGAAAACACAATTTAAGTATGTCTACTTTTCTAGAAAATGAAATGAAAACAAAAAGACAACATGATAGAAGAAAAGAGGGAGGACAATCCTTTGATCCCATCTGGAAGGCTGAAAAAGCTTTGTGGGAGAACCAAAACCCTTTATAGCATCTCTTGTTATTATTTATAGCAGCTCTTTTAAAGCACCGAAATAGAGCAGTAAGAGACTTTATACAAATTTGCATGAAATAAACTGGATAGGGAATCTAAAAAAGGCAGTGGTCATGTTGTGCCAGTATTTCGAGAATAAGGACTTTGTACTCCGCCTGGAATTCATGCAAAACCTGCATGGCAGTTCCAGTTTGCTGTGTGTTGCTGGCAGGAATCCCAGGTGGTGTCCATGCTGGAGTGGGGGAAGGGAGAGCAAGAGGAAAAGGAGCAAGTCCCAGCCCACTTTTGCCCACACACTTCTTAGAGGATCAGGACTGCTCAGCACACCAGGGAGCAAGAGGGATTTCAGAACAAAAAGAATAATTGAGACAAGGGTTTATTTGTTTTCCACATGTAAAAAGGGGTTGGCCATTTTTTATTAGTCCTGATGATCATTTATCATGGCTTACTGGCTTAGAGAGGGAATTACTATCTGACATATTCTTGGATTTGTCTAAGAAATTTCTGATTTCTGGAGGCTGCTGTTAGATTTTTGAATCAAGTTGGGTTATTTTCATTTCACAGATAAGGAAACTGGACAAGCCTTAGGGCGTGGTACTGGGTTCATCACATCCTAGCACTGTCAGTGAGAGCTCTACCTTCAGAAGAAATCAGAACCTAAACGAGAAATGTGATTATGCATATTTAAATTATGGGGTTTTTTTAATGTGCGGTACCTCTTCTACTCCTTCAGTAAGAGCAATGCTTCTAAAATGGCTTGCAGTAAATCAGATGGTGACAGAGCCAATGGTATTAGATCAAAGTATCATTTCAATAGCACCAGTGCACCTCCCTGGTTCAAAGTTCACAGTTTTCCTAAGGGGCTGTACGAAGTCTCTGTCTAAATACTGACATGCGTGCTGTGACCAGCTGGCTGTGGTGCAAGAACCTGTGGGGAGAAAGTGGACAGCAGCAGAGCTATTGTAGCAGCTTTAGAAGCTTATCAACTCCCTGGGAACTCAAAGGATTTTTTAGATGTTCAAATCTGTCTGGTTCTTTTGCTCCACTACAGCTCACAAGGGGTATGATGATCCTCCACTACTTGGTATAGACTGAGAACTTTTTTATTGCAATAGTTTTGGCTTAATCAGGTACCACAAGCTCTTTAAATGCAATGCTGTCTAACAGTTGCTGGGAAGGCAGAGCTCAGACACAGTTATTAAAGCACCTAAAAGATATCACAACTACAGATGATGACCAGAGCCATCACTCGTTCTTTATTCTCACAGGTTAATGGCTTCATGCACTTGCCTGATCATCACCCCAGCTCTGTCTTATGGGACCACAGTTCACCAGAGTTTCAGCGGAACTGCAGTCAGGCTGAGCTAGTGAAACACCACTAAGCTGCCATCTCAAAAAGATCTGAGATCCTAGTAATTAGTCCTTTGCTTTTCAAAGCATGATACTGGGCTTCAGGCATCTGCATCAGCAGTAAGGTCTTGCTTCAAACAGTCTGACTCAGCCAGGAGCAGGAAGGATGAGCTGTCAGTACTGTCTTTCAGGATCTTGCCAACAGCAAAGGGAAACATACAGAGAGGATTATACTCTGCTCTGGCCTGTTTAGTATTCCTTAGGTATCATTATCTACTCAAAAGGCAGAAAAAACATTCTCAGAAAATACTATATTTTCCTGCTGATTTTTGGAGGAAAAAAGCCCACAAGTCTTTCATTACCCAAGATGGAAAATTTCAGTTCCCTGTGTTTAGAAGTGACTGTTTGTTTACAAATGGGTTTTGAGTTGTTATAGAAAGTAAATATTATAATTACTTTCAATCTGTTCCTTAATACAGCTGACAACACCTTTGTTCTTGTGCTGTTTTGAAATGGAAAGAAGGGCTGAAAAGTGGTGATTTTTGCATGGATAGGATATTTCAGATTTTTCTATCACTTTTCACAATGAGGGAATGAATAGCATATCTAATTTAGCACAGTGTACACCGTGAAAATGAGCATGTGCCAGTCCCCAGTGGAGCCAGTTTACCATGTACTTCTGCATGCCTGTTCGCACAATTCCACTGCAATATTTTCTGAAGATCCCTTAGGCTATTCACAAGGAAAAGGAGTGCATTTCCCAAGCCATTCTTTTTCCAAAGAAACTAGGTTTGTTCTCTGTTTCAGCAAAGTGTAGAAAATCGCTTCCACTCCTAAAGTTTGCCTTGTGAGACAAAAATAAATATTTAGAAACTGAAAGATTATTTCTAGATTTTTAAAGGTTGAATTCATACAGTTGACAGGTAGAAAACCTGGCAAATTAAATTTATAAATGGCATTAAGCTTTGGAGTTCTTTAAGGAAATAAAGATATTTATGTTTACAGATAGCTTTTAGCAACATTCAGTACTTTGAAAGTACTAGATGGCATCTTAAAAATAAAAACATTAAAGTCTCTTCCCTAAGAATTACACTGCAAATATTAGTTTTCAAGATGGCTTTTATTTGATGTACTTTTTGTATTTTCTAATCTCACAGTAAAGGTTAGGTTATTTTCCTTAAAGTTGATCTGAGGTTAAGTAAAAAGTGAGATACTAGTTTTCCTTACCACTACCTCCTTTGTAAAATGGTGAAAACCTTCCTTTCAGTGAGCACCAACAGTTCTGTGCATGTATTGCGTAATAGGCACCTTTGGCACTTTTAAGCCATTAACATTTAGCCTTCCTCAAATTCCCATAAGTCCCCCTGGAGTTATCAGCAGTTGGGAACAGGCCAGATCTTGAAACACTGCGTGCAACATCACAGGAAGTGCTGGGCTCTGATTTTTTTTTTTTTTTGCTTTTTCACCAGAATTCATATGACCAGTTATGGACCTGTTTCATACAAGGGAAAACTGTGAAGTTTACCAGGGAAAACAATGGTAAGAAAAACCTTCAGTGAGAGTCTTTCCTGGCTTTTAGGTGTTGTTCTTAAGAAAATGTAAACAAATCTCTCACTTTATCCCTGCCACCCCTGCCACAACTCATTGAGAATCTAAGAGTAGCTAATACAGGTTTGGATTTATTAGTATTTCAAGACCTTTTACCCTACTTTTATAAGACATGGAGGTTTAGGAATATGTATAATATGTAGTATAGGACTTACTAGGTATTACTACTAGTACTTACTATGCATTTAATACATTGTAGCATCTATTAATGAATTCAGAAGATACGTTCTAGCATGGGTATTTTACTTCAGGTGAGTATCTATAAGCTTCTGACTGCAAACACCTTGAGCAATTAAAACACGTACGGAGATATTCTTAGGGTCTTCAAGGAAGATAATCAAGTTTAAGCCTGTTGCTGCACCTTGATTTTGCAGATGGTCCCATGGCTTAAGGAGTACTTTTCAAACACTGTATGTAGGAATGGGTGCAGTATATGCAATAGTCAAGCCATTGCCATAATGACCAGCGTGACTCCACACCAATTACCTTCGTGCTTTTGTCCCACTCATTCCAGCAGCCTTAACAGGAGCATCCTACACCCCTGTACAAGGAGTGCCTCAGGACACTTGCAAGTATCCAACCGCTCAATCTACTGGAAACATCTGCTAAGATCAATAAAGAAATGCAGACACAAAATTCCTGTGCAAATAAATAACAATAATAAATAAATCAATAATATAAAAAATCATAGTAATTAAAAAAATTAGTGATAATAGAAAGCTCAAAGACTTTTTTAAATATTCAGGAGCTCCATCTACTGGCAGTATTTGGTTGGTGTTTGCATCTATACTGAGTTCCCATAAAACTTTAAGAATAATAGTTTAAAGTCTGTTGTAAAACCTAAAATTGTTTTTTGTAATATCACTTCTTTACTTTTCCTTTTAGGAGCTATTTAAACATTTGGCTAATTTTATGCTTGTTTCCAAGAACCTGTGTATCAAGTCCTACAAAACCTAATTTCTTACTGATACTGGCTGATGATCTTGGTATTGGAGATGTGGATTGCGATGGCAATGATACAATAAGGTAAGAAATAAATTATCTTTTCCCAGTGAAGTTAAGTTTAAAAAGCACTGATGAAAGTATTAAAAAAATTCAGTATTAACTGATTAGTTCATCTAGATACACATCTTTTCAAACTATGTAAAAAATAGTTGCTCTACGGTAATTGCTACTGTAGTCATAATTACACAGGCATGCTTGAGAAAGTCGCATGGACTCAGAACTTTGCAATTGTGTCTGTGCACTGCATTTGTCAGGCATGTGTATAATGCACAAATGTCCACAACTCCAGGGCTGAAATATGAAGAACTGAGATTAGAATTTATTATCAGTTAACAACTGTAGTAGGCTTTTTAGGAAATGACATATTAGACTATGTGATATATTTATTCTTAGTGCAGTTATCAATCTGTATATAGATTGATTGAGAGAATGATTGTAGACATATCCTGTCTTTGCTCTAGCCTATTATAGTCTTGGATATTGTGTTGTACTGTATCTGTTAACAGACTCTTTTTCCCTATGCTACATGAGATTTTGATATGAGACAGACCTGAAATATCTTCTCTCCCCCCCCCCTTTTTTTTTCCTGGCTATTAATAAAAACATACGTATCCATGGAAAATTAATTTCTAAGGAGTCAAGGTATCTCAAAAGTATATATAACACAGAGCTTTTCTAGTTGAGTTGTCGGTAAACAGATTTTTGTAAATTTGATGGTGATGTTCTCCACAAAACTAAGTGGAGTGGGATACCATGAACTTCTGTGTAATACATTTTTATTGGAGATGGGATTTTTTGCTTTAGGACTCCTAACATTGATGGCTTGGCAAAGGAAGGAGTGAGACTTACTCAGCATATTGCTGCAGCTGCTGTCTGTACTCCAAGCAGAGCTGCTTTCCTGACTGGCAGATACCCCATCAGATCAGGTTGGGCTGCTCTCTAATGGTTTCATGCAGTTAGTCTAGTCAGTGTTGATATTAAAAATCCCCTTAAATAAACAATTTTAAAGACTAGTTAATCTTGGCATTTGGAGTTTCAGTGAGATGAGAAAAAATAGAGATGACTAATGATTGATTTCTATGGGAAAATGCCTACATAAAGCACATTTAATGTGGCTAAATGGATGAAAATCTAAACAGCACAAAGCACCTAGAGACAGCAAAATGAAGAAGAAAATTGTGCAAATGCTGTCTGTTTAGTGGTATTAATATTATATTTAATGTAATATTTTTAGTATACTGGCAAATTTTTTCACAGTGAAATGCATCAAACTGTGGACTAGTTCTCAGTTATTATGTTTTAAAACTGATTTACTTCAGCCATGTGAATTCATGACAAAAACCTTCAGCCACTGCATATGGCAATAATAATCAGTGCAGCGCCTCTGATGTGTTTCTGATTTGCTTAAGGAGAAATGCAATTATGAGCTGTGTATTTCAGAAGTGTGTAACCCCTGACTCTCTAAACCTTTTATTCTATATAAAACTTATTTTCTTTTTTTTTAACATTATATTTTGATAGAATTTTGACTCTAAGAAGTTGCCCAATTTCCAAACATGGCTGTCTTCCTGACATCTGTAGACACACCAGCATAGCTGAGGCATCTGCATTGGAGTAGCATATAATGACACGGGACTTGGAAGAGACATAACTCTGGGGGTCAATCAGAATATCCCAGGACATACTAAGTGGCTTATAAAAAGACACTAGGCTTAGACAACTGGGTCCCACTCATTAGAAAGCACAATCTGAGCAGACTGAAAATCTGAAATCTGGCTTGTATTTTAAAGACTATTATTCCTCTCTAGGCATGGCTTCCAGCACTCAACAGCAGGTTCTCTTTCGGAATGGGTGTTCCAGGGGGCTTCCACCAAATGAAACTACTTTTGCCAGCATACTGCACCAGCAAGGTTATTCTACAGCACTTGTAAGTATGAGACAGAGCAACTTGTCACCTTTTCATTTCTTGTTATGCAAATTAGGCTGATTCTGTAAATACATTTCTTTTTTGCAAAATGTCTAGGATCAGTTAAACTAGGTTTTCTTGTATGCACAACTTTCAAAATCAGCAGGGTTTTTAGAATGCTATCCACAAGTCCCAACGTCAGTAAAGCATATCTGATAGATCCAAAATGAGGATATATGGAATACATAGGTACACACTGCAAATGGAAGTAAACTCAAAAAACAAAGAATCTTGTTTGCTCAGTCCAGATTGCTTTAGGATGAACAAACAAGAGATTTTTACTGATCTGTTAGAGCAGAAAAACATTGTCTGCTGGTTGGTACTGAGACACCAGTGGTCTTAATTTTATCAGCTTCAGTGCAGTGGTCTTAGTTATATCAATTTCAGCAAGGTTTTTGACATTGTCTCTCACAACATCCTCATAGGGAAACTCAGCATGGACTGGATGAATGGACAGTGAGATGGATTGAGAACTGGCTGAATAGCAGATCCTGGAGGGCTGCAATCAGTGGCACAGGGTGTAGTTAGAGGCCTGTCACTAATGGTGTCCCCCCCAGTATTGTTTGACTTATTCATCAATGATGAAGATAATTAGGGGACTGAAGCATTTGTCTTACGAGGAAAGACTGAGGTAGCTGGGCCTGTTCAGCCTTGAGAAGAGACAAATGAGACAGAGGACCTCATCAATATGTAGAAGCATCTGAAGGGAGGGTGTCAAAAGGATGGATCCAGGCTCTACTCAGTGGTGCCAAGCAGTAGGACAAGAGGCAATGGGCAGAAACAGGTGCACAGGAAGTTCCACCTGAAAACAAGGAAGAACTTCTTTACTGTGAGGGTAACTGTATTGGATCAGATTTCCCAGAGAGGTTGTGGAGCCACCCTCACTGGAGATATTCAAGAACTGTCTGGACGTAATCCTGCACAATGTGCCAGAACAACCCTCCTTGAGCAGGAAGGTTGGACCAGATGACCCAATGTGGTCTCTTTCAACCTTACCCATTCTGTGATATCTGGTGGCTAGATTTTCTGTTATTTAAGCATCCTGCTCATTATCACAGTTGGGATGCTAAAAGTCCCTTTATTTCTGCAAAAGGAAACTCTTCCGAAAAAAAGCTCAAAGAATCCCATTTACTTCAGTGGGCCTTGGATCAAAACACATGTCCAAAAAAACAAAATCCTGTTAACTCTTTGATAATTTTGACTAAACAGCAATTAAAGGCTGTGTGTTTCAAGCACCTCTCCTTTTTAAATTCCTTTTGATGTAGTCAGAGGTGTAATGTGCTTAGTTGTAATTACTGTGCTTTTCACACCTCTGCTCAGCTCTGCACACTGAGGTGTCATTTCCTAAATTGAAGCAAGTCTCAGGGATGTACTGACTTCACACATTGCTCACTGTAGTCTGATATAGCTATAAACTACATTCACATACACAAGTGCAGGACTGGTCAGCAGTTCTCAGAAGTTATTTGTCTAAGTAATAGCTCCTAAGCCCATGGTTATAGACTGTCTGTCCTTCAGTGTCAGGATAATTACACTGCTCTGTAATATGACTTAATTAAGGTTCATTATCAGTGTATTACATATTCTGATATATCCAATTGTACTGGATAATTGGAATGGCCTATTTCTACTACTCATTTTAGGATGAATATGGCCACATGGAGCCAACACATACGTCTTCTCCCTGAAATTTGTTCCAGGACTATGAAGGTCAGATAGAAACTGTGTGTAAAATAGTTCATATTTTTTCACTTAGCTTTTTCTTTTGACACAAGGATTTCTTCAGTTTCTCCCCACCAGGTTACCTGTTAATGCATGGCTACTTCATCATTTGAAAAATAATAAGCACCAACTATTGCAACCTTATTTGTTCTTTTTCAAGGGCATGTCTAAGCTGGGTCACTGCCCTACATGGAATTTAAACAGATAGGCAAGGAGAAGCAGCTGTTCTACACAGATAAAGTGCCAATGCATTGTTGCTCCCTGACTCTGTTCCCATTTCGCACCTGCTCCTCCCTCAGCTGCACCTTAACTGAGGGGGTGCAGTCAAACTCTTAGAAACGCAAGCAGGCATACTCAGGAGTCATGATGTTGGATTTAAGATCATTATTTTATATTTTCAGGGAAGTGGCATATGGGTGTGAACTGCAAAACCCGCCATGATCACTGCCACCATCTTTTAAATCATGGGTTTGACTGTTTTTATGGCATGCCTTTTACCCTTGTGAATGAGTGTCAAGGCACAGATGACCCTGAACTGGCCAAGTCTTTGCAAGATACGTATTGGCTTCACACACAGATGATTACCCTTGCAGTATTTACTCTTGTGATTGGAAAACTTGGCAAATTTTTTGGAGTAAAATGGAAAATAATCATCTGTCTAGCCATCTGTGGTCTCCTTCATTTCCTCTCCTGGTTCTCCAGCTATGGTTTCACCAAGTACTGGAACTGTATCCTGATGAGAAGCCATGATGTAACTGAACAACCTATTAACCTAAACAAAACTACTTCTAATATGCTGAAGGAGGCAGTTACATTCATTAAAAGGTAATCAACTGAAATGGTACCAAATTTTAAGGGTTTTTAACAACAATAATGTCATTATTGTGTCATTTACCACTAGGTTGGCTAGCTGGCATGCTGAACTCTCCCTCCTAGTGCTGGCCAGTAATTTGTTAATTTCTGGCATTTTCCTACCTGTCAGTGTCCACCTCCTGTCCTTTGTCCTGGTTCTGGCCAGGAGAAGGTTAATTTTTGCAGCACCCGGGAGGCATTGCCCGGGTGGGGATAAGGTGTCTGTCCTGGTGGAGTAAACTGGCAGAGGGAGATGTTAGATAACTCCTATTCTGAGCATTTTGCATGTGAATCACTCGAGTCTCTCTGGTACACTTTTGTTATTAATATCATTGCTGTTACTGTTCATTTCCTTATCTCATCGCCCCTTCTGGTAAATTGTTCTTATCTCAGCCCGTGATCTTTACCTTTTGTGCTTCCAATTCTCCTCTCCAGCCTGCTGCAGAGGGGAGATAAAGGGGGGGAAAGTGGGCAAGCAGCAGTGTGGTTTGGAGAGTCTCAGTGGGAGCACTAAACTGGGGAGTACCATTTATAAACCATGACCACATCGCTGGTCAGTTCCTTGGGAAAAGGAAGATGATTTTTCTGGTCTTGATGTTTTGTTCAGCTGATACAAAGGGGTCCTGGCCAAGGACTGTGCCTTCTGTCAGTAGGAACAGAAAAATGGTCTTAGACTGGTGAATGGACTGTTATAGAAAGTGTCATATGAAGTTAATATTTTACAAAGAGAAGAGTGATAGTGAGTTTTGTTTAGTTTTGTGTTTGGGTTTTTTTCTTTTTTTCCGAAAGGTGTCTTTATTCCTATCAGTAACCTCAACTGGAATTGAACAAACCACTAAGTCTTTAAATGTATTCATGTGTTAAGTCTGGAAACATCCTTGAAAAAGACTATACTCTTTCTGTCAAGGTTTTGGGGTTGTGTGTTTGATTTCTCAAGGAAATTGGAGGTAAAATATATTCCTCCTATAAAATTTTGAGCATAGGTAATCTTATGTTCCTAGGATATTCTACCTGGCCTGATGTTGAAGGGATCACTGCTTCACTGTGAGTACAGTGTCATATCTGCCTCTTCCATGAGGACATTTCAAATGCTCAGTGACATACATCCATGTTTAAGTTTAGGCAAGGAAGTCCTATTCTCCTTGCCTCTAAGGGTGTGTCAGTCTTTCAGCTACAACCTCTCCTAGTTGCTTATTTAATGTTCTAACAAATCTAATTTGGAACATGAAAAAGGGCCCATTACTGTTTTGATCTTAATACAGAACAAACATCTTTGAGAGTGTTTTAAACCCCTCTGTCTCCCAAAACCTTAAAAGCAAAAAGATGTCAAAATAGAATTAAAAAAATAAATTTTTTTAGATCACAACAATAGTAATATTTATTGAGATAGTAACTACAATACCACTGTTATATTTTGCTTTGAGTCACAGTTTGAAGAGAAATGACCCTTGTTTTCTTTTATTTCAGAAACAAGCATAGACCATTTCTTCTCTTTGTTTCCCTTTTACATGTTCATACCCCTCTCACTACCACAGAGAAGTTTCAAGGAAGAAACAGGCATGGCCTGTATGGAGATAAGGTAGGGGAGATGGATTGGATGGTAGGTACATGTTGGTCTTGAAGAAAATTCTTCATTTATTTGAATGTGGAAAAGAAATTAAAAGGGTGATCACCAGACTCCTTTTTTGCATATGTAAAAATCATGCCTCGGATACACAGTTGATTTCAGAGATTGCCATACCATAACCACACTTCTTTTTTTTATTTCTTAAGAAGAAGGCTTAAACTTTCTTTGTAAGGATTTGTTCTTTATCTTTTTTAATTGACATGCTTCTGTGCTGAAGTGTTAAATACAGACATATAATCAAATATGTCCTTGATCATGCTTTTAATCAAAATTATGACATTTCTCCAGCTCTGTTTGGTCTTAGAAGATGTAAGTGGTGCTGATGCTAAATATTACATTATGCTTTTTCCTTGTGCAGTTCACCTTTTGCTGCTGCTTCTATAGCTATGGAAACTGTTCTTGGCAAATATACTTGATGCAGAAGGTGATGAGGACAATCAATCTAAGATAAATCACATTCTGTATAAACATTTGATTGTATCAGTAAAAAAACATTCCTCATGAAATTAGGTTTGAATTACAGTCTGCAAGATTTTTACCACTGACATCAGGAGATGATTTTGGTTGATAGTATGTAGCCTGGTCTCAGAGTCCCTGTTCAGTTCCTGCTGAGACACAGCAGTTTACTATGGCTAGTAATCAAGGCAGCACTATTATTTAAGATTTTCAAGATGTTTGAGGCTACCTATTCAGCATATTCCTTGACTCGGGGAATTTACAAAATAAAGTTGACTGAGTATTCTGAGTAATTTGAATAAAAGGATCAATCATTTAAATTATTTTCTAGTTGGTGGCAATTTTTATTTTCCTGGTTTTATAGACACTACAAACAAATTTTATAAACATTCATCCACTTTTTGTTAGGTTCTTATTATTTCATAGAATTATAGAATATTCTGAGTTGGAAGGAACCCATTAGTATCACTGACTTCAACTCATGGCCATGCACAGGACACCCCAAGAATCACACTATGTGCCTGAGAGCATTGTCCAAACAGTTCTAGAACTTAGACAGGCTTGGTCCTGTGACCACTTCCCTGGGGAGTTCCAGTGCCCAACCACCCTCTGGGTGAAAAACTTCTTCCTAAAGTCTAACCTAAACCTCCCCTGACTCCATTTCATGCTGTTTCCTTGAGTCACATCACTGGTCACAGAGTGAATAGACTGGTACTTGCCCCTCCGCCTTCTGCTTGTAAAGTTGAAGACTGCGATAAGGTCTCCCCTCAGTATCCTCTTCTCTAGGCTGAACAGACCAAGTGATCTCAATCGTTACTCACACGGCTTCACCATCTTCACTGCCCTTCTTTGGACACTCTCTAATAGCTTAATATCTTTCTTATACTGTGGTCCCCAAAACTGCACACAATATTCAAGGTGAGGCTGCCCCAGTGCAGAGCAGAGCGGGACAATCCCCTCCCTCAACCAGCTGGCGATGCTTTGCCT
>JAWMRA010000001.1:80708320-80816146 GCA_035584735.1 Pseudotriccus pelzelni
TAGAAAGTAGTAAATAAAGGCCAATCAGAAGGCCTCAAGATATCTTCCCAGTACATTCCTAAGTATGAGATAAGGGGTTACAGAAGGGGTTTTTGGGTAGAAGAAACAGTGACTTAGTAAAAGCCATTTTGAAACATTTCACTTAAATCTTTAAACTTCAACTTTCCTTATATACTGCAACATCTCATTCCCTAGTCTATACACACAACCAGGGTTTCCCCATCCCAGGTGCAGAATCTGGCACTTGCCACTGTTAAACTTCATACTACTGGTGATTGCCCATCTCTCTTATTTGTTGAGGTCTCTTTGCATTGAATGTGGTAGATAATAACAGAACTCATTCAGGTAAATGGAAAGACTCAGTCTTCACTGAATTTTGAGTCAAGACCGAGAAAATCTGAGTGCATCTCCTGAGGTAATTATGATGTTATGCTTTGTTTATAGGAAGGTTTCTGGATGTTATTGACAAAGAAAACTTGAAGAATACCACATTCATTTATTTTGCATCTAATCATGGAGGATCCTTAGAGGCTCACAGAAAAAATTCTCAGTTGGGTGGATGGAATGGGATCTATAAAGGTAAAATTTTGGTAGTGTCTACATGCATAAGACTTCCTCTTAAAAAGAAAATGGTAGAACAAAATACATTCAGACAGACTAAACTTAACAAACTATATGCTGGTATTACAATCTTGGATTATAGATCTGAAATGAAGATCTGTGGTATCTCTTGCATGTGCCCCCTCCAGACTGCTCAGCCTTGAAAAGCTACTGTGACAGCTTGCACAGATTGGCACTTACTGTATAATGAAGTCTGAAAACTGTACCCATCACTTATTTTCCTATGGAAGAAGAATTGTGTGCACCTTGACTTTGCTCAGCATGACAATGCACCCTGTCTAGTAGCAAGTTACTTAATGTGCCAGACAAGCAATGTTTGATACAGCTGGGATCCATCTAGGAACAGTCCTAAATGCAAAATGAGCCTTTATTTCTTGATATGAAGTTTCCATACCAGTAACAGTTGCAAAAAGGCCAACAGGCACATTTGAATAGTTTAGAATTTAATGTAACGATTCACTTCTATTAGCCAAACACAAGTATATTAGTAACAGGAGAGGCCAGAGAGGAAAGGTAAATGTGATTAGAGATTTGAGAGGACAATGATGAAATCGTGCCTGCTTAGAGAGAAGGCGAAAGAAGATATAATATCAGTTTAGATATCCATAACAGAAAGGCATTCCCATTTATGGCCACATATGGCAGAACACGGGACATCCCATTGAAACTAACTAGCAAGATTAAAAAATACAGTTTAATTAATAAATATCTGTAAAACTCACTGCTGCTATTTGAAACAACATATTAAACCCAAGAAGATAAATAACCCATGCATCCGGATCATGAGAAGAGCCTCTACTGATTGACAAAGCATGAGATACTGCTATTTTACATAGCACAAACGTTATTTCACAAGCATCTGGACTTGCCCTGTTTTTTATCCATCATGACACCTTGTCAACCCTGAAATCAAAGCTCTGGGAATCTTGCCTCTCAGCTGTAACTGTTAGCACACCTCCTTCGTAGCAAGGTACAGTGTTACTTAGCAAAGCCTGAGGCTAATATTCAGCTGCTGATTTATTAGCTGAGCTAATCAGCTGGCTTTGAGCTTTGTTCCCCAATTTCCCTACGACACTTTCCACCCACAATTTGTCATTTCTGCCTTTGATAGGAGGAATAACAGAGAGAAGGTCATATAGGTACCTGAGCTTAATCATTTTGCCATTCTTGTTTCCTAACTGGATCCTTCACTTGTAGTTCTAACTTTGAACCACATTGTTTCATTAATATTCCCATCCTTGACATCTGTAACTTGTATCTGTAGTTAGTTAATGGTTCTCCCTTTGAAATACTATTCAATTAATTTTTTGCCTTGTAAGAGAGGCTGCATGGAGGAGAGGATTTAGAAGACCAGAGGAACGCAAGAGAAATGAAGTTAGGAAAAACTCTTGGTATTATCTCAAGACAATTTCAATAGAAATGCAGGTGGAAAGTCTTTGTCACTGCAGCATATTCAGAGCACTCCCCTATTTAATGCATGGGTTCTAAACTCTTCCATTTGAGACCACCTCAGAGCCACCCTGGGACTGTATTCTCCTGGAAGGCAATCAAATATTATCCTAATTCCCCTTGCTGCTCTCCAGCACTGCAATTAATTTGTTAATGTTCCTGCTGTCTCTGATTGGGAGCTGACAACCAAGCTTGCCCTGTGTTAATTTCTCTTCCTCAGGCATCAAGTGGGGCTGCAACCTCTATTCCACTGACAAGTCAGATTTTGCTATTAATTAATTAATTAATTTTATTAATTGATATTTTATTAACAGATTTGTTTTTCTTGGGCATGTTATTAGGGAATGTGGAGAATATTCTCAGATACTTGAGTTGAAGTGACCTTCAACTTAAGCTCTGGGTCAGAATGACTTCTCAGGCATCAGAGGGTGGAATTGTTCCTCTTCTGCCAGAAAATGCTGCTTAGTACTGGGTTGTTATATGTGCCACCCAAGAAAGCAGTGTAAAATAAAGACGTTAATAAGACTTATTTTTGAAGAATAGAATTTCCACTGTAGTCACTCTACTGTTCTCCAGGATTTAGTGTGTTCTTGTTAAAGTGACATGAATATTCTAAAAATTTTAAACCCTTTTATTATACATGCACAATGAACATCTAGCATTTCTTATTCTTTTCTCTTTTTTTTTTACACTTCCTCCCCCTTATCTAACAGGTGGAAAAGGAATGGGAGGATGGGAAGGAGGAATCTGTGTTCCAGGAATATTTAAATGGCCAGGCATGTTGCCTGCAGGGACAGTTACTGAAGAACCTATGAGCCTTATGGACATTTATCCTATAGTAGTTCATCTGGCTGGAGGGGCAGTGCCTCAGGACAGGTACAGAGGTGGCTCCACAAACCATATTTGTTTCCCTTTCTTGATTTATATAGAAACTGACTAAGTCATGCATCCTGACAGCCACAGCTTAAATTCTAATTGTTTCTAAACCAGGCAATTCTCTAACTTTCTTTCTGCATAGCCTTCCCCGTCTTGTCTGCTCGTATGGAAAAGGCAAAACCCAGTATGTTTTATCAAGGGTCATTTAGCTGACTCAGTCCTCCAATCACCAAAAGGCAATTTGGTTGATTTGGGGCACTAGGATGACTGTAAAAAAAAAAAAAAAAAAAAAAACAAACCAAAACTCACAACCAAAGCCACCCCTTCTAATTTTACCCTTTTTAAAATGAAAAATCTGTAGACTTTCACGAAGTTTTTGGTCCTGTTAGAGTACTAGGACAGGAAGCCTAGGAAGCCCGGTTATTCATAAGTAGGGAAGGTGAAGCAAATGGCACATGACCTGCATTTTTCTGCCAGTACCAAAGCAGTAGCTTCCTCAATAGTAAACAACTTGTAGCATCTACGTTAGCCTCCTCTAAAGGACACGAGAAAGCATAGGTGGCTAAGTCATTTCAGCAAAGAGCAAAAAAAGTACCAGTGGTGTGTAAATAAATCAATTAGTCAATTCAGTAGGTGGATTTTTTTTTCCCCCCTGCAAAGCCTGAAGCTCACAGAGCTGTCAGTGACTTCAGTGACTTCCATTTCAGGCAGCAAAATTAAAACCTGTGGTTATCACTTACTTCCAGGAAAATCACAGTAATGGTGACTTATCTCCCCGGGCAGGACGTGTGAACGTTACTGCTAGTAAGTGCTAATTCCTGATCTCCACCCATTCACACAGTTAAAAATCTTACGGCTCATTAGCAAAAAAGTACCTTGGTTGAGAGATGACACTTGAAATTCTAATGCTGCGTACACAGAGTGGGTAGAGCTCATGCTCAGCTGCAGGCTGAAATCCTGGTGCAAGTCTGGTGACTCCGGTTCTCTCCTTCGGGGTAGTCGATGGGCGCACTTTGCTGCCTCTGCTGCGTGGGACAGTTCGGCACTGCAGGCACGAGTTTCACTGCTGTGGTGTGTTTCTGCACGCAGTGCGGTGGCACCAGAAGGACAGTGAGTATAAACATCCCCCTCCAGCAGATCAGAGACCACGTAATGACCTCTAGCTCCCAAGGGAGTGTCATGTGAAAATAAACATACATCCATCTGCAGTAAGTTTATTGTCTCAAACTCTCACTTCTTCTGCAAGTTGCAGAATGGCCTCACTGTTAGTTGTCCTGAGATGAAGGGTTTTGCTTCCTGGGAAGCATAACTTCAAGAATCCCCATTTTGCTGCAGCGTTTGTATGACTTTTGATGCAAAAGCATGCGGGATCAGCTATAGCGTAGGACTGAAGCAAAAGGGCACTGTGCATTCATGTTCTTTATGTTAAGCAGTTAGGGGGGGTTATCTCCCCTTCCCCACCCGGGCCCCAGAGGCTCCGGGCCGGGCCGGGCCGGGCCGTGCATTCAGAGCGCCGCCAGGGGGCAGCGCGGCACCGCCGGCCGCCACAGCCGCGGCCTGCCGGGCGGAGGGCGGCGCTTGAGGCGGGGGGGGGGGGGGGGGAGGTTATAAACAGCGAAACAAAACAAAATAAAACGAAACGCAACCTCCCGGCCCTTCAGCGCAGTCGGCTGCTGCGCCTTTCGTTTTCGCATCCCGAGGTGCCCCCCGTAGGAAAAGCCACCCACAGCTGTGTGAGAGCGGAGGGAGCGCGGCCAGCTCTCCCCGGCCCCGTGTGGTGGCGGCGATCCCGAAGCGCTGCAGCCGCTCCCGCCCTCCCGAAGCGCCCAGCCCGTGCTCCTGGAGCCAGCCTGGAGCACCCGGGGGCATCGCCCGTGCCTGGCAGGAACCTCGGGGCTGCCGATTTAAACCTCCCTCCCCATGGGCACGGCAGACCAGTGAGATAAGAGACGGACGATGAGAGGAGGAGAGCACAGCTCCTAGAGCTGCCACCAGAGATGCGAGAGATCAGTTCGCTGGCAGGGTGGTGGCAGCTTGGCCCCACACCAAAACTACCAGTAGGTCCAGGCTTCATCACATCAGTCTCTTCTCCCGAGTAATGTTAACGGACAAAAGGAAAAGGCCTCCGGGGGAGGTTTATATTGGATATTAGGAAAAATTTCTGCATTAAAAGGTTTGTTAAGCATTGGAGCAGGCCACCCAGGGATGTGTTTTTGTCACCATCCGTGGAGGTATTGAAAAGACATGTAGGAGAGGCACTTGTGGACATGGGTTAGTGTTGGACTTGGCAGTACTGGACACGATGATCTTAAGGGTGTTTTCTCACCTAAAGAATTCTATGATTCTGCAATTTAACCCGAAGCACAGTCACATGTTCATATTACCTAGAGCAGAACAGTAGTCAGAAACTCAAATCTCCTGTGTTTCTAAATCATTCTTAGAGATCTCTCTTTGGTTTTTTTTAACACATATTTTTTTCGGGAAACAAAGTTTCTGGGCAGAGGAAGCTGTGTCTGACTGCTGGACTCCTGGAGAAAACTCCTGCTAGAAGAGTCATGCCTCATTTCCCTACTGAAAGGCTAAATACATACTCCAACTCAAGCAGTGCATTTGAAGAACAGCTTTTTAATTTGAAGGATTACTATTCTCCTTACCCAGCTTTCATCTGTTGTTCTTCTAAGCTATATAAATTCTACATAAGTAGCTATGCATACTTATGCAGATGCAAGATGTATTTGGTGGCATTTCATGAACCTATGAAGCCACAGGCACAGCTAGATTTCCTGTGCATGCCTGTCTACAGTTTTTCCCATTGAACCTCAACTGCTTATGGCAAGGGTCCTGAAAACAATGCAAAGTTCTGCATATGAAAGACTAGCTAATCAAATATGTGGCTCAGCTTTCAACCAAGGTATAAATTTTGGTTCTTTGTTCCAACTGCCATTTCTTCTGACTGGGCTGACAGACCATTTAGAGGGTTTTAGCTCATCTGCAAGTAAATCAGTCATTTTACGTATTTATTGCCTGTTTACATCTGTCTGTTGGTCAGATGTGAAGCCATTGCATCTTGATGTCACCCAGGCAGGATCCATCCTTTAAGCCCTTCACTGAAGCCAGAAGAATCCTTTGTTTATAAGTTAAAGAATCCTTTCCTTCACCCCAGCACAATAAGTCTTATTAGTGACAGTACATTTCTTTCTGCTCATTAAAGTGATTGATTGTTAGCAGATGGGGTTGAGAGATGTTTGTACTGAAGCAGCAGGTTTCCTTTCCCTTGGACATATTAAATTAACATGTTGCCCTAAAATTCTCATGCACCTTCACATTCTGTCAGAGCCACTTCAAGAGAAAATTGCATATCCCTGTTTGCCTCTTGGAGATGAGTGCAACCCCCACTGCTTTTATCAGCACTGATTTCTACCACCTTTTTTTTTTTTCTTTTATCCTTCTATAACCCAGTTGTCTGCTCAGCCCACCAACACAGGTTAATTACAATCAGCCTCTCTATATCCTTCAAAGTGAACTAACAAGGACCGGGCTGTCCCTCACTCTGCATTTCCAGTAATTACTTGCAGCTGTGAAAAGTAAATGTTAAAATTTAGCAGCATCAGGCACTCTACACTCAGTACTCCAAATTTTCATACTGTGTAAGGAATTCAGCCCAATTATTTATGGAAAAGAATGACTGGTTAGCTAGTTTTTTTTCTGAACACTGATTACATAAATTCCTACTTACAGCTAGATAAACCTCACCATCTTATTTACCTAATAAATGGTTATTTTACCAATATCCCAACAGCACTTCAACTAAGCCAGATACTCAGAAAAAATGCCTGTTCCAGAGAGTGCTTATTTAACTCCTTGTAGCAAGCACCTGTGCTACCTGACTGACAAACGTAAGACCCAAATCCCATGTGCTGGGAACCCTGATATCAAAGAGGATGCTTGCATTTTTGTCACGAGACAAATGTTCTGTTAGCTACAAGACACGGATAAGCTGAAGGGCGTGGAGCTCATCCAGCCAGCAGAAAAGCACATACTCAAACAGACCTCAGGAGTATCTGTCTGTCCTTAGTAAGCCGTCAGAAAGTGAGCCCAATCAACCTTCATCATCCTTTCTCTCACCATTTCAGTAATGGAGATATCTAACATTTAGAAATTGTTACGGAATTATTATGCCAAAACATTTCAGAACCATTGAGACGTCAGCCCTCCACAGAAGCGCAGAAACATAGGTTGAGCAGGATGTGGAAACCACGGGGTGAAAATAGATACAGAGCCAGCTAGCAACTAGATATTTTAAGCTAAAATATTACCTGAGCCTTAATATCTGTTATTTGTTTCCCCTCACCTTTTCAGAAGTTCTAAAATTTTATTTATTAACAAAATAGTGTTCTAGTAGTAGTGACAAGACAGACACCAGAGAATAAAGCCGAAGGCTCCAGACATAAAGAACACCTCTGGGGACAAGAGAAGAAAGGAAGGAAAGTTCAGCTGATTCCATTGAACTAAAAAGAAAATTCCATGTAGGGACAGTGCAGTTGTCAGCTATTTGTGCTCAGTGGATTAGAGAAGTGGCTCTAAGTGTTAAATGTCCCCCTTCTTCTTGTCTCTTTCACACATAGTACCTAATTGCTGTCTTCTTGCTGGGCACAGAATTGCCTCTGAATTCAGTGTACTGTATTCTAAATGTGAGATGAGGAATAGGGAAAAAGGAGGAGGAAGTAAAGTGTGCTGATGAGCTGCATTCAGATTTAGTCCTAGGCATTTGCCATTTTTTCATTACAAGTTACAGACCTGTGCTTATCTTGTGGCCAGTACAAGAGCCTGATGATGTGCAAGCTCTAAAGCTGCAAACTACTTGCCTCCATCATGTTAACTCAAAAGATATACTCCAGATTTTACTGTTTTCTCAGTCTGCAATTACCACCCTATTTGAAAGCGTGCTGGAACATGAACATGGAAATAAACTGTGATAAATTTCTGCCCAGGTGTACTTCTTCACTCAGAAATACAGAAGCAGCAGAAGAACCACCTACAAGTACTTGCACCCGGAAACTGGGGACTGCATTCTCCATTTTCCCTCCCCAAGAGGCTTGTAGCATTTTAAAGGGACACAAGAAAGTGTCAGGCCCCCTCTTTATCCAAAATGTTAGGCTAACTGTTCACATACTGTATAGGGCCCTGCACATACCCAGAGCCAAGGTGTTCCCATAAGCCACAAAGAACATCTTAATCCTGACAGCTTCCACAAGACCCCTTCCCCATGTGTGACATAAGCTTGCCCTAGCAATGACAAAGCAGATCACTTAAATGTGAACCAAACTTTCAGGATACATCTCTCGCCCCTCCTAGTTCCTAATGCCATTAAGATGTTCAAATGTGCTTCTTCTGTGACGGGTGGCACCGTGTGGAAAGCTCATTATGCTACTCCAGTATTCCAACCAGAAGCCTCCGGAGCCTGTTTCAGAAGAGGAATTTGCCCATGTTTTGGGGATGGCATAACCCATCATGACCCTCCACTGCTGTTCAATCTCTCACAAGATCCGTCTGAGGCAAATCCTCTATCAGCTGACACTGAGTCCTTGTTTGACACTGTGATGAGGAGAATAAGAAAAGCTGTGGAAGAGCATCGCAAGACGCTGACTCCAGTCCCACAACAGCTCTCTCCTTACAATAATATATGGAAGCCATGGCTGCAGCCATGCTGTGGGACATTCCCATTCTGTTGGTGCCATGGAGAAAATAACAAAGCAGATAGTACAGTTTAATACCAAAATCAAAGTTAGCTTCTTTAAAGAAGTTGATAGTTTTCACATTTACATGACATTTACATTCATAGAGAAATTAGAGATATGGGTAAAATTGCACTGGAATAGCTTAAAGAGATATTATTGGGGTTTTTTTTTGTCAACTTTTTTTCATACCCACAGAAATTCAGTAAGCCTGTAGTTTAAAAATTAGTGGTCATCTGTATAATCTACCCCTCAAATGCATAAGTCTGGATTAAATACCCAAATAAATAAAAAAGTATTTCTTTTCTTAGTGTTTTTCAATTCAAGCAAATGAGGGCTGATAAGAAAGTAAACTTTTCATTGCAAATGCTTGTACAGGAAATATGCTTATTGAGACAACAGTACTAAGCCCAAAAGGGTATCCCTATTCAGGGCTCATCAAGAAAAAAACTTGTTCCACAAAAATGAAATTATGATGACAATGAAAAAAAAAAATGGAAAAAAATAGCACATTTTATTTGGAAATGTACCAAAATGCATTTGCCTCTCAGAAATAAACACCTACTAATTTGCAGCAATTTTTTGCCTCATCTGTACATTCATTTTTCTATCATGAAAGAATTCCCAGGGAAAACCAAACTGACAAGTATGTTTTAAAAATTAGATAGCTGAGTTTAGCATCTCAAGATCAGAAGCGAAGTACCTAGCTATTCTGAAATGATAAACCACAATTCTTACCAAAATACATTTCCCATGTAGATAAGTCATCTCACTTGCCAAGGCACTGAAAATCATCACCTTTGAGAAGATAGGTCCCAAATTTCACAACTGGAGACCAATTTTTAAGCTGCGTGCCCCACCTGAGTGCCAATGGCTCTGATTTCATATGAGGGCCATGAAAAATGTGCTTTGTTTTGTGAGAAGGCACTTTATTTTCAGTAGGAGGTGTTAAAAAAAAAATTCACCTCACACACTAATCACTTCTGTGTACAGGTCATCTTCTCCAAGCCAAACAAGTGTCAGCACTCTGTACAGTTATTAAGGAAAGGGAGGGGATTAAAATATGTAATCCTTTCTTGCTGCCCTCAGGTTAAATAAATTCATCTCTCAGTATGTAATCCTAACCATGCTCTTGCCAGGTTTCGTGTCAAATCCGATTTTTAAATGGAGGTTTCTATATTTTTGCCTTCAGAAAAAGTAGATTGCAGGCAAGAAACTCAGATTCAAACTTCTGAGCCTTTCGGAACACTGTATGTTCACTCGTACCACACAGCTAAAGGTCACCCAGATTTTAAAAGTAACAAAGGATGGTAAGAGCTGCAGAGCAGGTACTTCAGGTGACCTATTTCCTTAAAGCTAGCAGACTTGCAGAGCCACACCAGTGCAGCTCTTCTCAGCACCAAGGTTGCCTGTGTGTCGTTTTTTGCCTTTTAGAAACAACAAGAGATAGGAAGGCCTGCAGCAGGTCCCTCCCTCAGCTCTTGAGCTGCCACAGCAGATCCCAGCCCTTTCCCCAGCCTCAGGACAGAAGCGAATGTATGTCTGGACTATGCACCTTTTGCAGTGTTTTCAGAGAACCTCCTGACTTACACCTCCAGTGTGGCAGGTCAGCAGTGTGGTAAGTCAGTCACTGCTGTTTAGCTCTAAACGTGTTTGTAACCATGACCTAACACCGAATGCAAGTCTCCAAAAAGCTGACTGGGCATTTCTTCAGGTTATTTCCCATTTCATCTTTCCTCTAAAGGTCACCAAGAAAGTTATGTGGAAAACACTTCACAGAAATCAAAGGGCACTTATGACAACGAATTGATTGGATGCATCAGTGTTACACCTGACAGGGGTATTTAAAAACACGTTTGTTCTCACTGCTTGCTAGCATTTAAATCCACATCAACATTGCTAAGAACTTGTCAGAAGATTTGACATTTTCCTGTGTCTGACAGGGACCAAAACCAGAGCAGCTGCATTTCACTGGATTCATGCAGGGAGAAAAGAGCATAAAAGATCATGCATTTTAAAGCCAGTTTGGCTGATTCAGAGATGGAGGACAAATCTTCCTGCTAAGTGGGGAACAAAACCAAAAGCTATTCTCTAGAGTCAAGCCAATCAGTTCAGTAGCATCTACATTGTCAGTTAAACACAAGGATAAGCTTTTTCTCAGTTCACCTCAGTGCCTTCCCCGCTCACCCACTCCATTAGGTTAGACATCAGAAAAAAGTTTTTCATGCAGAGGGTGAAACCAGAATAGGCTCCCCAGGGAAGTGGTCACAGCAACGAGCCTGAGAGTTTAAGAACTGTTTGGACAATGCTCTCAGGCACATGGTGTGATTTTTGGGGAGTCCTGCATAGGGCCAGGAGTTGGACTTGATGATCCTGATGGGTTCTGTCCATCTCAGCATACTCTGTGATTCTATGATTCATACACAACAACATGCCCAGTCCCACACTAGGGCATGACGAGAGCTTTTACCAGGTGATGGGAAGGTGTTCAAGCACCCACTCAGCATGTGAGCATAAGTCCAAACTCTAGAAAGCCAGACTAGGAAGGCCAATTCACTAGAAAAACCCTGAACTCCATTTCAAAGCATAGTGTGAAAAAAATCATCCCGTATAAATGCAAACATTAAACATTTGTGTAACACCTCATTCTTCTGAAAGTTACATTTGCTAAACTGCCATATAGAGTCAGATGCTAAGGAGTCACGCAGATATCCATGTTGCCTTCCTGACATCCAAACATAAATAATTTCATCTTGGCTGGCATCTGTGGAAAGCCAGAGGGGCTTTCAGGCAGGAGAAGGAGGAATTCGGGCTGGCAGCACAGAGTAACTGGCTTTTGTTAACTCACTGTTAAGAAACCCCAGCCAGGCAGAGAGGAATGTGGTTTTCCCATATACAGAGGGAGAGGGCAGACAGTGGACACAGAGGTGATCTGCAGGCGACAAGGAGAACAAAGTAATGGAAAACTGGTGAATAGGATGCACATCACTTCAAAAAACATAAGGGACAGGAGAGAAGACTATTTTCATTCCTAAATTCTTTTTACTGCCTACTTCTAAATGTATCATAAAAGATAAAAATTTTGAGGAGCCAGTGGTAAGCAGGGAAAGGAGGTTAATTATTTTACCCATTTCATGCAGATCCTACCTAGGAGTGGTTGCAGATCTCTTTGTCTGTATATACTCTAACCAGATCACATAAGATCTGCACAAGGTATTATTATTCTGATCTCCCGGCAAATGTATGTAAAGCAGATGAACTCAACATCACCCAAGAGTTATCCTCATGCACACTTTCACATAAAATACATTAATAGGGAAAAGAGCTGCTACAAAGAGTGCTTGAATAACACTGGAAGGAAGAAACTCTTAAGTCGTTCCCTAGGTTTGCTTGAAAAGTCATCTATAATGATCTTTTGCAAAATATATTAATATTAGAATAAAAGCTAACATATGCTTTCTCCCTTCTTTTCTCTTAGTTTCTCAGTTCTCCCTTTGTAGAAAGAAGCAAGGATTCCATAAAAATGGCCTGTTGGCAAAACCTGAGACATCTGACCAATCTCCAAGCTAGTGTTAACCATACCAGAATATGCCTACACATGGTTCAATATACACACCATAGAGAGGGGAGTATTACTCTGTAACTAATTAAGTTTGTTTTACTGAAAGAGCTGTGTTTGTGCTGTGTAAATGTTTGACGTTCATGTACGAAGCTGTCTTCCACTTAAATTGTTTGATCATTATTAAATGACATTTGGAATTATTGCATTAGACTGAGTCAACAGAGTAATTGTCAAGTCTCACAGGAGTGAGACAATAAGCTTCTAAGAAACTTCACTTCACCGTGTTTAAATATTAGATGCATTGCTTTGCTCCCTGCTGGGACTCAAGGGAATACCAGCATATGGATCACAAGATCCCATCATTTAAGGATGCAAAATAATTGTTTAACGAATAAACTCAGAAAAGTAATTTGAGCTCAAAGCTCATCCAGCTTGAAATTCTTCAGGACTCTGAGTATATTTGAGAAGCATTTACATAAGTGACCAAAAAAAAGGAGTACATATTAAAAAAACTTTTGCTCGTTGACAGACTGTAGGTTAAAATATACACATGCAGGCATATATATAGTATTGAACTTAATGAAATACTGAAGATTTTTTTAGGATGTTGTGATTGTAATGTTACATCAACTACATTAAAAAAATTACATTTATTCAAAACCTGATTTCTTTTTGGATTACCATACTACTGCATTATTAAGATTTTTGAAAGCAAGAAAAAAAATTAAAAAAAAATCTCAACTCCCCATGTTGAAATAAAAGGGGTTATTATTATTATTATTAATGATGTTTAAGTCAAATATATATCACTGTACTTTTTAAACTACCTTTGATATAATTATAATGTGATGTTATTACAAGATGAAATTTAATACCAGGATGCAAAGTTAGACTTGAATGTCACCCCTTTAACTGGCAGCACCAAAGAAATTGTTATTTATGAGCCAGCCAACTTAGGGTGAACAGAATATCAGCTGAAACATTTTGCAACCAATATACTAACAATGCAGACTACTTCAATGACCACTAACTGACATGTATTTTTGCAGGCTATTTAAGAATTTGCTACTGTGCATTTAATCTCATTTGAAAGGCTGATTTAAAAAAAAAAAATCAAACTACAGAAATAAAATCCCAATATTATGACAAGAAACTTGGCGGGGAATTGGAATGTGAGATGTGAATTAATGAGATGTGGCTTAAGAAAACAGGCCCATCTCATGTTATTTTCAAAGTCATAGGAATCAAAACAGTTTAAATTAGGAAAGCAACAGAATGACACCATTAAGGAATAACCAGGCATTCTTATTCCAACACTTATTGCTGTTGAACAACTAGATGTTTATACAGGAGCACACAAACATATATCGCCATCTGCTACTAACCTAGCCTTCCATTCATGGACAGAAAAATCAAAGTGAAAAAAAAACCCCAAATGAAACAACTAAGCATTTTTTTCAAATACCAGCTTCAGAAAAACAACCGTGAGCTGAATGAACTACAGAGACAAAGAAAACTTCTTATTTACGAAGAATAACCCAGTTGGAAGAGTCTTCACAAGATATCAGGCATTAAGAAAGGTGATATTTCAAGAACAAAAATCTCCTTTTCTGTAGGCTAGGAAAGTGCATTAACCCACATGTCTAACCCACACTATCTCCTGTTTATACATGAAGAGCATCCAATAAAATTGTTGTATGGCAAATAAAATTACCCTCTAAGTCAGGCTATGAATAACTCCAAGCACATGACAGAATGTTTTGTTTTAAACACAAGCTGTCCTCTTTAAATACAGTCTGCCACACAGCAATAGGTCATAGTCTGGCCTTGTTTAAAGAGGAATAGTGCCACCCACCAAAAAGCCTACGCTTCTTAACTTTCTTCATCCTAAAAATGCTTGGGCTATACCACAGTTTATTGCAGAAAAATTCCACATAAAGTTTGTTAAGTTTTTTCTCCCCAAGTTGTTTCGACTTAGGAAACCTCAGCCCTGTGATTCATGGCAGCATGCAGCCCATAACACCCCTCAGACCTGCCTGTGATCTCAGGATTTCAGAATGATGTCTATAAAAGCACAGAATGCTGCCTGAAGCACAGCACTTGCAAATTCTGGAGTCACATACAAGATTCTCCCTTCTCACATGTTGGTGACAACAGCTATGTGCTACAAGCCACTACAACACTACATTATGTGTAATTCTTCAACTTTTTTTTAATGTGAAGACAGGACATAAAAACTTGGGCAGGGCCTTTAACAGCTACGCTTTTCCATGAAATACAATAAACAAAATACTGTTGTGCTAATTCAAGAGATCCTAAACATTATAATTATGTACGTGTGTAGAAATAATTATAAGTCTAACCTTTTAATTCTGCTCAGCAGGTAACGCTAAATGTCTCAAAAGCAATTAAATCAAATTAAAAAAAAATTAAAGTAACTACTCAGTCACAAATAATAATCCCTGGCACATTGTAAACAACCTGTAGCAACCTATCATCTGATAAGTACATGACTTCATATGTCTTTTCCATTTCTTTTATTTCCATTACATTAATGTACATTTTTTGCAAAACATTGTATAAGCCACACAGTACCATTTTACATACTATCAGTTTAACATGTGCAATAACAGCTCCTTTTACTACATACACCTATTAAAAAACCCTTTCAGTTACTGATTTCACATCAGTAATTTTTCTCCCAAAATCTGATTAATGTGCCCAGTAAAATCAATTGCTACTGTAAAAAGTCCAGCTGCCTGAAGCATGAGCTCATACTGCTGACTAGTTTTATAGTCTTCAAAACCTGTTTGAATTATGTTAGCAACAATGCTTATAAAACAGAACTTTCTCAGAAGTGCAGAAGGATCACAAAGAAAACAGGGCTAATCAGCAGGTCAAATGCCATGTGAGTGAAAGGACACTGCAGCTGCTGCCATCACCACACAGTGCTGCACTGGGCCACAGCACCAAGAGGTAGAATGCGCCTGCGCTAACGTGTGAAGGTCACCTACCCAGAACGGCGCAGGCTATCGAGGGTCCCCAGGTTAGCCGAAGAGAGATGATTCTTCCCCATTTCCCTGTAGACCCTAAACCATCTAATTTAACCTAAAAGCTTATATGCAGAAGACACACCAATGAGATTCACTCTTTAAGAGTGCTTAGAAAAAATGAGAACTAGATAAAAATCAGAAAAATCCTACCAAAGTAAAAGCAGATCCACTATTGTGAATATTAGAAAGTAATTCTAAGATACTCAAAGATATGTTTTTCTTCTTTTAAAGGACTTTTTGTCTCTTTCATTAATTTCCTAATATGTGCAGGTTATTTTCTGCCCCACCCTTACATCCTTTTTGATGGAGGAAAAAGAAATAAAATGTCTTCTTCCCTCCTATCCTGCTTTTTTTTGTGCTAGCATCTATGGTGATCCCTTTTATGCATAATGTAGCAGTGTTTTGAAACAGAATTCCCAAGTTATTTCATTATGTATATCTCTACCAAAATTGGTGACACATGAAGACCAAAATGTTTCAAGTCCTGCATAATCATTGCAGAATTTTTATTCTAATATTGAGTGAGGTTAAGATAACTGTGTCAAATATGTTATCATATTAGCATGACTGTCAATATTGTTTCTATCAAGGTTTTTTACTCTGAAAGAAAGTACTTTTTCTTGTTTGTTAAGACAAACTCGCTGAGCTGAGTCAAATTTAAATACCCAAATTCACAAAACAATCCCCCAAAAGTATCCTTAATAAAATTGAGTCTCATCAGTAGATATTTTCTGGAACAACCCACATGGATTTATTGGTTCCCACACACAGCTATTGTTTAAAATATCTTCAAAAAACCTGTTTACTAAAACAAGTGCCAATTGTGTTTTCAGTTGCACTCAAATTGCCAGTAATATGGGGCAATCATGCTGAGGAGAAGGAAGCCTTTATCAGCTGCAGTTTGAAGTATTGTAAACAAATTGATATAAAGCACCAGAAGGTTTACACCACACCATTTGCGTTTCTTCCTCTGACTACACAACTCAGAATACTCAAGTAAAGCTAACAATATTTTATAAAGCAACAGTATCCTATAGCAACAGTATAAAAGGTTAACAGACATTACCAGTCTGTCTTAAGAGTTTTAAACCACTCTTCCTTACGCTAGTAATAAAGCTGAGCATCTTCCTATAAACAGACAAAACACAGAACACCCACTAGTGGTCTCAGATGAAGTCTGAAGTTCCCCTAATCCTAATCATATTTAAATTAAAAAGTTTTGTTGCAGACTCCTATGAGGACAGAATTTCATCTCCTCACTTTTTTCTCATATTGAAGTCTACACCGTGGTTGCCCTTGAAAGCATTAATTTGGTTTCTGGGACAAGTTTTTTATTTAAATAGCTTTATAGCTTCTTTTAAATACTTCAGGAATAATCTCAGTCTGTGAAATAAACTCAACTTCCAAAATAATCTCAGCTTCCAACATGTTTCCCACTCATGACTGTTTCTGCAGAATGCTGTGGGGAGGAACAGGGAAGAATGATAAATACATGAGAGATCATACTCAGAGCATACCATTCATTATTCTTTAGAAGGCACTACTGGAGAACAGTGAAGATGAGACAAAAGTAACAATAAAGATGAGGCACACATCAGTTAAAAAAAGAACAGTCTGTGTCTGTTAATCTCTTCCAAGAATCTATGAGGATCCATAATAACCTCTGACGTCAGGTAAACTGTTAAGCTAGCCAAGTATTCAAGAATTGCATTTATAGAAGAAACATATATCATGATGGCCTTTACAGTACACTCCGTCTCAATGTAAAAATGCATCCAATTTCTTTTTGATATGTTCAAAAGCATCTTTTCCCATATAGTCCATGCGCCCTTCCTCCCATTTTCTCCGCTCATCTTCTGGAATTGGTTTTGCTGGTTTGTGGTGAATAGACAGCTCTGAAACAGAATCTGCAACCTCGTTCTGTGGGAAGAAGCAGAACAGTGGGAGAACAGTCATTTGGTTATTCTCATTTCAGTGTTGTGATGTTAAAACTTAAATGTCAGACTTCCGCATTGTACATTCCCTGTCTGATTAGAGTAGAATTTCTCCTATGATAAAGTGTAACCACTTATCTGTGCAAGTCTTGTTCTCAACAGGCTTTCATGTGAACATACATTTCTAGAATTTTTGGTCATTTGCTTTATCTGAACACCAGTGAGATCAGTATTATTTAGCAGATGTGAGACGTGGCATGCATAAATTAATTTAAATGATTGACACTAATCATTATACCAATAGCTAGTTCATTTTGAATGACAGTGCAAAACTTGACCTTGAACCAGCACTCACAATTATCATAGGTGCACAAATGAGAGATGTTATTAGCGATAATTTCAACCACATAAAAGAAAAATTTATGTCCATGCTTGACCAAGGCCAGTAAAAAGGGAACATCCCAATAATTATAATCTGTAAGAAAGGTGAAATATAACAAGGACTAATCAAGGCAGCCACTGAAAACCTGCTTTCAGTACTACTCGAAGAGGCTCAAAGCCAAACAACTCATCTCATATTATAAAAAAAACTGAAATCAATTAGAATGACTTTCTAGTGAAGCCCACACAAAATCAAGTGTTTCAGGACAGAACTTAATGGGCAAGAATCAGTGACTTAAACTGCATCAATGCCCTGGAATATCTATTACATCTGTCACTTTTGGGCAGACAAGGCACAGGACTTGTGCAAGGCAAGGTAAGGTATTTCAAACAGCCAGCAGGACACTATATGCTTAGGTAACTGCATCCTTGCATATGTATCCCCACCTGCAACCAACTCTAAACATGAGTATATATATACTCTGAAGAGCACGCTTGCTCCCTATATATGCAAACATGCAACATGCATGTGTATTTAATTTTTGAGCAGCAGTAATGCATGAAGATTCCTTTCTTTATCATTAGCAAGTCTTATCAACAGCTCCGGATGCAATCAACAAGAGGACCGGAATGATAATGTGTTTAGAAATGAAGAATTTTAGTCAGGGCCCAAACAGCCCTGGCTGCAGGGGAGCTACAGGCGTTTTTCTTAGTCTTAAAATATTTTACCACAGTGCTTCACAGTCATACAAAAGGCCTCATTAGGAAAATGGCTGTGTTGGGTACCTTACAAGTCCTTGACACCCTGTCTAGGCCATCAACACCACTTCTGTTCCTGTTCTCACACCACCCGCATGTGCAAGTGCCCATAAATGCAGTGCAACATCACAAAGGAAAGCCTAGTCAGTTAGGCTACTGGAGATTCCCTTTCCACTTGCTTGGAAATATCACTTCAGCAGGTAAAAAAAACAACAAACAACAAACCCCACAACCAAACAAATAAAAAACCCAAACAACTTTGCCTGTATTAGTGTTGGAGAACTAAAATTAACATCATGCATAGATTACTTGGGGGTTAGCACACAAAAATACCCATTTAAAATCTCCAGGTTTTGAAAAGAACACTAGAAAGGGATCATACCCCAGTACTGGAAGAAGTTAAGAAATTACATAGCTAAAAAATTAAAGAATTTATTTGCACATTGTATCATAATTAGTTGAGATTTCCCGAAAGTTATGCTGGCAGCCAAGACACGCATGCAGTCACCAACAAATGTACAACGCACAAAGCTACATGTACCAGTTCTGAGGTTTCCTGAAATGCAGGATGGGACACAGGTTGTTCTGAAGGTCTGTCAGGCTCAGAGAGGTGGATGCTAGAATCGCTCGGTTCAACTTCATATACAGGTTGCTAAAATATAGCCACTGAGGTTTTATTAGGAGAATATTTTTTTCATTCATACAATAAAATCGCTTTCAGTCTTAGGGTAGGGGAAAGTAGTGATGGGAGGAAGATCAAGCAAGCAGATTATGACCAAGGAGAAAATTCATCTCACCTAGCTTTAGCTATCAAAATGGCATTGAACTGAAATTCCTACTGTAATCAATCTAGGAAAATACCTCCAAGGGCAGTTCATCTCATCCTAAGATAGGTTCAAAGTGGCTGTCATTCTTCAGTGACTACAGATACAGCCTCGAAAGTGAGCTTACAGTAGACGCCTACCATTTTTGAGGTCAAACCTCAACAAGAAAACTCTCATTTTATAATAACAGCTTGCTCTATGATGCATAAGCTTTTTATGTGTATGAAATAAGAACAGAACAATGTATTCCAAATCAGAGGCAAAACAGTTGACAAAAAAATACTGTCCCAAATATTTGTCTTTGACAAATACAGAAACATAAATGGGTAGGTAGACCCTATTCTGAAGTCTTTTCCCCAAAAACAATCCCACAAGACTACTGAAGCAAAGCAACAAAAAGTGGAGTAATGGTATTGCTAAATAAGAAGAGAATCAGGCTATTTCTTTCTAATTAATATGGTCTTCTGATAAACAATCCTAGTAATTTAAATAATAATATAAATTTAAATTTTAATGAAACTACTTTAAAGTGAACATTTTTAATTTTTTTACCACAAACACCTTGATAATATGTTCCTATTTGGTCTGAGCTTTCACAATGGAGTCAGATGCATGAGGCACACAAGAAAATACATTCTTTGCAAAGAAATTATTTTGAAGTTATAGAGCTGGAAGGCTCACAATTTTCCTTGAGCCCCTGAAAAGGGAAAGGGAGACTACAGTTTTAGTTTATGGAGTAACTACAGTCTAAAGAGATGAAGCACTGAACATATTATTTTCATCTTACTAGAGAGTAGTCCTCAAGTTACAATAGCAGATGACATTAGAACACTAATTTTATTTTCTCCCAAATTTACCTTGCGTAGCACAGTTTATCATACAAGGCTTATCATTACAAGGTGTAATGACTCACACCTGCAGAAGCATTCTGCTATTACGTCCAATTTAATTCCTGCATACAGCAAAGGGACCCATTGCAACAGAAATACACAAATACAAGAAAAGGGACAAAAGAGAGGAAGACTGTACTGTTCATTAGTGGATTCTTTTCAAGACTCTCCTTGTTGCCCAATTCCCAGAAATTTGGGGAACAGTTTTCTGCATCAACACCTGAGGGGGAAAAAAAGTTCTACAGAGGAGCGATAGAAAGGATTCTAGTTTTAAATATATTAATTCACAAGAGTATTAATATTCAAAACATTACTTTGGTAACAGATTTTTTTTATATTACATTTTACTAAGTACCTAACAACTTTGAACAAGTAATCTCTTCCTAAAATACAATGCAAACTCTTTCAACCTCCAGACACCTCAAGCATGCATGACTTAGGATCAAAAAAAAAAAAAGTACTCTTTAGACTACAGCTACAGCTAAATTGAAGATAAAATCTCCCAGATCAGAAGCATAATAAAAGAATTTCCTTTTAGTATATAATTTTACTTTGTTAGTGCAAATAGTAATATACAATATACTTACAGCTTTGAAAGGGAGTTCCTCAGGTGAACACACTGTGGGATTTATTTCATTTGCCTGTTCTGGAAGCTCAGGCATTCGCTGTGAATTGGGCACACAAGGACTGACCTTCTTCAGTGTAATTTCAACTCCATTGAAAGTGTGCTAACAAAACCAAGAACATCTCACCATTAAAATACAATTTTGCAGAAAAGTAATATCTACAATGGTTGTGCTTCCTTAGAGGGATTTCAGCATGAAAGGAATAAGTTAATGCAAAAAAAAAAAAAGGGCAGTCCTAGATTCAGAAGACATTGCAGTTTAGATTTTTGGATTCATGAGCATGCTAGAATAACCAGGAGGTAAATCTAACAGGTATTTCCACCTTCATGTTATCATATTTGAAGTATTTATTTAGTGCACAATCTCTTAAAATAAAGCATGTTAAAGTATGACATCAAAACTACCCATTCCTTGCTCTGCCTTCCAATTTGCCATGATGTTAACAAACCAAATTATTCTCTCATGCTTTGATGGTAATTGTTCAACTGATCCTATGGGACTATGCAATTAGTTCAAGGATGGTTATAATTTAACATTACAAAACATTAAGAAATATTTACATATACATAAGTGTGATCTAATCTGTCATGTCTGGATACAAAATTAAAAACTGTAGTTCTACACATTACTTTATGCTGCTGGTCCCCAAGAAATCATCTTTTTTGTTCTATTCATGAAAAGCATAGATTGCTGTGTTTCCTTCACAGAAGAAAAAAAAGCATAGAGAGACCAGTAAATGTTTGGTGGCATACGAGTACTGTGTATGACATCCTAAGTGTAATTAACTCTGCTTTTGCAATCCTGATTTACTTGTTACGACCATCATGAAACAAGTTATAAGGCAGTTCTGAAAAGGTAAATTTTTATTACAATTCAAGGATTAGTTTGATGGTCTATATCAACTTAGCTTCAAGAAAAACAAAAGTCTGTTTGTTTCACAGCCAGATTATCACCTTCGTCAGCTAATTTGTACCATACTTGAATTTGCAGAATCTACATACATACATACATTCCCATAAAAACTATTTATAAATTAAGAAGAGGGCTGCAGTAAATAGTTAGGAGGGATTTTTAATACTATTGGCTTTCCAAACTGCTACTTTGGATGCTTCTATAAGCAGTCAGTGCTATTACCAATCAACAGCCCACATGTATTGGGATTACACAGCAAGGTTTTGGTAGCAGGGGGGCTACAGGAGTAGCTTCTGTGAGAAGCTGCTAGAAGCTCCCCCCATGTCCAATGGAGCCAATGCCCACTGGCTCCAAGATGGACCTGCCACTGGCCAAGGCCAAGCCCATTAGTGACCGTGGTAGCATCTCTGGGTTAACAGCTTTAAGAAGGAGGAAGAGTTGCTGTGCAACTGGACAACTGCAGATGGAGGAGAGACAATATGTCTCAACAACCCTGCAGTCACCGAGGTCAGTGAAGAAGGAGGGGGAGGGAGGTGCTCCAGGTGCCAGAGCAGAGACACCCCTGCTGACCATGGAGCAGACCCTGGGAGGCAGCTGCCCCCCTGCAGCCCATGGAGGTCCACGGTGAAGCAGAGATTCACCTGCAGCCTGTGGAGGACCCTATACTGGAGCCAGTGAATGCCTGAAGGAGGTTGCAACTTCATGGGAAGCCTACACTGAAGCAGACTCCTGGCAGGACCTGTGAAGCCATGGAGAGAGGAGCCTGCACTCAGGTTTGCTCGCAGGACTTGTGACTCCATGGAGGACCCATGCTGGAGCAGTCTGTCCCTGAAGGACTGCACCCCATGGAAGGGAAGCCCATGCTGGAGCAGTTAATGAAAAACTGCACCCCATGGCAAGGACTAATGTTGGAAAAATCCACGGAGGACTGTCTTCTGTGGGAAAGACCCTACACTGGAGCAGGGGAAGAGTGTGAGGAGTCCTACCCCTGAGGAGGAAGGAGCAGCAGAAACAACACATGATAAACTGACCACAGCCCCCATTCCCTATCCTCATGTGCTACTGCGAGGAGGAGGTAGAGAAAATAGGAAGTTAAGTTGAGCCCAGAGAGAAGGGAAGGATGCGGAAAAGTTGTTCTAAGTTTTGGGTTTATTTCTCGTTACCCTACTCTGATTTGACTGGTAATAAATTTGATTAGTTTCCCCAAGCTGAGTCTGTTTCATCTGTGACAGTTCCTGGTCAGTGCTCTCTCCCTGTCCTTATCCAGACCCATAAACCTTTTGTTATATTTTCTCCCCCTGTCCAGCTGAGGAGGGGAGCGATAGAGTGGCTTTGGTGGGCACCTGGGGATCAGCCAGGGTCAGCCCACCACATCATGTAATTTCTTCCTCTAACAAACATAAAATTTTCAGAATTTGTGTTTTTGATTTCAACATATTCCAACCAACTCCTTATCAGTTACCTTGCATTCCTCAGATTCTGATTCTTCCACCTTTTTAAGTTTTTCTAACAAAGGCAGTATACTGGCACTGTATATATTCCACCAAAGGGCAAGAAATGACAGTTGATGAAAAGATCCAGAGGTGGTGCCATCCTGAATAACTCTCTTTGTCTGAAGGTTGTATTTGTAGTTCCAGGGCTTTGTCGCTCCCAAGAAGTGAACAACTTTGGCATCTCTACCAAAACTGTAGAGATCAAACATACATTTAATATTTTTTTAGCATATATAAACTCCTAAGGAAACATGCTTACTCTCACAGGTGAGGTAATTGGACATTTTGCAACACATTCAAGATGAGTATATATTTTAATTTTTTTTCTATCTTATTAGTTTAAGTCATCTCATTTAAAATACAAAAATGTTGCATTGCCATTTGCTTCCAGCTGCTCATTGTGCTCATAGTAGAAAAGCTCATGAAGGAAACTGACAGGCTCACAAAGTACCATTTCCAGTCCTCCTACATGCTCTGTTCACAAACAAATACCACTTCAAACATTAAATCAACATAATTAGTTATTACTGATTTCATATTAAAAATTACTACATTGACCTAATTTCACCTTCCAGTAAGAGTGTATTGTGCAACTGGAACAGAAATTCATAACACCCTAAATCTAACTTTCTTTTTACCTGAAAATTTTTCAACTGTATTGTCTGAAGTCATATAATTAGTAGCACAAATTTCGTTTCATAGAAGCACCTAAGGAATGTTTCAAAAAAATTTAAACAAAAACTCCAACTGTTTCTCACAGAAATTACTCGAAAAGAAAGGAACAAGTTTAAAAGTAAAGCTGTCAGAACCTAATGCCAAAGTAATTTATCATCAACAGGATATGCCACTATTACTCTCTCTTACAGAAGGATGTTTTTTTAACAAACTACAGAGGTTTACAGTCAGTCAGAAATGTTACTACTTACTGATTGAAAGCAGGAATGTAGGTGTATACAGCACTGCTGCTTAAGTTGTAGAGGAAAGGTAAGTGCTTGCCAATATCTGCTGTTGCCCAGTTGCTGAAGAAGCTGTTCAATAATCCTTGATCACCTCCTAAAGAACACATAAAACAGTATTACCAGAATTATGTGTACACTCAAATTTATATCAAAATTTCACATCCAAGGATGGGAATGAGACTGATGTGTCATGGGAAAGCAACTTGGGCTTGAAAATGTGGCCATGTGAGCAGGTACAAGTGAATAATACCTGATTCACTCCGATGCAAGTTCAGCGCAAATGAAGTTCTATTGTAATGTGTGAAGGAAGGAGTAGGGTTTGGTCTCCCTCAGAGCAGAAGGCTGAAGATCAGCTGTATTTGTCTCTCCTAAGCCAGACAGCAAAATTAAAACTTACTGAGCAAGATTCAGACCCAATGTCCCTTCATTGCCCTTTTCTGGGAAGCACAGTCCACATTTAAATCAATGGGTCTTAAATACGGCATAAGAGGCAAAGTTCTGCACCTTTGATTTTTGTGGGGCAGAATTACGTAAAGCGCAGAGAACTCCTGCCTTCCTCTTTTCTGCCTGATAGCATGGAAACTATGACTTGTACTTCATTCCTTATACCTTGCCCCTTACCATCAAAGCTGCCATGTTCAGCAGCAAACCGGAGCAGTAGGTTGTAAGTTTTCAAAGAGGGGCGGAACACAAATACTCCACTATTAAAGCAGTCAGGCCAGCCAGAATCGGGAGCTGCTGAAAACTCTTCTCGATCAAACAATTCATCAACATTGCAAAGTACCTTAGAGAGAGCAGGAAAAGAGAGAAAATGTTAGAGGAAATGTTTGTCTAAAACATGAGTTGCTAAAGTAGTACCAATGCAGTAAGTTGCTAGTTTGGTCTAGTATATCGCTACAGACCTGAATGAAAACTGGGAATCTTAATAATTTGAATTTTAGACCCACTGAAGGGGTAGTAGAAAAACTGTATCTCACTACCAGTTTTCTAATGTAAGTTAAGTTCTCTGTTTTTTAAGCTTCACATGGAAGTGGGAAAATCAATCAGATTAAGGTCCAGATCACATTTAAAGTTGGTGGAAAGACAGCTGTGCAGTCACTAAAAGTCAAGAGCCCACCTACAACTGTGAAAATCATAAGAAAAATTTTTTAGAAGAAAGATTACTTAATTGAATTTAAAACAAAGACGAAAATTTGCCTTCCTCCTTTAATCTATATCAGGAAATCATAAGCCTCTCTCCTCAAGAAGAACAACTTAATTTGGTTTCTAATTTAAATACTATCCTATTAAATTAAAATACATCCCAGTCTTTCAAAGTGAACTGTGAAAGTGCAAGGGAAGGCTGATATGATTGCCTGTGTCAAAATTATAGCCATTTTTTATCACTATACTTCTAAAAACTATATTAAAAAAAAGTAATTAATGTGTCTGGGAATTTTTTTTTCCCATTTTAAAACCAGCCTGCCTTCCTGACTAGAATGATTAGAAACAAAAGTATATGAGAATGATCTATTTTAAGCATCTGTAAGAAGCCTCTGTGCATGGAGTGAGTTTGTGATCTCTTTTGAGGGCAGTCCTGATGCTACTTTCCTTAAGAATGAATTTATTTTTATGCACCCAGCAAAACTGTGAGCAGCAAATCTGCTTACTTCATGGACCAATAGGCTGCCTGACCAGGAAGTATCCCACACTCAGGAGACAGACACAAATGTTTCCACAGCTCCCACTCTACTCACCAAAGTGTCTGCATCCATGAACACACATTTGCTGTATTGAGTAAGAGTCCAACAACGAAGCTTAGTGAAGGTTACACCCAGTTCTGGCCTCTGCATCAGAGCCAAATGGACTGAGTCAGCACTGTCAAGCACATCCACCTCGATTACTTCATCAAACACACTGCGGAGGACTGACCTACCAGGGTGAGCAGTGAAGAGAAAGAAGGGCACTTAGACAACTTCAGAGTTCACTTCAGGCATGAAAACAGTGACACATAGCACCTTATTAATTATGGCAATAACCAAGGCTAGATTGATTGGTTAGAATAAGAAGTCAGAAGTGCAAAGTCCTTGCAAACAGTCTGCAGAAGTGACAGACCACAAACCATTGCCTCTTCCACTAGGGGGATCAGCACATCTCAAAAGCAACAGCTGCTGTTTGAAGGAGAAAACAATCCTTATTTAAGTCACTTGATCTCTTGTATAAACACCAACAGAAATTAAAGCAGCTTTCATTCCGCACAATTGATTCTAAAGAACAGCACCATACTTTGTTCCCTCTACATTGAACAGCATGAGACGTGCATTGCCAGCACAGTCATTTGCACCTATTATGCCCAAGTAAACACAGCTTCAAAACTGCACCTTTTCAAACTGGCAACATATACTTGCTCATTACTACAAAACATCTCAAATGAGACTTTTAGGAAGACGCTTTTTTTTTTCTATGCATATCTTTCATGGGAATTTTATAGGTAACACTGAAGTAGGTAATTTTCCAACAAGGAAAAAAGTCTTTCAAACACAGGTTATTTATTTGCATTACACTATTAACTGCAAAGTCCTGGATATCACACAAACACAGAAAGAGAAAAGCCTGTGCTTTTTGAAATCTAGATTTCAGGGACATTAGTTTTTGCCTGCCTGATCTTCAAGGGATAGGAGTTAACTGAGAAAGATCTAAGAGTGGGTATAGATTTTTAGAAGGATAGTTCAGTGATGTACTTTTTTAAAAATGCTATCTTTGATTAAAAATATATATTATAAAGGTGTTTCTTCCCACTGAATGGGGATTAAAAAAACCCTGCGGATTTAGAATCGACCCATGTGTCAAATGGATACAGTACTCCCTCAGGAAGGTGACAGTGTTCTGACATAACAAAATCCATACTTTAAAAAGTCTGTAAAAACAGATTTTTGTGCATCCAGTCACAGAAGAATGTGAAAACATGTTCCTTGAGCCAGATGCCTTGCAAATACATTTCACATGGCATACAGAAATCAGGAGCTTGTACATTGCCTAAGCCATAACAGAACTAAGAGTTTAAATAGCTATGGCGTGGCATGTTCCTTTTAACAAGTGACACAGTCCTCCAAATAACAGGGCTTTAGTTCAACAGACCTAATCAGATTGGTGTAAATGTAATTCTGTAGTGCCTGTAGAAACATAACCCAAATTGGAAAGTGATTTAAACAAAAAGAAGCAAGAAGAAATAAATTTCTCATCATGATAGCTGTGCACCAATATTTTAAGGTTACTCCTCTGAAACCTAGCCCCTTAGTTTTTGAAGAGTTCTGTGTTACAGGTGGTTGTATATCTTGCCTTCCTAAAAGAGAAAAACTTGGGGAAAAAACGAACAAACAAACAACAAACCAACAAACAAAAAATAGTGGCTTTATTGCAGCTCAAAAGCATTACACTCAAACCTTAGTTCCAAAATGTTCAGCTTATATTCTCAATTATGAGCTTAAGAAAACTTCCAGCTAAAAGCTCTACACCTGTAAGTGAATTCTTATTATGCTTAAAATCTTATCATGGATGTTATTTGGGACTCCTCTCAGAAATCACTAGCCAACGAGGAAGCCTCCTAAAATCTGTCACGATATTTTTTGTTCTTCCATAATATCAAATTTCAAAAAATACACAAATACTTACCTCATCCCACTGGAAACCTGTGGTGTAATTAGAACTGCCAATTTTCTAGATGTCTTATGGTTCCTCAATGACTGTCCGAGAACCAGAGCGCCTTGACAGTACACGTCATCAGTAGCAAGGGTCACAAAGGCTTGATCTGTTACTGCAAGCAAATATTCAGAAGGTTCACTTTACAGCTCTAACATAAGCTCTTTTGGCAGAGTCCCTCCTCCAGCTAAACAACAGGCTGTGGCTTATAACAACCTGCAGTTTCTGTGATAAACTCTTTTCTCTCCCAAACTCCCCCAGAAGACACAATCGAATAGAAAATCCAGGGAACATGATTGCAGTATGTATGTTTCTGAACTGCGTTATTTTTGATCACCTGATTTACATAATGACAAGTATGAAGTTCTTGGACTAGTCTTAAACAAATAATTCTCTATGCCTTATTGCCTAAACATAATGTCAAACAAGAAAAGCCAAAATTGTAAATATTTAGGTTTGAGATTTATGTAACTTAATATAATACAACCAATAAGGAAAATGTTCCCGTTTATACAGTGCCAAAAGCAAAGGAAAAGAACAAGATGTTGAGTACTAGGCAGAAATGTTCTTCTTTCCATAACATCAGTGAGTCAAACCACCAGACATTATTCTTTGTTCTGTCCTCTGTACTGGAGTAACCGGTGTTGGCTGAACAAGCGCAGAGAAATTGTTACCAAGGTTGGTACACCTCCCAGAAGCTGAGGATGCTTACCTCAAGTAACACCAAAAAAATTAGGAGTGTTCCTCATTGTGAAGAAACACATGGGAAAAAAGTTACAATTAAAAAAAGAAGGAAAGATACATTTATGTACAACAGGAGACATAATGTATTCTGTAGAGATACCAGGCTGTGGCAGTATCATTAGGGGCTGCTTCTTCAGCTCTGCCCTCTGACAGAACCACCACTACCAGAATTCTCCTGGGATGAGCCAGAACCAATGACTCAGCAAGGTGAACAGCCTCCTTGGAGCAGAAGGATGACCTCAGCATTCTAGGCTGCAAAATTAACCAGAACAAGACAAGCGGGTCACACAGATGAGGGGAACTCCACTGAGCTCTACAGAGTTTCACAAACACTTGCGTTGAAATACTTGCACTTTGTTTAAAACCACCGCCATCCTAAGGGACAAGCAATTGCGTTAAATAAATCAAAACAACCAAACAATAACAACGTAAAACCCCTGTCATACAGTTTCCAGGGTCTGTGAGAGACACTAGGAAAGAATCTCAGAGAACTAGTTGCAGAGAACCCAAAAAATGACCTCATGGCTGTTTCAGCCAGAGGCTGCCAAAATTAATGAGCTCAAACCTCTAACCTAACATCAAGGTATGCAATAAAGTATGGTTGGTGCTTGTGACAAGCTCTCAGACACTAAGTATTTTCATTTTTCATGTCCTCTGAATCTAGAGCAAAGCACAGACTCACTGGTGTGCTGTCTTCACTCCCCCCTCTCACTCATCTCCAGCCAGACTTGAATTCAATTTAAGCAAATTATGTTTGCTGACATTGCAACATATCTCTGCACCTTAGGAAAATCCTCTTAGTGTCACAATTGGCCAAAAAGCCTAAGTCATCCACCCAAACTTAAAATAGTTTGCAGAACTCATAGCCAAGCAAACTCCAATAATGTTTCTAGTGACAATTTCCAGAAGAAGAAAATGAAAAAATGAGCTTTCAAAACTCCTGTTGTTGTAACAGCTCAAATAAGTTATGGCTGTTCCAGAAAACAATTAATAACGAGTTCCTTTAAAAGGACAGTCGTGCAAGTAAACTACTCCTACTGAACTTTTCCAAAAGGTTAAAGGAATAAATACAAGCATCCATAAAAACCAATATAAACCAAAAAGACACTGAAGGCTACTTAAGCAATAAAATTACTCTGAAAAGACACAAAAAGTCAACAAAGAAAAGCACTTTTGTGTTAGGCAACAAGCATCTTCAGCCAAAGAAAGGTAATAAAACAACTACTGAGAGGAATGTGGGAGGTAGGTTAATACAAAAAGCAAACTATGAAATGAGTGGGAGTTTAAATCTTAAAATAATGTTTTAAATCACAACCACGAAGCTGAACACATAATCTTTGCATTGCTTTTGCAAATACTTTTAGCTACAGAAACTGAATCTCTACTTAAGTAGTACATATAAAACCACACAAGCTAATCATCAAATAGTTCAGCAAGCTGGTATGGCAAATTACCACATTCTAGACATGCTTTCATGCCCTGTACCTCTGGGGCAAAAGCTGTGGTCATAACACAAGGAAGCAAACTGCCAAACAAATACTGCTTCTAAGAAACTCTTGCTGCTACCTCACAAAGAAACCAAGTGTCTGTTCTGAGAATCAGATGTGGGATACATGTTATGGCCTTCTTAATTCAGTGAATCATTAATTAAACAGATAATCAAACTATTGACTGAAACAATTCAACATTAAAATATTTCTGGTGCAGAGAGAGAAGCATGTTCTAGCTATTTTAAAATCCTACGGGGCATTGCTAATCCATTAAGGATCCACAGGAGGTTTAAAATCAAAATATTTTATCATTACTTTTTCTTGCATCTAATCCTTGCTTTCAAGGAAGAAGTGTTATTTGACTTGCCATATTTATAAATTTCCTTGGAATATTGTCCCTATAAGTAAACATTTTATTTTTATTACTGAAAACTAAGGATCAGGTTTTCATATAAACTCGTGAAAGTAAACTGTTTACCTGAAAATCCCCATTTAACTGAAATTGGCACAATGCTGCATTAAATCTAAGGTACACAGGGTTTCACTCGCTGACTTTAAGCTGCAAAAGAAGATTTAATCTTTCAAGTTTGAAATCCAAATGTTTAAGTATTTAGAATTCATTGCAACCGGATTTTTTTAAAGTTGTCGAGAACACCACTATGCACAACTTTCAATTCTTTGTGCTATATGACAGTAGGATTTTTTATGGACAACACCTAGTGTGAAGAATATTAAGTTTTCAAGCAAGTTGTTTTCAAGTTATTGCTAATACCACTATCGGTGAATTATGAAAAAAGTAAGTGCATGATTAATTGATCCCATTAAAATGCTATCATATGAATTTATAAATCTGCTCATTTCTCTTGTATGGATTACTATACAGCATATGATGATGCAAATTAAGAAATCGTTATCATCAGTAGTGGCTTCTCAGTTTTATTACCTAACAATAGTTTCTTAGAACAAAACAAGGATTTTCAAGGAAGTAACTTTTTAGAACTTGCTCTGAAGCTATACAGATAGCCACACAGAAAAAACAGCAAAAGTATGTGAATCACTACAGTCAGGATGATCTTATGTGGAACTTGTTACATCTTTTTTAGCCAAGATTGCCAACTTCTTATGCTACTTACTCGTAGCAGTAGTACCTCAGACACTGCCAAAGGTAAAATTCTTCAACAGTCATGAAAACCAACTCTAGGGCATCTAAAAGCCTTACTTGGAATATGAAACAGAGCAGGCAGACAGGGTGGTGCTCACTTTGATGTTCAAAGAAAAAGAGAAAGGGAAATGAACAAATACCAGATACCCATTCTGAGAATCAGGACTGACTGCCAATAACAACCAGTGAGTGACCCGGATGCACCCGCCAGCTTCAAGACAGGTTTAAATATGGTAGGGAGGTATTTTCCATAATCCATTAGACAGAACTTTTTAAATGTATTTAAATGTATTTTCATACATTTCATGCATTTCATACGTGCTTTAACTGTTGCTCCTAGAGTAACAACTCAAATTTACCAAGCTGCCCAGTCCAAAATTGCAACAGGAGACCAGACACTCCTATGTTAAAAGTTTTCTACAAGCATATTCTAAATAACACATTGCCATCTCATGCATAAAAATGAGAGCAGATAAGTCAATAGCCAAAAGCCTCCAATGGGCTGGTTAAGTCCCTGGTGTGTGCTGGGGACTAATCAACATTGTACAATTGCTTTCTTAAATTCCTCCTACCATCTGTTGCTCTTTTGTCACCTCCCCCCTACTCCTTCAGAGACAACCTGCGGGACGAGCAGGCTACAGTCTGGACCTGTGCCCACTGGGCCCAAAGCACCTTTCTGAAATCCCAGGCGACAATGACATAACACAGCCCCAGCTCACAGCAACATTTTTGTTACTCCCCCTCTCACACTTAGGTCTCTGTGAATCCTCCCCCAGAAGCATGTCTTAGTGACAATGTGTTAGACTACCACAAAGACAAAGCAAGCTACAGCCTTCTCACTTCTCTGACCTAGCACAACCATGTCTTGGAACAGAAAGCTCTGCTCCAGTTGACACTCACAGCCTTACAAGCAGTAAAGAAGTATTTTGTTATAAGTAGGTAAATGAATAATGATATCAGGCAATAACCTGTGTCAGACCTCCATGAGAAATTATTACGCAAGTTTTCAGCGAAGAGGCAGTTCTTGCCCTAGTAAACAAACAAATGACAGCTTCCTCAACTTGGGTCCAGTAGTAGAAACACTTACATTACTAATGAAGATAAATAAGCAACACTGCACAGACCTTTTCATAACAATATAAATTAACATCGATGGAATGCAGTATTTCTCTCAGCCCAATGAAGTTCTGCCTGATCCAAAAGCAGATCTGCCCTTATCTTTTATTAAAACAATAATGAATTTTAGTAGACAGGTTTATGACTATTGTGTTGGAAGAGGACTTGATTCCAATTCTTTGTAGCTTTTACTATGCATTTTTCAGTTAAGAACAGCTAGATTCTGCTTCAAGAGCCTGCAATTTTGTTATTCAACATAGTATATGACCCTCATAAAAACTCAAATGCAACGTTATAATATGTAAATAGGCATAGCAGCCAAAACTACTCCCAAAACAGTTACATACCAGTTTGAAAAAAGTTAGTAATAATTGCTTAATCAATTCAGAGATAGAACAGAGCAATTGATATGTATCAAGTTAGATGTTTCCAGTCTTTCCACACCTTCTTTTAAACAAAAACAAAACCCAAAACAACAAACCAAACAAACCCACAATCCTCTAATCCTTTAATTTGCAGACTCTCTTTCTGCATCTTCCCAGTGGTGCTGAGCTGCCACATACAGGAATTCAAATGGGATCCATCGGGCTGAATGCCTGACACCCTTCAAATCGTTCAACAAACCCAGCTTTGGGGGAGCTGCTGCTCAAGCTTTCCCTTGGTTTTAAGAGCGTGTTCAAGAAACAAAACGGCACCTTTACCCACCACATCTGGTTATCCCTAAAATCAGTACCTCACGGCTTTAAGGATAACAGAATAAGACCAATACAGCTGTTTTGTAAGAAGAGGCATGAGAAAGGTTTCTTTGAATCTGCCTGAGACGGAGGGAGCCAACCCCAGGCTGTCACCCTGCGGATCCACCAGGAAAGCGCACAGAGACCCGAGCAGGCCAACCTGTACATACAAGCAGAACACGTAAATGAGTTTACCTATTTCACTCCACCATCCAGACAGTTGAAATCCCAATCTGAAGCTGCTAATTACAGCACAGTACTCTGCTGATAAGGAAACCGCAGAGACCCTCGCCCGCATCGGGGTGTGAGAAGGGCGAAAGCCCGGGGGGGCACCAGCCTGCGCCGCCGACCGGCCCTGCCCGCCCCGAGAGGCTGCTGAGCGTAAGGGGGACTGCGGGTCCCCGGCCGGAGGTACTCACCGGACATCGTGGGCAGGCCCCGGGCCGGCCGGGCACGGCTCGGACCGGGCACCCACCTCCACCGCCGCCGCCTCACCTGCTGGCGGCGGGCCCGCTAAATCGCCAAATGGGATTAGCCTCTTTCCTGCTGAAGGCAGTGGCAGGTGAATTACATTCGCGGGGACTCCTGCGCAGCGGCAGAAAAACGGCATTAGCGGCGGAGACCATCGGGGGGGCGGTGTTGGCACGACCCACCCCGCCCCCGTTCCCGGCTCCGGCTGTGCTGCAGGGGAAGCATCCTCCTCTTCCCCGCCGTGCGCCCTCCCCCGCCGCCCCGCTCCCGAGCAGGGCACAGTCCGGAGCTGGGTTCCCGCACCCCCCGACGCGGGCCCCGCACCTGCCCGCGGCGCCCCCCCGCCCCGCGGCGGCGGCACCTCCAGTGGGCGCGGCGCTTCCCTCCCGCTCCATTGGCGGCCCGCGGCAGCGCCCACCCTGCGCCCGCGGGAGGGCCTCGCCTCCCATTCCTCCTCTGCCCTCCCGGCACGGCGCGGCCCCGGCGCGCTGCTCCGAGCGGCTCCGGGTGTCGGCCGCTGAAACAGAGCCTCCCCAGCCACGCATATGGCTGTGCAGGAGCGGAGAGGAAGGAAGACAGGCTGTGGGAGACTCTGCCGCGCAGCCCTCGGAGCGAAACAGCAAAGCCTGTGGCGGTGAAGATGGCAGAGTGTGCAACGGGGTCTTAGGGCATGAGTACGATGATTCCAGCGTGGCATGCGGTCATCCAGATACGTGGGGTTTACCGTAATTTAAGAGAGTCTACCCCTAACTCTCTGGGGCGATTGTACCCCCTTACAGATACACACGATGCGATAACTTGTCACCCAGATAAATAGATGTTTTCAGGGAGCTTGTGCTATTCAGAGAGCTATAAATATTTTAAGAAATGCATAAATAAATGCACAGTTATACACACAGTGTGTTTTTGACACTAACTTAGAAGTCATGTAGCCGTGACACGTAATTCAGCCACACAATTTCTCTGTAAGGTAGTTTTAGGCTGGTGTGGTTCAACCGCGGCATTTTTGCATCAGCATGTGCTGTGAACATCAGTAACTACTTAGCAAAGGTCGAGAATTTCAGATAGTGTGCCCCTGAAGAAAATACCCAGTGGTACCACTCAACCGTTTAAAAAACTTTATTTCCAGCAATTTGCAAGAGATCACTGTTGCTGCTCCAAGCTGAAACATTTGTTCTCTCACACACTGGGAGAATCTCAGAAGTCCACTGGAGAAGAAGTTATTATTGCTTTAGTAGTGGTGAGGTGTTTAACAAAGGAAGAACATAAACACATAGGAAATCAAGCTTTACTTAGCCCACAAAACCAAAATTCTCAGGGATCTGTGTTCACCACCAGCTTATATAGACCAACTGAACAACATGCTTATCAGTAGCAAGATTGCTGTTGTAGATGATTTCACTGGCAGATCTATTTCATTTGGGGGACTTTATGACCAACAGAAGCTTTTTCTTGGTAATTAAAGTGATGTCTACATTTAGATGACTTTCTCTTTTACTTCTGTGTCACCAACTTTTTATGCAGTATAGAATAGATTCTAAATATCTGAGCCAGTAATACAAGCTAGAGTTCTGATGTTCCAGCAGCCAGTTTCTATTTCTTCGTTCCTTCCCTTCCAGATTTAAATACATTAGAGCTTCCCTATATAACCCCTCAATTACCTGGAAAAAAAAGTAGAAATAATAATCACAATAATTATAAAATTATCATCATCATCATCATGCTAGTTAAAAGGGTAATTAACATTGAAAAGTGTGCCTGCACGCTGGTATATTGGGAGCATGCTGGTGGAATTATACCAAAGAGCTTCAGAGGGTTAAACACTTGGGTAAGCAGGGTTTATCCATTCAGAGTCACAGTTTTTGCTCAAATTCTCCATAATAAATCAGCTTTTGGGCTAATGTTAACATGAGTAATAAATTATTTTGAAAGTACTATGAGCAATTTTAAATGAAGTGTCATAGTATGTCAAAATCAAAAATGTTTAGAGAAGCACATAGATCCTTCTCTAAACAGTTACTGGGGAAAAAGTAGATCATTAAGCTAGTTTGGGGTTTTTTCCCTTTAATTTGTCATTAGTTTGAAGCATTTCTTTGTCTGCCCTAGGGGGACACAGTTGAACTTGTATATAGTAGGTATCAGTCCTCATCTGTCCCAGAAAGTAGCAAACAAAACAAACAAAACTTAGATCATCTTGGGTAAAACACAATATGTGTTTATTGAAAATTTTCAGGAGAAAGAAGCAAAATATATATATTTTCCTGGTTAAACAAACTGAAGTGGTAACAGCAAAAGACTTAATACGTCATTAATCAAAACTTTATGTCTACCTGGAAAAATATACATCAATCTGTTTTAACTATTAACATGGAAAATTAGTATTTTAAAAGAAATATCAAGTGTCCTTGAAAACTATATTAAAAATATTTTCTCATTCATAAGTTGAAAGTGATAGTCACGAAAGTGTTCTTTTTTTTTCTGCAGGTTGTCAAGTTATTTCCATATTTAAACCGATGTACATCATAATTTCTTACTTTCAGGATCAGAATAAAGATTCTGGTAATCTAAGAAACTGATATATATCCATTTAAAATATAATTTAGATAAATACTGTATCTTAAAAGTACTTCTCCAGTTTATGTCTTCCTCTCAACAATTTAATAAACATAAAGTCATGTTTACCTTCATCTAAATGGAATTTCAGTAAAAAAACCATGCCTTGCATACAGAATTAAGATAAAACCACGGGGATTTCGTTATGCTTTAAAAAGGTAGCTAAAATGGAATTATTGTCAGTAAACTGATAGTTTTGTCATCTTTCATCTGTGTTTCCTTGATTTGCTGATATTTTGATTCAGTTAGCTAAATGAAGGCAGAGAGACTGGAAAAGCATTAGTTTTTGTGATAGATTTATCTACAAAAGGACATTTGTTATCACGTCAAGGTTGATCAGAAATGAGGCAGAAAGATGAAACAGTTTTGCTAGAAAAACTGTGTCAACCACACCTCCACATATGTATGAAGTTTAAAAGTTGTTGTGACTTAGATTTTAGAGAATGAAGTGTCACAAACTCATTCTCAATGGATCAGAAAGCTTTGTACCCATTTTCCCTTTTCAGAAGCTATGAATAATACATTTTTTTAAAAAAAACAACTTTCAGATTAGTGCATTCAAAGGTTCCTAGAGCAGGGCCCAAGATTTCAAAAAGAGAAACTAATTTAATATAAAATTCTAGTTCCTGAGAAAAGCTAAAATTAAGTAATTAAATAAATAAATACATAAATAAAATCAGCATGTGTTTCTTTTATTCTTATTTTTGTTTAAGTGGTTTATCAATATACATATTCTTTTCAATTTATTATAAAATTAAGTGTGAATTTTCTACCGATAGTTCCTTTCACTTTGCTAAAATTCAGACATAAATACAAAGTAAAGGCACTAAAATTTTTAATTCTTTAGACGACTATAAGTTTTCCTTAAATATAAACATTACAGAAATATACTTAAGAAACCCAGCATGCATGAATGGAAATGGCAAACTCCTCTTTCCTATTCTATCAGAGGGATTATTTTTTGAGTAATTTTGAAAAGAAAAAGAAAAAAATTTGTTCGATGACTCAAATGCTGACAAATCCAAAACTTTCTGGTTTTAGCTTACAATGCACTTGATTTCTTTGTTGTTTAAAAAAACTTCTGAGTCAAAATCCATATCCAACCTTTATAAATGTAGGTCAGATAGTGCAGTGCAATCTCTGGATGTTTTAAGTGTATCTTTGATAGCATGAAGCTCAAGGCACAAAAGTGACATCAAGTTAGAGAGAGCAGTCTCAAGAAAACATTCATTAGAAGAAGATTTGTTTTTTGTCAGAATGACACAGTAGAATGTCACCAACCAAAGGAGCCTGTGATCAGAGGGCAACTCTTCTTTCAGTGGTTTACACTGTAGCCCCACCTGAAAAATTAAGATTGAACATTCAGTATTTCCACTGTGGATGCTCTTTGCCAGCTTTTCAGAGTATTTCTTGGTTCAGTCCTTTTGAGACAACAGGTAGAACCTTGTATCCCCAGAGACACATGGACAACCTTTCCCATTCGTCTCACTCCCCATTTCTAGAGAGTTGTAGGATCACTGACCTGATGCTTTTGTTACATCTTAGCCATAGAAACAGACAAAAAATGAGTAACTTTAGGGCCCCTGAAGGCACAAACAGCTTTAACAGCCCTGACCAGCCTCCCCAGGGCATTTGGGGCTATATTGCAGCTGGATTTCCCCTATGTAACCCTGCCCAAGCCTTCCCACAGTGCCTAAGCATGGAGCCTGCCATGGTACCCCTAGACTGAGGCTTCCTGAAGTGCCAGGGGATTACACAGATCTCTGAGAAATGCCTGTGAGACTTCTCCCAAATTTCACTTGTGTCTTAGCTATTAGTCTCATTAGAGAAAAAATAACGTGAGTTAGAGGTTTAAATTGCCCTCTATGACGGCAAAGGGCCAGGCCCAGGCTGTTCCCATAGAGTCACGAGCCAAGGGCAGCCAGCGTGGTGCCCAGGCTGTTGCCTCCCTGGTGGTGGGTGTGCACAGAGAGGAGGTGATGGCAAATGGCCCCATGGATGGGCCAGCCATCATCAGGTGAAGATAAGGCAACTAGCCAGGCCAAAGGGCCAGCCAGGACACCCAGTCAGCCACCCGGACTCAGGGCTGGGACAGATGTGTGGGCATGTAGTGCAGCCTGGGCATGAGGCCAGAGCCAAAATGCAGGTCCTGGCCAGAAGGTACATGGGGTACCCCTAGTGAGGGTGATCTGAGACACCCAGGCTGTTTCCCACATGCACAGCCACAGTAGTCAGGCACTTCTGTGGTGGCATAGACCTCACACTCTTTACTTTGTAATTTCTGTGTAATTTCATTCACAAAGTGATGTATATCCATCTTCTGGGCATGTTATGGCTTCCCGTGCTTGTGCTTGATGAAGAATATTAATTACCAGTGTCTCTTCGAGACCACTGAGGCTCTTTAGGACAAAATTTTTAAATGCCTTTATCCCTGCCCTGTTTCTGCCCCCACTCAAATTATTCGTCAAATTCCCATCTACTTCAGCACTAAATCAGTGGGAAACGGATTTGGACTTACCACGAGGTTTGAAACAGAGTCTCTTATTCTTGTAAGCAGAGTAGGCTGCTATCGATCCAACAACCAATATTACAAAGGCAGAAATTATAGGAGATGTAACTCCAGCTACTAATCCTGAATCTGTGGAGGAAGAAAGAGGTTTGACTTTTATTTCAGAGGCATTGAAATTGCTTGACTTAAGCAAATTGTCTACTAAAGTGTGCTTTTACCAAACTATGAGAATTGTTTGGTGAAACAATAGAATTAAGCAGATGAATAGAAATTATGTTACATTACAGCTGGTGTGAAAATGTTGTCTTAAAGCCTAATTTAGTATGTATGCTACTTTTATAGGCTAGCATTGTTTTTTTATTTCATGATGATCAGAAATAAATTGTAGAATAATCTATACCTGTGTTTCCTCCATGATTGAAATGATGCTCCTCTTCTCCTGGAATAGAGGGTAAAGTTTCATCAAAAAAATGTCTGTCAACTTGTTTTGAGAATTCAGCCTTTTGCTCAGCAAAGTATGATTTTGTATAGAGGGTAAAAGGTGCAGCTTAACAGGACTGAAAGAGAGGAGCTTCCCTTCTAGTCCTTACTGACAGCTGTGCTGGCTGGAGAAATAACTGTTCATCCTCCTGACACTTCATTTTTGGAGAAGAATATTGTCATCTAATAGAAGTATCATACCTAGCAGTCTACATCAAACTGATTTCACAGGGAGTGGGAAGCCAGTATGCTCTGGCTATTCTGTGCTGCCAGACAATCAGATGACTTATCTGAAATTTAAGTTAAGATCATAGGCCTGGTGCATCTGCTTTCAGTTCCGGGCAGAAACCCTTTGCTCTGGGACTGTCCCAGTTGAATTCAAAGGGATAAATCTGGCAGGGTTCTGGCATGTGCCAGAATGCTACAAAATGTTTAGGAATATGTTTCAAGTTTTAGCTTCAGGCTCATAACCATGTTTTTTGTGAAGAATAGCTTATCTAGATAAAAACGTCCCTCAGAGACAAACAGATTACCACTAAAGCAAAACCAAATATTTCTGGTTTACAAGTGTTAGGAAGAAGTTGCAAGGGGAATTGGGAAATGCTACCTGTTATGACTGGTGGTAAAGGCTTCCCATCAAGGAGATCTGAGTCATCAAAACCTCCTGCAAGATGAAGATTAAGATTCTGGTTGCAAAATTATCCAATGAATGTAACCCCTCCAGCCCCCTTATCAACTCCATTTTTAATGTTCTAGGGAAGGGTGAGGGACCTTTGAAATCCCAGCTTTGACACAGGAGATGGGTCGTGTGTCTTGCACTGAATGGTCACCTACTCAAATTCACCTGAAAGCTGGAGCAGTAACACTGTTGGTGTCTACCTATTCTGCACCTGTGGGATATGTGGACTTGGGCTCTCAGTGGCACAAATCCTTGTATAATATTGACAACTTGAATTCCAGTGGTTCCTGAAGCAGAGAGTCTCGGAAAGGCTCCAGAAGGACCTGCCCCTGGCTCACCACTACAGTCATACTAGAAGTAAATATGGGATACATGGTGGTAGCCAGGATAGATGTGCCACTTTCATTTTATTTAAGTGAATGTCCAAGACCACATTCAAAACAATACAGGTTTACATTCCTCTCCCCAGTCCCACTAGCTGTATGCCCCAGCATCATCTCAGATGCACATCTCAGTATAGATTTGAACACAGGCTTACCCCTGTCCTGTAGCTAGATGTCAAACTTGAACCATCTCATAGGGCATTGTATACAAGCCCAAAATGAAAGTATAAACAAGTGTTAGTCTCGTGGCGCATAGAAGCCAGTATCCTACATTTTGGGCAGACAGAAAGCCTTTATGGTACCAACACTAAAGCTGAAAAAGTCTTTCCAAAGACTGGAACAGTGATTAAAAAAGGGAGATGACGGGAAAGGGTGATTAAAGCTATTAATAAAAGAGTAAAGTCTTAAAAATATCTGCTCTGAACAGTCCATAGAGGGAGATTTTCTTAGGAAAAAATATTCTTACCAGAATTACCGTAACTTCCCGGTCGTGGTGGAAGAGGTGGGTATAAAGGTTTTCTTGAGATGTCACCTATTGATAATTAATATTGTTACTTAGTTGAATGGGCAAAAGTGGGAGCTTTAAATTAAAAGTATGATAATTTGAGATTTTCTACCTATTTCTAATTTGTCCTTCAGTGAGTTAAGAAAAGGACATTGTCACTAGTTAAAAATACTTAAGCATTATATCAACAAATAGCTAGCTATTAAACCAATTTCAAAGTGAACAGGGAATGTTTTCTAAATTAAAACACGAGAAGAATTCATGAAAATGTTGAAGGAAAATATTTCATGTATTTCTGGCAATTGCTAACACTGTTTAATGCTGACAGCTGGGAGACACAATGTGTTACTTGGGCAGCAGTGGCTCAGTTTTGCAGAGCTGACAGAGGAGCTGGTGTTCCAGGCTGGGCCAGAGGCAACAGGTCATGTCTGTGCCATCAGCAGGTATTAATAAAATCCGCAGATTGGTTTCATCTAACAGGTACTGAATTTATCTAACACATGATGCAATTTCTGCTCTTAAACTGTGCAAAATGAACTTAGACTTAAGTTTCGTTGGTTTTTAGTACTTTGTGCTAGCATTTGCCAAAGTATTAGAAAGAGATGCCTTGGAGATCTGACTCATAACAGTTTCCAAACTGCACATACAGTGCTGGAGTAGCAGGAGCTCACTCAGGTCAAAACCTTCCAAATCTAACGTCCAGGGCTGTTGCTCTGCATATGTAGAGTAGGTCCTCTCCTGCAATTCTTTCTTCAGCCAGTTCAGTCATGTATTTAACGGCTCTGATAGCCAGACAGAGAATTTAGCTCTGAATAAATCAAAATTATGTCACAGAAATACATAGAAATTTCTCTCCCCCTCCTTAAATCTTTCTTTCACCTTCCAAACATACTAGATGCCCTTTCACCACGTTTTCTCTTGTCTAGCTCCTAAATAGTATGCTTCTGTTTCTAAGTAGCATTTAGGTTTTGATTCAGTAAATTATTTTTATCTGAGCTACACTGCTTGTGAGTATAGCCTACAGTCTATGGATTTTAGGTAAAGTCTTAAAACTTTGCTGAATCAGACTTTGTCCAATGAATTATATTCAACAGAAGAAGGGACTTGCTCTGTTTCAGCTCTCTGTGTAATGAACTAAGACTCAAAGCAGAAAACTACCAATCCCACTTTTCATTTCTGTTGTGTTCCTGCAGCTATTCAGCTTTATCTAAGGAAAAGAAGACATATTCTATGTCATAGCTAATGAAAAATAATGTCTTCAGAAATACTGATAATGAGATACATATCCCTAACCTCATTATACCATGTATGAATGTCAATTAAGAACCTAAGCTGAAAATGGAACAAAAAGATAAAAACTAAGGGAAACATCATTTGCCATCCTCAGAGTGAAAACATTGGGTTTATTGAAGATACTTACGCTACTAATTGATAATTTACTCAATATACTTAACCCACCCTCTCATAACAGTACTCATTAATAATTTGCAGGAATTGAATAATTAGTATGGGCAGGGGTATATACACATGGGAATTACTAATAAAATTAGAATAATCCTTGCAATGTGTGATAAAACAGGCATGAAGTGCCACTGGGGAACCTGGAAATGGGAAAACACAATATAAAAGGTGTCATTCTCTAAGACTGAAACACTACTAAACCAGAACACTGCGGCAAGTTCTGTGCAATGGGCTGAGAAATAATTTTGCTTTTGTGTGACTGTGATTCAAATGGAACTTTAGGCTTTGATTCAATACTACTTGCATTTTGGATAATTTGAGTGTACAAGAACCTATCTAGAGTACCTCACATCCTTGGTATATCTCTAAACACAATAAACAAAAAATGCCAACATTATATTTGAGGAAAGAAGAGAGTACTCACCCCCACCAAGAGCATCTCCTAAATGTAGATCATTGTCTAAAAATGAATAGGAGGAAGATGCAGAAAAGTGAGTTACATGCAACTCTTGTGGGAAGTGAAATGTTAGTTTTAATAGAACATGTACAACTGAATGTTTGAGAAGCATCTTTTTCAGTTTAGTCCCACAAACTCACCCAAGCTATTATACTTTTCTTTAAAACCTTAATAGAATCTAGTAGTTTCCTGCACACTAACTGACAAATGACACAGTATTTTATACTCAAAATATGAAGGTTTTTTTCTGCTGTAAATGATGTCAAAATAAATCTTGTCGTTGATTTAAGCTAATACCTCTAATATATCTCCAAATACATAAATGAAATTTGCTATGTTAACATAATAAACCTATTTTCTAAATATGTTGCATTGTACCTATTTTTCAAATATGCTAAATTATCAACATTTATGTCTGTGGTTAAAATTGGTTTGGCTTAAGCGTAATTTATTGAACCACAAAAACTGAATAGCCATTGCAAGAATAAATACTAGGAAGCAATAAAACCTACTAGGAGAGAGAGAGATTGAATCAACTAATCTATGTAAGGGTCATGGTGACATAAAAAGTTTTGCTCCAGGCAATCCAATGCACATGTCTGAGATTCGGTGACCATCTAATTTTTCTTTATCTGAGCTATAAAGGTTTTAAACTAGACTTAAATGTCTGCATGTGCATGTTATACAGAAAATCAACAGGCTACCACCATTGTCCCAGCACTGTATACGTGTCTTGCTGTACCTGGGATGAAATTTTCCATCCAACAAACAACTTGTAGATGAGCTGCAGATGCAAAAAGAGGAACTCTGTTTCCAACATACAGATGTGGATACGAGTGTGTGGCTGGTATTTTAAGGTGTATATGGAATGATGGCAAATTTTGAGAGAAATACATTAGATGGATGCAATAACTCCAAGAATCCCTTTATTTACACTTATAAATGTGGAGTGCTACAATAAATCAGAAGAAATGCAACAGAGAAACCTACCTAAATTTTGACACCAGTGCTTATTGCCACAGACAATTAGATAGACCCTCAAATAAATATATTTTTCATTATAATTGTGTTAGAATTTCCAAATCACCATGCAGAAATCTGCCTTCTTGTGTTCTTTATATCCAGAAGGAGTGAGAAGCTGCTTTTGCACAATATCTAGTTATCTAGTCTCATTTGTGTAGCAACTCAGAAATGCTTTGGTGTCACCAGGAAATCTGGCAGGCAAGTGATCAAATTCATACTAAATAATTTGGTTTGTTCCTGACAGGTGTTGATCCTCCCAGTGTCTGGCCAGAAGAGAGTTGCATTTCAAAAATAACTTTACCTGTCAAATGCTAACACTGTGAGAAGGAATAAATTGAAAACTGGATTCAATTTATTATTGAGATGAAGAATTAAGGTAAAATTTAGGGTTCTGCTCTGGAGAGTTCATGCAGAGATTTGTTGCATAAATGCTAAGGGTTATATGAGTGAAATACAAATGGAAATGGATGTGTCTTGGACATGGTCTGTGTATTCCAAACAAGCAAAACCCAATAATGAACAGCAACCTGACCTAGGGTTCAGAGACACTGAAGTAAGAAATATTATTAGGCAAAAGAACCTCTCCATAATACCTGATTCCTCCTAAAGGATATAAAAGATATGTACATAAACAAGCTTGTCATTTCTGATCAAGAAGAACCACAGAGACAGGATAAGAGCTCAGTTGGTGGCATACCTTGTCCCATATTGCACATGATGCTCACCAGACCACCTAAGCACATACACCTTGGTGCTCATGAGCTCATGGGTTTGAGGTTATGGCTGAGTTGAATGAAATGCAGGATGAATGAGAGTGAGTATAATCAAGTTATTTTGAGATTTTGTAAATAAACATTACCTTCCATTAAATTTTGTGATGAATTTTGTTGCACTAGGAAGGTACCTCCTGGAGAGCTTCAGCTCAGGAAGAGGTGTGTGGGATGCCCAGAGGACATGGCCTGTGTAGCAATTGGCCTCAACTAAATAAAAATCTCAGCCAGCCTCACTTCTCAATGGTATTGACTGAACGAGACATAGAGGCAACCCTGACATTAAAATGAAGCATTAAGCAGATGCTGAAGCATACTATTGTTTCATCTTTCTGCACTTTCCAAATCCAATAATTGATTTTTAACACTGGGGATTTGGCATTTCCAAAACTCTCTGCAGTCCTCTTCAGTGCTGAAAGAGATTCCAGTATGGTCTGTATACTGTGGAGTTCTTCATTCCTAAGAATTAGTGAAGTGGATTCAAATCATTTGGCAGCCATATCTCTAACAGATTTATGACTCCCTAAAAATCAAATTCATTTCACCTGACACAAAAAATCCCAAAATGCTGACCCTGTTTGTTCAAAGAGAAAGCCAGAGAATTGTATGGAAAATATAACTGCTTTCACATATCTTAAGTCTTACTGCATTGTTTATCCAGAAAAAGACCTAAAGTTGTTGCGTGGGCTGACGTTATGCAGCATTTTCCAATTCAAACATTTTGTTTGATAGACAGAAATTTATTTCAGTGTTGTTTAGGTGAAAACACTCAATGTTATTGTAAGTTGTTCCACTGAAAATATGTTTTTTTCACCATTAAGAAGTGTTCATTGGAATTCATTTTTTGGCATTCTCAGGACTACAGCTAAAACCTTTTGGTTCTCTTCACTGTCTAGAGCCCTTTTTTCTTTATGACATAGGTTTTGTAGCAATCAATACTAGGTAATATGAAGTAAATACATGGTGAGAAGAAAGAATACCCAATTTCCTTCTGAGTCTTTTCTGAGCCTGTTATCAAGCATCATGAATAATTATGTGAAAAGAAAAAAAGAATGGGGAAAAAAGTAGAAGATCAGTTATCCACTTTTAGCAACAGTTACCCACTATTGTACTCCTCAGGGAGTTCAATACAGTCTGGAAAAGTGTGAAGAAGATCTTCAGGAAATAAAGTATCATCACTGGCCAGATAGGCTGTAAAACCTTACTGGAAGTGGTAAAGACAGGTAAATGGTAACTGTCAAAAAACCACTTACTTTACATAGAGAAGACAGCTATTATTCAAATAAATTATCTCAGCTAAAGTACAGCATCAAAAATGATCAACAATCTCACAAGACAGTTTCTTACATATACAAAATCAGTTTTATGACCCATTATTACTTACTCAGCATAGGCCTTGTGGGTCTTCTGATCACTGTAGGCTTCCTTGTAATTATGTCATCTGTTGAACACAATGACACACCAATAAACAATAAGCTTCAACTTAAGAAAAGCAGATATCTGCAAATCTAGACATCTGCTTTCAATAAATTTTTATCACAGCAGAAGCTAAAAATGAATGTTTTCAAAGCCATTTTTTGTTTGTTTGTTTTAAAGAAATCTTTAATTTTATGACAGAAACATTGAAATTTAGCATTTTTCAGTTCTGTATCTCTTTAACTGAAGTAGTAGCCGCTTCATATTCCATTCCTCAAGGAAAAAGACTTAGGATTTATTATTGGGTGTAAATGCCATAGTAAAATAAGGATGTGAGATTTACATACCTGGGTGATCAAGGGCATCAGCTAAATCAAAATCGCCTTGGCCTATAAAGAATGTGACAGAAGAAAAGACACTAAGTCAGTGGACAGGTTTCCATGACCTCCAGACCTGAGGGTTCTGAACTGAGCCAGAACACCAGTGAGAGGCAAAAAAAAAAACCCATCCAAACTGGAGTGGGCACAGAACAAGCTGTTAGCTGTCATCCCTGGGCTGTGCAGTCCTGAATGACTGTGAGAGATGGGCTCATTTAATTCAAAGAAGCTATTTGTTTGGCTAGCACAAGGAGAAACTGCTCTCTCATGTTATCTACTGTTCATCTGCTGTGCAAACATGCCTTTGAAGAACACAGGTTGCCTGTTATAGGGAGAGGGCTATTGCTAAGAGACAGCTGAAAATAGCATTCACTGTGGTACTTGCAAAACAAAATCATTAGGTGAGAATTTTTAGTATCTTCATTATTATTTTACTAGTTCAGCTTCAGAGAGCAGCTTTACTGGCAAACCTGCCTTGTGATCACTTGTAACACAAATCAACTTTCTTTTTTTAATTCTTGCTGTAACATGGGCCAGAAACAAAAGATATTAAGATGTGTTGACCTAATTTAGTTTCCCTGTACGTTAAAAGGTCTGAGAAGGGAGGGAAAAAAAATAATCCTTCCTGTTCTGTGTTAGGTGACCATAAGGTCTTTAAATGTCACAGCAGGGCAATTAGCATCCTGACTTCCGCAGGTGAATAAAACTGGAAAATGTTTAAACTGAAGCAGACAACTTTGAACAGAACACACACAGTTATTCATGTGAGTTTTACTTTCAACTCTACAGTCTGCCACTTTCCTTTTAGCATACAGCCTTCATGAAACACCTGTTTCCAGAATATGTATCCATTAGTTTTCACCCAGGCTGAAACTGCATCATCCTTGCGTTTGCATTCCAAATACAAGATCAGCTGGCATAAACAGACAAAAAGTCTTGATGTGTCATGACTTCTCTAAACACAAAAGTATTACTGTGCTCTATCGAGTAAGCCTCAGAATGCTCTTGTTCTGCATCTGTTTATTTCCCCATCTCAAAAGCTTCATACCCAACATTGATGTGTTTTTCTTGATAAGACTTGAACACTTCACAGCAAGAAAGGCATCATTGCTCAAGTGGGGAAAGTTAAGAACAGAGAGAGGCTGCCGGAGGTTCTTCAGTACAACTGTGCTCTGGCTTCAGCTCAGCTCCCTGATCTCAACAGGTGCTGTACATCTTTGTGGCGTTCTTTTCATTAATCACTGTTCCTGAATAATAGCTCTTGCCTGTGTCAAAGAGCTCCCAGAAAGATTAATTATCAGTGGTGAAACACTGTGTGATCCTCAGCACAGAAGCATAAAGTAGAAATGTTTTGATTCCCATGATGATTTTAATGTGAATCTGTGAACTTAATTATAGCTGGGGTCTGATGGAAGAGGTTGGAATGCAAAGTGGTGGATGGCTTCTAAAGCAAATCTCTTACTACAAAATATTATGAGGAACCCATGTTTGGTAAGGGAAACCAGATAACAGCATAAGGCTTTCCCACTAATTTTATCAGAGTAGCATTTTATCTCTTATAATTTGATCTGTTCTCAGTGTGTCACCTTATCCGGCCACCTCTCCTTCCCGTGCCCTGCCACTCAGCTAACCTTGCTGAGTCCAGTAACCTTTGGATGGGGTCTTTAGGTGGATAATATTAATGGAATTTATAGAATGATTCAGATTGGAAAGCACCTTAAAGACCATCTAGTTCCAACTCTCCCTGCCATAGGCAGAGACAACTCACACTAGACCAGTTGCTCAGGGACCCATCCAACCTTCCAGGGATGGGGCATCACAGCTTCTCTGGGCAACATGTTCTAGTGCCTCATGAACTCTACAGTAAAAAAAAAAATAAAATAAAAAGGTGTTCCTAATATCTAATTCAAACCTATTCTCTTTCAATTTAAAGCCATTACTAAAGCTATATTCTAAGATGCTGACAGGTTGTTTTTAAAGTATGAATCCTTTAGATATATAAATACATAAAATAGACAAGTTGCTTCATCAGAATATATTCCCTGCCAGAGCCCTGAGCACACCACCAGCCTTTATTGGCCCTAAGTCCCTGCCCATGGGCTGTCACACAGTGCTGCTCCCCAGCCATTTGATCTTGATGCAGACCACTACCAGCAGGCTGACATCCTGGCATTGCCTTGACTTATATGGTTAAATTATATTTTTCTGAAGCATTTCTTCAGTGCCAGGAGTATAAGCAACTTAAACTTGACTGTCCTTTGATTTTGTCCTCTGGTTAAATCCTCACTTGATTGACATCCTGAGTGCTGGAGGAGGCTGCCTGACTTGAGCCCCACTGCCACAGCATGCTACTGTCAGAGCTAAAACCATTTCTTGATGGACTCAGCCATCAGAAATAATTTTGTAACCATAATAAGAACATGAGTCATCAGAAATAATTTTGTAACACTGAATAGCTGTTGGCAAAACCAGATTCTTTGTTACAGGTCCTGACACGCAGGAACTAACATTATGGAAATCAACTACTGGGGTTCTAATGTTGTAAAGAAAATGTGACAAAATCATCTCGTGAAGGAAGACTGTGGAAAACTCCATGTACAATATTTCTTTGAAGTTAGGGAAAAATAAAAATAAGAGTGGGAATCTGATCAGAACTCAAGCAAGATGATGCAGATGCTTTCAGTTGCATGAGAACTAAAGCAAAACAACAGACTGAAACAGTTACTAACATATGCCTTTCTCCTGGACAACACTATTTCCCTCTCCTATTGCATGTCTATTCTGTTATCAAAAACCTGCAAAAAGGCAAAAGAAGTTGTTTTGAGACTGCAAGGGAGAAATAAAAGAAAACTACATCTTTTTTTTTTCCCCAGATTGATATTTTAAAAATTATATCTGACAATAAACCTAGCAATGAAAAGAAACAGACACCAACACAGAATGGGTGTTTGGGAGTAAGACAGGAATCCACACTGAAATCTCTTTGGCTGTGTAAATATAAACTTTGACAGATGGGCAGTTTGTACGTGGACATCTGTGCAGCACTGCATGTGGTATTGCAATAAACCAAGAGATTGCTTGGACTTCCATTCCAACTTCCTCTGATAATAGTATCAAATGACCACAAGGAGTAGGACTTTGTGGAGCAGAATTTTAAATGCTCATTACTATTTCTGAGACTGTACATAGACATTTTAAGAATCTAATTTTGGGGGATAACAGACGGTTAAATAGCTGAACAGCCCAGACTTCATTCACAAAATGCGAGTCTAAAAACAAAACCACATTAGAGACTCAGAATATTTAGCTCAATAAGAACTGCAGTAACTTCAGAGAACTTTGAAGATAAATGACAAGGAAAATAAATTACTGAAGCTTCTCCACAGAATAAACAGACTGAAAGGAATTAATTTTCAACATATAAAAATGACCCTTTTTTTTTGGATCAGCTTCCATAATAGAAATAGCTGAAAGTATACTCATGAAAATGAGAATGAAAGAAATTTTAGTGGGGTGAAAACAGCTTTGTGCCTTCAGGGTTTTCATTTGATTCGGGCTTTTGTATGTGCTTATTGCTGTTTGTTTTGTTGGTTGAATAAAGACATGAAACCTGAACAGTTATGAGGATACTTAGCTCTACAGGTGGTAACAGAATTATTTCTGTTATTACTACTTTGGGCTAGTATGCTATTTATTGGCATAACTTCTAACCTTTCTTCTGGGAGTATCCATGTTTTGACAAAAAAATACATTTACTGTAATACTGGTTTTTATTGGGTGGTCCTCAATGATTCATAACAGAGAATTTGAAAAAATGCTTATAAGCATTGCCTAACACTGCAAAACAGCCCTTATCTGCAAATAAGAAAATGTAAAGCCAAGAAGACAAGCCTTCCAGATGGATATATGGATTGTATTGAGAAAGGAGCTATTTTAATTGTGTTTATGCTAGCTGCTCAAACACAATGAACTACAATAACAGCAGGGCTTTTGCTAGCACTGCCAATCTTATTTGGGATGTAATTCCCTCATTCCCACCCAAGACCTGTAACTGTGCCAGTAAAAAAAAAAGAAGTGTAAATCCAGCCTAACCTTTGTAATATCAGGTGTGGAAGGCTGGTGATATGGAGACTGTTATGGTTGCTGTTTGCCCCAGAGATACTGAGACAGCTTTAAGTAATTCCCCTTGGATATAAGACACATCCTGCTGAAGCATCGTGGAGCTGAGGTCATCTTACCCTGCCAAGGCAGTCAGTCCTCTGCAAAGTCATGTCCTCAGGCACATGTGCATTTAATGCTCACAAACTCTGGCCTACATTAGTTTTCTGAAAATGTGACACAAATATCCACTAGCTAAAATGCAGAATAGTATCTTTTGTCTACGATTTAATTTGTTACCTAAATGTTAGATGGATCCATCACCCTTTACCTATGTAGCTGTTTGATCACAAGGGTCTGAGGCCCCACAGATTTAAGGAGGATTTACGAGGAACAAGGCTGGTTTCTGCAGATGAGTGTTACCAGTTCATCATTTCAACTGTAGTCAGAAGTTTTCTGACAAAAAGCTACCATGACATCACTCTGCAATTTTAAATCTCCCTAAGTAGTCTCAGTCCTGCACTGGATCCATACAGGCACAGGTTGTGGCCCTTTAAATGATGCATATTTAAATAAGACAGCATGAATATTGCTAAGTGAGAATCAGGTTATGCAACAAATGAAATTAACTTCTTGAGCTTTTAATATACACAGTCTAGTATTAAAAATGAAGCTAAGAAAATGTGGGTGTTTGTATTTATACCAGTTTGTGGACATACGTCTCAAATGCATATATGCACGTGTGTTAAATATTTTTGTTATTAATATTATTAAATTATTATGATTAAATTAATTGGGTTTGAGTGCATTACTAGAAGTCAGATGATTGGTGTGATAATACCTGTGTTACAAATAAATTAGAAGCAACTAACTTCAAATTGTGAGCTAGATAGAAAGGGAAAATAAGCTTATTTTACAGCATTTAAAGACATGAACAAGTATGATTTCTTCAGTGTAATTAAATAAGAATTGTTTTGTGAATACAATGAGCTTAAAACACTACGACTGAGGAAGAAGTGAATAACTCAAAAATGAGAACAAAAATTTTCTAAAAGGGAACAATATGTTACCAAAATCACTCATGAGACCCATTTTATGTTCTTTTCAGCTGAAATAGTAAGTTATTCTTTGCACAGACCATTTCTAATTGTAATAAAATCATGAGACCTATTTCCTCTGTAATGAGAAAATGGGATGGATTTTCCCATGCATGTGATTCAGAACACACCCATTTATTGATCCAACTTTATTCAGGAAGCAATTATGTTTGTTTAAAGGAAATTACTCATTTGAGAAATGCTGTGGGAGAACATTAAAGTTTACACCCCAGAGTGGACACTGTGGACAAAATCTCCATTAGCAGGCACTATTTTTTTCATGTAATTCCCTCATGATCCATATTTCCTGATGAGGTTGCTGTAGCTTGTTTTTCCTTTGTGACCCTTTAGTTTCATAAACAGTGATTGCTATTACAACCCCTTGATGCTGGGGTGGAAAATGAGTATGCTTTAAAATCTATAATTAAGACCCAAGGTCCAGTATATAGACCACAAATGTGGACCTGATTATTGGCTTCATGTTTTTAGCTAGGCCACTTCTGGTTGTAGTTTGAATTCAAGGGAAATTAAAAGGACTCTCTCACTTATTCAAACAAGAACACATTTAAATAATTACCAGCAACTTAGATGGGCTAATAAAGCAAGAGTGGCAGTACTGCTTTAGCTCTGTGCAGCATGTTCTCATCAAACATGAAAGAAAATCTTCTACTTCTGTGATATTTGCTTTGCTCTGGACATACCAAGTATACTGGTAAAATGTATGCAAAATACCTCTAGATCTTCAGCAGGGGTAGCCCAGATCTCAGTACTGCTATCCTGTAACTTAACATCAAGTTGAATTTGTTTCGGGAATTCCATGCCCCCTGATGTCACAGGAGCCCATCAGCATAATTACCTATACTGCTTCCAAAGGGGTTAGTAATATTGCCAAATTGAAGTGGATGCTCAGTGTGCCTTGTACAGATTCTTTGCTTGTCTGTTTACAATGCAGGACAGCAATGAAGCAAGGCCTGCCTCTTGTCTCTTTCATGCCATTAAGAACATATTTTCCAGAAAAGAATAATGCTGGAAAGATTTGCTGGACATAAGCAAGCAGGTCTGTTCAGCAACAAAGTCTCTACATAACAAATTAGAAATACAATTAGGCTCCCTTCTCAGGGCTGAAGAAGCCTCTGCACGTGCCACCACAGTGCACAGAGAAGCCTCTCAGAATGACCCTGGACAGAGGGTGATGGAGGATCAGTTTGTATCTGAATTTCAGAAGCAAGAGACTTGGAAGAGGATCTGGCACAGAGAACTGAAATGAAGAGCCTTGTCATGCAAAATGTTGTGAATATCTGGGTTGGATTTATGAAAAAAGAGCCAGTTTCTTTCTTTTACCATTATGCTCAGGAAACAAAATGGTCTGTTTGACATTCATGAATAGAAATATCTCTCTCGTATCTGAACTTCTGCTCCTTGCAGGTGGTAGCCTGCAAGATTTGATGCAATATAGATTGTGATCCTGGAGGCTTTGTTGCTGTTAACTCAGGACTGTTCCTGATGTGGAGTGTATGCCCCTGTTTCCTTCACCACTGGTCTGGTAAGGCCTGGGATCTAAGGAAGGAGACCTGGGATGTAAGGAAGGACTTTGCTTTAATTTATCTGCTTAGTGCCTACTCTGGCCTTTGTTTTCATTTAATATGGAGCATTGTTGCCCTTTAAAAATACATTTCTGTGATTTTCCTTCCTACATAAATTCCTCAGGAATTAAAAATCTATGGATGACAGGCAAAGCTTATTCAATGGAAGTGGGACTGCTATATTTTCATAACCCATTCAAGCCCTTTCTATCATCTGAGATGGTGTTTGCCTTCATGAGATACTCTATTACAGATCAGATTTTAGACTGTATTTTCCCATAACATTCATAGATGTTAGCCTGTGGAAATGAAGGAAGACTAATCAAGACAATCTGAACCTCTCTCTTCTTAAGGGCCTATTTTTATTGATTTCTAATCTTGAAAGAATTCTGACTTTTTTTTTTTATAATTACCATCAATGGGATGGAAAGGGATTGACAATTGCTGATGCAAATGAGTTAAAATACATACTGAAAACAGGCAGGTTGGGTGCTGCTGCCAAGCTTGCAATGTGGCAGCAATGTCGGAAAAGTGAATCTGAGAAGCTGAGTAACTACCCCAGGTTTTTCTCTTCTCAAGCTCTGATGTTGCAACAACCCTGCCCTTAGTGTTTCAGTAACTGTTTCAAACAGTTTAGGTATGTCAATTTATCACATTGCAATTACACCCTTGAATGATAGCACTGACATGCCTATGGATAATCGCAGTTCTGGTATTGGAGTGAAATAGTTCTGGCGGTCAGCAGGAGAGAACTTGTTGTCTGATACTTCCCTGCATCACTCCCATAAGCACTTCGGCACGTGCACAGGGACCTCACACGGAACGACAGTGAGGACTGGAGCTGAATGCAGCAGTAAGAAAAACAGGACTGTGTTTTTCATCTTTCCTATTCTGGCTCTTAACTCCAGCGAAAACCGCATTATTCACAGAACTCACGGAGGAGCATTCTGGGCAGTCAGGTGTGAGTGAGAGTCTCACCTGCTTTCCAGTTCCATAAAGGAGAGAGCCCTCAGGTTGCATTGCTTCTCCACTGCAGGAGTGCACACAGGTTTATGGTCCAAATGAGACCCACACTACATTTCCAACAAGTGCATGATCTCAGCTACTGGGGGGCTAGGAACCTAACTTAGGGTGTGCTGAGACACAAGTAAGTGGGCAATGTAGACACAGCCAGAGCTGAATTACCACAGGTCAGCCCAGCCTCAGTGACTGATGCAGGATGTTAGCGTGGACTCCAGTGGAAGAAGTTTCTGTAGAGTTTTTTTCACTTGGATTGGGCTAAAAGACACTCACACAATTAGTTGCTGCAGCTCAACTTACATGGGAGCCTTCATGCAACCTACCTAGGCTTGGAAGTTACAAAAGCCAAAGTAGCTAAAAATGGAAGACTGCAGTGAGCACGTAAGTTTTGAACTGTATCAGGTCTCACTTTCCTTGCTCAATATGGTCCTTGTTTATGTCATGCTTCTGTTGAGATGTGTCCATCAAGGCAATCTGGCCAACTAACTGAAGATAGTCAGACATAAAGGAAGTGCTAAATGGGAAGAAGAATAATGGCATCTGGTCTGGCTGTGGTGGCCCAGTAGTTCTTAGGAGTAATCACAGATGTTTACAGCTCAGAAAAGAATTAAGCTGCAATATCAAAAGGTGAATAATGCCACAGACATTTCTATCATGAGGACTTAGGCCAGCTTTTTACCAGCATGGCCAAGCCTTTCTCATATCATGTCCTGTTTGGGACTGAGAAGTGTTTCCTGTATATGTCCGCTGAAACATGGCGAATACTTTGATGATAAAATTCAGTGTCTGTTGCTATAGATTAAAACTATTAATTTTGCTCATCAAAGTGGATTAAATAGTTTCCAGAGTCATAAGACTGTGCCCAAAGCCCACAGCAACTTTCAGCAATGACTTCTCCCCTGAAGCAGGGCCTGAACAGGCTCTAAATTAAGACATGCATAAATCAAGAATGATTAGGCTGACTACCCTTGTAATTAAAATGTTAGAGTATATGGAAATGGGTTGCTCATGCTCAGATAGTTCAAACAGAAACATTCAACATAAGACAGTCCTCCAGAACAAGAAAATCTGCATGCCAGAGAGGAGAGACTGCATGAATCATCACTGCTCACAACACGCTACATGCAGGCCAGCACAGTCCTACTGCTCTGCTCTTTCTAAGCAATGTTGTTTGCTGAAGACCTCTAAATAATTTCTCATTTGTTAAAATCAAAATATTGCACTAAGTTAAGGCAAGGTTTTGTCACTGCTCATCACAGCAAAGTCTCCTAGGGACTCTGTTTAAATCAGGAGTGGTGGGAGTATCATCAGCAGCAGCAGCTATTTTGGAGCTAGTGATTAATGATAGATTTCTTCCTGCAGCCAAACACTGCGCTACAAGTTTCTGAAGTAATGCTAATACACAAAAAAGAAAAGGTTAAAAGTACACCATATGACAAATGCACACAAGAATGATTCCATTTGGTTTGACATCAAGGAAAGTTTAACAGAACGTTTTGCTAAATGATCTTGTGTTTGAGTATAGTAAAATGACTAAGTATGAAAGGGTTATATTTTCTTGACTATTTGTTTATCACATTATGTATATATAAAACATATTCAATTCTTAACTAATCCTGCATGAAAAAATGTATGCTTGTGTGTGGAATGCATGGACTAAGGTTAATCAATTATTAATGTATAATTATTTAACCATATGCACCAATGTAAAAGCATGAGAATCTTTAAACTGAATAAGAGTATTTTTTACAAAAAACCTGTTTCAAAATATCAATAACCAAGAACAGCTTTAAAACATTAAGTCAGTGTTTTACTAAGGATCTCTGTGGAAACTGTAAGTTCCCCTGGCAGCTCTCATTTTACCGCCTCCATTTAAAAAGTTTATACTCAGGTCTAAGCTTGTGAATAATTTTATGGGAGCAACACTACAGAGAAAATAAGAAATTATAACGAACTAACTCCAACTAGCATGGCTATTATGAGCAATCATCCAAGAGATATATATCTCTTTAGAAACTGCAGAAATAGTTATGTAAACACTCTTGAATGCTTCTCATGAATCGGTAGCAACAAACAAACAGAAGCCAGCAAGCATTTCCAAATAAACAAACATATTTGTTTTAGGGGTTGGAGTTTAAGGGTTTGATTTTTTTTTTTCATTTTTAATGATCATGCACTAGAAATAAGCCAAGGCAAAGGTCACTTACCTCTTACATGGATTAGAAGGAAGCCAAAGCACAAAAGGAAAATACTTCTGAATTTCTCCATGCTCTTCTATGCAGTGCCTTGATTGTACCGGCTGTTTTTTTCCAAGTGATGATGTTGCAACGGCAGTGCCACCGTTTGAGGGACGCGCTAGAATCAGCAGCTCTGCCCAAAGAGGTCTCTCACCATCACACCCAAGCAATGCAGGAGAGAGAGAAGTCCCTGAAAACCTATTTGCGTACAGGACAAGTAAGAAAAGCAAACAACTCTGCTAGGGCCAAGCTGTGAGCAGCACCCGAGGTGCGATCTGTGCTCCAAAAAATCTATTTATTACCCGGGCAGGAAGCATGAAGAGCTGGGGAAGCAATGGTGCCACCCAATGAGGAGGGAGCCAGAGTGCTCTGAGTCCACCTCCTCCCCGCAGGGGAAAACCAACCTGTTTGACATCCTTGCCTTCAAAGGAGGGTGTGGTGCTGGGAGAGCTCAAGTAGCTTGTAAGAGGAGACCATCTTTCTCTGAAGCGTGCTTGAAAGAATCACTCAGATACACTCTGTCCTCAAAGCAGCACTTTTCTGCTTGATTCTTGGCTGAGCAACAACTACTGATAAAGGCAATACTGCCAGTCTTAAACCCTAACTCAGGCTGCTGTGTTAGGGAAGTGGAGGCCAAGAATCTGCTTTGCAGAGGCTTGGGAATTTGCTACAGAGGGATGACCAAAAAAATCTGATTTTTTAAACTTAAAATGTGATGTTGAACTACAGAACTGAAGCATACTGAGCTCCCCAGTGGATTCTTATCTTCACAAGGTAAAATAAACATTGCTCATAATGATTTTTTCCATTGACCTAGTTTTGGTTGTTTGGGTTTTTTTTTAATTATACATATCCATACATATCCTACATGTAGAGAGATGTCAGACAGCACCAAGGATGACGATATAAGGCTTTGGAAAATGAACAAAATTCCTGCATCTATCTGTACGTGAACATACTTCAAAATCACTGATGTGATTAAATCCAGTTCTGTTTTAGCTCTCTCTGGCAAACACATGTGCCAACACTCCTGTCCTTTGAACTGGATTGCAGCCATCACACCGGTGTCCGGCGCCAGCAAGGAGACTGGTGTGCATCCTCTCTTGTGCTGGAGGGAAAGCTGCAGGGGGTTTTGTCAGTGCTGTTTTGTCTAGGGCAGCAAACAGCTCAGGACTCTGTTCCATGAATGGCCAACATGAACACCTGTGGTGTCGCTGGGTGATTCAGTCTGATGTGGAGCACAGGCTGCCCCCAGTTGCATTCTGTTAACTGGAACATACAGCTGAATTCATGCTTTTATGCTAACTACAAAAAACAGATGCAGCAACATAAGCTGGACTGATAAAACCTGGTGATACTGGATTTTCAAGAAGCTTGATGTTAGAGTAGGTCAACTCCCCCTGACCGAATCTGAACCAGCAGAATGGTTTATAAAGGTCTGGCTTATTGTATCACATGGCTTAACTATTTTTAAGCTACTAATAGAAGCTCTAAGGTTCAATTTGTGTATCATCATTCTCCATGTCAGGGACAACTGCTCCATCTCCAGAGTTAAGGATATTTAGGTTGACAAGGTGACTTTGTCAGCCAGTTAAAACAAGAACTGTAACATGAAATGAGCAATCCCATAAATCCAGTTTATTTTTTTTCAAGGATACCAAAAGCCAGGCCTGTGTGTGCCAGTCTTCATATCAGTGTTGAATCTGCCTGAAAGGAACAGGAAATTAGCAAGGCTGAGTACTAGTCCCAGGCAAGTCCAAGCAGCTCATATACGTTCAATAGCTTTATTTCAAAGCAGTTGCTCTTGTAAGTGAAGTCTTCCCAAAACGCATTCTCTCACCTGAGAGTGATACAAATTCATTGTGATATTGAACATTCTCAGATGAACTTTGAAGATGATGCACATCTTGTCTAATTCTTCTGAAGCCAGCTACTGCTCTCTACAGTTAAATAAAAAAATACAAAGGTAGCACTAGAAGGAGTGGACCTAGCATAGGAGTCAGGATGTCTTGAACAGTTATCTCACTTCTGTTCTTGGAGGCATTGCAGGAACTTATTAATCTTCGTTCTGTCAAAACCATGCAACTGCTTGCCCAAGATAGCAAATAAAAAAACATTATATATTAAAAAGAAATATATAGCCTTACACCAGACCATAAATTGCAGTTTTAACACTTTGAGATATCATTGACCCATCGTTTTCAATTTAAAGGGAAAAAAAGTTTTGCCTACTATTCACCTGAGAAGGTAGTTGAACTCCTATCTTTTTACTTTTGTTCTTTCAAGAAAAATCCCAATATTTTAGAAATGGCAAATGAGGGTAGAAAAGGAGCCAGTGTGTTCATCTATTCTCTATGCTACTTACTTTCAGCCCATCAAGCCTCTCTCCGATGAGAGAAGCTAAAAAGGAAAAAGAGGACAGTCACAACTCATCACACTGGCAGCCCCATCCTTCCTGTGGGCAGAGGTTAGACAGCGCTCTCTTTGGCATGGGTAACCTGCTGTATGTGTCTATAGGAGATGAAAGAACTGATTATACAGTAGAACTACTTGGGAAAGCCACTAATATCCTACACTACTCATCTTTTGTCATAAAACCAGAAGTATTTTAATTAAAATATTGAAGCATCCAGTAATATTAGGCATTAATTTAAATGTAAGCGAAACACACAAGTGAATTGTTGATACAATTTCCTGTCAACAGAATACAATTGCTATGCACTAACTGAAACTTCAAATTTTTTTCACAAGCAGATGAAGGAACATGTATTTTAGTATTTTATTCTGTGATACTTAAAGTAGTCCAAATGCAGAGATTTGAAAAAACTGTATTTTTGCTCCATTCAAGTCCTTTTTCTATTCCTAATAATCTCTTCACTTCCTTTCAAATGGGTCTTTTACAACTGTGTATCAGAAAAGAGCAAAAAGAAAATAATATTTTCAGTTTGTGAAAAGGTTAAGATTTGTCTCATAATCTTGTCAAGTGAAAAACACACACAGAACAGTATGGTTTAGATGGTTGCCTAATTAGTGGGAAAAAAAACATAAAAATGATGCACTGTGAGCATAATTCACCCCAAGGTACACTGAAACCAGAGTGCACTAAAATGTTTTTCTTAGCATTCAAAACTTGGCACACATTGAAATGAGATGAACAAATAAGAGGTACAGTAAAAAGCTGCCAGATTTCATGCTTAAGAATTGCCTGCATTCATTTCCACAGCCCGATGAATTTGTTTGGGTAAGTATTTGAGACGGGCATCACACTTGAAAGCCATCAAAATATTTTTAAAGCAGTCTTTTCCATTGATAGCATGAACTAAACTGCCACCACCTATAGAAGCTACCCTATAGAAGCTAAAGTGGCGTATTATTCTACAAAAAGGTCCTGCTTTGATTATTTTTCCTCTTATTACTGATAACTCTTCCTTGTCCTCAAAGGATGTAGGAGAAGCCTACCTCAAAGGAGGTAGACTGAAGTAAAAACCAGAACTGAAGAAGGTGTGCCACAAGAATGGGACAGAGCTCTTTGTTGCCATCCATTTTATGTCAGTTTAATGGTAAAGGTACCTCACAAGGGTGAACTTGCAGTTTGGGCCTAGAAAGGACAGTATTTTTTTATTCCCTATATATTCCACTATATCTGACACCTGTACAGAAACTAGAATGTTAATTCCCAAATTTGGATCTGAAAGTCACCGACAGCTCATAAGGCCATGATGGGCAGCAGCTGATGTGCTGGAGATGTGATGTCTGATGTGATGCACATGACCATAAAACTACTTAATTAGGGTGATGAATAATTTTTAACTGATAATGTTTACTATCCTAAGGAATGGGAGAAATAATGAATTAGGATATTTATCTACGCAATGCAGGCAGCTGAACAAGGAAGAAACAAGACTGAAGACTCTATGGGTAGGTGAGGCAAATAGCAACATAGCGATTAACACCCCAATAGCTACAAGTGAACTGCTACATTTTATCCACAAGTCACAGAAATCCATAAATTGGCAGCCTCTCTCAACAAGAGAACAGCCTGAAATTTCAAGCTTTCCCTTTAAACTTTTCTTCCTAGGTGGCAGCAACGAGTCTTTCTTCCTTCTTCCACAACTCCAGCCTGTGAATCCATAAGGGGGCAAACCCAGACACGAGAGATGCTGAAATCAGCAATACAACGGCTTTTCCCTGCAAACACTGTCTTTAGGTTTGCCTGCGTTGTGGAGTATAGATGTCCCCAAAACTCATGCAGTAACCTATGCCTATTTAGACTGGCAACAAGAACCAGTAAATTTGTTAGTATTTAGGCACTTGGCAACCCCTGCATTGTCATTCAGTTGTGGTCCTCTCACATCAGGTGAGACAACACATGGCCCTGCATGTCTGCTTCTAAAGGATGTGATAATACCTGGATGAGGAACACTCAGCAGTGTTAGTTTGCACATACTAAACCTTCTATTGCTGTCCATATTTTCAGTAGCGTCTGTGTTATCAAATCTTCTTCAAAGGCCATGCCTGTCCTTCCCAGAGATGTCTTCTCTGCACTTTGTACTGGTAAGCACCCTGTGAAAGCAACTCAAAACTTTATTGCTATTGGCCAACTTTCTTCTAAAATGATTAAAATATCCATAAGAAATAAATCTGAACTGCTGATGGAGCAGGAAGACAAACTATTTGAAGGCTCTTTCTCTAGTTGAGCAGCAAAAGTTTTGTATTTTTAGAACTACTAAGGAGAAAAACACATAAACCTTTTTTTTTTTTAATTTATTTTTAGAAAAATCACAACACTGATAGGAAGTTTTAATAAGTAATTTTTAAGCTTGCAAAAGCTGAAAAAGGATTCAAAAGTCTGGTTAGCTAAAAGCTATTTTGAGTTTCCCCTGCCATTCTATTCCTAACAAACACTGACTTGTTTCTGTTTTCTCCACACTTGGCATTGATATGAGATACCTGTTTATTCATTATGCAGTACATTTCTTTTCTTTGTATTTACACAGAGCATATGTTTATGTAAAAATCACTTCTGCATTCTCAAACACACTTAAAGGTTTTAGCACTTTTGTACCAAAAGCAGAAGAGGGGCAAGAGGTTTACAAATTAATTCCATAACAAAATACTAAAATCTGTGTAAAGCTTTGTTGCAAGCTAAGAAACATGTACAAGAAATTCTTAAATGAATTATCCTTGGCATACATTCATAATTGAATGTACAGATATATTTACAGGTTTAATATCCAAATTCATTAATGACTTCTAAGATGTTTCATGAAATGTCATCTTCCTGAAGAACTAAGTCAAGTGGCTAAAGCACATTAGTAAGACACATATTGTAAAACTGTATGAAAATTTGAAACAATTAGAATGAAAGCCAACAAAACTGGTCAGACTATTCCTTCCAAACAGAATTAGTTATTATTCCAAATTTAGTCCTTTAGTTGTTATGAGTTGCAGTTTTCCATCTTTCCACAGATCCTTGAAACCTTCCTTTCACTTTCAAGAGCCATGCACAGCTCTCAAGTGCTTTCAAATAAGGATGCAATCATAGGTCGTCATCCCGAGGGCAATCCTTCACAAGTCCAAAAGCACTTCTCACACATAAGCTATTTATATTGTTCAATGGATGCCTGTGGAGTGGAGTTGGGTTGTTCCGGTCAGTCTTGCTATTTTGTACTTTTGACCTGTAGTACTGTTTCTGCCCCTTCCATGTGTATGATACACCTTCTGAATTCAACACTATTCTATTTTATGTTAAGCTTTTGGTTATGGAAGTCTAACGATGTTAATCCCACTCCCCAGTACTTTACCCACAACTGTTTAGACAATGCCAAATATCAATCTTGCTGGATAGAAAAAATCCAGTTATGGTTCTGATGTGCAAATCAGGCTTTTCCACAACTGACCAGCTCAGTACTTGCTAAGCAGGAAGTGCCAGAAAGGATGAAGGGTCTGTATGCACTAAGTTTGTGTTTTCTCAATCTGTACCAGACAGATGCAATTAAAAAAAAAAAAAAAGCAAAACCAAAACTGAATGTTTGTCTCTTGAATGCTCAAGAACACATATCTCTTCCCTGGTGGCTGTCCCAGGCAGCTACACAGATTGGGTCAGCAGCACCCACACCCAGATCCATCAGTCATACACAGTGAGACACTTGCTTTCAGGTGCCCACAATATACACCAGGTTGGTTGGTTGGCTGGCACACTCACTGCACACAGGATATCAAAAAACCAAAAATGTTTGTACTGCCTGAAAGCAATGACATAACAAAACCTTAATTGCTTATAGTCTTTGGAGAGGTAAGGAAAAGTTAAACCTATCGAATGCACTTGAGACACACCCAGCTGTCAGAGGGGCAAAGGAAAGAATGTAAAGGCACAACATACTTCTACGCTCCTGTCATTAAGGCCACGTACTGGTGTGCAACAGCAACGCTTCACAGGGCTAACCATACAGAAGTACTCAGGCCTAAGTCACACTCCCAAAGATGTTTCAAACAAGAAGAGTTTTCTAATGCAACTTCAGACTCTGCTGTTTACTTTATGCTTTTTTTGTGTCCTTTTTTTTTTTTTTCAGGCAGAATGCAGGCTCTCTATCCAGTTTCAAGATCTGTTCTTCATCACGTTTTCTTTAATTTAGTTCTCCAGAAGTGTGCGCTGAACTAAGAAGTGAAAAACAATTAAAGATTAGTACACTAAGTTAGCATACACTGTAAGTTATGTAATAGTTTATGCAGACAACAAAGTTTCAGGAGGCATTTGGCACTGTGTGGTAAATTCGGGTAAGCAGAGCTTGATTCTGTGAAGCCAAAACGCTGCATACCAATACAACCTTCTTTCATGTAGCTGTAGAGAGCAATAAATTGCCCCCTGAGCCTCCTTTTCTCCAGGCTTTTCTCCCAGCTCCTCCCTCAGCCGATTCTTCTAAGAGGCTGCAGATCCTTCACCAGCTCTGTTGCCTTTTTCTAGACACGCTCCAGCACCTCAATGTCTTTCTTGTAGTGAGGTGCTCAAAACTGAGCACAGGACTTGAGGTGTGGCATCACCAGTGCCAAGCATAGAGGGACAATCTCTTCTCTAGTCCTGCTGGCCACACTATTTTGGATCTAAGCCAGGATGCCACTGGCCTTCTGGGCCATCAGAACACACTGCCAGATCATATTCTGCCAAAATTGACAGTTTTAAGTGTGGGGGTTTTTTTAAACAAAACAGTGCAAATAATTTTCTCCACTATGTTAGATGTCAATAAAGTGCATTTGATAGGATCGCCACCAAAAAATTCTTTTTCCATCTAGATTCTTGTCTTACCAGGTGGCTCAGATTGTGCTCCCCTATGGCTATCCATATTCACATTCTCTTCATCTGCTGGGAAACAAACAGATGTTTAGCATTCAAACTCTCTTATATTCAAAGTTATTGATTAATAGAGATGACTTGACAGAAGAAACAGCATTGAAGAAAATGGACTGATGCAAAAAGACAAAGGCAAATTTTACAAAGTTAGAAGTGACAACATATTTTTTCAGCATCAAAATAGTTTCCAATCCCCAATCTCCACTCAATTTTCCTTAAAAAGTATTTTCTTGCAGTCTCTCCTGCTTATGTTTTAACAAGAACTGCTTTTATTTTAGGAAATGTTAAGCCTTAAGTTCTTCTACTTCTGAAAGTCTAATTTTTGGGCAAGGCATTCTTCAGTCACCCTGTCTTAGATGACTAGGTAAGAAAGGTTACTCCCTGTGAACATAAATTCACTGGGCTATTAAAACTACCCTATGCATAGGATCAGTTTCTAGTCCCCATATAAATACAAAACCACATCTCTTTATACAGTAGAAAATAAAACTTATTTAGAATTCTTACCGCTTTGTTTGAAACAGAGTTTCTTCTTCTGGTAAGCAATGAAACTAGACACTGCTCCAATTACAGTAGCAGCCACAGCACTTACAATTCCAGCTATTGCTCCCTGAGAAGCTGAAAAAAACCAGAGAGGTTTGTGTACATTTTTCAGAATTGAAAGCCATGTCAAAATTGTATTGTCTCAAAGTAAACCCTATGAACACTGCCAAAAATCATTAAACTGAAATTGCATGAAACGGTAATAATCAACTCTTTCTGTCTTTACGCATAATGAAAAGCGATTCCTCTCTTTTTATAACCATTGATGTCTTAGCAATGCCTGTTGTTAAGGAACTTAAGTACTCCTGTTCTAATTTCCACTGATTAAAAAAGCAACCCTTTCACAACCATATCTACTTTGCATGCATGTGATCACTGCACCAGCATCTCTAAGACCTTAACAATTATGAATTATTTGCAACATAAAGATTTTACAAGATTACGAAAGCAGAGATTGAAAGTAAGAATTCCAGATTCCACAAAAGTCTTTAAGTTGTAACCCACTCCCAGTACTGGACATTCTAGCAGAAGATTAGTGACACAGAAACCTCCAGAAAACAAACTTCATACATCCAGATGCCATCACACCCACAAATTCATGCATTTACCCTCATCTTCTTGGCCACTATTTGGAGTTTGGCCCCTTCGTTCTGTAAAAGTGAAAAGAAAGGTTACATTTTACATGTCTAAAGAACAGTCATATCATAATTGACAACACTGCTAAACTCTGGCATTCAAACTTTCTGTTTTCCAAGTATAGCCCATGGTGGTGTCAACTACAGCCTTGAGTGCTCAGCACTTCTACAAAAGAGGCACCGAGCACTTGTAAAATCTGGTTTAACCAACTTGCGCAACACCACAGAATACTCAGTGGAGAGGAACAGTGTGTAATTTCAGACTAACACTCAGCTGTATTGCCACAGAAAAAACTATCTTTTCCTAACATCCCAGTCTTGTTTACTAAACACCTTTGCAATTCTCTTTGCAAGCAGGACAGAAATTCTATAGATACTAATGGTATTTGTCACAATGCAACTTGTACCATTGCAGCAGGAACCCACGCAGATGAAACCACCCCACAAGTCTCCACAGATATTTCCTGCCCCTTCCAATTTTCAAGACACTGCCCCAAACAAACCCTGAAAGGTCAAAGCTACCCAAAAAAGTGGCACAGGTAATCTCTGTCTAGGATAACTCTCTGAAGAAGTCATAACCATTGGCACAACTCAAACCCCATCAAGATACTTCAGACAACTCTGATCTGGAAAAATAGTGAAGTTTCAGTAACGCACACAGGGATGACCAGACACACCCTAAGAACAACCATTATTGCAGCCTGGTTCCAATGACCACCTCTGTACTGGGCTGAGCCACAACGACTAGAAATGTCAAGTTACTAAAAGAAAGTCTGGCAAGTTATGAAATAGTTTTATTCTGCTCAGAGTAGATATACCCTACAGAGAATCATACAGTTGGAAAGGACCTTAAGGATCAAATAGTTCCAACGCCCCTGCCATGGGCAGGAATATCTTTCACTAGACCAGGTTGCTCAGAGCTCCATCCAAGTTTGCCTTAAAACACTTCCAGAGATGGGGCATCCACAACTTCTCTGGGCAACCTGTTCCAGTGCCTCACCACTCTCACAGTAAAAACTGAAGATTAAGAATAGCTTGGAAGCGTAACAATCTAGTTCATCCTTTGGGACAAAAAAAAATTTTTGAGAACATGAGGTGGATCTTCTTTTGGCCCACCTTTAGACTTCCTAACTAAAAGAACTAAAAGAAACTGACAGTATGTCACAGAAGATCTAAAAATAGCACCTGGAGGACTTTAAGAACTATATTTATGGCAAATTAGGAAGTAAGTACCACATTCATGTCGCAGTTTTAAAAGCCATCTTTCTTAGTATAATAGTAAAAATCATGGAAGTTTTACCTCTAGACAAGTTCTACCTCTTAATTATTTGGGGTTTTTTTTTGGTAGAGACAGAACACATTACTTTTGAACTCAAAGATATGCTCTTAAGTTTCAGATACCAGAATGAAAGCTGTTACAAATTAGAGCATGTTAACCAGCTTGGGAGCAAGCTTTTACCAAAAACTCAGTAACCATAGAAAAAACACGAAGCACGACCTACTGTCTTACCATTGTTGTCACTACCATCACCTCCTCCTTTTGGTAAATTGCCATCAAATAGATCTGCATCATCAAATGTGCCTATAAAAAATGTAAATAGCATTACCTTACGTGTTTTAAGGTCAGTGAAAAGACACCTCAAGGCACATAATGACGCTGAAATTTTCTTAAGATTGTTCAATTGAATTTGTGGTGGTTTTAGGCTCAGCATCATAGTCACAACATGTTCACATTTTAAAAGCCCTCACAATGTTAAGTCCCTTCAGCTGAGCACTGTACAGTTTGACAGCAGTGCTCCTGCCTCTGGACTTTCTGAATGAACAACTGAGAGAAAGGCTAAGCAAGCAAGAAGCCCTATAAGCTACTTAATTGGAATAACCCAAATCTCCCTATGCTGTAAAAGCAAAGAAAGGATGTGAACAGGAAAGGACCATTTCTTTTCAAGGCTGCAACTGTGAATGAATCTTCAGAGTTGGGTTTCTTAATCACAAACAGTCCAAATGTAATTCCCTTCTCTGATCTACTGCAGGACATTGGACTAGTCCTCTCCATTTCCACTGAACCCTACCTTATGGAACATTCCCTTCTCCCTCATGGGACCGTCTCCTCCTTCCCTCTGCTGCCAAATGAATCTTTAGTTTATGCAAAGCAAATATGTTTCAAGTAACGAAATTAAAAGTATTGCATCAGAGGTTGTTTTAGTTGGGTGGCAAAAGCACTGTACTGACGCATGCAAGACACAAATTCAAGTATCTGCTGCAAACCAGAAAAAACAAGAACCAGGGCTTGCATTCCAGTTAAAGACTCTTTGCCATGATGTTCATGGATAATGGCATTTTCACAGCTGCATCTATCTAAATCTGTTTTGTTCTGGGTTAGGCAAAGACCTCTAAAGCACAACAGGCAGGGAAGGACACATATTTAAGCCTATCTTTCAAATACAAATAATTGCATTACTTAACTGGGCCTTTAAAAAACAAACAAAAAAACCCCAAAAAACCCCCAAAACAACCCTTGAACTTGGAGCCTTACCTTTAATTTAGATCCTTTAGGAATAAAGATCATAGGCAGTTCCTACTTACCTTGTAGCATGACTAGAAGGGATTCAGTTTGTAAAGACGAAAGAACTCAATCCAATACATGGAGTCTCCACCACAGACAGCCAAGCACAGCACTGCCCCAAGCACACACACTCTCTCCCATCCTGCCTCCCCCCCACACCATCCTGCTTTTAAGTGAAAGTGACTCAACAGGTTTGTTATGGAATTTCAAGACTGCTGCAAAGCTTATTTGCAAGACAACTTTTCCTCAATCCTCAGTGTTTATCCAGTGCAACATCTGACATACATAGCAGCCAATTAACACAGATCAATTACTAGAAGTGTAATTAAGACAGGAAAACCCTGACTGGATTCAGGAGTTTGTGCTAGAAGCCTTACCAGAGTCTTTAGGTTGATCTTTCTTGGGGTTATCTACATGCAGAAGAGAGATTAAAGTAAAAAAAAAAAAAAAAAAAAAGAAAAAAAGGTTAAGATATAAAACCTGGACTAAAATACAGTAATGTTGAAAGGAATTGGGATAGATTAACAAATACTCTTTTACTATTCAGAAATTCCTTTAGGTCAGTCTTACCAGTGTCTCTAGGTTTTGCAGGAGGATTTGGCTTGGGACCATCTGTAGACAAGTAAGAGTTAGAATAAAGTTCTTCATTAGTGTGAAGAGACCAAAAGCAGAGCATGAAATGCCCTTGAAAGACTCTGACCTAAAAAAATTGTATCAAAACTTCCCCACATCATTTTTCCTTTCACTAGCTAATGTTGTATTTGTTTGGTTATTTCAGCTAAACACTGTATTTTAATGCAACTGCTATATTAATCTGTATGTCAGATCCTTGCTATAACTAACATATACAGAAGAACTCTAGTGTTATGCAGCATTTTAATTTGCACACTGTATTTCAAAGGCTGAAATTCTTTACATTTTTCTACCAGGTACAGATTACTTGGCTCTTTTCTCTTTTAAAATTACTGCGGTTTAACCAATAATGAAGGTTGGTACCTCACTTTAAAAGAATAGACAAGGTACACAGAATAGAACTAAAAATATGGTTCCCACAATGACATTTCATTTAGCTCACTACAAAACAGGACAATAAGACATCTCAGTATTTTTTTCTGTATTTGGTCACAGTCTTCACATCCGAAAGAGTATTTTCCCTCAAATTATTTCTAACATACTGATGTTTACTCGTGCTACTAAAATTACTTCTATAAAGGGAGAGATTACCTCATATTTAAAAACTACTTCCATAAGTAACAGCTTATGGAATTAGTGCCATCTAGTGAAGACACGATAATGAAACAAATAGGACTTGACTAAGAAATTACTGAAATTCATAGTTCCTGTGATCCAGAACCTTAAAAATGAAAGTAAATAAACATAATTAGACTGCAAATATTTTATCTGCAGTCTGCTACTTTAATCAACTCAGTGCCCTTATTACATTTAGGTCATAAAGCATGGATAGACATTGCACAAATACCTTTGAGCAGTATCCAGGAAAACATGATACTTACCAGGATGAAGAGCATCACCCAAGTTAAAATCATCTACAAAGGAAGAGGGGAAGTTTTAAGTGTAATGCAAAAACTGAACTAGTCTTAGACTATTTTTACACAAAATGCACCTCACAATGTTTTCACCAAGAATGTAACAACACGCTCATTCAACAGTGGCCCACAGGGGAGCCCCACAGTGACCAGGCACTATCTGCCAAAAGACATGCTGCTTTTGGTGATTATGATACCTGTCAAAGGCCAGCTCAAGGTGAGCAAGCTCCAAACATGCAGACTGAAAGCCAACAAAAGGGATTTTCACAGAGTCTTTAAGTTTGTGAAATCACAAAGTACATTTGTGAAATCACCAGCAGGAGGCTCCAAAATGAAGAAATACTTTTGCTGTTAGGGAACTGCTTTCTTTTGTAGAAATATCACAACCCTGTGTGCCACTATGATGAAAAGTTCAGGCTCTCAAATTATTATGTACACTACACTGGACTTTACAATAAAAGACATTACAAGCAACTCGTATCCCACCTAAGTCCTGTGGTGGCGTCTTCTGAGATGGAAGAGGCTTCTTTGTCGTCGTTGGCCATTCTGTCAGGGACAGTTAGAGAAAAAGAAATTAAATACTATTTAATACACTGTTCAGAAGCTACACAAAAGACAAATATATGTCTATACAATGAAAAGCACAAGAGCAAATCTACACAACAAGACAATTTCCCCTTAAGAGAAATCCTTAAGTGTTCCAAAGACAAATTTGAGCTCTATGTGGTCAACATCTTGACATACCCATAGCTGAATTGTTCCACTGAGGTTTAAACCAAACATATGCAGGGAAGATTTCATGCTTGGTCATGTAGTGATACTTGGAAACAAACAATTCAGAAGAGCATCTGCTATTTTCCCGCCTACCTCCCAAAATTTGTGAGAGCAATACTTACCAAATGCATCTTCTAAGTTAAAGTCATCCAAATTGCCTGTAGAAGATAAAAGCAACAGTAAGGACACTACTTTTTCTTATTCAAACCCAACACTTATTAAAGTCATAAACACATTTCTGATCTATCTTATGTTTTCTGCTTCTTGATTTAGAGTACAGTATTTTCAGTCAGGGTTGAAGGCATTCTTCTCTATTTCTCCAGATCACTATCCACAGATCTCTTCAGAAAAAAAGGAACAGCTCTAAAAAGCTGCTCTATAGAAAGGACCCAGAGGGCCATAACAGTCAATATAATGAACTTAATCCTTTATTCTTGCCACTGCTATTGCATGCTTTCTTAGTGCCATCCACAGCACATTCTTTCCCAGCCTTCTTTCCACTGAGCCACAAAATGAGCAGGGAGACTGTGGCAGTAGACACAGGGGACAGCTCCAATACAGAAGAATTTACAGGATTCAAGTGTGAAGAAGAGCCTTGGAGCACAAAGGCCATTATGGAAGTCATGTGATCGAATATTGCTTTTAAAATCTTGGCATTAAAAATTAATTTTAATGGGTTTGTAAGACTTACCTTTCCCCCTAACAAGGTTAGCAGTATGGAGGTGGTTAAGATATTAGCACATATGATCTTGAGCAGTCTCTTCAACTTCCTAAAACATAGCTAAACGGCAGCTGCTGCCACTACAGGCTCTGCACTCAAGGTGGATTAAATTCTATTTTCAGTCTTTAGAAAAAAAAAACTAAACCACCCTCTCTTGCTGTATTGAGTCAGTTGCTAGAGCTACTGCTGCTTATCCAGCCAATTGCGAACACACTACCTCAATATATACATGATAAAAACTGGTTTCACAGCATAAATATAGTAGTGTGCTCTCAGCAGCAGAGGCTTGCAAAGTAAGTGGACAGCTAAAACAACTCTTGGCATATTTCTGATTGTTCATTATCCTTACTTCCACTGAAACATGAAGAAAATGGCATGAAAGTAGATACTGGCTATTCAAGAAAAATACAAACAAATATGCTGCTTCAGCCCCATAGAAGCTAGAAGACTTTTTCTAGCTACTTACTATCAAGCTAGACGGTTATTTCCAGACAGAACTACCTGAATTCAGAAGGTAACTGCATAAAGCATTGATGTGTTTGGTTTTTCCTCTAAGAATGTAGCTACCAAAGACGCATCAGAACTGGCTACTGCAAAGTCTGAAGAGAGGAATAAAAACCAAACATCAAAATCAAACCACAAGCAGAATGCCCTTTCACTTACATGACACACCAAGCTAAGACAAGGACAAGTCATGACTTCAATATCAGAAATGATGGATGCTCCTATACTTGGTGACATCTCTCCTCTTAAATGAGGTCAAAATTGAAATATCTTTTACTTGTCAGGTAGCTGAACTAATAATGCCTTTTTTTTCCTCCGAGAAGAAAAGAGACTAAGACAAATTTCTTCTTTTTCTTTCCTTTTTTTTTTTTTTTTAAAGGGAAGCTAGGAATGACAACTGGAATGGAACAAAAAAAAAGTGTTCATCTGGCCAACTGAACTGCTACAGCAGAAACTAAAATCTGAAGTCTAAGCAGTGATTCCCGTAATGTAACATTTGAACCAAGAACCACCTTGCTCACAGCCAAGTAGGGTTGCTTATCTGAAGTTGACATCATCTTACAATACCATCTCAAAAACCTCTATAAAATTAGAAGGTGCTAAGACTCCCATGTCAGTTACTTTTGAAGTTATCCCCTTGGTTGCACTACACCAAGAAACCTCCATATTAACAGGCAAAAAGAGGTCAGAACCCTCAAATTTAAACAGGTATTTGCATAGTTGTTCCTCAACCCTGAATTCTAGTTTATTTGTTTTCTCAAGTACATTTATCTCTCGGGCTACAGTCCTCCTGGGAGATATGCCTAAGACAGGACCTGATCAGATATTTCACAGTCTGACTCTAAGAAGGCAGGCAGAGGGATCTGTTGAAGATGCATACTCCTCAAAACACTCTACCAGAGTAGCAACCAGAGGATGGACCATCACGAACTGTTTACACTGTCTCAAAGTAAAAGATATATCACTAAGATTATGAACATTACACCAGTGGGTATATTTCAAAACCACTATTTCTTTTTAGGAGGACTGACGGATGGAAAAACAAGCACATACACTCAGCATTACGCTTTAGTGCAGCTGAAATTTTACCTGGAGCAGAAAAGAGGCTATTTGAAGAGTTTCCCATTGCCACCATGAAACATAGCAAAGGAACTCAGAATAGTTCCAGCTGTAGTGCTTTCCCTCAAGAGGAAGAAACCACTGTAAAAAGGGGTGCTTTCAGTGACATTGCTTTTTTAAGGGATTGTTTTCACATAAGATCTTCACGGAGAAAGAATTTAGGATGTGACTGCTGACTGCCAATCGCACAGAAGACATGCTGCTTTCACAGAGGAATAAACGAATTTGAGAGCTAATAAAAGAAAAAGATCGTATTTTATTGACTGGAATGATTCAATATTCTGCAACCACACTTCTATTTTCCAAGCATGCAGCAAGATGCCAGGGTCCTCACATACATTACTTTTTTGAGATAAAGCAGCAGAAAATGTCAAATACTAGCTTATGAAACTGGTTACAATAATCTGCACTCCAAAGTGCTGGCAGTCTGCTTTCCCAGCAAAGAAAGGTGCTTCTCCTTTGTTTATGGCAAACCTTCCTATGTCTTTGAAGCAGCTGCTTTCACAACTGTACTCGCTCAGCCTTTGGTATGGGTGGGTCCAACTAAACCAGAAGTTCAGTGACTTAGCCTGAAAGGAGAAAAGCTCAGTACCAGGGATTCAGCTCGTTATGGGAAAGAAATAATCAGAAAACAAGAAATAAAGCCACAGAACTAGAATAAAGGTATTATCAGGATCCAAGAAGAAAAAAAATTAGCAAGAATATGCTGCACTCCCTACAAGTTTAAGGAGCACCCAGAGCACCTAAGCTTATGAGCATTTTTTTAGTCTACGAAAAGATATTTACAAATAAAGCAGATATTATATTGCATATAAAGCATGATACTTCTAGCTCCTAGGGGCATGAGCATATTCAAGAACATTTCAGAAGTGTCTACACTATTTTCCTTTCATGTGTGCAGCTCAAATACCAGGATCTCAAGAGACGGGTCTTTAGAAGGCTGTCCCTAGTAACCAGCATAGCTTGTGTTAGCTGCAGGAAAAACAGCCAGTAAAACAAAAGAGCAAACACAGGTTTTTGAATAGCTGAAGAGAGAGAGGGTATTCAAGAGATCCAAGTGACTATGCAAATAGGAGTGCTTTGCAAAGACCTATCACTGCTCTCAGAGACTTACTGCTACAGTATTAGTCATATTTACATTCCACTGCAGAAGCCAGCAGGAGCTTTGGAAACTTCCACCATTAGTCACATGTATGGCAACACACCAAGAAAGGAGACTTGTGATGAATCACCGCAAACGTAACTTTCTGACTTGAGCAATAGACTATTCGAACTTTCTTTTCCTGAAAATGCAGTGTTCTCCTTTTTTCCCTCCCTCTCTCCCTCACGCCTTGTGCACCACAGGGTGCCACAGAGCCTGCAAGCTGCAACTGGTCTTCCAATTGTAGGCCTATGGATCAGGTGACAATGGTCACCTTGTCTTCATCCCATAGCTAAACATCACCTGCTACTCCATCAGTGGCTGCCTAACTTGCAATCGTGAAATATCTCCCGTTGGAAGGGACCCATAAGATCATCAAATCCAACTCCCTGCTCCTCACAGGACTAACTAAAAATAAACCATATGAATAAGAGCCTCATTCAGACACTCCTTAGACTCTGTCAGGCTTGGTGCCATGACCACTTCCTTCCTGCCTTTTGCAGTGCCCAACCAGCCTCTCAGTAAAGAACCTGCTCTTAAGGTCCAATGTGAACTTCCCCTGATGCAGCTTCTTTCCATTTCCTTGCATCCTGTAAGTGGTAACTAGAGAAAATAGATCAGCACCTCTGCCTCTACTGCTCACTTGAAGAAGCTGTAGACTGCTATGTGGTCACCCCTCAGCTTTCCCTTCTCCGAATTAACAAACCAAGTGACCTCAGCCACTCCTAGTAAATCTTGCTCTTGAGGCCTTTCACCCTCTTAGGCACTCTCCTCTAGACGTACCCCAACAGTTTGGTCTCTTTATTGCACTGAGGCTCCTAAAACTGTACACAAGGACTTGAGGTGAGCCTGCACCAGTGCACAATAGAGTGGGACAATCACCTCCCTCAACCAGCCACCACTGCTGTTCTTGATGCACCCCAGGGCACAACTCGCCCTTCTGGCTGCCAGACTGCTCACTCATGCTCAACTTGCCATCAATCCAACCCCTCAAATCTCTTTCTTGCAGGTTACTTTCCAGTCTCTTGTCCCTAGTTCTTACACAGAACCAGGATTATCCCATCCCAGGTGCAAAATCTGACACTTGCTCTTATTAAATTTCATACAGTCTGTGACTGCCCAGCTGGTGTCGGTCCTGCTTCCTAGCCACTTATTTGCATGAAAGATGTAAAAATCTTGAGCTCAAAGAGGTCGCTCTGCCCTGTAGAGTTTGCACAAGGCTTGGCAGCCCTCTTCCAGGACAAGGATACTGGTAGCCACAGTGACATAAACTCAGGAAACCAGACGAAAAGCAGCTTCTCCAACTTCCAGAAGGAATACTGGATAACTGGATTTTATACTCTCATGCCTTGTGCTCCTTCTTCTGAGGGGACTGAAAACACAAGGAGTAGAAATTTTCAACATCTAACCATAACAGAACCAACAGAAAATACAGAAAGGCCAACACATTGGAACTTATTCAAGAAACACTTTAAATATGAGAACACAGACATCCCATCCCTTACAATTGTTTTTTAAGCTTAACAGCACTTGATTTCAATCCAGGTTTTGCCCCACTAGCATGAGTTATCTACTAATAAAGGACTTCTGCTGTTCAGCTCACATTTTGACAATTATTTTCCAGCATGTCCTAAGGCAAAATCAGGAAGAGCAACTTAATTACAAAGAACCTGGAAGAAAGGTGACTTGGTTCTCCTTATCTTACTCTAAGAGCCGTATCTTTAAGGCTTTAAATGGAGAACCTGAAACACACAAACTACTTGCAGCTAGGTAGGAATGGAGGAATGTACTTAAACAATACTCTTTCCTCTCAGCCAGTGCAGAAGTTTGCAGGTGAGACCTCTGCATCCGGCAATGCAGATAGGATGTTTACTCCCACTGCCAAGCAGCAGTTTATAATTATCCCTGCCCAGAGTATCATGAAATTAAATCCCACACTGTTGATTTCAAACCCTGTCCCTCCTACAACTACCCACCTATCAATGCTGCTTTTCAAGTTTGGTTTCTCCGCACAGCAAGAGAAAACAAAAACCTTTGCACAAAACTTTGTTTAGCAGAATGAAGCCCCTTCGTACTTAAAACAAATATGCCCCAAACACCAATTACAACTGCAAATCAGCCAAAAAAGCAAAGACAATTTTTTTAATATCTGAAGAGTGTCTGCTTTCTGCATATCTGGAGCATTTACTAAAGTAACTTTAGTTACTTAGTCACTTTAGTCACCTAAATCTCCACTGGAACCAATAAAAAGATTTATTTCCTCTTCAAAGAGATGTGTAAGACTACCCGAATAACAATCATATTTACTTTTTGTACAGTGATACAAAAGTTTTTTACCTGAAAAGTTACTTTATTTGCACTATCTTGAAAACACAGTACATAAAAACTTAGATAATTATGTGTCCTACTCTTTTTGTGATCTAGCTGCTAGAAAAGAGTGTTTAGACTTATTTGTGATTTATTTTCATTTGAATTACTAAGTATTCCTTCTTTTCAAAAACGGCAACTTAATATTTTAAAAAGCCTACAAGGCCAAACTTTGACTCAAAGCTATTTCCTTTAACTGTAGTCATGTGAGGGTTTTTTAACAGAACATGGTAAAATAAGCCATTTACCAGAGAAGAAAAAAACATATTTTGAAGCAGTTTGGGAAATTTTGCTTACTTAAAATTTTCCAATGCACTGGGCAAATTTTGTTGCCCCTTTGAGCCATAGAAAGTAGGAACATACAATAAGGCTCTTAGAGCTCTTGTTAACTATAAGCAGAGTTTTCCGGGGGGAGGATTTGACATAGGAATAAGAGGACAGAATGAATAGCTCTAAATCAGCAGAAAGCATACAGGAGAACTGAGTCAGTTGCAAAGCTAGAGAATTAACATGATGGCAACAGTCCTACCAAATGCAGAGCTGCTTACACAGAAATGGGAAGGGGTGAAAGAGAACTATACAAAAGTTAAGAACTCCTGTGAGTCCTTTCAATCAAATAGTGAGGACAAGAGCAAATATTTGACATCATAATCACAACCCACCCAGTGATGAGTTGTCTACTGCAGTTTGATTATTTTCTTACAGTTTGTAATTCTTCACATCCATAACACATGTGACCACTCCTCCTCCAGTCTACAGCTGGGATGCTTGGTGACAGCCCTCAGTGGCAAAAAAGCATCAAAAGCCCCAGCTCCCAGATCTTCTCCTTAAGCTTAAAAGAGCTTCCAAGGCACCATCACTAACAGCAGCTTGGTAAGAGCTGAAGCATATTCTACACTCTGGGGAAAGCTGCTTTTCTGCAGAGAGTACCTCCCCCACACGTTCAAAATAAGCAAAACCCAGTTGCCCACAGTCCTGGGCAACCTTCAGTGGCTGACCCTGCTGGAGCAGGGAGTGAGACTGAAAGGACTCCAGAGGCTTCCTCCAGCCTCAGCACCCTGAGGGGCCAATTCTAGTCACTGGACTAAACTCCTCGTGCTACAAAAGTCATAGAACTACAAATAAAATAAGCCGCTCTGCCCACCTGCAATTCTTTTTACAAATGAGAAATGAAACACATTCCTCTGTCTCCTGAAGCTTGTAAGCAGAAACCTAAGCTATACTAACAAAAGCTGTTAGAAGAACATTTAGTTGGCAGAAGTGTGGTACTTTCATCAAGAAACGACAAGATTAAGTTTTGGGGGCACTGGATAGGAACAGAAAGAGAGGAAAGGGGTTCTGCAAAATGCAATAGAGGTGCTGAATCCCGCTGACACCACCTAAAAAGTTATTGGATGTATTTATTTGATTTTTGCTCATTATTTCTTACCTGTAACTTCAGGAGGGCCTAACCCCAATTCCAGACTGTGTCATATACTATGCTTATTGCTATTTCACCTAGGTACTTGGTCTTACCAAGCATAAACACATGACTAAAATTAGTGAGCATTTTAATATAGTATTTTCTAGATAGCAAATACTTAGTTTCCTTTTTCGTCAATTCAGGCACTGTGGCAAAACATAACTGGCATCATCTTGTCTGCATCCATGGGTAGCATACCCTTGAAAAAGGCCACAGGTGTTTGATTAAATATTGCCTCACCTTAAGCTATTTAAAGCCTGCATGTTTGGTCCTTGCACCCTTGCACCTTTCACCCTTCCCGCTAACTGGTCCTGAGTTCTTGGCATCCTTTCTCAGAGCAGCTCTAAACTACACTGATGTCACTCTATGCATTAAGCATGAAGTTACTTGATGTCAGCAAGGCCAGCCCTGGGGCCACTACTGCCACTGCCTTCTCTTGCATCAACAAAGCACCTGCAGAAGCCAGCCCTGCCCTTTGGCCCCTGGAGCAGGCAAGGAGTACCCCTGCCCCTCTTCCCAGGTCTCAACATAATCATTATTCCCCTAGGGAGGCTAACAGTAGTCCAACACACCTCTGATGTCCACCACTGCCTCTTGAGAAACCTGTGCCAGGAGCTCTGCAGCAGTCTTAGGAAAACGTTTTCTTAAATCTCACCAAGATCAAGCAGGCACTGTGTACCTACTTTGCATTCATCCCCTTTTGAAATTCTGCCCTAGCATAAGAAATGTCAGTATCTCCTTTTTTACAAACCTAAGAAACCAAAAGTCATTAAGTACATGTTGCTCACAGTCTACAGCTTCAAAGTTTAAGCTGCCTGAGAGACAGGACTTTAAGCTTTCATAAAGCTGACAAGCCTTTCAGCTACTACTCACACAGCCTAAATTTCCATAACCAGGTGCATTCTTACCACAAGGCTCACATTTATTTGTTATGTAAGTTCTCTTCCTTAATTATTACATCAATCAGTCTTTGTAGTATTAAAGTATATTAACTTTGTTAATGTATATTAGTTCACATTATACACTGCAATGCAGCAAGGCAGTGGAATTTTACTGAAGACTTTGGTATTGTTCATGCTTATGTAAAAGAAACTAAAGGACAGCTCAGCCCTTGTAAATAATAATTTTATATCTTGGAAGCTTAGAATTGTCCATGAAGAATAAAATATATGCTCGAACAAAAAATATAATAACAGGATCCTAGCCCCTCTAACGCCTCTTTGAAACCCTCCCATCATTTGCTGGCATCATAGATAAGTAACAAAAGTGAGTCTGACTTCAAGAATGTCTGGGTCAGTTGAAAAGCAACAAGAAATATAGGTGCTTTGCAAAGAATTACTATGATTAGTATTCAGTACTGTGGGTGTCAGTGACTAATCAAATGTTCTTATACTTGAACACTTGAAAGCTACAAGAACTCTGTGTAAAACCACACTGGGGCGCCCTAATTTGGTTTGGATACCTTGTGTGCATAAATAAGTATTTACCCTTGTAACTCTGCATTTTGCACCCCAGCTTCTCTCTTCAATAAGCAAGGGCCTGTTGCAAATTTTCATAACATTCTCCAGAGGTCAAAGTCAGTATTGTCAGCAGCTCTCCCTCTTCCAGTGCCAAAGAATCTAGTTACTTGTCCAGGATTTCTGCATTTACATCTAGAAATAGCTTCAGTAGTTCCTGACAGGAATGTTTCTGCAGTTGACTGACATCCATGAAGCCTTTTGCTCTGAAGTGTGTACTTCAAAACAGCAGTCACATCACAAGCAGTCAAAACTAGTCAGTGCACAGCAACATACACACTGATGGCACTAAGATGGGCACCAGAGGAGATGGTAGGGCTGGAAAGGGGCATGCATTCAAGGTCCTTCAAACACTCAGTGTTCTGGCCTTCATGAGCAGATTCATGAACATTAAGCCTCAACAGGATAACAACCCAAACTGCAGCCAGCACCAAAAATTAACAGTCATATACACTGGAAAGACAGTGTTTAATCAAACTATTAATTTCCAATTTCAGAAAACTGTTGTTATGCAAGCAGGTTGCAAACTCTTCTCTATTGTGCAATTTAATAAAATAATTGGTTCTCCTGAAAGTAACTACAACTGATATCAAACAACTTAATGCTATTTTACCACCAGAAGTTTATACCTAGACAGCTTCTTCTCAGATTCTCTTTGCACTGAAGACCTCTATATGCATTTCTACAGCTCAGTACCCTGCTCAGCCTTGTGAAGAGAAAGGCAGAAGTGCTTTCAGGGCAATTGTGTGATGTCTTGAGCCATGACTTCAAGAGCTGTGTGTTTTTTCTGCTTATTCCAATTCACTAAAACACTATACACAGTGATAAAGTATGTACGATTAAAAGCTTCCCTCCCCAACAAATGATCAGGAAATAACAGTATTTTGTTTTGTCTGCATCCTTATTTGCTCACACTCCACATCTCTGGTAGCCTCTTGGATTGAGGCAAGACAGGATGGAAGAAAGAGCACTCCCAGGGGGATCAGAGGAAAAGGGGAGTGCAGCAGCAAGGCTCAGGGGCTGAAAGGTTAGGGAGCTCTGCACTAGATGAAAGATGGTAAAATTTCAGCACAAGGAAGGAGGAAGTACTACGAAACCAAAATCTGTGATCTGGCACGCATTGGGTAAAAATATGCATTGGCTCCAAAACCTCAACTGTTTTACCAGTATATAATCCTCACTATAATTAAGGAAAAAAAAGGTAAGTTATAATTTATGTTGAACAAGTAAACAGAACTTGGATTTACATTTATAAGTTCCTTCTTTAAAATAAAATTTATTTGAAATACACACATGCAACGCACACAGAAGCAGATCAAGACTGTAATTTTTATAGCAGTGCACTGAAATGAGGACTCCTAGTAAGCAGGACTGTTTTACGTCTGCTGATACTTGTAAGCTGACATTTAATTTCACAGCTTGTTTCTTTCACCTTCCTCACCAGAAGCCTTACTGATTCAATATAATTTGTATACTAATAGTAAAGTCCAAACAAATTCTGTAATCTAGCCAAAAACATTACCTGAACGGTAAAATTGACTTTGCTTTTCTAGATTTTTTTCATTATGGCTTGTTCAGCTATGGTTAAAAAGATTTTTTTGGGCTTTTCAATCTGTGTTCTTGAAAAGATCTTCTGCAAAAAGTAAGAAGAGGAAGACTTTGGGTCTTGCTGGCTGTTTCCTGTGGGGAAGGCAGGGAGTAGAGGAAACCAACTCAGTACAGTGTTTGAAATGATTCAAATCATATTTTAATCTGTTGCTGTAAGACTGAACCATTTCTGGTACTAGTCAGCTCATTTTATAACAAAACCTATTGTTCTACTCAAAATAAGCATTTACACGTTTCAGTAGCAACAGTGACACTTTTCTTCCTACAGGTATTTACTATTAAGGTACTAATTGAGACAACTGCATTATGTGACAATCTGGTGAGCCAGGATTTCACAGCTTGTGCTTCATGGCACCACAACAGCACTGGTTTGAAAATGGGCAGAATAGCTTCAGCCACAGGATGTGTGATGTGACAGCAGCCTGCTGCTCTGGGCAACGTGGAACACTGCAGCAGAAGGCTCATCTTTTCTACTTCAAATAACTTTCTATTGTGTATGCAAAATTACTACAAAAAAATATTTCTGAAAGACATCCGTGCACCCAGGTCAATGTGATTAGTTTTAGTTGCCCAAATCAGACAGATAAAATAAACAGATTAATTAGTATTCCACTAAGTAGCAGCCACAGAGAGATGCCAAGCCAGAAATGTGGCATAGGTTTTGTCAGGTTTGTTTCTCATTTAAAAAGAGGTTGAAGTTTTAACTTGCCATCCTACATTACTTGAGGAAAATGGAAAATCCCCCCTTTTCTACCAAGGCTATGTCCTAAGCAGTTTCAATGTGTTCATGTGCTCAGCAAAACATCTGGAATGCATTCACAGTGAAACCGTAAGCATTTCTGGTTCAAGTGCCACTCGTGAAAGTACTTCTGTTATATTTAGACAAAACCTTTATCAAGAATTCTCCATGTCTACTCTAAGAAATAATTTCATCATCTCCACTTGAATTCTGTATCACCTTCTAAATGCCAGACTCCAGTCCGCATTAGCGATTTACTCATTTATTAGAAATTTACTCCGTTCATGGAGCACCACAGGGAAGCCGTACAAATGGATGGAAAACCTGTCTGCAGGACAGGTAAGAATTGCAAGCTGAAGGGAGCTGTGTCTGGGTATAGGGCTGGGAACAGAGACAGTGACAATAATAACTGACAACACCCAGGGAAAAGCAGCAGTGGGCAGGGAAGAGAAAGATGGAGAGAAGGGGTAAGTGTAGATGCAGAGGATTTGTCAGCTCACTACAGCCATGAGCTTCCGAATGACAGCTCTTTCCTGAAGTTTCTGGGGGAAAAAAAATCCACATCTCTGCTAAGAATGTCCAGGAAAGAGCTGACCTTTACAGAAGGCCAAAATAGCATAAAGGAAAGCTGGAAGTTTCTGAGAATGGGGGAGGAAAAGGGTATTGTAAATCAGATTGAAAACTTGCTGGCTAAGACAAGCAGCAACTGCTCTGATCTGAAGAAGAGATGTCTCTATAACCATTTGCAACAGTTGGAGAGGAAGAGAGCAGGGAATAAATATAGTGTAAAGTAACCACTGAATCTGGGATCCAATCGCAAGATTGCACCCAGGATGTACTGAGGAAACACAGAGGCAGGCAGGCAGACACTTCTGGCATCGAAGAGGGAAAATACAGACAGGTATGGATAGCTGCAGGTGAGGGAAGAATCAGTAGACTGAAAGATATAAAATATAGAAAAAGATAGCCTTATCTAAAAGCTTTCCACATAGGCTACTCCAAACCCTTCCCCCAAAGCTTTTCCTAAATTTCGTTTCTAAATTTAACAAGGACTTGTGTAACTCCAGACCTCTCTGTTTTGTCCAACAATAGCATCAGCTCTAATAAACACTGGATACTACTTGACACATTTGCCTCACTTATTTTTAATTCACCACATCTCACTACTACTACAACTATTATTATCACTACTCCTTTCCTCTTCACATAGGTTCAACATTTTCCTCCAAATCACAGGAACAAACAAGTGGTAAAATGTAAGTCTAAATACTCTAACTGGGCTATTTCCAGCCAGAAAAGCTTTAAAGTGTAGTATTTGTGTGGCAGTTATAAAAATAGTAATACTACCAATACTGCAAGGTATACCAGACTTGCAGGACTGGCTTTCCTGGAAATATCAGAGTTTAACAATTTTTCACTTTATATTTTCCTTGAAATATTGGACTTCTTCACAAACAGAAAATATACAAGCAACGTTTTTCTGTGGTTAAGCAAAAAAGCATACAAAGACAGTTTTATAATTAAAATCAGATTTTAACCAATTAGATTGATAAGTGTTTAATAAAAAAAAACTTTATTTCACAGAAAGATTAACTTTTATACTGAGTGATAACATTCACCTGATGAAAGACAGACTGCTATCCTAAAAACAATGTTTGTTTTTACCTTATTAAAACTCTTTGGGTCAAAGTGAAATGAGCTTTATGGTTACTTTACATATATCCAGAAATGTACATACGTCAAGAAATGTATTTTTCACATTTCCTGTGAAAAATCTTGAAGCAAGCACAGATCCAGTGGGAGTTTTACAGGACACAAGCTATGGGAAAATTAGAGCAAATTAACATCTGCAGTTAACTAACAGCTGCTTCAGTCAAGGGGAGTTTCTTCTATAAGTACTGTTAAAGATGACGTTTCTTATATGTTTCTGGTACGTGGATGCTTCGCAAGTGACTGAAACCTTTATAAAGTAAGCCAAATGCATTTGTTATGCAGCCAATGATTATGTGTGATCAGATCTGACTTAAAACGTAAATGTTTTCTTTCAAAATTATTTTTTCCCCAGAACATGTTTGAATCATCCCTGCATTTGACTCGTTCACTATGTATTTTAAAGACCTGTTCTATATTTAGAAAAATTGTTCAGTATTTAGAAGAACTTCTGTAAACAGGACTTACTCCAAAAAGAAAAAAGTTCTTGGACTGTCAAAGAAATTTGTCTTATGACTTTTTGGAATACTTTGTAGAAAATCTTCTGGATCCTATTATTCTGGGCTTCACAGTCACATCAAATGCAGAGACTAAACCAGCTGAAAAGGAATTTATGATGAGTATCACAACATTTATTTTTATTTTAAACAGGTGAGAAATGTACCTGTTGTGGCAGGCAACAAATTTCCTGCATCAAGCAGGGAAACCTTTACCAGACAAGAATTTGGAAGCATATAGAGAAACAAATTTTTTTTTTTTTTTTTTATGAAAAAGCAAACTAAAACTAGTTTGTATGTACCAAGCAACCTTCCAAACACTATGTTTTGCAGTATTGATCTCAAGTCTGCAGAACAGGTGTCTCAGTGCTGCTGCTGGCACTACGTGCTTTTGCAAGGCAGCACAGAGACCTTCTGCAGCAGCTGATAAAATGCAGACAGAAAGGCCAACAAGGGCAAAGACACACAAGCTGGAACACTGTTTTCCTGTGTTGGGAATAACTTGAAGGGTCTAGGTAGCAGACGCTGATAACATGGTGGACCCCTGTTGACCAAGAAATGACCTCCCAGGTACAGCTGGGGGGAGCATGCCATAGCATTAACAGCAAGGCCAGGGACAATATCAAGATTCCCTCAGTGTGGCAAATCTTGGGGAAAAATGTCTGAAAAAAATAGGAATTCTGCCCCTGTCACAGATGCTGGGACTTCTGGATGCTCCTAAATGGAAAAAGAGAGGGTATGATCAAGTTGCATGGAAGGCCCTTCAGAGATGCCACATTGCCAGCTGAGGATTTGTGAGCATGGGACAGAGCTGGAGCTCAGTTCAACCACTGCCTTCTCCTGCCACAGTCTCTGGACTGTACATTGTTCAGACAATCCATCTGAATTCACTAGCAGCAGGTGCAAATAACCACATTTACTGGGCTGAATAGAGCAGCCAGGCAGCAGTCTGCCCCATCTCCATTGTGTCCTAATGGAAACGGGTGCTCAGTGCACCTTATCGCCCTAGTGTAGCAGTGATAAATGAGTAGTTACCCACAGAGGAAGTGGGGAAGACACATGCCTACCTCAAGTGGAAAGGAGCCTCAGTTTGAATAGACAAGATTGGTAGCCCCTACCTGCTGCCACTGCCCCTACTGCCCTGCCCTTCTTGGGCTGGACTTTCTTGACCACTGCAGATGGACAGACTAGGCAGTAAGCCATTAGGCTTTTGGTATAGGCAGTGTGCTTTGTACCAGCTACAGGACTCTTACTAACCCCAGCAATGCTGCAGGCACTCAGGCCCAGACGTTCTTCCCCAGCAATGTGAATAATTTGCTGAAAGAGGTACTGAACTGATTAAGGGGACACTGGTGAGATTTAAAAAGTAATTAGCAACTGATCCCCCAGAAAAACAAGAGGAGAGAGACTCAAAACACATTTATCTTACAACAGCCTTGTTCAGCCTGTCCTGCAGTTATCAGCCAATGTCAGAGCTTTGAATGATGCAGCTGCTGCATTAAAAGCTGGAATTCCAGGTGTGCTACAGCTCTTGCATGAGCCAAGAGCCAAGAAATATAGCTGGTATGTTACAACTGGTGTTGTAAATGCATTGCTTTCAGTCCTCTTCACTGAAGAAGCAAGATCCCAATTGCTTTCACCTGGAATGGTGTGCAATATGTGTGGAACTGGCTGTTGCAAAGGGTGGAAACATAGCCCTACCATCTGCCATGGTATCACCCACAAAACTTTAAGGCAACGTCTCTAGAGAATTTTTCCACTGTATTGATGATAATGATTAAAGGAAAAACTCTAAGTAATCGGCACTATATTTTCCCAACTTGAACTGATTAGTCTGAGGCGAGCAAATCAACAACATGAAGAAGGCTCAGCTCCTCTGGCTTTAAAATGCCGCAGAACATGACAAATTATATGCTGAAGAGGCTGCCATGAGTTTGCAGAAGTAATGGTCTTTGGAGTCCCCTTGGAACATGCTCAGGAACACCACTGGCTGTGAGAATACATATGCACAGACTCCTAAGTGATCACTAATGCAGTGCAGAAATTACTCAGATTGGAATCATGATAACCATCATCAGTGAGGAAAACAAGTAATACAATGGCAACTCAGAGAAACATCCACTTGAACATATAATGTTAATAAGCATATCTGAAACTGAAAGGCAATTTGAGAAACATAACCAGGCTGACCAGTTCGCTCAACTTGCCAGCAGAGGTTTAGGATGGGGGCACAAAGGAAAGCCAGATAGGTCCACGAAACTTCTGTTCATGTACTGGGGCAGAGAACACAGATTAGACTTGTCTTGGGAAGCCATAGTGCAGGCAACTAGGCAGTGTGAGATCCATGAAATAACAGGGCATGCATGAAAATTATGAAGGAAGAATGCTACTTGCAGTGGAAGAAAGGGAAGTTTGAAGAAGCCTGGCAAGTAGACCAGTCCCCTTCTCTTCAGCAACACTAGCAGGAGCTGTGTCCTTGCAGCAGCAAGGTCAGAAAGGGGTTGCTAGAAGCTTTTCTACTTGGAAATAAAATGTAGGCAGCATGCTACGTGGAACAAACGTATATATATGTTGGCATGATGGAATGCAGCCTTGGCTGGTCTCACATAACAGTAGCCATTTCGAAACCACAGCTGTCCAAGAATGAGGGGAATATTGTGGAGCAGAGCGGGTGTATCATATTCCTTTCTATCCCCAGGAATTTGGAAAGGTAGAATGGTACAATGGCTTATCTGAAACTCCGCTCCAGGAAGAGGGAATATCACCTCTATGAAGCTGGGAGGGAGCCAAATAACTAAAAGTAGGAACCCATCATAGCAGCCCTGCGGAAAGCCACTTATCCCAATTTCAACTGGGTAACAAAATACCAGCCCGCCCCTGGGGATCCCAGGATTGAAACACAAGGTTGTGTCTATCTTCCTGCAGCAACTGAAATCCCTAAGGAATGACGACTAGGAATTATCTACTAGGTGCCCTTTGAAAAAGCAGTAAAAAAATTAAATATATGCTGTTACATACCATAAATAAACTTAATGTACTTCCTCAACTACGCCATGTGTTTTGGAGACACAAGACATAGGTATCTGAAGACAAGATGTTATGTCCAAGCAGTTCCTAGGTACATGCTAATCAAGAACATGTTGCATGGATGCCTTATCCCTGGCAGTACTCAAGGCCAGGTTGGATGGGGCTTTGAGCAACCTGGTCTAATGGGAGGTGTCCCTGCCCATGGCAAAGGACCGCAACTAGATGATCTTCAAGGTCCCTTCCAACCCAAACCATTCTGTGATTCTATTCCATGATTCTATGAAAGTACGGACCATGAACCGGACAGGGACTTCAGAGGGCTTCAGGGTGCCCTGCCTGGGAAGAGGCCATGAACTGCTCTGTGTCACTTATGTCATGTTGGCACTGACACCAATGGTGCACACCAAACCTTCAGCTGGTCAGAGGTGCACAGAGCACACATAAGGAGTATCAGCCAGCAGACACAGGACACACGTGAGGAGATGATTCAAGAGACTGCTGAGGGAACATGTGGCTGGAGATGTGCTCTGGGCAGCAGAGGTTCCATCACAGTAGGATATCTCCCTGAGATACTGCAGCAAGGACACCCCTGAGGGACTGTGACTGTGGGCCACTCACACCAGGACGAGCCACACCAGAGCAGTGACAGCCCCCAGGGACCATAAAGACCGTCACAGAGGGAGGGACACTCAGAAACAAAGAGAATTAGAGGAAAATCAGCAGGAAGCATGAAGGAGCAGCAGAAAGAAGCCATTAGGCATACAACCTTCTTGCTCTGCATGTCACCTTGCCGAAGGACCAGGGGATGGGCTGAGCATAACCTGCAGTGAAAAACAGGGAAGCCAAGGTGGAATGAATAGGGGTGTGCTAAGCTTAAAGTAGGGAAGAGTCGATTCCTGTGCTGGAGCATGGAAAAGCAGTTCAGCCAGAAGAAAGAGGAATGCCCCTGGCAAGATAATCTTAACCAATGACTCCAATTATTATTGCATTTTACCAATACAGCTGTCACCTGATGAAATATAAGGCGATTACAATGAGAAGTTCAAGACAGCAAGAGTTAAAGCAGAGTCCTTTCTCAAGCACAGGCAAACCCATCACATGCACCAGAGAAACATCAGGAAAATATTGAAATTGGTCTTGGCTGGATGGCAGTAGCCTGAGTCACACTTAACTCTTGCCAAGTTAAATCACTGTCACTATGGAAAGCTTAAGGATTGTTGCAGTGACATCATTTTGATGTAGCAGTGGCCATTTTATATAAATAATACCACATTAGAAAAAAAAAAAAAGCCTCAAGCTTTTCAAATTAGAGAAAATAGAAAGATGGAGAAATATGTGCTGCACTTTTAATGTTCATGCTGCCATGTATCCAGTCCAGCACTGCTACTGAAATTGTTCAACTGAAAGTTTTGTGGCAGCTTGTTAGTTTTGTTTTGTTTTGTTTTTTAATCAGATTTAAAAGACAAACAACTCCAGAGCCCAAAAAGCAGAGCTCAGTCTCCAGGAGTCCCTGCAGCACCTTCCTGCCCTAGCTGAAAGTTCTATCTAGAATACAGACAGGATCACGTCACCATCTTTCATCCAACTGGTCATTTCTCTCAACACTGACTTGACTCAGTAAGTCAGGAGCACAAGTGCTTCCTTCCCTTTCCTCAGAGCCTTCTCATTACGGTAGTCTTACAAAGAAGGGCTCTCCACCTGCCATTCACCCTAGGCTACTGATCTTACACACAGATACCTCAGCCTCCAGCATGTACTTTGATCTCATACGGGTGTTCACTACCATAACTGTTCCTTTGACAACTGTGTTTCAGTCAACAAGCTCTACTCAATTCTTGCAACAGATACTTAAACCATACATCCCCCTCTCCAAACTCTATAACCTCAGTAAAATAGCTTTTCATGCCTTGATCTTTCTGCAGCAGATAAGGAAGGCTTTTCAGCCTTGTGTCTGCATGCAGCAGTTTTTTGACGCTCATCATATGCAGAATCACACAGAATCATTTAGTTTGGTTTAGACCTCTGAGATCCTTCAGTCCATGTATGGAGTATCACGTATGGATTTTTTTATTTAATTCTTCTTCTGCTGTACTCTTCATATGAATTGTACATAAGTCGTGCTGCCTAATACTTTTTTGTGTTGTTGTTGTATTTTGAAAACCAGGATTACTGGTCAAATTAGATGCTAGGCTAACCTGGTGGTTTTGCAGGTGTAAGATCACTGACCCAGTCTCACATCTCAGAGTCAGCCACAGCAGGAAGCCTCCTGCTCTCTCCTACTCTGTCCCCCACCTCATTTCCACTCTCCCATGCTTGGCCCAGCCACTCCCTTCTGCTGGCACCAACACCCATCAAACACTCCGCAGAGCAAAATCAATGCAACAGATTAGTCATCTGCTGACTTATCAAGCTGAATCATCTCAGTGCAGGCCTAGATGGGCAGCAGACCAAACACAGGAGGAAACAGAAAGATCCCACTCCTTAGCAGGGGCAAGCTGTCAGACTATCCACAGAAACCAGTGTATAAAAACTCACTTCCTCTGGCTACAGCCTCAATGGTATCTAAATTCCAGCTTTGACAGACTTGCAGTGTTCATACTTAGCAAATGAGACAATACTTGAATACCAGTTTTGAGGTTAAAATCATGAGCTCTTCCTCTAAGCAAGCTCAAATAATGAAGTTCACCCTTGCTTAATAATACATTCAAATCCTAGTGATATGTTGAATATTGATTTAACACTAACAGCTTTCACATGCCTAAAATGGATGATCCTGTAAGAAGTTATCAGTCTGGAGTAGATTCATCTAACTGATTCATGAAACCAGGCAGTCACAGTGAAACCAGTCATCTCCACAGAGTCATACAACTGCTGAACTGCTTATAAAGATCCTTAACTTTTTACAGCAGTTCTGCACATTCAGACTACAGCCAGCCTACTGACAGTAAAATTAAGTTTTGCAAAAGTATGTAATTCAAGTTCTGCCTTTATTGTCATTTAAGACTGCACCACCACAATCTGAAATTCCCCTGGAGAGCCCCACCCTCCCCAGTCTGACATTCTCAGCAGTTCTCAAATTCTTACATATTTTAAGGAAAAAGTGTCCACACTAATCATAACTGATCTACTCAGTTCGTATTATTAGCATTAACAAGTACCCATATAAATTAACCAGCTTTGTAAAAGCAATCTGTTTAAAATGTAGTATTTTTTTTCACAGAATTCAGAACAAAACCCCTAAAGGCAGTTTTTGTGCACCTTCTTCCCTCTGGTGAAGCAGAAACCAGTCAGTGTCTTTTCACCTCCACACTTCTTGGCAAAAAGTTTAGAAAGACTATTTCTGAGCAACCCCAAATACTTCCACGTGTTAACAGCAAATATTTTGCTGTCTATGACTGTGAGGACTGCTTGCAGATTTGGAGGAGAGAGTTTTCCACACAAGTAGTAAGATGATAAATGCCAGCAGTCTGAATGATCTGTTAGTTTTAAAGGTGGTTACAGTAAAATTTTACTATTATTGCAAGAGCTCAGCTTTGCTAACCTAGGAGTTAAGACTACAATAGGGCCATAGCAGAACTGAATTCAAGCAGGCTTGATGCCAAACTGCTTATCTGGCATCCGTATGAATTATCTACAGCTTCCAGGCAAAGTCAGGAACAGGTATTTTTTTGTCTCCTTTAAAATTAAGAGATAGGTATCTAAGATTTGAAGTGTTGCTTTCACAAAATACCCGAAAGAAAATACCTAGACATAGCACCAAGTATGCTTATTAACATGGTAAAAGAAGAAAGAAGTTTCTTAGAAAAAATGGGAAATAAGAGTTTGCACTGCATATTCCAGTTCAGCAGTTTTCCTCCTGAAAAAAACTTGGTTTTAGGGACTTTGCTACTTTTCTCTTCCCGTTCCCTCAGCCCAATGTTTCCTTTTACCAAATACCAACGCCCTATTACATACAAGCTTTTTTGATCAGGGTTCAAGAAAATCGTCCCTGACACACACTGAAGCAACAAGAAGCTTAGCAAAAAATACACCAGTGTGTTTTACCCCGCGGTTTCGCCACAGTAATTTTTTTAAAGGGCATCGTGTGACGGCAGATTTTCTGGTGAGCAACACCCCGATGCCCCAGGACCGCCGGAACTCCGCTTTCTTTCCTAAAATGGAAGCCGCGCTCCAGCCGAGCTTCCCGCAGCTCTGAAACCCCCTCCCAGCCTCCTTCGAGGACACCCCTGCAATCAAGGGCCCTGCTGGGGTACCACGTATTCACCGCAGGGTTCCCAGGGCCGGCAGAAAGTTCAGGGATAATTTTCCAGTTAGTTCAATGGTGAAAAAAAAAAAAAAAAGGGCTGGAGGAAAAGAGAGCCGTTTCCCTGCCCCGGAGAGATACGTGTAGCCGGGGACCCGCCCGGGGCTCTCCCGTCCCGGGCGCGCTCCGATCCCCACCCAGCCCCAACTCCATGCGGAGCCGCAGCGCTCGGCCCCGGCCCGGGGACGGAGGGCAGGGCAGGGCAGCGCTCCCTCCCTCCCTCCTTCCCCAGTCCATCCGCGGCAGGATCGCTGCCCGCCCGGCCCTGCTCACCTCTGACGGGGACCAGCACGGCCAGGAGCACGGGGAAGAGAAGGAGCCTCCAGCGCCGCATGGCTGCCCGCCCCACAAACACACAAACATACACACAAACTCTGCCCGCGCCCTGACAGCCGCTCCCGCCGCAGCTGCTCCCGCCGGGCCCGCCAGCGGCACCGCCCCGGGGCTGCGGCACCGCCCGGAACACGCCCCGGGCCGGCCGCGCTGCCGGGCTGGGCCGGGCCGGGCGCGGCCGTGGGATAGCCGCGTTGGCCGCAGGGCTGAGCCCGGAGCTGCGTGTCCCGTGTGGGCCGGGCTGGGCCGAGCCCTCCCGGAACCGGCGGGATGGAGAAGCTGCTTCGGCGTGCTGCTGAGCCCTGCCCGCTGCCGTGCAGCCTGCCTGCGAACCAAGGGAGGCTCCGAAAGGGGGCTACGGAGCTAAACTTTGGCCACAGATTTTAATAGCAGAGGTGCACGCTTGGGCACCGCTGCGCTGTCTTCGCCCAGGCACTCTCTTTCGTTGTTTTTCCTCAGGAAATATCACCCAGCATGAAACGCACCAGGGCACCTAATAATCCTGCCTATGTGCAGGCTTGCTTTTTCTCTGGTCAGATCGAGTAAAATAGCTTTGAGTTTTGTATCGGCAAGCAATGCTGCCCTGACCCGTGGCCGACAAATGTAAACCTGTGTGCACTACAGCATCTGTGGGAAGATGAACGTTAAAGATCCTGATTTTCGATAAATCCCTTTCCAACGGCTATTTTGTGCCATGAACAGAACGCCTTCTGTTGAGGTCCAGTCTGTGCCCAAGTGTGGTAGTAGCAGCTTGGAGCGCTGCTGCCGTCGTGGTCAGACCTGTATTGACGCTTGTGCTGAGCTCTGCTTGGGGGCAGGTATGACAAATACACTGCTCCCAAATCCCGGTTTTTCACTTGCCAGACATGCGCTGGTTATTGACTGGATAATAAGGAGTTCAGTGACACACGGCGTGTGATTCAAAAGGTAACTGGTGCTGTGCGACTGACTCAGATTCAGTGGTCACAGGCCTACACCTTGCTCAGAGAGGTCTATACATGTTCTTTAGCATTTGTAGAGCCTTCCCAGCTGGAAAAGAGGAATGTCATATTTAGCAAATCACTGTCACCAGTTCATAAATTGGTGGTATTATTTTTTTTTCTTTTTTGACAGTGAGTAGTCAAGTAATTTTTAGATTTACCCAAAAGCAATAAAGAGTTTAACTGTAGTAATAAACACACTTAATCTTAAAATTATGATGTGTTTTAAATTAAAGATAAGCTTTTCCATTAAAATATCTGAGTTTTGCATGAGTAGTATTGAAGTCAGCAGTACATGGTTAACAGCTTCCTTTTTTCCCATACTCCAAGCCTAGAAGGTAATATTGAATATGTGCACATGCATTGTGTAATCCAGCAGTATGGATCTTGCTGTTACATTTAAGTACACATACACAGGAAATTATTAATGTTGCTCAAAGGATATCCTGTAGGAGAATGTTTGTTTATAGGATCACCTAAGAAGTTGCTCTCTTGCCAGAAAGAACAAGAATTGGTACTCCTTAGAGTGCAGCACACTTCTCTAATCACATCATACCAAACCACTACCCCCACCCAAGAACTGCAGAACTAACAGAGAAAAGAGTTATCTCACTGACATTACCATGTCAAATCAGGGCCCTGTTGCTTCCTGTTGCCAAAATTAGTCTTCATCAAAGCTGCTATCTTCAGATGAGGTAAAATCAACCTCCTGTTAGAACAGATGTGAGATAACTGTGCTTTGTACTAGAACTTTTGTCTTCCACTTGGTTCGATCCTTAAGGCAGAGGTACAGTTAGCTGGCCATGGCAACTCTAAGGCTAATAAATTGTCCAGATTTATAAATATCTGGTTTTGTTGGTTTTTTTTTCAATCTTGATAATATTTTGATCTGAAGATTTCACTGACATTTTGTGAAAATGAGTTTCCTTATTTGTGATTACCATCTCTTCTATGGGAGGACTTTGATCAGAAAAAAAATCCAGGGTTTATTGTTTCACATGTAAGGCCAACTCAACTGTAAAAATCAAAATAATTTAGTAATAAGGCTGTTTATCTGATTGTATGAATAATACTCACAATCTGAGACCCACTTCTTCCAGCAGCACCTAACTTTGGCTTGCCCAGCCTGCAATGGTTGTCCTAGCAGGTCTTTCACTCTGTCTCTGTCCTGCCCATAGCCTCTACCAGGAAGCCTCTGCAGATAGCTTGGGCATTTGCTAATCTGAAGATGCCTTGGAAAGAGAAAAGGTTACTTTAAGACTTAATTCTAAAGAACAGGAACTTTAAAAGATGTGCATGGACTGTGGTTTGGCCCGAAATAAAAATGTAACATACAGCATTACAATGAAGGCTGGAAGTTGTAAACCCAGGTGAAACTGTTCAACATTGAACAAACTCAGTGATGTGCACAGCTGAAGAGCTGTCTGTGAGCTACAAAGTTCACAAAGCTAAATGTTCTTTCTTCTCAGTTTCCTCCAATTCTTCCTCTGAAATATGGTCCTTGTAGCTCTATTCCTGGCTCAGCGTAATTTTTTTCCCTTTTACCTATGAGTTTTCAACTTTAGCAGAACATCATAGCTGTCCAGATGTTCAAATAAGCAAAGAAAAGGCAAGTAAATTTTTATTTGCTAAAATCCAGGTCTTCATGGAGCAGTTAAAACCTTACCAACCTTACCTCCTAGGACACTTTTTGGAATTAGAAGGCCACAGCCACTGCCAGTGGATGGTGAAGCAGAGGGTGAAGTGGACGGCAAAGACAGCACGAGGGAAAAAAAAAGGAAGGAGATGGGTGGTATTGGCAAGCTAGTCTTTGATGTACACACATTCTGTTATTGTATAAAATTGGTATGAGTGCAATAACCCTGGAAATTATGTTTCTTTTTTTACTTTTACTTATTCACGAGACTTTGGCAATACTCTGCCATGACTGTATTTCAGGTGCAGTGTTTGTGAGGCTAGGAACACACTCACATCTAAGGAGTGTATTGGGATGTGTTGAGGATGTGGCTTCATCTAACAGCACGTTTTGGAAGAGTATTTGCCATAAGTGTATCCTATGTTTTTTACTCAATCAGAAATCCAACTGAAGGGCAGGGTTTCAGCACTGTTTTCTATTATGGCATTTACTGAAGCATGGGCTCTCATCTTTATGTTTCTTCTTGCTGTGAGACTATAAAGGTTTACATTTGTATGTATTTTTAAATAAAAGTCAAACATGTGACAACTAATTCTCTCCCAATGTTTTCATCTTGAGCTGTGAGAAGGAGATAGTTCCACTGGCAAAGTCGCTCATAAATAAGCCTAAAAGTTTAGCAACAATCTGAAGTTTTAGGGCCGCAAATGAACTGATATGGTATAGTCAGTCAATACAATCACAAATTTTTTTTTAAAGGATTGAATATAAAGAATATGTTAAAAACATAGTTAATCCCATTTGATCTTGGGTCAAAAATTATAAAACTACATCAAAGTTGTTTGATTTTTGTTTCATTATGTTTTTGGTTGGGGTTTTTTTGTTTGTTTTTGATTGTGGGGCTTTTTTGCTTTTGTTTTTGTTTGTTTTGTTGTGGTTTATTTTAAGAAGCAACAGTAGTATTTCCAGTTCTAAGGGTATATTTAGAATAAGCCAGAGTCCAAAGAGGCTCCAGAATCTCTGCTGGCTCCCCTGTTGGGTGCTATTTTCTGATGCTCTCTGCTTTGCAGGACAAAAAAGACATGAAGACACAACAGCCCAAATGTTTCTTCCGAAGGAAACAAACTAGATTCCTCTACAACTAGCCTGCTTGATAACAACGATTGTTTCAGAAATTAGTTTTTTCAGGAGATCCTGAACAACTTCTGCAGAAGCCAATTCCCTAGTCCTTACCACCCTCAGCTTTTCCTGAGGTAAATGTCTCCTCTGTTAGTACCACTTGTTCCCTCCAGTAGCAGCAATTATTGCATACACCACTTACAGCACTGGCTTGGGAAGTACAGCACCGAGGTCTATGGCAACTGACAGCCCATCTCCTTTAAAGCTCATCCCATTTCTACTGCTGTAGAGATTTCTCCTACTATAATTATCAGCTTGAGTATTGTTTCCTCTTTCAGATTCTCCCCATATAGCTTTGTACTTTGTTTTGTTGATTTTTCTCTCTTGGTAACTATCCATATACCTTTCTACATCCAAAGTCTATTCTTTTTTTTTTTTTTTTCATAGCAGTTCATAAAAAGAAATATGATTTTATAGATCCTTTCTCTGCATACTGATCTACATTTGATGAGACATTAGGTGAAAAGTTGTTTATAAAGTACCTGTATTTTAAATTACATGGATGCCATCAAAGCTTAATTCCATAATAGAAAATGCAGCTTATTGATTAATGAAATAACTTACATCTCATATAAGAATTTTTTTAACATTATTGGATTTTATTAGAAGCAGAGGAATATTTTATTTCTTGCACAACCCCTTTCAAAAAAATAAAGCCTGCAGCAACAACCCTTAACATTTTTATTTTCTTTAATTCCTGTTTCATTAGACTATATTAAGTTGAGGTTTTTTGCTGTCTAGAGAGACATTTATAGCAGCTTTTCTTCATAACATTATAAGCTAGAAATGTCTAGTCTAGTGTAAATGCTGAAAGCAGTCTGGTTGTAGCAGTATATGGTATAGACCTCTACATGGGCTTATTAATTATAGTAAAAAGCACATTTTTTTTTTAAGATAAAGCCTTGTAAAGTATACTATGGTGTAAACTTTTCCAAGAAAAGTAGAGTAGGCCTTCTGCAGATAGGAGCTCTTGATTCCTCAAATGATGTTTCAATTTTATGCTAGTGTTATGTCTTCTGTATTTCCACCTCTGTTGTGTAGCCTGGGGTAGGTGACTGCTTGCTGTTGTAAACACCATGAGGGTGTAGCTGGATTCTTGACAGAGGCCAGCAGCTCTGACAAACACAGCAAGAATTTAGCAGTCAGTTGTGAAGGTATTTTGTTCATAATGATTTTTGTATATGCACGCAAGATGCATCACATCAGGGCAAAATCTTTTAAGCTCCACTGATAAAACAAAAACATCTCTGTATTTCTTACTTAGATCTCCATATAAGAATCCTTCATTAAGATGCTGTGGCAAATGCTGTTGACAACTTCAGCCATCTACAGCCTAAGACAGGCATAAACTATTTTAGTCGTGTGTTGCAGCTGCTCCAGTATGTTATGAAGTGTACTGTTGTTGCCCTTGGCATTAAAGGGCCCTACAAGAAAGATGAGGAGAAACTCTTTATCAGGGATTGTAAATGAGAGGACAAGGGGTGGTCTAGAGGAATCTGATCTAATAGAAGGTGTCCCTGCCCATGGCAAGGGATGGGAACTGGATGATCTTTAAGACTCCTTCCAACCTAAACCATTCTATGATTAAAGCTTTTAAATTTATGCTTCAAGCCCAAGCGTAGTTTGAAAGACAGTGGGCTCTGTCTTTGCATATAGCCTGGCTGTGGACTGAGTGACCGAAAGATGCTCAAGTGACTAAGTCATGCATATCTGTGGAAAGACACTCAATTTAATGCATGTGTACTAAGACAGGTAGACACTTAGTACACTGTCTGCTCTAGAAAAGACATAGCTGTATAAATAAGTGCAAAATCATGGCAGTGAAAAACTTGCAATGCTTTAAATATGGGAATACCCAGAATCAACCTCCTTCCACACACAGGAGAACCAAACATATTGCTAGTCATGCACGGTCTGAGGAACAAACTAATCCAAATAGTCAATGCCTTTGTAATGGGTGGGTGCTTGAAAAGGTGGGTAGGAAACCATTAATCTTATTTCCCTTTGAAAAACTTTAAAATTCTTCTTTAAAGAATCATTTTCAGGACTGGATTTCCTACTTTGGGATCTTTCCTGTGGTTTATTTTGTCATCTGTTTAGGAGCAGATGATAGTCTGTGTCTTTGTGCTCAGTGATGCCAATTAGCCAGCTCACGAGGTTCACTCCTCAGCCCATAGAGCTTTTTTTGGATCTTGACTCAGAAATGGCTGTCCTCATGCATTTTGTTTGTGAAAAAAAGCTGATTTCCTGAGTTTGGTTCCCAAAAGGTGACTCTTAGTATCCTTTACCTTGCAGTCATCTGTACGGCAGTGATGGAAAGAAGGCTGTACTGACAGGGAAGCCTAGATATTTGTTTGGGTGGAAAGGCAGAAACTTGAGGAGTTGTTGATGTTGTGGTCCAGCTGAGAAGAAACCAAAAGCAGTTTAAATTATTCCATGTTTCAATTGGCAGTGAGTGATAGTTCATTTCACAAATTAATCAGTTGATTCATCTTTGTAATTTTTTTTTTTTTTTTAAACTAGTGATTTAAAGTCAGTTGAAGGTCAGGAATAACACTGTAGCTTGGTTTTTTCCATTCTACAGGGGGAAATAGTGTTTTCCTACAATTCTTTATTAATTATTTACTTCCTTTCCAGTTTTACTTTTCTGCTTTTGCAGGAATAAAAAAAAAATCTATAAGAGAAAGGCACTTAGTAAGCCTAATTCAAATTCTCTTTTAATATTTCCTAAAGTGCATCTTATGAATAAAAATTTACATATTTATATGTGGGTTTTTTGTTAATGTTGGGATCTGAGGAGGCAGATCTATACTGTAATCGTGAGCAAGAACATTCACAACTGTATTTTTCTAATATTTTTCTCTTATTATCTAAAGAAAAAAATAAAGTGCAACTTGCTAAAGCAAAATGATAATGTTCTTGATTGTCTATTTTTTTTACTGCATTGCAAAATTAAGGAAAAAAAAAAGATCATAAATACAAGGCAAAATGGTATGTATGTGAAATACAAACCACACAGCTGAAACACCCCCTTTTCCTGTCTGGGTAGTTTAGGAAAAGTTGTTAAGTCAAACAATACAGCATTTTCCGTTTGAACTCATAAAATTTGAGTTCATAAAACAAGTTAGCATAACTGTTCCTGCCTTGGGAACACTAGCTGTGACTAGCTTCTCCATAGAATTTAAGAAATGTGGAAAGCAAGTGTCACTTGAGACAAATAGCTCATGCATTTGTCATTCCCACATCCATTTTTCTGACTCATTTATTTTTACACTGCTGTTTTCCTAAGTGCCTAGAGTGCTATCAGAAAACTTGAACAAATGACAACAAATCCTCCTGCCTTTTTTTTTTTTTTTAGTGGGGGAATGGAGTGAGGAATTGCAGTGAGGTCTTACTGGTCCTAATGGAGCCAGATTTTCACATGTGGGGCTTGTTATTGTCATTTTCAAAAATCTCAAATTTATTACTGTTGGCCATTCTTATCATTGCTTCACCTTCTTTTCCGATATACTATTCCATTTTGTTGCCTTGTCTTCTACTTGTACATCTGGGTAATGGGAAAAGTCATTTAAGCCTGCCCTTGCTGTCTGCTAGCACTAGACAGGAGGCAGCAAAGGAATTCACTATGGCCTTAGTTTTAAGCACCCCCAGCTACATCTGGTACTGTGGAGTCAGAGGGCAGACCACGTTGAAATTAAGACTTACTGGAGAGTGTTCCCCTGCAGCCTTGTAATGTAAAATCTGAAGCCTTATGCTTGCCAAGATTTAAAAGAAGCTAAAACTAAATAGTGGTATCAGATGTGGAGGGGGGGCCAAAAGCAAAAATGTGTATTAATGAGGTCTTGCATTGCTGCTGACTACGTTGCATCTCATTTCTTGTGCAAAACCGGGTCAAACTCTAATGACTAGGATGGTTTGTTATGCCTCAATCTGCATTCTGCTGAGTGCAGTGACAGACTTCAGTACTTTAAAACCAGCTAAGAAAGTAGAATGTATCAGCTGATAATATCAAGTATCTCAGAAGGGCAGTAAAGTTTATGGATCTGTCCAGGGCATTTCTACCATAATTATATATTTTACTATAGATGGTCCTCAGTTCTAGGTGACATCTGCTAATATACATGTCAGTGAGGATCTTTTTAAAGGTACAAAGTACCGTGGAAGTCTATTATTTTCTTCCTGATCATTAGTAAGAACTAATGGTGTGTATACATCGATGCTTTGTGTGACAAATATACATTTGGCTCTTCAGTCCCTTCCCTACAGATGCATCCTGCTACCATGGGTTCCTATAGGACACTGCCACATAATGGGATACTGGGGATAGCTGTGGCCTGCGGTCTAGATGAACATTACAGAAAGGTAGAGAAAGGTGCACTTAGCCTCCCTCTGAGAATATTCTGTGAGGGACTGATTACGGGGAATGAGCTGTCCTTTTATAATTAAAGTAGCCGAGTCCTACAGACATCCACTGCCTTTATATTTGACTACAGAATGTACAAAATTATTTAGGCTTTGTGTAAAGCCTCAAAAGAGAATTTTCCATCTTTTGAGCAAAGACATGGATTGTTCAGCGATGAAAACAGGGAGCTTAGGAACTGAGATTTCTGTTTCTGTTCCTGGTCTCTGATCTTGAAACACCAGACTCCCTTCATCTAGTTGCTTTCCATAGCTCTGCAAGTGGACTGACACCCTTGAAATTTCCAAAATTTACCTCTGATTATTTTAACAAGCTAAAATGTTACTGGTGCAATCCTTGGCTACAGCCAATGCAAGTGCAGTGGATGAGTTGAGCAGACCACAGGTGGCATAAACATTATTTTGTCTTCCTGGATACAGAACCAGGAAGGCTACATTTCAGCCTTCTCAGCTGAAATTATGGCAGCTGAAAAACTGACCAAAGCTTTATTGCAACATCTTTGCAGAGGTTGTGACAGCAGGAGCACACAGCACACTGAGCCTCAGCTGTGTTACATTCTGGTGCTGGAGGGATTTGGCATCACAAAATTGACACCACCAGGAAAAAAACAGATGTTTTCAACGTGTTGTTTCTCTAATATAGCAACAACAACAACCCATTGATTTCCAGAGGCTTAGCTTTGTACAAAAGTCTCCCCTACACTCTGCCAGCCACTCTCTACAACAGCTTCCTAGCCCACTCTCTTTTCTGAAGACAGCACGGAGATGAGGCAGTTTGAAGAATCTCTTTGTTGCTGTCTTATGCACAGCTGAAAATGTCTTGAAACACTTCCAGATTCACAGTATTTTTCTCTGCTGCATTAACTCTACTCACCGGCCTTAGTACTCACATCTTAAAGCTGGCTAATGCGTAGGAAAATCAGGCTTTGATTCTCTGTTTGGCCTATGGTAATGAGTTTCCTGCCTCAGAAGTAATGTTGAGCAAGAGAGGATGCATGAGGAGGGTGAAGCAATGGACAAACTTGCATCTGACCTGTCAAGTTCTGTTCTCGCTCAGTGCTTTTGCAGTGGACTTTTTAAACTCAACACAATGGGATTTAAGGAAAACATCAGCTCAGCACACCAGTTTTGGCAACAGCTGAATGTCAAGTTTATGCTGTTCTTGCACATGCCTCTTTGCCTTTATTTACAAACAATAATTTATATAACTTTTAAATTTTGTTTATGCAACTCTTGAAGTTTCCTGTGAGTTTCCAGGTATGTTTAATTATCAGTGTAATTCACAGTATACCACAACTTGTCTTATTCCCTGTTATCAGCATTTATTCAGTGATGCATTTGTATAATGATATAAAGGATTTTACAAGTCTAAAAGGTGAGATTGATACATGCAACTAATTTGATACATATATAAAATCTAATACTGCTTATATTTACTTAAGAATTTACAACATTTATGTTGACATCCTTTTTCAAGTGTTCTAATTGATCATGTGGGAAGGTAAAAATCAACACCTCATCACTTGATCAAATTCTCAGGCATCTGGTTTGCAGACCTTCATTAATTCAACAGCATTAATTTTGTGTGGAGCTATTTTAGAGATCAGAAATATTCCTTAGTAGAGAATGAAAGAGAAAGAATGGAAGAAAATAATTAACTATACATCCTCAGAAGTATGTTATTATTTGGAGAATGTCTCAGAAATGCCTGCTCTTCCTGGAAGAGTCGAGAGGAGTAGCAGTGAACTGAAATCTGATCCCCTCCAAACTGTGTAGGAAAGGTTGGCATTCCTTTTCCACGGAAAGCTGTTTTCTGCTATCAAAAAACCCGCCATAACTTATTTCTCAACTCTAATCACTGTATTGATGATCCAACAAGCAAACAGTGATGCTAGATTTACTTACTTTCTTTGTTAAATACAACTGCCTAACCTGTATGTTAAAAACCAAGCAACCAAAGGCCTGCTCAGTTATTTCCATTTCTTTGCAAAGACTGAGAAAAGAGGAACAGGAGTTACAGTGGGAACAGTAAATGAGCAATAGGAACTCTAGGAAGCACAACTCCATAGTTCTTATTAAGGGATTTCTTGCTTGAGATTTTTACTTTATTTTAGCTGCAGCAATATGTGGTACAGGAAAACAGTCTCTTGTGTAGGGCACATGCACTCTGCCAGAGAACTTACACACAAATTGAAACTTTATACAAAGCACATTCTCCACCCTCAGATAAAGGAAACTGTCAGCAAAGTGCACAGAACAAAGATGCCTATGACTCATGAAACAGATTAATGGGGTTTTACTAGCGTGCCTAGTTTGAGCTGAATATAAAGCATAAAAGATGTCTCAGGCCATCCCTGGTGAATTAAGCAAATGCTGGATTCAGCTGTGGTTGTGCTTGCTGTTCATATTTGGAACCCGATTTCTGTTGGAATTTGTCGTATCTGTTGTTTTTCTTCATAAAATCTTTTTCAGTGTAGCCAGTAACTGTGGGTCAAAAAGAAGGCATGCACACATACAAAAGCTGTGGGTTGTATTTTAATAGGGATCCCTACTGCTTATCATTGCTGGTTTATGTAATTGTCTGGAAAAGGTCAGCATAGTTTGTGCTGTGAGCAACTGAAGCTGAAAATTTTTTTGTGTTTTTTTTTTTTTTTTTCCCCTGCACTGAACTTGCAATCTTTTGACTAAATGAAATATGAAAAAGGAACTGTAGGAAAAAAACTACTCAGTTCCAGCCTCAGGCTATTGCACCTTTCTTCTTAAATTGTTGTGAGTCTTACTAACAAAGCTAGTCCCAAATAACAGTTGGTTACAAAATGTTTGGTTTAAAGACCAAACATTTTCAGATCTTTAGCTCTAAGGCAGGTCCCCTAGTGCTTGGCTCGATTTTTTCTGTATCTCTCTTATAAATTCTATGCTCGAATTCTGTAATTTTGATTTTGCTTTTTTTAGTACATACTCAAACAGTCATCTTCAGTGTGACTTTTTTATGTTGATTATACTTCTCTAATATTTCCACAGGCCTAACGTAGAATTTAATATACTTTCTTTGCTTTTAATGTTGTGCAGTTGTACAAAGCAGCTGACCGGTTTTTGAATACATCTCAGATGAGGATAGGGCTGAGGGAGGGCTTCTGTTTTTGGCTGAGCGGTGAAGTTGGCCTCTGCTGTCAAGAGGAAGATCAGGAAGAAAAATTCAATGCCAGCTTTTATTTGAATTAAAGAGCACATGGAAGAATGCTCTGAAAGAGTCTTGGGCATGGCACTTGATCCTTGAGGGAGCAGGGAAGGAAGCCAGCTCTCGTGTCGGATTGAGAAGGAATGCTGACATCTCACCTGTAAAGCCAAAGCAAGCTTCTCTTTTTCTTTAGAAATGGGGAACCAGAAGACATCACTGGCAGTGACACTACGTTATGGAGCTGTAATCTGAGGAAACTTAGTGCAATGGCAACAGGACTGAAACAGAAAGTCCAGGGAAGGCACTGGCAGAGGGGGCCACCCTTAACAGCACTTTTTTCCCCAAATGTCATAGATGGGGTGTAAGGGATTTTCTTCCAGTGTTTCTGGGGAAAAAAAGTATTAATTTCTCAAGTTCAAATTATAAGACTTAAGTAACTATATGTTGTTACTCTTTCTGTCTTTAGGAAAGCAGGGAGATAGGTATGCACAACCAAAAGATGGCTTAACTGTCATGAAAATATGTACTTCTTGATAAGTAATGGGAGCAAGTCGTTAAAACTACTTTACCTGTAGAAGTTTCTTCTCAAATAGATGGAAAAATTCCATCAATAGTCTCACAAGCTGCATTTCTGTCAGGGGAGTCTGGGAGTGATTCCCACCCCTTGGCTTCAGATGTACCACTTTGTACCATCCCAGTATTGATTCAGGTGAAGACCCAGATAGACATCTCTCCTGGTAAGTTAAGCATGGGAGATAGCCGCAAGATTTTTCAGGAGATCTCATAATCAGGGTGACTAGGAGTCAAAACATGCTATGGTCCCGCTGTGGAGTATATCTGTCCTTTGAGCTAAATATAGTCACAGATGTTCAAAAACTGAAGGCATGTTTATTATGTAAAGAGTTCATCTACCCAAGTAAAGAGAAAATAGCATCTAGGAGACTTGCTTTGTAATTGCAGAAGCAGCCATAAGGAGAGTCTTTTGACACACCTGATGTTGCTTTCAGAAAATATTGAAAGAGGCATGTGAGTAATCAGCCGTAATCAAAGCAAGTTTTACTTATGAAAGCAGTACTCTATCAGTGAAGGGAAATGCATGCCTGATTTATTCAGAGCAGCAGAAGCTGCAAGAAAATGCCCCATCAGAATTAAACTAGAAGTCTTTGCTTAATTAGGAACTATGTATTTGTTTGGCTTTTATTTTCTCTTTTTAGTCTTGTTTTGCCCAAAATTGAATACAATAAGAAAGGTTAATTATTTAGATTTGAATTGTTTCATAATGAGTATGGCTTCCTGGGAACAGGACACCTGTGTGTACATTAGTTTCATCCAGCAAATAACAAACCTATAAACAGGCCAGGCAATCGTACTTTCTCTTTACCTCCACTGAGATTTGTCTTAACATTATCAGGCATTTGCATGCATGAGGCTACAGTGGTGCAAAGGGTAGATAAAATTCTGTAACACCTGCTGCACTTGTGAAGAGGATCATCCTTCATCAGATATTAGTCAGGATCATTGTAGATAGCAGATTTGTAGAGATACTCACCTGACATAGGTGAGACTTCTCCTAGCAAAGCCAGAACATGCAGAAAAACACAGAAAGCTAAAATTTCACGTCTGGCAGGAGAGTGCAGTCTAGAGTTTGCCCTAGCAGGACACTTTTCTTGGGAAAGGGAGAAAAAAAGATGGCCCTTGACCAAGTGTGCAGTTAAAGGAAGAAGATTAGCTCCGGTAGCCCTTCTGTGCCAGTGACAGTCATGCAGTGAAATGCAAAGGGGTCCTGCAGGGTATATAGTAAGTGCTGTTGGTGATGTCTTTCTGTTGCCTCCTGAGCTCATCTGATTGTTCTGAATAAGTTTGTGTCCTAGAGGAAAAGCCAGAAGGAAATGCAGGCATAGAATTTAATTTTCTGCGTATGAGGGAACAAGGCTGAAATCTTTTTAAGAAATAGGGAGGATCTGAAATTAGTCATGACACAAAAAGGCTTTTGTGCAATGTAACCATCTTGTCTGTGATTGCTAAGACAGCACTTCAGCTGTCCTAAAACTGCCTTATGGGGACCAAATGCTGACTTTTGTCAAAAGACCAAATGCTAAATAACAAAAACCAACGTGTCAGAAAGATTACCTTCTGGAAGTGAGTGAGAGTGTGGCAAAACAAAATATCAGAGAAGGGTGGTCTTGTCTAAGTCAAACTGGAAGTAATGCAAGGGTGTGAGTGCTATTAGTCATCGGCATTTTCTGCACTCCTGCTACACGCCCTGGCAGATCCCGGCTTCCTGCTTAGGCCAGATGCAGCTGCACGGGGTAGTATACAGCCCTCAGCTGCATCTGTGGAAGGGCCTGAACTTTCTGGCTGAACAAAGATTAAACTTTCTTCCCTTCCTCCAGAGAGCTTCACTCAGCAATAGAGCAGCTTTGGAGTCTATGTTCTCCCGACAGTGTGGAGGACCTAACTTCTCACAGGATTTCTACGTGCTCTGGAATTGGTAGAAGACTTCAGAGCAAAATCTCAAAACCTCAGTGACTATTCTCTGAGTCCTAGCTGGTACTGTTTAAATGTCTGCTGAATGGTACCATACCAAGCACTACAGTTTATCTTAATATCCCCTTGGAAGGAGATTTGCTCCATTATGGACATATGAGACTGTAAATTTGTATCAGTTAAGTCTTTTAGAGCCTTTTGACTAGCAGAAACTCGGAGTACTACACTGGCTTACTGGATTCTGACTTATTAGCAGTGAGAAAAGCTGCTAATCTTTTCATGGGTTATGATTTATTTATTCATAGAGGCTAAAAAAGACCAGATAACTGGAATTCACAGACCATCTGTTTAAGACTGCTCACTCAGTAAAGTCCAAATAAATAAGCCTAGCCCAGAAAGTCTTGCCAACGTACAGGTGCTATTTCTGTCTCTGTTGCAGTATTTATGTATGGCAAAGCTCTAGCTCCTACAGTACCTATGGTTTGTAAAGCATCTTGACTATTTTAATCTCTAGCCCTGCTGCAATAGACCATGTCTGAAGAGAACTGAAGACCAGCACAGCTTCAGTCCAGAAGCTTTCTATTTTCATTGTTCTCAGATATCACCTGGATAACAAAATGAATTTATCTCCACCTGATAGCATGGGCAAATCATATGTGGGTTTGAGTTTGTCAGTTGGTTGTTTGTTTCGTTGTGTTTTGGTTTGTTTGTTTATTTGTTTTTTCATCTTAGATGATGGGTTTAGAAGAAAATATTAAATTTCTTTGTCCAGGTGTGGACTTGCAACCAAAAGAAGGGGAACTGTTGTCCAGTGGACTCTTGGTTGTATGACGCAGCCTTTCTTCTCTCAAACAGGAGTTAAGCTAGTTTTATGTTTCTGGGAGGAGCCTGCAGCACACTGAGAAGAATACAAAAATGCTGCTCTTAGATAATAGGATATTAAGATAGATATTAAGTAAGCCTAGGTTCTTGGTAGCATTTGCAAGCCAAAACCTTGAGGTGCTTGAGGCAACCCCTTTCCATAGCAGTTGAACTGGTCAGATCCTTTCAGCTCATGGAAAATCATAATATCTGAAACTTATTGCTGTGCCTCCAGCTCTTTCATGCATGCATAGCTTTCTGGTGGGTTGATATTGTTGAGACTAGTGAAACACAATACTAAAAACATATTTTAAAGCTACAATTTCAGACTTTTAGCAGATTTTCAGTACTAACAGCACTGAGTCCAAACTTTTCAAATTCTGTTTTAAATATAATGTTTTGCAAATGGGATTCAAGGAAATGGAGTCCCAAATATGGGTTTATTTAAATCTCTGGCCTTATCTGGTCCTAACCGCTGAACTCCTGAAATATTTGGCTGTTGCAGTCATACAAATGAGGGCAAATCTAAGTCAAACATCCTGGAACCTGTTGCTCTTTTTACCTCATGTCAATGTAATTAAGGGAAAAGCTAAGAGAATAGTTATACTGAGTTATAAAAATTTGTACCGAATAAGTATGCCCATCTGCCTCTCGTTAGCATGCTATGACTCACACAGATGTCTGGAGATCATCCCATTTCCTTCCTGCCTTGAAAAAAAGGATTTACACTTAGGCTGTAGCCACCTTCTTTTAATTTTAAATTTCTTGCAGAAAATTCATTCTAGAGAAAATAACATGGATGTCAGTTGCTAATTAGTTAAGTAAGAAAGCAGAGTAAGAAAAGTATACTTGTTTTCCTACCTTTTATCTTTTTCTATATGTTGCTTCTGTGATACTTCCAAAATCACTGAGTAGTAGTCCTGACTCACCAGGGGGGTCCCAGCTGACTGGACCTAACAAATGTGACACCCATCTACATCCAGGGATCTATGGGCCTGTCAGCCTGACCACGGTGCTGGGAAAGTTCATGGAGCAGACCATCTTGAGTGCCATGAGGGGCACATGCAGGACAACTGGGGAGCAGGCCTAGCCAGCACAAGTTTAGGAAAGATATGTCCTTCTTGACCAACCTGATCTCGTTCTATGGCAGGGTGATGTGCTTAGTGGATGAGGGAAAGGCTGTGGATGTTGTCTGCCTGGACTGTAATAAAGCCTTTGACAGCATTTCCCACAGCATTCTCCTGGAGAAACTGGCTGCTAATGTTTTGGACGGGTGCATCGTTCCCTGGGTAAAAAATTGGCTGGATGTCCAGGCCCAGAGTGTGATAGTGAATAGAGTTATATCCAGTTGGCAGCCAGTCACTAGTGGTTTTCCCCAGGGCTCCATATTGAGGTCAGTCCTGTTTAATATCTTTACCAATGATCTGGACAAGGTGAATGAGTGCACCCTCAGTCAGTTTGTGGATGGCACCAAGCTGGGTGGGAATGCTGATCTATTGGAGGGCAGGAAGGCTCTGCACAGGGAACTGGACAGGCTGGACTGATGTGTCAAGGCCAGTGGTATAAGGTTCAATGTGGCAAAGTGATGGGTCCTGTCCTTGGGTCACAACAATCCCATGCAGTGCTCCAGGCTTGGGGAAGAGTGGCTGGAAAGCAGCCTGGTGGAAAAGGACCTGGGGATCTTTTTTGACAGCCAGCTGGATATGAGCCAGCAGTGTACCCAGGTGACTAAGGAGTGCAATGGCATCCTGAATTTTATCAGCACTTACAGTGTGTTCCCAGGACACCAGAGAAAGCATTCCATAGATATTCACTACGAATGCATTGTTAATACTTGATTGATGTGATCGAACAAGAGACAAATGTTGTTCTGTTTAATGTTTTGGTCCTTGTTTATTTATTGCTGCTTCATTTTCCCAAGGAAAAGGGACATACAAAAAGCATTTAAGCAGTTTAGAGAAAAAAAGTTATCCTTGCAGCTAGAATAACTGTTCTGTTTTTCAGTAAAATTATAACAAATGAACACTCCTGCTATATAAGTGGCAAATTAGGAAGATCATAGAATCATAGAATCAACTGGGTTGAAAAAGACCTCTGAGATCATAAAGTCCAACTCCTGATCCAACATTGCTGTGGTTACTAGACCATGGCACTCAGTGCCACATGCAGTCTCTTCTTAGATACCTCCAGGGATGGTGAATCCACCATCTCCCTGGGCAGCCCATTCCAATATCTGATCACTCTCTCTGTAAAAAATTTCTTCCTAATATGCAACCTAAACCTCCCCGGCAGAGCTTAAGACCATGTCCTCTTGTCCTACTGCTGGTTGCCTGGGAGAAGAGACCAACCCCCATCTGGCTACAACCTCCTCTCAGGCAGTTGTAGAGAGTGATGAGGTCTCCCCTGAGCCTTCTCTTCTCCAGGTTAAACAACCCCAGCTCCCTCAGCCTCTCC
>JAWMRA010000001.1:80824636-80850576 GCA_035584735.1 Pseudotriccus pelzelni
CAGAAGATTCAAGGAGGAGGTCTTTGGTTTCTTTCCACTCTCTGAATTCTTCTGCAGTCCTGAGCCTATCCCCAACATCTGGCTATTGATCCCTTCCCTAACTTTTCATATGATGCAGTTTTAAGAAGACCAAAGGAAGCTGAACCAACATTTATAACTTGTATTGCAAAACTCTCATTGTTATGTAGGAGTCTATCCTTTCATAGTAACACTCTCATGGCCATCTTTTGAAGTTTGGTGTGTTTTTTTACTTCATGTGAAATGATTAAAGTTCCTTGTCTTCAGAAAAGAGAGCGTGCCTTCTGCATCACTCTAGCTCTGTTTCTTCATCTTATCCAGCAAATTTAAATAAGCAAAAATTTAGCAAAAAAGTTTGAGAGAACCTCACAGCAGCGTATCTCACTAGCCATGATGCATTCCTGGGATATAAGTGCCCCGAGGAGAACATTTGAACTTGAGCTCTCTGTAGATCAAGTGACTCCATGAAGAAAGGATGTTACCTTATACTCACACTTCTTTGAAAGGCAACTAAGGCCTTTCTAGCTAAAGAAAAAAAAAAATCTGCAGATTCTACACAGAGTTAGGAACTTGCCTGCATTTCCTCTGTAGGCAAAGCTTATTTTATGTTTGTACTTTAAACATTGGCATCTGTGGCACCTCAGATTGACTTATTCTCTCTGAAGCTCATTGGAACTCATTGCAAGAGCTACACAGGCAGTACTGAGCATTATGCTAAGTTCTTTGCATTAATATTTCCCTCCCTACATTTCAATAGAGACATTTTTAAGAATATCTAATCAGGATGCTCCTTTGTATACCATTAGTCAGCAAAAGCAATACAAGAAATGGTGTGGTTTGTGTGCTTTTAGTACTGTGGCCCTTGTCATTGAAAACAAGATGAAGGCAGTTCGGGATCTCTAATGTCACAAATAACAGGACAGAGCCATACAGAACAGATGTCTCCTGTTGTAGTGCCACTAGCAGTTGTGGTTCTTCTCCTTCGTAAAATGTAATTTCCATTGGTGCTTGATACAAGACAGAAAAGGGACCCTAAGTTACTCACTGTGGGAAAACACATTATAAGGGCTGGGAACTGGCTAAAGAAGTTTTCAATGTGTTCTATGGAACTTCCTTCAAAAGCATTCAATGTCTTCATAAACTCATATGAATACTGACAGAGCAGCACAAGACAGTGCACAGCTTCTTCAGTGCAACGCTGTGAGCATCTTTCTAACAGGGGAAAATGCATATTTTTGGCCTTGCAGGACAAACACAGCTGAAAAGTTAATTTTAATCAGGCTAATCTCTCTAGTTTAAGAAGATCCCAGGTTTTGCTTTGTCATGGTTGTGTGAACGGAGTTTTTCAGTAATGTCAATCAAACTGTTAATGGTACTTTGACAAGGTTACAAAATTACTGTCTCAGAAGTAAAGATATATTTGGGGTGCAGATTTTTGCAGCTGTTAAATGCTGCCTTGTACCATTTGTGAATGCGTAGTGTGATATAAGTCTTTAAAAGACTGGGTTTTTTCCCCACTGGTTCTCCTATGTTACTCAGTGTCTGGGGCAAAGGGGTTGTTTCCCAAGCAGCTATTTTCTTCTTTGTCATGGTGCTGCCCCATGGGAGGTCTCTTGCCTTGTTTGCTGGTCACCATCCCAGCCCAGCTTGTATGACATACGTGTTCTCCATGATTCCTTCCGTGTTCCATGCCACAGGTGCTTCAGGAGACTGAATGAATTCACCATCACATTTTTCCTGTGGGAGAGGGAGGTGGTGTCCTTCCCATTTGACCAAGAAGCAGCTGAGATGTAGAAGAACTCCACTGCTTTGGAAAGTCCAGCTTGAATCCTCTGCGGCCTGATTTTTTGAAAGCACCAAACATTAGCTGTTTGTTTTCAGCCACAGTTTGCAAGAAGCGGGGTGTTCATATTCACTTACAAATTTCAATGATAAAATAATTTCACACGCAATTTCAGATTCCATGGAAATAGTTTTTTTAAAAAAGCACTTCAGTGACTCAGCTGGCTCCAAGATAGCATAAATCAGGTATTATATGAAGAAAAAATTGCACCCTTTCTACCACATATTTATAGAAATTTATTCTTATGCTAGCACAGATAGAATGATTCTCCAAAATAACAATCAGGCTGCGATCATGAAGCTCCTGACTCATATGTGTCATGCTGTCTCAGGCTCTATCACTCTGATGATAGCTATTTATCTTAGATCTCAGCTCTCCTAGACACAGTTTAAATTATTTGCCTCTCAAGAGACAGCAGCAGGTTTTCTGTAAGTGATAAAAAGGAAAAGGAAAAATATGCTGATCAAATGCAATACACAAGCTGAAACATCCATTATTTATGCATATTTCAATTCTTTAAACATATCACTGCACTAGTCTTTGCTTTCAGTTGCTTGATCTTGAGAGCCTGTTTATTGATTCAAACAGCTGAGGGCAAACCTTTATATGTGGGATGGATTGTAGAATTATGGTACCGTTTCTGTGGGGATTTTTTTCCATTTCTTTGACTTTAAGGGCTTTGCTACTGTAACTCTGCACACCTTTAACTCTGTTGTCTTTTGTTGTCTTCCTTCCCCATTTTGACGAAAGCCTTTGATGATTCCTAGTGATTCCCAGTCTCAGGAGCTGCAAGTGGAAAAGTGTTTAGAAGATACTTAGCAATTCTTTGAGAAATTGTTGGATGCAAACAACTATGAAAAATCTATCCCAGAATAGCCCATGATGGCTTACAGTCCTCTGGGAAATGAGGACTTCTGGTCAGAGGCCCAGGAGTGAGGCACCTTGCCATCATGAACAGTCTTAGACATATGGGTCAGCTTTCTGGACTGCCAGAGAATCTGCCCAGGCGTCAAGACACCTTTTTTTTTTTCCTTCTGGTTTTGGTAAAATTGTTTTAACAGTGCCCTCAAAAAAAAATAAAATCAATCTTTCTTACACCTTTCATCCCTTTCATAATGGGATTCTCCTTCTAACACCTTTATTTTCAAGATTATGGCAAATAATTGTTAATGATACAAACTGTCATTTCTGTCAATTATAGTGTAGCCAGAAGGACTAATGAGGTGATCACCTCCCTGTACTTGGCATTGGTGATGCTGTACCTCAATGCAGAAGTACTGCATTCAGTTTTGGGCCCCTCACTTTTAAAAAAGGTGTTGAGGTGCTGGACCATGTCCAGAGAAGGGCAACAAGGCTCGTAAAAGGATTAGAGAAGACTTGTTATGAAGAATGGTTGAGTTTGTTTAGTCTTGAGAAGACTCAGGAGAGACCTCATTCTCTCTAAAACTACGTGAAAGGAGGTTGTAGCCGTGTGGTGACTGGTCTCTTCTACTGTGCCTGCAGTAAGAGGACCAGAGGAAATGGCCTTAACTGAGATACTGCAAATTCAGATTAGATATTAGAATTTTTTTTCCTCTGTTAGAGTGGTCAAGCAGTGGAATAGGTTTCCCAGGGAGGTGGTAGAGTCACCATCCCTGCAGGTTGTTTAAGAGGTGTCTGAATCTGGTGCTGAGTGATGTGGTTTAGTGGTTTAGGGGTTACAGTGATAATGCTGGGTTGACAGCTGGACTTGGTGATCTTAAAGGTCTCTTCCAGCCTTGATGATTCTGTGATTCCATGTTGTTGCTTTCAGTTCTGTTGTTTCGTTCTAGTTCATAGCATGCCATTGTTGAAAGTTCTTTGCAAATTAGGATTTGTTTAGATTTTTCCTAGAAATGCCAGGCTCTGTTTCCTTCCTTTTCTTCTCCATTGCTGTGTCCTATATTGAATAGAGCAGCCACTGGACATAATCACTCAGTTTTGTTTTTACAGAATGTGGTAATGAAAACAAACCTAGAAATGTTACATGGTGTGACTGGCTACATACCTTTAATCATGAGTAAGCTGCATTTTATAAGCTATGAATGGATTTTGTAGAATACACTTTTCTGAGCAAGAGTTTTGGTGGCAGTAGGGTTTTGAGTGTGCTGTGCACCTCACCCCTGCAACCCACCTGTCCCCCAACAGCCGGAGTGCTCGGGGTATGTTCCTTGGGCCCCAGAAAGATGCATTTGCATTCCCACACATAGTTCTCTAGATTATGCTCAAAATTCAGGCTGAACAGAAAAATACATGTCCTGTTTTAATCATTTAGGCTGGAAGTATGCTAGTCTGGCATGTCACTTGCACGCTAGGCATTCAGAGGATGAGAGAAAAATGAAGAAGAGGGGATTCATAGAAATCTAGCACCCTCACCACTGAGGGAAAAAATCCTCCTGGGGCTGGTGGAGTGTCAGAAACAAGAAAACAAGCATCTCTCTCTGTTAACATTATCTTTCCAAAGAAGAGAAGACACATAATAGTGGCAGGAAACTTCTGTTAGTGAATTGCTTTCCTTGCAGCTTGTGAGATTTCTGCAACAAAAAAAAAGCTCAGCAATACATGTTGTGGTTATGCCAGCGGCAAGACACTATTCAGAAGGGATCATCTGTAAATAAACAAAGATCAAAAAGAGAAAGGAGTGATCAGGGATCATGTGATGATGACCTTAGAAGCAGAACTTTCCAACCCCATTTGGTTTGCAAGGCACTGTGAATACTATTTTTTTACCCCTTGTCTTTAACTCTTATCACTGCTGAAGAAGAAAATTGTATTTTCATCCACATTTTACAATGAGTTCGGAGTAACTGGTTAGCAAAATACATTAAGTCGAGGTGGAAGATTTACAGCGGTGGCTTTAGTTGTATCCTTACAGAGTGCCATTTAGGGAAACTCGGTGAAACCTCATCCAAGGTTGAAAGCTTTGTCTCTCCTCAAAAATCAAAGCAGAACATGCTTCACCTGTACGATGATGCTCCGGGATCTTGCTACAGCTACTGAGAACACTGCTTGGAGTACACAGGGTGTCTGTAAAACTATAGGAAAAGAAATTGGCAAGGGATTACGACAGGATACAAAGGAACTCGGTTTACAAAATCAACAATCCCCTTGTCCAGCTTGTGAGAAAAATTACAAGTTTTAAAATCCTAATTTGTAAACATGGTGATTAAATCAATTAAGACAATTGTTTTTCTTTGTTTGATCCTCTGAGAGGATAAAAAAGGAAATCTTTAACTCTTACAAACATATAAGGAAGTCAGAAACCGTATTTACCTATATTTTTGTTTTATTTTGCTGGCCTGTTTTGATCTTCCATTCTAACTTAATGTATTTTTAATCAATGTATATTTGGAGTAATGTGGTCAAGTTCATAATTACACTTCTGCCTAACATTTCCTTTACTTAACATTGCTTGAGTCAGCCTAGAGAAGTCTGTTTTTTCTCCTATCTTTCTGGAAATTGTGATAGGCAAGCAAATAAATTCTAAAGGTCTCGAGGCAGCTAATTATGCTGAGATACATTGATGACGCTTGAATTTCTACTATTATTTAATTTCCTAAAATAAACTTGCTTAAGAAAATTTCCTTTATTTCTTTTCTTTCAGAAAGACTCCTAAAATTCTTGCAAGGAACACTCAGAAAGGCCTGTACATTTAGGACCAGCTCTTCAGTCTTCAGGCATGAAGCCATGTGCAGACAAGGTTCCCTTGTATAGGAAGCAGCATTTGTTCCTTACACCATCACAATCTTCTCTACCTTATCTGTTCCTTTCTCATCTCTTCTTTGGCCTAACATGGTCAAAAAACTGTATCTTACACATGCTTGTCTTAAAAGGCATTCCATAAAAGGTCTATATGAGTCTAATATCCTTGCTGTATCCCCTCTAGCATATATATTTTCCTAAATTCTTTGGATTAGGAACAGTCTTCAAACCCTATACAAATCTAGTCACAATTCATGCTATGGCTTGGCTCTTAGGTGCTCTTCAAGAAACATATCTAGAAAATTTCATTCTTCTTATGTATCTGGTATCATTGTTGCATCAGTTCTTTTCCTGGGAAGAGGCTGTAATAGGCTGGTGCTGTGTTAAGTCAGCCAATGATAGAAGTAGTTCTCATTTTTCTTTGAGCTGCAGCATGTTTTTTCTTTACAATATTTAATTAACAGTTTATAAATATTTGATATTTACAAATACCAATGGAAATAAAAACTGAGTTGGCAAATGTATCAATGTCATTCTGACATTTGGTCATCCCTCTCTTGAATTCTTAGCACCCCTTTTACAAGCAATCTCGACTCACATAATTTCAACAGGAGGAGAACAGTAAGTTCCCTATTTTCGTAAGCATGATTAATAAAAGGGGAGATGAAAATCAATTATAATTATGGCTAACACTATAAAAAAAAAAATCTAGAGCTGTGATACCTGGGAGCAAATTAATTGGTAGAAACTGGGTAAATTGTTAATAACTATGTAGCCTGTTCCTGCTCTGTCTAACATTTTTCACATTACTGAACTGGAAAACTCTAAGAATTAATGGTGTCATTGGGTGAAATTCCTCCCACTTTCACCCCCTTCTAAGTCAGTGTCAATATCCATAGATTTTTATAGGTCTCATTCTCGGACAGTGGCAAGCAGCACATGCTTCAGTTTTGTACATACCTAAGTACGTATAATACTTAAGTAAGTATACATATTCCTGAAGCCCAGAAATTGTAAAGGATTTTACTTTTATTACAAACTGAATAACAGTGGTTGAAGTTTTGTTGTGATTTCTTTTCTCTCAGTATCTAGCCCTCTAATCAAGCTCTCCTTCCTCCCATTTCCTGTTTTTAGGAGAGAGAGGTGTTGTTATTTAGCAAGTGGCTTTGTCTGTTCTACTCCATGCTAAAAATGACAAATGTGAAAGAATAGTAAAATAGCCAAAAATTGCAATGATAACACAGCCATTTCTTACCTTTAAAAAAAAAGAATAAATTTTCCGTAATAGCATATGATTATCTTTTACAGTATCTACATTATAAGAAGAATAAAAACATAAAAAGCTTTAGAAAGGTAACAATGAATTTTGCAGTGCTTTTAGTTTTGTTGTTCAAAGTGTATTACACTATATGGAACAGAATTAATATCTACTCAAAGTATGAAATAAATAAGGGAAGCTTAATTCTCCATACTGGAGACACTGGAAAAAATTATTTAATTTTGTTGTTTAATATTCTAATTTTGTTGTTAATATTCTTTAATTTTTACCTGCTCAACAAGCTTTTTGCTTTGTGTTTCACCTTGGAAGCATTCAAGCTTTGACAGGCCTATGTATAATTGCAGGACAATTCTTAGTCACCTGGCACTAAATTGCAGTAAATCAGTGTTTTAAACTGAATAATCTCTCATGGAACACTGCATGTTCATAAACCCTCATCTCCTCGAAGTATTCTATGTTAAAATGCCAAGATGGGAAATTGTATCAGCCAAACACCTCTCTGTCTGCCAGTAGCTGCTTTGAGTGGAAATCAAGTGATGCAAAGCACCTGAACTAGGGCAAATCCCATCTTGAGTGAGGTACTGGTACACAGGCAACCCTGTCCCTTTCTAATTAGCTCCAGCAGTCAGCGTGCCCATGATTCAATTAGCACTTTGTAATTGTAATTTCATTCTAACCCTATTTTTGATCTTATATAATGCCTCAAGCCGGCTTAACTTCTTCTCCTCCTGTCAGAAGGGAGTTACTAGCAGCGAACTGGAATGGCTCTGCCAGAACTCCCCTGGCAGACGCTGTGCCTGCTCTGTGAAAATGTACATTTCACCTTTCAGCTAGATCTAATTTAGAAATCTTTGAGCTCATAATGATTTCCTATAGTTTGGCCTAATTGAATCTAAGTGCTTTTGCATTAAAACTAGAATGCCCAGCTGGGCTGAAGCTGAAAACCTGTGACCCTGAAACACAGTCCCAGAAACTCAAACCCTCCTCCATGCTGGCAGTTGCCAATCTACTGCTGCAAAGCCACAGCCATCCTCTGTTTCAACCCAGTGCACAGATTGCAAAAGAGTTTGGTTAAGACAAAAGTCTTCTGGGGAACTGAAATACCACCACCACGTGCAGCAGCTGCTCCATGCAGTGAAACTGCTGCAGACAGAAGGACTCTCTTCTCCAAGAAGTGGGGCACTGCTGCAGGAGCTGCTTTGCCCCGAAGTGTCCTCCTGCGAGGGAAAGGGGCTCTGTTCTTGCTAGGGAATGTGCCACCCAGGTAAGGGCTGGGCTCTGAGGCTCTCCCTTCTCTCTGTGACTTGGGATGCTGTGTATGACCAGCAGGTCAGAAGTTCTACCTGGGAGCAGGGAGAGACACTACAGCAGACGCAGACAAAGCTGCCTTTTCTCTAAATCTATTAAAGCCACTAGGGAAATCTCATTGATTTCCTTATGAAATTCTGTCCTTGCAGGCTTCTATAGTAGAAGGCCATATACCATGCAGGACTGATTCATTCTCAGTGTTTATTCCCCCCCAGCCCCTCAAATTCTGCTGTTCTCTTTAATGTTCAGGGAGGAATGAAAAGTATTTGCACCATGTCTCTTCAGAAATCTCTTCTAAGAACACCATGCATCCCTAGGACAGTGCAGCTTCTCTTGTTGGTCTACCAATAATCATAAAATATTAACAAGTAGCTATCAAGCATGACTACAGAACATGAACTCATGATCGTATCCCCAAGCTAAGAATGATTCAAGTGACGTTATGCATAATATCTAATAATCACCTAGCTACTAAAATTATATCCCTACCAAACTAGGCAGACTTCTAAATTTTATTTTAAAGACTAAATCTAATTAACAATATTCCTGGTGTGTCCAGGAGGTTGGAGGAGCTTAGGCATGCATTCATGCATCCAAACTAAATCAGACTGTTAGGCTCTAATATTGACACTTCGCAATTTGTAGCTCAGTAAATTTTACTCCCAAAGTAAACATCATTGCAGTGTAGCAAATTATTTACAAAAGACGAGCTAAGGAAAGTAATTCCATCATTTCTATTTCTGTTAAGGTGAAAATTACAATCATCTTACTAAGTTTCATTAGGAGGAAAGTTTTCTATTGAAGTCAGCACAGATCTTGCTTTCATAGGAAAATATTTTATTCTGTAAAAACACCTCATCTTGCTATCAGTAAAGTCAGTAAGAGACATGCTTCTGAAGGTAACAGTAGTAAAATGAGATCTCCAGTGGTGTTTCATAATGTGCTACATTGGCAAGAAAAGAACCATCCTTTTCAGGAATCATGGAAGTTTGTCTCAAAGAACTGTTTTGCTTCTGGCAAAGAAATACATGGCAGTGGGCCTGAAATTTAAGAAACTTCAAAGTAACCTACACTGCAGCATGGAAAGAATGTTAGACCTTATGCATTTTAATAATCCCCACAAGGGCAAATATCTTGATTCATTCAATAACTTCAGTGTTCCATTAAATGTCAATATGCCTGTAATATAGCACCTTAAATTACTGATTTTGAATTTTATTTTTATTTTTGAGGAAAATCCCTTTGTCTCTTTCAGAAATGTCCCAGAAACTAATGAAACCTTTTGTTATAAATTAAAGATGTTTTATTTGACCAGGCAGCAATATTCTTTTCAACTTTTAATTTGGCAAGAAGCGGGAGAATCTTCAATTTTATCCAAATTGATTTATTTTTGACTGTGATTTGTTTGCATTTTCCTACTTTGAACTGTTTCATACTTGCTCATAGATGACCTTCTGAGATATTTTATAAGTCTGATTTGGCAGTTAGAGACAGCATATAGCTCCAAAGCCCCCTCTTCAGTCTTCGTGGGATAGCATGTAGGACTATCTTCTCCCTGCTTTCACATACAAAAGCCTTTGGAGCTCTCCCTAGAGATGTTCACAGTGTGCAATTAAAGAGGGGTGGTGCACAGATCTTGCCAATTTGTCTGCATATTTCAAACTAACTATATTGTCTCTGGACTTTAGCCACGGAAATAATTTAGCTTCTCAGAGCAGACATTTTTTGTCTTTGCCATAGTAGATACTCCCTAAATAAATAAAAAGATCAGCCTACAAGCTATTGACTTAGAAAAAAGAAATTATTTAACAGAAGCCCATTGCAGAAATGTTACTATTAATCAGTTTAATCACAAAATTCTTCCAATTCTAAGTTTATGCAAAAAATATTAATCTGAGCAGACATACAATACCAAACACCCACCTTTTCCATAAATAATTGGCAGAACAATCTACCAGTTGTTCATACTTTGTTGCAGATATTCCTAAATGCATATAAATTTTATTACAAGACTTTTATAGATTTCTTTAGTTTTTAAAATATTCAAGACTTCATAGACACCATCAGTACAAAAGAAATCCTTCAGTTTGTAGTGTCACTTGTTTGTAAAGGCTAAACCTTCATAAATTTTGGATTCATGACAATCCATAAGCAGAATACCAAGATTTAAACTGTAGTGAGAACAGTCACTTTCAGGATTCTCTATAGCTTCCATACAGTTTTATTTTCTTCATGATTGCTTACTGCCAAGCACTGCTTTAATTCCTGACCCTGCAGTAAGGCACTTGGGCAACAGGCACACTTGGCTGGATGTTGAGGCCACATGTGGGCTGTCCACAGTAAACATACCTCAGGAATGTTTCAGGGCATTACTTAGATTGTTAAATTTTTTAAATGTTTCAGGTCATGGTTTTAGACTGATCAGATGCCCAAAGAATTTGCAGGCATGGTTCAGGTGTCAGGTCCAAATACACTGGGTGCAAGTAACCACCTTGCTGTCAGTGTCTGCAAGCTCAATAGGTGCAGGTGTTCAGTGCCAGTTGGCCCCTGCCAGAGAATAATCCTGCATATTTAACTTGCTAATACAGATGAAGCTTTAGGGGCAGCAGTACAATTAAACTGATTTTGATGTCAATCAGCAGTGGATGAACAATTTATGTGAAAATGAAATATATGTGAAAATGAAAGAATTAATCTAATCTTTACAACTCAGTTGACTTCACATGTATTAATTTCCTCTTTCTTAAGTAATGCTTAGAGCATTTATTGATTGTAGATCCTTGGCAGAACAAAAGCAGGTAAAAAGATCAGAGCATCTTAAACATCTTTTTGTTCAGATCCATGAAAAGCTGTACCCTTGCATTATTGCTGATTCCCATGTTTCAGTTCTATCACAGAATCACAGCACACGCCAAGTTGGACGGGACTCACAAGGATCATTGAGTCCAATTCCTGACCCTGCACAAGAAAATCCCCATGAGTCACACCATGTGCCTCCCACTTGAGGAGAAACCCCAGAAGGCTGACAAGATAAGAGCTCCACTGGGTTTTGGGAACGTGTGGGCCAGGGCAGAAAGATCAGTCAGACCGTGATCCCTCATGAACCAGCTGTTGCTGACAGTAGGAGTCATGGGGTTAGGAGCTGGAACAACTGAGAAGTAAATCTCAGCAAATTTTACTCACTGTCCTCTCCAGACTTCTCATGGCTTTTTCCCTCCCAAGCAGAGATTGCTTTATCCCATGGCTTCTCAGTAATACCCAGCTGGAAGTCAGCCACCTGAAATGGTTGTGCTATTCTTCCAAGTGTGTATGGCAGTCTAGTGTAGGCATCAGGAGCATGATTCATCAGACCAAGGGTGGACATAAACATCTGAACTAGCTGTCTAGATTCCATTTATCATTTACTGAAATAGATACTTGTACAAAGTGACTCATGACCTTCAAAATTGTGTGCAGTTTTGGGCACTGCAATATAAGAAAGGTATTAAGCCATTAGAGAGCATCCAAAGGAGGGAAACGAAGATGAAGGGCCTTGAGGGGAAGCCACATGAGGAGCAGCTGAAGGCATCTGTTCAGCCTGGAGAACAGGAGGCTCATAGGAGACAGTCTACAACTAGTCATTGCAGTCTACAACTTCCTTGTGAGGGGAAGAGGAGGGGCAGGCACTGATCTCTTCTCTGTGGTGACCAGGAACAGAACGTGAGGGAATGGCCTGAAGTTGTGTCAGGGGAGGTTTAGGTTGGATATTAGAAAGAGGCTCTTCACCCAGAGTGTGGTTGGGCACTGGAACAGCCTCCCCAGGGAAGTGGTCACAGCACCAAACCTGACAGAGTTCAAGACGTGTTTGGATGATACTCTTGGACACGTGGTGTGACTCTTGGGCATGGTCCTGTACAGGGTTAAGAGCTGGACTCGATGATCCTTGTGGGTCCCTTCCAACTGGGCATATGCTGTGATTCTGTGATCTCATGCTAAAGCTGCTTTCCGAAATGAATGGTACGCCAGAAAGTGCCTGTTTCCCCCCATTAATTTAAAAGGGAGTTCAGATGTGCTTCAGACATGGTCACAAATACTGCAGATGCATAAAGTTAATGAGGTGAAGCTCAGTCCTTCTTGCCTTGTATAATGAATAAACTAATCCAGAAATAAGAATATCACATTCCAAGGTATGTTGTAGCTAAATTAATACTATCAAATTTCTACTTGCATTTCCCACAATATGTTTCAGTTTTAATTTAATCTAGAAAATACAGTAGAATGAAATATAATTTGTAGTATTTCTCTAGAGTGTCCACTTGACAAATCAGAAGGTACTACAAGTAGGACATAAGATGTTACATAGATTTTATGTGCAGGATTACTTGAAATTTGTCTATTGCTAGACGTGGGTGTCAGCTTACCCGTTTCTAGGAATTGGCTCCTTTCCAAGAAGAAAGCTTGTAGCCCCTGCAGCCTTTTGCTTTCTCACAGCTTTTTGGGAGCAGCCAGTCTTAGCTCCAGCCTGAGGGAAGAAGCGATCATGAGCAGTGGTGTTCTGGGAGACTCACACCCTCGTGTTTTTTCTTCACCACATTAAAAGTGTAAGCATGGCCATATGTGTTATTTCTGAGTTTCCCAGAATAGTACAAATTTACAGAGACCCGTAAGAAAGGCCTTCAGAACAAAGCCTTAGTTTTGCACTTATCCACACATACAAACCCACAAGATTTAACAGGGATGTAAAAAACACCCTTCTTGGATCACCCCAATGGTCCCTCCAACCAGTACTCTGACTCCAGCAGTGGCAGCAAGATATATTCTTTAGGGCAAGTATGTGAGTGTCACATGAAAGGGGAGGGTTTCCTCAAACCTTTTGTGTTTGTTTGATCTGTCAACACCTCAGAAAAACCAAAGACCCTTCTGCCTGACCAGTCTGACAGTGTCCCAGCATGGGGACTCCACTGATCTGTTTGCTGTATTGGAGGGCGGTTGGACTAACTTGTTTAGGGACACGAGCAGACAATGTATGAGAGCTGAATACTTTATTACAATTTAGAAAGAGGGACTCCCTCCTGGATTTCCCCACTTTTATCAAGTATGACTGCTGGCACCCTTGAAGGACACATGCTAAGCAGTTTCTGGAATAACACACTTTATTAATAAATGCACTGATAATAGAAAATTGTAACAGGTTAAGGTTTGAAGATTGCAGTTGATAGTAATTGACTGAAAAACTGAATTTAAAGCAATATATAGACAAGCTCTAATCACCAGTGGAAGCTAGCTTGAGATAATAATTTAGCACACATAGAGTAAGGTTCTTACACCATAGGCTTCCCCATGGAGGAGAAGCAAGGTTCAACTCGTTAACTGATCCCGAAAGTTATGATGGAGTCTTCCCTAACTTCTCCCCATTCTGAACTTTTTTACTAGTTCTTCAGTGACTCTAGTCATACACAGTTTTGTTACTGATGGGTGTAAAAATTCTCCTGCTTTGCTCTGAAATCACAGAATCACACAATATTTCAGCATTTTACCCAGGAAGTAACAATTGCATTTAACATTATAATATCTGTACTGTTATAACTTCTGTTAGAATTTGAAAAAAACCTTTGCAGTTTTCTCTGATTTTCCCACAGCAAGCCTACAATTTTCCTTGGTCCATTTCCTCTCACACATCTGCAAAATCAAGTAATTTAATTCATAAGTTGAAATTTGCCACAGTGTGACCTCCTTACCTTTTCTAGGAAACCATGCAGGGATTTTATTGGAGTACTTCTTTTCTTGCTAAATTGAGGCAGTTTACAATGGCTTATAATACAATATTTGCAACAATATTAATACAATAATAATACCACTGTATGAGTCCTGGCATACTGATATGGTACTTAAAACACCAGAAGTGTCTAGATATATTTCCCGTTACTTGACCTCCAGTCATTCATTACAACCTTGAATACAGAGCATCTTACTCAGGTGCTCTCTCTCTACACCAGGAGAAGCTGCCTGTCTGCCGATGGCTTTTTTTCTCTATTTCCTTAGACAGCTGTCAGCACCCACAGCCCTCTTTCTAGTATAGCATCCTTTGGCTTATATTTAGACTTTGAAGAGTAAGATGTTCTTAGTCTGCCAGGTATTGGGAAGGCATATTTCACAACAAACAGCATCCTTATTGCATTTTCAAGGATTCACATTGCTTTGCTTTTCTTACTGACCCTGTTACATCTTCCATTTGATTTAACTCTCTGTGTTGAAACAAAATAACGCCTTGTCAGTAATGGGACTATGATATTAAATATATTACACACCATTGTATTTTTTTATAGGTTGCAAGTTTAATGGTGTTCTACATCATGTCCCTGAGGTCTTGGATACTAAAAGGCTCTTGGTTACTGTGAGGATCTCAGCTTTCACTGCAAAAAGGGGGAATTTCTACCCCTTCTTATTGCAAACAAAAGCTTGAAAACATTATTGTAGCAAAAATAAAAAAATTCAAATCTGGACTCAAAGTACCATAAAAGGCAGATTATATTTATCATTATATGTGACTTCAGCAGGAATGGAGAGAAGAGACACTCATTCCTTATTTCTGAATGTTTGCAGGGGCAATACTGAGGGTGGAGATTTCATCTTCGGGAATGCTTTGCCACTAATGTCTTTACAGCAGTACCAATATCATTCTCTCCTCAGTTTCTGTGAATATGAGTGTCCTATGGTCTCATTTATTCTCTCTACAGATCTGGACCTTGGTCTTGCAAGCTATTTATTTTGTACCCATAAAAAGTGCTGCAGTGATATGCAGTAGTGGTACGCACAGGTACGAATCCCTGACTGTGCAAGATAATAGATCTTGCAGCTAAGCAAACTGAGGGCAAAAATTGGGAGGCATTCAGTTTATCTCTATTAAATTTGCCTTTACAGAAATCACAGTATGTTCAAACCCTCTGTTGCTAAAGAAGATAACGTAATACAAAATTCCTGTTCACTAAATGTTCTTCCTTTACTCCCAGAGTCAAAGAATGCACCTCTTCTCACACTGGCTGTTCTGGCGACACATGAACACCAGCATGGAAATAAGAGAGGAATTTTAATGCAAAATCTGAAAGGTACCTTCCTTTCAGTTCCATTAGGTGGAGCTGTCAGACAAGAAGAAATGAATGAAAAAAAACTCAGCAGGCAGCCTCAGGAGTTATTAGTACTGTACTATGCTGGTATTTTTCCCTGCCGACAGCTCTCTCTTCTTGATAGAATTCATTTGTATCCAAATAGAAAGGTTATTACATGCTTTCAAAACTACTATTACTCAGCAACCTGCCTCTACAACTAAGTTTTCATTTGCTTAACACACTACCAAGATCGAGCTGCAAACTTTGGAGGTAGCTGAATGCTGCATCACTGGTCTCAACATAAATAACCAGACTGACAGAGAAGTAGTCACGGAACAGAGAAGCAGAGCAGATAAAGAATTTAAGAGCAATACATAAAAATCAGAAAATTCCAGCAAGAGCTTGACCACTAATGATAGAAGTCCACTGATATTAATGGTACAGGATTCAGCTGAAAAATTGGCCATGCAGACACAAAGGCATAAGTCAAATGGAAATGGCAAAATGTTTGCAACCTGATTTCCTTTCACTTTCCCATTCTAGTTCCTACTCTTGTTTATATCTCATAGTTAACATATACATTCTCACAAAGTTCTGGTGTAGCACTCCCAATTCCTACACAAGGGAAGGGACAAAGATAACCCTGTATAAAGTACAGTATGAGAAAAGGTCAAAATACTGGGTACATATTTTCAAGGCTAACTGGCTCTTATACCAATTGTTTGTTATGTGCAGTAACTTAGAAATGTCAATGTGTTTGCCAAATAAATTCTGTGTTTGGTGGAAAAAGGAAAACAATGTTATATAGACTGTTATCAGAATTAACAGAAATTAGCAGAGATTGTCCAGAGATATACAGAAGGAAAAAGTCTGAACTGTTTTCTGTTGGACTCTACACCTTAGTTAAGAGAAATTATTGACTTAATTTAATCAATTCAATTGTGATTAAATCCTGCTAGTTTTATCTTTTATAAAGACAACCAGGACACTTTTGCAACTGACCATTTCAGTAAAGCTTAGCCCGTCTCCTAAATTTATCCTTGATATAAAATGTGATCCTTTAATGACCATTAAGGTACAATGTTGGAAGTGGTTTGTATTTAGTGTTTGAATATCGTGTCTAGTTTCAGATTATTTTGCAACAAAAACTTTTGCAAACACTTGAACAGTCTGAAAGTCTGTTCCATATTCAAACTTTTTAAAACCTGTACTTTCTTGTACCAAAGTAAACACCATTTAGCACACTGCCCTAAAATAAATAATATTCTGTGCCTGTGAGACATGAGAACTAGCAACTTTGCTTCTGTGTTGAAATAAGTTGGCCTCACTATTTGGCAGGCTTTCATTTTACACACTACTCTAGATTTGCTTCACTATTGTAAAAAGAAATCTTCTACTGGTACAGACTGCTGCAATGTAAGAAAGATGTCTTTCCCCAACACTGAAACTTTATCCCTCACTTTCATATTCTGCTCTGGACAATTCCTCAGAAGTAGGTATTGTGAACAGGAATATCTTTTCAGCTTTTAATTTTTCCCATAGGCACCTGCTGTTGACATTAGAAAGGTGTTATAGGTCAGATCTGGCCTTTTCTTCTTGACACTGACACCATGGAGCAGGATTGTTCTGGTCTCACTGGACAAAGAGCACTGGTTCCAGTGGCTACAGCTGCAACCTGTATCAGATGAAGAAGGCATAAAAAGGCAAAGCATCAGGAGCACATCTTGTTTTTAACTTTCCCTCATCTGCCTTCAGGATGGCCTAATGACTACAGCAGTTTTCAAGCTCTCTTCTGTGAATCTGCTCCTCTTTTCTGATACAAATCTGTGGTTTGATATGCTCTATCCTCAGTCATATAAGGCTAGTCATAGCCTCTAGTCTACTCATCCTGAGACCCTTAACTCTAATAGAAGGAATTCTTATTATTATCCCTATTTTATGTCTTCAGGCTATGTGACTTCTTTAGCATTATCCATTGAGCCAGGGTCAGAGTAGAAAACTGAACCTAATTCTGATGCATTCCAACTCTGCCCCTTGAACTATACTTGAAGGTAAGGTGACATTACACAAAGGGATGAGTGTAGATCTGATTTAAACTTCAAGAGAGGGAATGTAGATTGTGGCAGCCCTACCCTGTTTCCCTAGACACCACAGAGAAGCAAGCAGGAGAAGGGTCAAGACAGTGGAGACATGAAACACTCGGTGCCACATAGTGAGCCTCTGACAAAGTCCCGTGGGCAGAGAACACAAGCTGGTAAGATTCATCTGGCTAGGCATGACAGAACCAACATGACCTTTTTCCCAGTGTAAAGCAAAAAGCTCTTTCCAAATATGATTTTTCCCTCAAGAGCTTGTTTTTAGGAGATGAATGTTTTTCCGTGGAAATTTTTCCAGCAGCAAATTCTCAACTATCCACTATAAGGCCCCTTAATTCTCCAGCTTTCCAGTGTCCATGCCCTTGAATGGGCAAGGAAATTCTCTTATTTGTGATTCAGTATCTCCCTAAAGTACAGGGTAGTTAAAATACAGAAAAACAATCTTAACTACTGAGATTTCCATATAGTTAAATTAAAAGTGTCGAGCTATTGTGACTAGCTTTGTCAAAATCTCAACGATAAGCTCTTCTGCGCAGCAAACTGTGCCTCTTTCATGAAATGCTGGTGAGGAACTGCAGGATGCTGCTTCTCAGGAGGCTGCAGGCATGCAAACCTTCTGGATGTGTCTCCTCAGCTTGCATCTGACCCACGCACCCAGAGCTGAGCCGCCCCTTTGAAACAGAGAGCCTTAGAAGACAGTCAGTGTACATGGTCTGGGCACAGAAGGAAAACACTGTGATCTTGATAAAAAAATAGCATTCACACAGTCTAATTTGTTAGTGATAGTGCTGCACCACTCTCTTTCTTGTCTTCGCCTGATATTCAGGCATGGTGCCTTGAAGAGAACATAAATCTTCTTCTCTTGACTTCTTTGTCTATTCTGTTCACTGGAAAAGTGCTCAGTGCTGGTACTGTGTCTCCCAATACGGTTTCTTTTTGAATATCTGTTTCAGAAAACACACCCCTGCTGCAGCACAGTGCAGCCTATAGCAATGAAGAGGAATAATAACAAAATCCTTAAAGACAGATCATGCATTCTGACTGCTATACTTGGTTCAAACTTGAATCTGAAAGGCTTCCGTAGACCATCAAAAAATATTTTCCCCCAGTCTCGCAATAGGTTATTGGATATTAGAAATTTCTGCTAGTAATTATGTGGGAATAAATTCAATTAGCTGCATTCATTATACTTCTTAAAACCAAACTTTAATTTGCTCTGAATAAATTCAGTCTCCTATTTAGTGACAGTCTCCTCCTAAGTTTCATTGAGCTCTCATCCTGTCAATGGCTGTGCATCTGCTAGTAAACAAAGGTGCTTTGTGAGGATCCTGAGATGCCGTGATAAACAAAGCTTCTCAGTCGAGTTACATGTTTCACTCAGGACTGATCTGTTCAAAACCTGGTAATCCTGCACATTTGTTTAAACGAGTGGGTCAGTCATGACCAGCCCTGACCTACTTTCCCCAATGCCTTATTTGTTGCACAAACATTTCAGCTTTCCTCTGACTATCATCCAAGCACAGACTGCCTTTTGCTATCTCTTAGTAAAATGCTCAAAACACTGGGGGCCTTGATGAGGGGACACCATCACCACTTTGTTACCCAGAGAAGAAAGTACAATGCATTGCACCCATTCAAACCAGAGGTATTAACCTGTTCCTCAAGCAAGCTTGGGAGACATATCTCTTAGCTGGCCAGTTTGACGTTCCACGGCAGGGAAACAGAGGAGCAAGTCAAACATAAACAATTTTTGAAACTCCTGCGAAAAGAAGAAATCTATAGAAGAAAAAACAAATGCAATTAAAGGGTAACAGTATTTAAACATGACCATATCTAACCTCTCTTTACTATTAGCAAGAGATAGACGGAAGACAAAACTAGTTCACCCCCTCCACAATACATTGTTCTTCATCTTTTAAATGGACACACAATAGAGCCTTCTGTTAGATATATCAATCTCTTTCATATTGCACATGAGCTATCATTTTTTTCAGGACATCTTTCTGCTCTTGAAATGACAGCTTGATTGTTGGAGACAATCTCCATCACAGCAAAACTGTTTATCTAGTTGTCGAGTGAGTGGAGCTATTAGTCCTAAGTCCAGTTGTGTGGTCACTGGCTAGAAAAAGTCATTTCAGGTTAAATGGATTCTATTTTGATGTCCAATTTCCAAATCTTTAACTCAAAGGGGGTTCTCTAAAGGTTTGTGCAAGAACAGAAAGCTTTTCCCCCTGTTCTTCCACTGAACTCTTCAGTATGATACTGGGCAATTCCTAGATGTTTTCTGAATAGTTCACCTTGGGTTTAATTTTCAGTAGAGATTTTTCATTGCAAATGCATGGTATAAAAGGACAGTTTATATTTCAATGCAAATAAAAAAAAAAAAACCCAAGGTATTGGTAGAATGCTTGTGTAGGAGTGTGTAGGATGAACTAAGTGGAAGGAAAGGGAAAGAGAAAGGGAAAGGGAAAGGGAAAGGGAAAGGGAAAGGGACAGGGAAAGGGAAAGGGAAAGGGAAAGGGAAAGGGAAAGGGAAAGGGAAAGGGAAAGGGAAAGGGAAAGGGAAAGGGAAAGAGAGGTCTAATAAATTGATCTACTTCTCTCTCCCTGCACTAAATGAAAAAATGGCTGGTAAGCATATTTGAAAAGAGTCAAGCAGAAAAATATTTATTTACAGACTTCTCCACCATTGTTCCAGGTAGGAAGGAGAAGGCATTAAAATTTCATCATATTTCTCTTCTGAAATTTGATGGAAACATAGGTGAGCCATATTAGCTACCTCTTCAGATGGATACATGCCTAACGTAAGCTCTCTTCCACTGTCTGATCCAAAAGACATATATCAAAAAGCATTCATGGACAATTAGGTCTGAGATACCTCCTTTGCCCCTCCTTTTCCTTAACTTGCTTGCTGAGTTTATTCCAGGTTTTCAAGTTCCTGTTGATAAAATTGAAGAAAAAAAGTGCAGCTAGGGCTTGTGCAAGTGACAATTTTCAGAGTACTTTCATTCTCTAAGCAGCTTGACTTTTCTCGTCAGGCAAGTATATCCATCAAATCACATGTTCTTCTCCCTAAGATCCAATAACAGGGGGCTGATATCTGAAAAAGGATGATATTCAAGAACATGCAGTATTTAGCAAAGTTACATTCAAAGTAATACAACAGTGCAATCCACTTTCTACAACTCCTGGACAGAAGAATTAAATAAATCACCCGAACTTGGATAGTGAAGCAGTACCACAGCCAGGAGTAGGACTGAGCTTTCCCAAGTCTCAACCCCACTGCGCAACCACAGGGCCACATAACTTGCTCTCACAGTCTCTTAGAAACCCCGAGCCACTCTGGCAGACAATGACATAATGAATAAATCCAGCTGGCATCAAACACAGCCTTAGCTAGGTACAGGATGAACTTCAACCTGGGGAATACAGCAAACACGGTCCCTATGGCCAGGCCATGTCAGTTCCTGCATCATCACACAAACCATCTTCCCTCTTTTTCTGGGTTGACGCGCCAGGTTTGGATCAGGAGCAGCACAAGGACAGCCCCAGCAGTAAGTGTTTGAGGAAATGGCACAAACACCAACCCAAATGTAATTATCTGTACCATAAGCCAGATGCCCTGAAAGAGGGCTGGGGGGCCTCTAAGTAAACCCAAAGGCAAACAGAACTGTCCATCCTCTACTCTTATCTCCTCTGAAACGCTAGGAGGGCTTGTGTCAGCAGCTTCAAGAGAGTCTGGAAAAGTAGAGCTACCTGATTTTCTGTCCCAATTTGAGGCTTTGATTTGATAAAGATCCATTCTTACAGCCTTGAATCATTTTAGTTGCTTTTTCTTGCCTTTCTTTTCCCAAACAGTCTAACCTGGAAAGTGGAACTCCAGTACCCCAGGAGGGTATTACTGATGTGATGCAGCCTGACAATATGTAACTCCTGTCTGCTTCTTGCATTTCTACTCTCGAGTATTCTGTAAAGAACATCCTTTTTTTTTCAAAGCTGCATTGTTCCAAGGACTCAGTTAATCTGTTCTTTGCTGTGGCCATTAAGTGCTTTTTTTTTCCTCCCCACTAATGACCGCTATTTGGTACCGCTCCTTGCTGTGAATTTCTCCAAACTGTAAAGTCTTACATCCCCTTATGTTAAGCTACATCTTCTGAATAATGGATATGGATTATGAACTCTTATGATTTTTCTTAGGGCTTTGATTCGTCCAAATAGCTGACCAAAGGGAAGTTGGTTAATTAACATTACTGATAACTCAGATCTTGTTTTCTGGCTCCCTCTTTGGGAAGGTTATTTGTTCTGTTTGTTTGATTGCTCTTCATGCTGCGTGTTCATGTCTACCCAGGTTTTTATGTTGTGTCCATCATCATGAAATGTAAGATGATTGATAACTCTCTTCTAATTCACGGAACAGATCCTGTCTCAGCAACAGCAGATTTTGGCCTAAAAAGCAGTACTTGAGACCTGACATGTAATCTGTGGATTTGTCCAATCTAATTACTGCCACTTGCATCAGTGTTTTTATGATATAGACACACATCCACTCAGAAAAATCACTAAAGCTACAGAGGCAGCTGCCAGGCAGTCATTCCATCACTTCTGACTTGGAAATTATTTGAAAGATGCTATCGAGGTGGAAGGCTCTGAAAAACATCATCGGTCCCTTAAACAACATATTTTCCTTTGAGTCTGCTCACAGTCAAGTATTCTTCTATTAGATTAGACTCAGTTTTTCACTAATTTAATTGTACTTTCTTGTAATCAGGTAAAATCCTGATTTTGTTGAAATCAGTAATAAAACTTCTACAGCAAAAACTACTGAATATATCCATTTTTAAGATAATAGACTGAGAGTTGGGCTAAATTAATATGCATTGAGAACTGTGCAGCAATGCCAGCTCATTTGCTGACAATTGCCTTTAGTGTTTCCAACATGTGTGGCTTTCTTCAGTGCAGACACATTCCAGGAACACTTGGCATGCGCATTCACTGGGCATCTTAGACACGTTTCTGGCACTCATTCTCTACAGAATTGTTCCGTAAGTCTCAAAATCATTCCAATAAACCAGAAAGTATCTCCTTATATTTTTCTTGCATTTAAAATTCCCGTGAAGTCGTTGAAAACTGGACATGCACTGAAAGATCATATTTAGAAATGATCAGTCTATGTTTGACCATCTGCACCAGAATCACCTCAAGCTAACATCAGTGTAAATCACAAGCCTTTCACTGACACCCCTAAAATTATATGCAAAAGCAACTGCCCCATAAGAAAAGAAAGGGATTAGGCTGATTGGATATTTCTATTGGCAAAGAAATTAAAAAATGTTATTTATTTCAACCTGACCTGATCAGTCTTCTTCCTGATCTGCCCTTGTCTTCACTGAAAGAGGGGAACACATTGGTTTTGCATTGCTGCTGAGCTTGGGTTTAAAGTGAGAGAGGGTTAAGTTATGACTTCTCCAAGCACCAATCTCTGTCGGCACAAGCTTTATTCACTGCCACAGACCACTGGTTGTTTGTTCCTTTCTCAAACATGGCAGCCCTCACCCAGGGATCTGATGGCTTCAGATCCTACCCCAGACCAGGGATGTACTATGAGTTGGCAGGATTTGTCCCCATTAGTGGAATCCAGAGTGACATAGACTGTCCAAGCCTGGGAATATAAAACTGACCTTGCCTTTCCAATAGGTTCTAGCAGGTCTGAATAAACACCCTGGCAGGAGGACTGGAGATCGGACAGGCAGTGAGGATCACTTCATATTGGCTAAGGCTGCCTGTGAACGTAACAAGAAACAGCCCAGTCTCCTTGTGCCATCTATGTCGCGTAAGCATCCAGTACATTAGTGTGGGATTTGATTCGGGCATTTAAAACTGCCTGCATAAGCTTGTGACTGTGGGTCTTTTCACCCCTCTTTTGTGCATGTTCTTCTTTGCAATTATGTATTTGCTGCAGCACATTTTCAAAGGGAATCGAGAAAGAGAAAACTAAAAGCTACATATATTAGTATTCCTGGTTAATTTAATATCAGATTACAAGGTGGAAATTAAAATGATTTTTGTCACTGTTATCTCTCTTCACTTGGCAAAGATCGATTTCTTTCTTCGCCACTGCTTACTAATAAGACATCTGAAAACTAAGATGGTTTTTATGTTTACTTCCTTGTTTAAATCAGCTTTCTCAACTAAGGACAGTTTTGGCAACATATTTGCTGTTTAACTTGTGATTTCTGTGTTGGCTCAGGCTCCACCAGTGACAGAACATCAAACACAGAGAGGCTATATATTTTTAATTATGCAGGGATGCCCTCATGCATAAGTACATGCAAATTAAACAAACAGAATTCAAAACCGATTCAGAACAGATTGTGCATGTTACACAATCAATTGCATTTTGGGTTCAGAAAAGATGATGCACTCTTTCTGCTTCTCATGCTGACAAGTATGGAGATTATCAGCCATCACTTGGTACAGCATCATGCCATTGCTCCTGCTGTGTCTGGTACTGCCAGGTTTGGTACCACTTTATCAAAAGCTGACAAGCCAAGGCAGGCTGATGGCAATACATGAATGCTCCAGTGTGAAATCAGCTGAACAACTGGTCTACATGGAATAACACCTTTCTACAAAGGAAATACTAATGTCCAGCAAGAGGATTTGAAAAAATATGTCTCAAAGAATCTGACATAAGCACCCAGCCATCTGCCTTCAAAATCTAGCACTCCTTTGACATGGGAAGAATAAAATAATGAGAAAAGTTGCTGTTTGGAGTCCAAGCTGCATTTTATGAATTTGGTACTTGCACCCCGGTGGCATTACAGTTCCAAACAAGATGTAATTATTTCAAAAGACAAAAAATGTTCAGTGAGTCCCGCAGGGCAAGGTGGTCACACCAAAATGAAAAGGAAGGAAATACGGCCATCTGCATACTGCAGATGAGGAACTAAAACATTAGAGATAGAGGCGGTGGGTATCCCTAAGGAGGTGCAAATTCCTCCTGCATAAAAAAACTGAGCTTTTTTTGAAAAGTTGAGTAATGTGTCCTGCAACACATTCTCTTGGGACATTACCTCATACCGTTTAGACATTTTACTGTATCAAAGTCTCCTTATTTAAGAACCTAACATTTCTCTTTCATATTTTTTTTTCATTCCATCTTAAATACCCATGCTCAACATTAATAAGAACTTTTCCTCTAGGGTGTTTACGCCTGGAATACCTATATAGCAGTATCTTACCTTCTTCCTCTCAAATTTGATTATCCTTCATTTATCCAATTTTTATATATTGAAGTTTTAATCTTTCTTTCACCCTGTTGATAAAGTTGCTCTTGTCCTTCTCGGTGGATGATGTCTCAAGGTTTCTTTCAGCCCTATGTTACACGGTTCCATGACTTTCTTTGCTGTTTCTGTATTGATATGGTTGCTCCTAGAACTGAAATCCAGTGAGCACCTTCGTGAAGACCTGGCTCTGCCTCCACTAGAGATCCAATGTGACGACTCCTTGCATTGCACCAGAAGCTGCTGATGCCGTATGAGCAGTCTGTGTCTCACTGAGGGCGTTCTTGCTGGCCACCTGCTTGGGAAGGGTGCCTGCATCTCTGGTTGCCTCCCAGCGCAGGGGTGGACTTGGGGCACCTGGTTCCTCGCCAGGAAGCCTTGACCTGCCAACTGTGCCGGGCAGGCGGGCAGGTGTCTGGACACACTTCAGGGGCTGTGCACCAAGGTTGGCGTGCATGTGATACGTGGCTGTATGGGCACTTCTGGCGCTACAGAACTCTAAGGTGAGTAGAAAGCTGCACCGGAGCTGCTTCTGGGGTCGAGGATGCAGGCGATGGTCTTTGATCTGATTTCCATCTTCCTGTCCTCGCGCTATCTGTCCTGAGGTGCCCTTGGTGCATATACCAAAGACCACAGAGCAACGGGGGAAAACTTGGCAGGTTGTGACCCATGCCTACCTGCCTGGGAAAAAAAAAAAAGAAGTCCTGTAATTTAATCGGGGGTGGAGAAGGGTGACCTTTCCGCTTAGAAAACGGCGACAAGCCGTCCTCCCCGCCGCCGATCCCTGCCCCCGGTCGGTCTCCGGTGGGCAATGAGGATGGTGCAAATGCCAACTGCTGGTGGAGGGGTTGGACGGGGAAAGGAAATCCCCTTCCCTCGCACCCCTCCGCAGTTAAAACCACAGCACGCACCGGGCGGCGGGGCTCACCCACGGCGCGGCGGCGGGAGGAGGGGGGACCGCAGGAGGCGGCGGCGGAGGAGGAGGAGGGAGGAGGGGGCGAGCGGCGGGGAGGGGAGGGAACACCTCGGCTGGGCGGAACGCGCCGGCCGGCGCGGTCCCAGTCTGCCGCGGCCGGGCTGCCCGCGCTGCCGGCGGCTCATCCTCGCCCCGCACGCTCCCCTCGGGGCCGGGGGCGGCGGCGCCCGCGGCGTCCCGCCCGCAACTTTCCCTCCGCCGTGGATGGCTTTCGTCGGAGACCCGCAGGGCAACCGGGCGCTTGACACCTGGCCCCCATGGGCCGCCCCCGCGCCTAAGTTTGCCGGCGCCCGGCCCTCCTCCGCCGCCGCCGCAGGGCGGGCTTGAAGCCG
>JAWMRA010000001.1:80850632-80881186 GCA_035584735.1 Pseudotriccus pelzelni
CGCCGCCCCGTCCCGCCCGCCGGGGACCCGCCGCGCCCGCCCGAGCGCCGCAGCGGGGGCGCTGAGGGAGGCAGCCCCCGGCTCCCCGACACCGGATCGGCGCCAGCCGCCGTTGCCCGCCGGGTCGCTGGCGGCGGCGGCGGCGGGGGCGGCGGCGGGGCCGCGGGATCCGTCCGCGCTCGCTGCCCCCGTGCAGTTCCCGAGTCGTCTGTCCTCGGCGGCGGTCCGCGGGTGACATGCAGTCCCTCATCTCTCCGGTGACCAAGGCTATCCTGGTGGCTTTGTTCATCTTCGCCATCCTGCTGATCCTCTACGTGATTCTGTGGTACATCTGCCGCGATGTGGATTGCGACCATGGGATCTGAGCGGCGCCGCGGGGACAGGGTTTAGGAGCCGGGATTCACCCCGCGGGGCCGGGAGCGGTAGCGAGAGCCCCGCCGGGCGGCAGCCGCCGCCACCGCGGCCGAGCAGGGAAAGGGAAGAAAAGAGGAAAAAAGAAGAAGGAAAAAAAAAAAAAGAAAAAGGGAGAGAAGAACCGAGCCGAAAGAGCCCGGAGGACAACTGCGATCAAGAAACAAACCTGAGCTTGACCTTCAGAGACCAGGGTGACCCGGTGAGTCTCTGCTCTCCGCGGCGCGGGGGATGCGCGGGTGCGGCGGGGTTGCCTCCCTCCCTCCCAGTCCGCTCGCTCTCCTCTCACACACACAACACACACACACACTCCCTCTCACACGCACGCACATGGATGTGGCACAGGCGCCCCACGCCGCGCGCACACACACCAGTGGATGTGCGTGCCTGAGTGCCTGCTGCACGCAGGGATGCGTGTCCCCCGGGGACATGCAGGACCCGTCCTGCTGGCCGGGATAAATTGTGCCTGTCCCCGTCTCCGTGTCTCCCCGCTTTAATTTTCGAGAGGTGACAACGCGCAAAAGGCAACGCGCCCCCCGGAGCGGCGGGGGCCGGGTGCGGGTGCTTGAGGGCGGCGGGCGGCAGCCGCGCTGCCTTTGCGGCCCCACATTGGTATGCAGGCGGTGACTGCGCCGCCAGGCAGACCGAAAAGGTGAGCCCAGGGGATGGGGGAAAGCCAACGCTTCATCAGTCCGGGGGCAAATCGGGAAGTTACGGAAAATGAAGGGAAAGATGTCAGGTATCCAGCCAGTGCCAGCAGGCAGACTTCGGGGACGGGATGTGAAGCGGGATAAGTTTCTCCTTCAGCACGGGCAGGTTGGTGGAAGGAAGTGGGGAGATGACAAAAAATGTGCATGGGAAGTTCTCGATGATAGCAGACCTTGTCTGATCTCACTGACACTGCATTTCCTACGTGCTACTCTCCCTTAAAAGGGTTAACGCTCAAGGGTTTACCGCATGCCCAACCTCGGCAATGTCAGAAAATGTTGATTAAAAAGTACACAATTGATGAACATGTTTGTGCCGAGCAGGTTGGGACACAAGAGGGGACGTATCCTGCCCACCCGTTTTCCCACCTGAGAGAATTTGTCGTTGGCTGTTTTTACTCTTATGGTTTGGTTGTACTGAATACCCCGTGTTGAAGCAGAGAGACAGCAACACATTGTGTTTAAAGTGAAAAAGACCTACTCAAAGAAAAATGGTCCCAAACACTTGGGCTGTAACTGTTTTTGTCCTTGACACACAAGCTGTCGAGAACGGGAGCAAACTCTCACTGGATGTGTTACCCCTGGTGGGATGTATTTGGATGCTGCAGGATGTGGGTTCGTGTACACAGTGGGTAATAAGAGAAAAATAATTCATGTTTAAAGGGGGGGGTGTGTGTGGAACTGAGACCTAGCCAAGTGTAAAGTGTAATTTTGTGGTTCAGGATGATTTGGCATTGAGTATTGGTGATTGAAAGCTCACCTTTGCAACAGGAGGTCTGTATGTGGGAGGAAGCTGAAAGTGGATTTGCTTGCCATTTTGCTTTGTGCTTCTGTTTAGATTGTGTTTTGAAGAGATTTTGACCTGACTAGTTGATCAAACATGACATTACTGTTAACACACGCTACTAATGTGATTATAACAGCAGTGACATCAATGTTCCCTTGCCCTGCAACTACAGTAGCAATGCATTTGTTTACTTCCTTGGTGCACGCTCTGAAATGTCTGTTACTCAACAGCTCTGAACAGCAAAGGAAGAGGGAGGAGGGGGAGGAGGAGGGAGAAACTCTTACAGGCATTTAAAATGGCCATAGCTCTGTCTCCCTTGTGTGTTTAATTATGTAGAAATAAAATAACCTCTAAGTCCTCTTCTTTATCTTTTTTTATTCACAGTTTCACCAGTCAGTACACTTGTTTTTACCTAAGTGGCAAAAATGTCTTCACATGTTGACATGTCAGGTTGCGTCACATGTTCCCTTTCTGAATTAGCAGCGGTGCACACCTTCTGCCCCTCTCCCAGCTGGCAGGAGCTAGTGGGTGAGACGGTTATAGAGGCTTTGCCATTAAGTGTTAATTATTTCACAGTAACCCAGTGTTTTAAACTGTTATTTATAGATGGATGGAATGTGGCAAATTAATATGATTTTCATAAAACTTTAAATATCAAGAGATCTGTGTGCGGGTGATTGAAATACCTGAAGTGTTGACATGACCAAACATATTTTATACTACTCACCATAACTACTGTTAATCAGCTTAATAATTGCAGAAACCATGAAATAGTCCATTCAGTTGTTGTCTGACCGTTAGTGTTTCCAGCTGGCTCATTATTATTTTTAACATATTGTTTCTAGGAGACAAGATGTAGAATTATTTTTTAATAGCAGCTTTTATTCTAAATAAGGTAAATATAAATGTGTTTATATATAAATATATAAGCATTTGTATAAACATAAATGGGTATTTTCCAGCCTAATACAACTTAAAAATAGGAGGAGCAATGATGAGCAGTATTGAATTTGATATGTAGTTGAAGTCAAAGATGTGTTGGCTTTGGATCAATACTGTATGTGTTCATTATTGTGTATTTACAAATGCAAAACCCTTAAGATCTGAAACCCACTTTTTCCTATTGTTGTGGTGCTTGATAGAAGGAGAATGAAATCCTGGCCTTGCTGAGCTCTGTGTGGAATTTTGCAGTTGGTTTCAACAGAGTCAGAAACATATTGGCAGATTAGTACGTGAATTTGAAATATCATGATATTTCTAAAGTTGAGAGAGCTATTAAAAAGGATGAAATCAGTTATAGTGGAGTACCTACAAGCCTTATTTTTGTACTTATTTACTTGTTTGCTCAGAAGTTTGGTGTTATTAGGTGCTCGTGCCCCAACTCAACAATTTTCACCAGCTTGCTCTCTCTTAATATATGGTAGTGTTTCAAAGGTGATATCTGAAATGTGAACTGCAACTGAGATGCATAGTATAATAGCATCAGTAGATACAGATCACCTGTAAGTATTTTTTGCTGTGAGACAATTTGTAATACCAGGAGTAGTGCCTTTGGCAAAGACAACTTGTTATCGTATTCCTACTTGAGCCAAGAGAAATCTTTGCTGTATTTCAAAAATTAGTAATGTCATGGTCTGAAAGTATGTTTTTAGACCAAAAGCAGTTTAACAGACTGTTCAAGAATTGTGTAAAAGGATATTTCAAAGCTTTGCCTTTTTATTGTGAAAAACTCTGTGAAGAAGTTACCAGTGCTTCATCAGCAGAATTGTAATTAATTTTATGGATTAATTCCTACTGCAAGGCAACATGCTATATAGCATGATCCCAGGAACCCTGTCACATTAGATTTAAACATGCAGTATGTTTCTGGAAAAATAATTCTTTACTCAGTCCCTATTCAGACAAATTCTCTGAAGGTTTGTTAAGTATTTTCTGTAAGTGGCATATAAGAGTAACTGGGCAATGAACATCATAGGTTTCCTTATTTTTTAGTTTCTTCCTCAAAAAATGGATTAATAAGAATCAGTGTCTTCATGGTATGCCCTCTGTGCATCTTATACCATTTCCCTAAAACAGGCTTAAAATGAGCACTGAAGATCATTCCAGCATAGGAGGGTCTCCGCAGAGATGAAAGGTTAGCCGAGGTCCAAGGATGGCCAGTGCTGCATCCTCAAGATGTCCTTGTGTCATACGAGTGCTCAGCTGTACTTTTTCCCACCCAGGTGAGTGTAAAGTCCAGTAACCTTCAGGCTGCTGTCAGGCAGGACATGTGGATCTGCCCTATGCAGAGCCAGCCCCATTTGGGGGAGGGCTCAGTCTAGGAGTGATTTTCTACCGTCTGCTCTATGCAGGGTGATGATATCATAAATGTTCCTTGTGGCCTTAAAATCTATGAGCCTCAGATTACTGGTTATGTGACGAGCACTTGGCATGATTTGTGTGTTTATAAACAGCTCGAAGGTGGGATAGGTGAGATTAAGTGTACAATTTATACCATGTTTCTAACACTAGAAACTGGCAGGGCCCTTTAAATGACAAATTTTGGGGCAGTGTTAGGGAATACAGTGTCACTGTAACAAGTGTATTAAACCTGCAGCGTGAGCAGGCCATATCTTTGCTTCTTGATGGTGGTGTATGTGAGTTACAAAGAACACGCATATTTGCCCTTCACTGAAAAATCAGGCACTGTGCACACGTCAGGTATGGATGTAACATTAAATGCTCGCCTGGCTGCTCCCTCCCTGCTGCAGGGCACCGCATCAGGCCTGCAATTGGGCATTCAAACACAGGGGAAAGTTCCACTGCCCTTTCTCAGCAGATAACTTTTTCCTCCGTTTTTCTTTGATGCATGAGTGTTTTCTCCTTTCCTCCCTAAGCATTAATCCTCTGAACTGTGACTTAGCGCGTAACACGGTTTGTAGACAAAGTGCACCGATTGATTTTCCTGAAGCGGGCTGACAAAATGATGAGTGTATTGGAAAGCAGCACACTCTTGCCTATTTTTTGTTCTACATTAAACTAAGCTTTTTGATCAAATATCCTACTATCCTTTAAAATAGACTTTTTTATTTTACGTATTGCTTTTAAATGCTAATATTAATTACTAATGTGGTTCATGCAGCTGCACAGCAGCATCTGCTCTCGTTAGAGGCATTCTGATAGCTCTAAAATTTTACCTAAGTGAGAAAATTTGAGCTTCAGCTTGGAGGGGCTCATAACACTGTCTGCTGTTGAGAATTATATCTTTATTTTGAATGTTTTGATGTACTACTTTGGAATACTAAAGATTTTTACTGGCATTTTCATAAGTCATTTAATCATACATAAAGGATACCAATAAGGTGACATTCAGAGCTCCGGTGTAGAACATAGTTGGAATGTGGATTATGGTGCAGAAAAAATTGTGAAAAAAACTGTGACTGGTTAAGAAAGGAAAAGGAATGGAAAAACCAGAAGGAATAATGTTTTCTCAGGACAGATGCAGAGAGATTCCTGAGTGTTCAAATTTTAAAAGAGTGCAGATAATGCAAAGGAAAATGAGACTCTCACAACACAAGAATTTCCACTTTCCTTTACAGAAAGTGTATATACATATTAATATACAGACATGTTCACGTAGATGTGTGTGTGTGTATATGTACACATATTTGTACAATCTCTGTGATCGAATTAGAAATTTGCAACTCCAGAACAAGCTGGGAATTTTCACATGCTTTTTATTGATTTTATTTCTTTATCTTTGAAACCTGACTCTATTAATGCCCAAAATGCACTTACTTGAAAACAGATAGTGTTGCAGATGCTTTCCTGAGGATTTGATGATCAAACACAAGTGATATTATATATTGAAGTAATAGATGAATAATTTCAATAAAGAAAATGCTAATGCTCTGTTCACTTTGAAAAAAAAAGAGTTCAGGTTTTGTGGGCTGGACAAAATACATTAATAACAAATAGATTTTATGTCTTTTTTTTCCCATTGATCTCAAAGAGAAAAAGCCCCTACTTATTAGGGGAAAATCCTATTAGGAAATTAACCTATTACGACCAAAAAATATATGTGAGAAAAAAGCATCTCAGAGAGAAGACAGCAGAGCTGTAATATTTTGGCTAAAAACAGTAATAGCCAACACCTTCTTACAAAAGTACAAATCTTTGATGTAATACATTCTCTGTACTTATGTCTTTAAGTACAAAGGAGGAAAAACCTCCCAGAAGTTACGAGTGTTAAAACTCACGCACAGGGAAACCTGCTGCATGGTTATGATGCTTTTTGGGTATTATGGTGTCTTCTATAAAACCTGTGTAAAAAAATGTTTGTATTTGCATGGAATACAGGAATGTATTTCAAGGGCTGTATTTCCTGAAGAGCTGGAGGGGAAAAAAAAGCCTTTTGTATGAATAATCTTTTTCATATTTATTGTATGTTGGAGTAAACCTGAACACATACAGAAAATTTTTTTGCTATTTTGCTCTACCATTTCAGTGGTGAGTTGTATATGCTGTGAACCCTATTAAATGAATAACCAACAAACTCACTGTGATACCTACTGCAAAAATTAAACAAGGTCTTCATTAAGTTGTGCTCATCATGGAAACTATATGAAACATAGTTAGCTGAGCTGCAGGGCATATTTCTTATAGAGCTCTTAGAATTAGTGCACTTCTGAGCACACTGTCATCACCATCCTTGTGAGATATGTATATGCGATTAGTTCAGTTGGTTAGAACATGGTGCTTATAACACCAAGGTTGTAGGTTTGATCTCCATATGGGCCATTCACTTAAAGAGGTGATCCTTTTGAGTCCCTTACAACTCAGAATACTCTGATTCTTGGTGATATAAATGGGCTTAAAATAATTTTATGATCAATCTCTGTTCTAATGACTTGTTTTTATTTTCTACTGCAATACCGTTCTGGCACACTTAATAGGGATGATAACTAAGTGGGAATTTAATGAAGTCTCAGTATTGGACACTGAGCACACAGAGAGGCACTCATCAGTATGTGTTTCTAGTGACAGATACAGCATGATTGAACTTGGCTGCAGTGGCCCTGAAAAGGTGGAGTTCAAGATCCTTTGGTCAGCAAGGAGAATGCATAGCAAGCTCACTACTCTGCACTTCAGGAGAGCAGACCTTTGACTTCTTCAGGATCTGCTTGGTAAAGTACCATGGGATAAAGCCCTAGAGGGAAGAACAACCCAGGGAAACTGGTTTATATTCGAGGATTGCCTTCTTCAAGACCAAGAGCGATGCACCTCAACAAAGAGAAAGTCAGGCAAAAATGCTAGGAGGCCTGCACTGAACAAGGGGCTCCTGGACAACTCAAACAGAAAAAGAAAGCCTACGAAGGGTGGAAACAAGGACAGATATCTTGAGAGGAATTCACTGAAATTGCCCAAGCAGCCAGGGATAAGGTTGAGAATGTCAAGGACATCAAGGGCAACAAAAAAAGCTTCTATTGATATGTGAGTGATAAAAGGAAGACTAAGGAAAATGTGAATCCTCTTCAGAAGATAGTTTCCCAGGACATGGAGAAGGCTGAGGAACTAAATGAGGTTTTTTTGTGGGTACACAGGTGGGTAATGTGTGCATGTCTGTTTCCACCCTCGTTAGCTTCCTTTTTGTGTTTGAATCTGTCCAGGAGCTTTTTTTACTAGAGCAAGTTCTTAAAGCTCCATCTAGCTTGACCTTGAACACTTCAAGGAATAGGGAGGGCATCCACAACTTCTCTGTGCAACCGGTTCCAGTCTTTCACCACCCTCACAGTAAAGAATTTCTTCCTAAGATCTAATCTAAACCTTTCTAAATTTGAATCTCTTTCAATTTAAAGCCATTCTCCCATATCCTATTAGTACATGCTCTTGTAAAATGTCCCACTCCAGCTCCCTAACCCTAACCCTTTAGGTCCTGGAAAACTGCTATAAGCTCTCCCCACAGACTTCTCCAGGCTGAGCAACCCCATCTTTCTCAGTCTGTATAGGTAGGGTGATATGTTCCACTGGTTATTCCTGTGTGCCTCCTGTGAACTCTCTCCAGCAGGTCCATGTCTTTCCTATGTTGAGGCTTGCTGAAAGCTGGAGCTGAGTAGCCTCCATCTTTGGATCTTTTCTTCAAGACCTCTTGAGCAACATGGTGTGACCTGAAAGCTGGCCCTTCTTTGACCAGTAAAGAGGACTACAGAGCTTCTGAGGTCCCTTCCAACTTGAATTATCCTAGGATTGTAAGATCCTATCAACCATGTGTTCTGGAAAGTCTTCTACTGGACTGCGTACTGGCTGGCTTGTTGTTACGCACTCTTTCCTTATGTGTGCTAGCTAGGGAAACCAAAAGGATGGAGGCACAGAACTGGACTGTTCTCGGTAGGTCATGCTTATGTTTTACATCTACAGTTCCTACACAGCAGTTCTGGATGTGGCGTGGTCTGGAGCTGAAGTGGTACATGACAATGCATCAGTACAGCAGAATGGCCACTGTGCTTACACATGGAGAACAAAACCTTCACATAAAATAGCAACCTGAAGGTAGAAGACAAAAATTGCAATGTACTTTTAGCCTATTTAATTCTTACACCTCTGTGGGGACTCCAGCACATTTCTAGGAACTGGAAATTAATTCAGTTTCATTGCTCTGACTATAATATAACCATGCTGGGCATACTCTTGTGTAGTGTAATTTTTTTCCACAGTCTTGTCCAATTTTTATCTTACTTTTTGTTTGTCTTCAGCTGTACAAAGCCTGTTACATTAATCGTAATGTCCACATGGGTAGTTGGTACAGCAGGATTTTCAGGTATTGCCTGGCTTAAATTTGAACTGCTTTGAAGAGAAAAAAAATCTCATGGGAATGGCACACTTCAGCATCAAACCTGTCATCTCATACCTAGGCTACTCACAGTCTATATATAGGTGGAGAGTAGAATAGTAACTGGAGAAAAAGGCCCTTAATGCAAAAGGCCATTGTACCTTTTCATCCCAGATAGAAAAATGCTTCTCCTCAGCATTTGGAGCTGTGCTGCACCACCTGCCTGCCATTCTGGATGCTGGGCAGATGCTGGGGAGAGCAGGGAAGTTTCATAAGGTGATAGTGGACTGCCTTTATTCTGACATTTCATTGTACACCTAAGTGTAATCAAAATTTATGAGACTAAGTTATCAAGAGTGATTATTTTCAGTGCAAATCTGAAATAAATGAGAGTTGCAGTGCATCTGCTGTCAGAGGTTCAAACACTGATTGTCTCATGCTAGTACACAGGCTCACTGCCACCCCTCACCTTATTAAACTCTTGGAAAGTCGCATTTCTATACCTCAGTTGGTGGTTTTTTTTACGTAGAGATGTATCAAATCATAATGAAAACATTTTGAGCCTAGAAAAAAACCTGTTACATATTTGAATGCATAAAATGCTATTTTTGAGATTTCTGAAGTGACATTAATTTTTTGTCTCATGGGCTTACAAGCCTGGAGAGATTTTAAATTAAAGGTAGAAGAGAAGAGAAAACTTGCTTTTTACGTGAGTTCATGAAAGCTCTCTTCGTTCTAAAACTAAATTATGTATGAAGCAGCAAGGTCCTGTACTGTCTATTACGTTCACATGATGATTCCCTTTTTAAAATTTTACGGAGTATTCAGGTGAATTAACTGGAAATAGATGGTATATGTAATGTATTTATTCTAGATCTTCTATGAACCTGCCTGTACCAAATAAAAGTTTGACTATTCCTGTCCCAGGAACAAGACACTGACACCAAATTAACTTGAGTCTGGATGTGTGAGGTGCTGTGAGTTCCAAGGATAAATATGTGACGGTATTATGGAATAGTATTACCTTTATTATCAGCCAAGGGTTTCTCTCTTGCTTATGGCCTCAGAAACAAGATCAGCTAGGAGGAAGGTAGGGCACAACAGAGGAGGCTGGGACAGGCTTGGAAGACACTGCAGACACTATTGTGAGTCATACTCCTAATCACGTAGGCAAAATCCTATGGGCATGTGGGATGATACATAAAGGAAGGCAGAATTTTGCTTGCTGTGGAGGAGCTGTTCATTTGTTACAAACATTCAGCTGACTTCAGTGGAGCTGTGCCAATTTCTGTTAGCAAAGGCTTTGGTTCTGGGGATACATATATGCACTAACAAATGGTTGGAGTCCTTCTTCAGGCTGCAGACTAAGTAATTGATGTAGCTGGGATGACATCCAGCCACCTTTGTCACTCGGCAACCCACGTAGCCAAGTACCCTTTTCTGAGCTGATTTGGCAATGATTGATACAATACACAGAACTTAAAAGTCATAGTGTTTATTAATAACAAGTAATGTGTGTTCTATATAAAATGTTGTTAAATTAAAAGGCAAATTGTTACCTCATGAAATATAAATGTTCATGTTATATGGTGGAAAAATATAGCTATGTAATGAGATTTCATGAAAGAAAGCGAAAGGATCAGCATGTATGTACCAAGAAGGAATCATTCCTGGATAAGCTTGTGAATATGCTACTGCTATTTTATGAATGTCAGCTAGGCAAACTAGACTTATTATACACACTTTGGTTCTCTAGATGATTAGAGAAATCAAATGGTTCTTATGACAACTGTAAAAATAGCATAAAGCCTTGTGGGATTCAGCAAGGAGAAGGCTCACTGAAAGGCAGCATCCTGGATGGGGTGTACTGGTGGTAGCTGTGCTTCAGGGGGTGCAGGACACCTTGCTAATGCTTGAACAAGAGGTTAGTACACACTATAGCATGGATGGATGAACGGATGCATGGATGAATGTCAGGCAAATCCTCTGGGGACTGGCAAACCACAGGTGCATTTGTCACATGGGAAGACTCTTTGAAGATAGAGAAGAGTCTACCCCACCAGAGGCTCTCCGGTGTCTGTCGAGGAGGGGAAGTGTAGAGCTAGACTGTGACTTCAGGACATGCTGTATTGTGGCAGTCACTCTTTGATGCAGGCTTGACAATAAGATCAGGCGCACAATATGGTATTTATAGTGACGTGCCTTAACAAACAACCTGATGTTGTGACCCAGTGCGGACATATAGCAATATGTTTAATGAATATTTTATTAAATAGCACTTTAATCTGTGTAGCAAAATGCATTTCTTAGTTTGCCATTTTTAAGGTAGCTGTTGGTTGAATTAAGCCTGTGGTGCCTGCACTGGTATTGTAACTTCATTTCTTTTTAACCTACAGTTATATGAATAGACCTGTTGCTTTAACTGTGAAATGCATTTATTTTTCTCGTACTGTTTCAGCTACTAGTTAGTTTCAGAACTCTCATGTTGTAAGAGTGTAGATGTTACTCTTGTAATTGGCTGGATGGTGTCTACTCCTTGATTTCAGTTCTGACACAGTCTCTTCATGCTTCTTTATCCTAACATGCAGCCCAGTAGCCGCCTACCAGCTTCATCCTCCTCCCACTAGAGCTGTTCTGCTGGAAACCTGTGCTGGATTTCCCTTTCCACATGTAGGCAGCAGATTTTGTGCCCTGATAGGGGACAGACTGAAAAATGCAAAATTATCATTACCTTTGAGCATCACAAGATAGGAGAATAAGCGCTTTCAAGGCAGAAAGTGACTGCATTTTCCTTTCTCTTGCTGTAATAGTAGCAGATGGCACTTGTGGCCTAGAATAATTTGTTCTTTGAATAATGGTCCTTGCTGAGGAAAGCTTGATTTTGGTTTTTTTCTGTGTGTAAAAAATTGAGGTTTTTAAATTTAAACACGCAAGTAAATCTTATTATTTACCTGCATTTTGCTTGATTCTTTTTTACCAATTATAACCGTTCTGGTTTTTAAAACATTCTGTGCAATATCTATTATGTTAAGGTTTGCACCAATAGGATTTGTTATCATGAGTGTAAAGTCACGTTAAGCATATGCGCATATGTACACACATTTATTACCAATGATTCTTGAATTGAAAGTGGTCATTTGGTTTGTCCATTATCACTGAGCAGACCTTGATTTCCTTGTTTTGCTTAGATTTAGGTCACAGTTTATTACATGGGCCGAGTCAGCGCCCTGGAATTGAAGGGTGAGACCACTTGGTTTGCAAAAGCAACTCCTGGGGAATTTCTGTCAGTGTGAAATTTCTGTAGCTTTTCCTTTTATTATGCCCGCAGGAATGAGAATGGAAATAAACTCCATCACAAATTAAAGGCACTTCTGAATTAACGTTATGGATGGACTTTGTTCAAGACGGCGTCCCATCCATGCCTGTCTCATCTCCTGCTCAGCACCTTTGGGCAGAGCATTCACTCTTTCAAGAGAATCCTCAGCTTCGATGTGTGACAACAGAATGCCCTTCTTTTGTTGCTGAAGCACTATGGGAACCCTACAGTGTCATAACTGACAACACTGAGATTTGGAAAATCACTTGATTTGCACCTGACCTGGACGTGCTCAGCTCTTAGTTTTTTTGAATGTGTATATATATTCATATAAATGTTACAATTTAATATAAAAAGCAAATGATAAAATCCTTATTTATAGTTTTATATTAAAAATAAATCTAAATATATATTTATACAGAAACTTATATCAGGAAGTTAGGAATAATTAAGGAGAGGAGAAAGGAAGAGTTAATTTTAGATTGCTTGTTAGGTACATCACTAAAATACTATATTGTTTTATTACTTAGTTAAGAACAAAATTAATAAATAAAAGTAAAGAATAAACAGTATTTCTTCCATTAGGAAAGGTGATGTTCTCTGTCTCAGAGAGGTAACCAAAGCATAAAAATATTTCTATAAACATCTCACAAAAAAAGCTAGCAATCTGTCGGGTTAGCACTATTGCAAGGTTTTTCTATTTATATTTGAAGGTGGTTTGTGCCTTTTTACACTGAGCAAGACCTACTGGAAAAGGCCTAGTCAACTGTAGAGAAAATTATTGATTTTCCCAGAAGTTTAAGTGCACTGGTGTGGAAAAGATGGTCTTACACTTCTAAAATATTTTCCAAATGTAAACAGCAGTCAACTTTGACCAGCCTGCATTTGTGTTTGCTCAGGACCCAGCACCCTGGAGGCAGAAAACTCTAGCAGTAGCAATAATGCAATATCACTGTAAAAATAGAACAAAACCGGTAATAACAGAAATAATATCCAGTCTCTATACTGTAAATATAAAAACTATGTACACCATCATGTCCAAATGCTTTACAGAATAGAGGTCTGTTAGCCCCCCTGCTTTAGAGGAGAGGCAACCAAAGCCAGGAAGGCTAGGGGCACTTCCTTGAATCCACTGCTTGGACCATGGAAGAACCAGGCTTATAAACTGATGCCATATATCTCAGTCCAGTGAGCTACGCTTGAAATTGCTCTGGAATAAGATATCGATGTTGGTGATTACTGTGTTTTGATCTGAGAATGTAGTGGTAATGGGCAACATATCACTGCACTATCATTTTATGTAATTTTCCAAACATTTATAAATAATTTAAACTTCAGGTTGGATGTGGCACATCAAAGTTTAACTTGTCATATCCCCTTGTCTTTTTGCATCAAAGGAACATTAGAGACAGTGCTGACATGTTATAGCCATTAAATAAAATGCATGATTTTGAAGTAAATGACATTTGAGTACCAGACTTTGGCTTATAATGGTAAAGTAAGAGCTTTGCTAATAAATTTGGTTAGAGCACTGCCATCCTGAGGAGTATTTTGACACTGGAAACCTTTGTCATCTTAAAGAAAGACTAAAGGCTGTTTTTGACAAGAAGAAAGAAGCTTGTTGTGTAGAGAGGACAGGGTTCTTCACTGTGACCATTCCTCTTAAATCATGTGTTATTATTTTTAATGACATATTATCTATGTCAACTTATGCAGAAGTGGGAACTGCTGCTTTGAATGAAAGGAAGCAGCATCCCAGACTCCAACTGAAAAACCAAACCAAACCCTAACTTCATATTTGATTATATTACAATGTAAAACTAGAACTGTTTGAAGATATCTTTGACCTTAAAGCTCTTTTCTTAAATATGGGAACAACAGATGGTGTTGCTGAATGTTTAAAGTTGCATGAATGAACACATTTAGAAATGGATGTGGTGCAGACAAAGCCTAGAAACACTTGGGAAGGGTGCAGAAGGTAGAACTGCCCAATAAATTAAGAAAGCACCCAACATAAGCAATGCCTGGCCATGGTACATTGGCTAAAACCAACACAGTTTCTTGTTAGTGACACAGGAAAGGAAACAAAACTCATTTCGTGTGAGGACACTTAAACTAGTGTAGGCCATTTTAAACTTCGAGGGAGGTGTTACAGGCAGGAATACCAGCTTACCTGGAGTGCATGTGAAGAAGGTAATGCAAATGAAACCATCCTGGAGAATCCCATTAGTGGGTGAAAATGCAATACGTCCAGTGACCGGGTTTTGGAAGGTAACGGGGTTTCAATCAATCAATTACAAGGCTCACTAGAAGAGAAATGCTGTTTTCAATGAAAACAAAAGAGATGTTCTGCTTAAACTGTCTGAATATTACTGATACAAGATGATTGTGTTTTTTAGGTATTGTAGTAATTTTTTGCAGCAAAGACATGTAGATAAAAGATCTGCAGGGATCATTAGTTTAATCTATTTAAATGTACAGTGCTCCACTGCCCTCTTTTGCCGTGTACCTGGAAGAGCAGCAGCTACAGTAATAGGTGCAATCCCAGCAATGGGCACCTTTTTCTCCAAAGGCATGCACCTTTTGAGGTGGCTCACAGACCAGGGACAGCACACGAGTGATCCTTTGGGAACCTCCTCTTCGTGTTCCAAAAGGAAAAATATTTCAAATATTAACTATTCTTTTACACACCTGAGGACCAAATACTGATTCTTCATTACTGCAGATTTTTCACTGAAGTCTTACATGATAGAAGTTGAACCCAAGCAGATTTGTGCTACGCATAACATCTAACAGAGATCCTGAAGAAATGGAGTTAAAAATTACATCAGGATTTGCCCTCCACATGTACTCTGCTAGGAACCAATTCAACCTAGCTAATAATGCCTCTGTAAGATATTTTGCAAAGGAGAAAAGCTTATCAGGAAAAACCCATGTTTAGAGCATTCCATACTAGCCCTTCAAAATCCTCCTGTCAGTTAACAGGGCTCACTTGAATAATTATGTTTATAGTTGTCTCTCTATTTTTTGCAGTTGGCAGTACCCTCTAGCAGCTTGAAAATTATTTTGGTTTTCCTACCATTTTGACACTGAAATTTATGTGGAAAAAGAATAGCCTTGGGCTTATGTTGGTGTCTTACTGTCTTGCCAAGATACATCTTTTTTTTTTTTTTGCTTTTGCACAAGCATCACTGACAGTGAAAACACAAATCTTGGAGCAGTTTTTATCTGTTAGGGTTTCTGCAAAGTTTATAAAGAATAAGAATACGTCACGAACAAATTAATCCAGCCTAAAGCAATGTTAGCTCCTGGTTAAACTTGTCTGTCTGCACTTTTACGTCAAGCACTTTCATTTTTGTATTTAAGGGGAAATGAGCCTCTTACTGTACAAAAATAAAAATGGAAACATACAGAAGCATATGCCATAAAAAATGTTTATGCTTGTATGTTGCATGTGTTCTCTTACACCTTTTTATTGGAAATTATTAGACTGTCAACTACAAGGTCAATGTTTATAGCATCTAACTAAGGTTCACTTTTAATGTGAAGAGGTAATAATCTGAGTATGTTTACCTTTTATTTCTGTTCTTGTCAATGACAACTCATTTGTTGCTGTTGAAAATAACCACTGAAATATTTTCAATTGATATTTCCACAAGCTAGCTAATAATAGCCATTGAGAAGTTGATACGGAAATTGATACATTGCTGTGTTAAAGTTTAGGAGCAGGGCAGTTGGAGGGAAGAAATGAAGAAGACTCTTGGGGAGGCAAAAGAACGTTGCACAGCTTGAGAGAGCTGTTTCAAGGAGGCAACAAAGCCGGAGGGATTCAGAGTGGACCATAGGAGCATGCAGAAGTCCCAGGACATAAGGAAACGGATACTACTCGGGCCCCTTCTTGCCCTGATCAGACTTACATTTTACATTCCCCTGTGAGTTTTTCGATTTTATGGATATATCAGAATACCTACCTTCCTCCAGCAGACTCTAAGGAGGCTGAAGAAGGAACTGTGGCTGCAGCCCAGCTGAATCTGTGGCACTGAACATGAACAGACAGTGGTTGTAACACAACTGCCTGACAGATCTGTGAAAGTTACCTTGCACTTGGCAGCGTTATGATACCAAATGTGTTGAGGTAACAAACATCATAGAATTCAAAGCAAATAATCTATAATATGCTTTCCCTGTCCTTGCTTTGCCTTTCCTTGCCTTGCCTTGCCTTGCCTTCCGTTCCCTTCTTTCCCCTGTTTATCTACAGACGGCAACTCCTAACTGATGCAGTCTTTCTCAAGGTCTGTGAAATGTCTGAGTTCAGTTGCAAATGTTCCTGCTTTTCTTGTTTATTTTAGATAAAACACTTCTTTCAAGCCAAAAGCCGAAAGAAAGATAAATTGCACTTTCGGGGCACTCAGAATTCTGTTTCCTACTGTCAATTAATATATTTTTTAAGCCTTAATTTCATTTTATTTGCTGAAAATAAAATGTGTGAAGAACTGGAGCATCATGACACAGCAACAGTACTGAAAACCTGTTACAAAAGGACTTAACTACCAACCCATGTGATTAGTGGAAAGCATCTACATTAGTGATTGGGTTTGGATCAAGAGAATGCATTTAAAAAGAGACTTTCCCAGACTTTGGTTCATATCACACATGAGATACATGAGCGAGCATGAGAGGGTTACTCTCTGGGCAGCCAAAGGTGCAGTCTGGAGGCTCTCCTGATGTGCTCCAGCTGTCATTTACTAGGGATACTGGTCACACACAGCTGCCAGAAAAATGTGAATTTCTTTTGGAAGTTAAAGAATTTCGCAGAAGCTTCAACTGTAAGTGCTTCAACCTCTAACTATCTCAGAGTTGACTCCAAGATGTTGCATAGCATTGGATACACAAAGGTGGTTTTTCACATGTTTTGTAGGATTTTCAGCTGTATGAAGCAGTCATTGATAGAGTCCAGAAACTGCACCTGTAAACTCTGTCTCGTTATGACATTTGGGCAGCCTGTGTACCAGCAACTGAAGCTTTCCATTATAGGTATTTTATACACAATAACTCTTCTTTATCTAGCAACATCCTGTACTTGATAATATTTTTAGCTGTAAAAGTCTATAGCAATAGCTGTAAAATCTAATTTAATTAAGGTTAGTATCAAGAAAATACTAACCTGTTCAAGTTTTGTGTTCTTTTAATTTGGGAATTTGTGTCATTTTAGATGTAGGTAATTCTACAGTTTTGTTCTTTATGAGGCCATAGCTCCAATCTGTAAAGTAGTTAGATACTTGGCCCTTTGGGTTGCTGTTATTCCACCAAGTGCAAAGGGCAGTAAGCATTTATGTCCCATTGAACTTCAAAGGAAACTGATGCCAAAAAATGTCAGAATACTTTAGGCATTCCAGGATATTGGACAGTAAAAAGACAGCAATAAACACCAAATTATTGAGAATTCAAATCGGATGTTTACAGGGCCTGTTAAAAAGAATAAAGAAGTGAGATAATCATGTACCACTAGAACTGCATAAGAATTGTATCAAGTATTAAAAAATTATGTAAGAAAGACCTGCACATGATCTTTAGGTCCAAATACTCTGTGTGTCAGATTAATGGTCGGATCCTCTACAATGAATTTATAATCAGCTGGCAAACAGCTGAAGACAAAAATCTGTATACCTAGCTAAAGAGACAATAAATCTATAAATAGACAATAAATGTGTGGGTGATAAAGGATGCAATTCTTTAAAATATTGAAGCAAGAAATCCCACCATTGCCATTCAGTTAGGTGCGTATTTAGCCATGGTTAATTACTGATACAAATCATAGAAAAGGACGTCTTTGAGTATCTGAAGTGTGAGCAAATGAGGACCAGCACACATGAATTTACAAACATAAAATCATATTGGATAATCCACATTTTTCCAAGGAAAAAAAATAATTGCTAAAGATTATATATATATGCTATTATAATATGTCCAGAATGTAATAAAACATTTGATATTGTGTCTCACAAAGCACTGTGTTGAAAAAGAAAAGATTGGTTTCAGTACAGTAGACACTTGTACTAAAATTAACAAACACCTTACTGGAGGACTGTGTGAAAGGTGGCAGGTGTTAGGAGTTAGACAGAAACATGTCCAGTGAGATATCTGAAAAGAAATTACAAGGCATAGTTTATTTCACTTCTCATGAGTGGTCTGCTTTGACTACAGATTCCTCTGGTCAGAAGCTTCCTTGATCTTGTGTTTCCCTGATCCGTAGTTGACTTCCCTTGGGTATAGTGTGGTAATAATAATTAATTAAAAAACTGAGGATGTATTTTGCAAATTTCACTTTCCCCATTTGCAAGACAAATTTTGATACGCAGGATTTAGTTTAGGTTCATCTTCAGTAATATTCAGGGAACTCTTCCCCTGGATCTATTATGTTGGATTCATAAAGGATGATTTTTAGAATGGCAACTATTCCTGAGATCTATTTTGAGTGACAACAGGAGAGGTGTCCATTCATCATCTAATTTAATTGCTTTGGATCTAGAAAGGTCTGTCTCTCTCCATCAGCTAAACGACATTAATTAAAATATTTTTTTTGTTACTCTCCCTTCTCCCTAGAGGAACACCAATGAATGCCAAATTTCCTTCTGAGATCCATAAAGGTTTCACTGAGAAAATGAGATCTTAATATCTACCCTTTGATGAGGGAATTTGGTCCTAAAATGTGTCCAATTACAGAAGTATCCAAAGAAAGATTCACTTCATAAAAGAGCTTTCCTGAGAGTTACCAGTGAACTGCAGTGATTTTTTTTACCCAGTCACTACTTTATTATTTCTGAAGCCCAGAGGTTTTGCTGAATGTGTGATATTCATTAGAAAGCAACATGCTAATCAGAGTACTTCTCTTTTATGTTAGGTTTTCCTTTTTTATTACAGTGCTAACTGACATTTTATTTGACATTTTATTTAGAAGCTGGATAGAAATTTCTCCCTTTCAGTCTTTTGTCATGCTAAATGCATTTGAGTGCTCCATGGTTTCCATAAAAAAGAAAGTGAGGGAGCATGTCGCTGTCCCTGTGATGAGGGAGGCACTGTATCTCTGTGAAAACTCTGGTTCCATCTTTTCAATTTTCTTAGGATTATCTTCAAGTTTTTGAAAATTTTGATAATACAAATGTAGCTTCAGAGAAGTGTAAGAAACCTCAGTGTGTACGGATACCATCGAAGATCTTGTAAAATGAAGAAACACAAACAAAAATGAGACAGCAATATAAAAATATAATTAAAATGGCTTGCATGACTAGCCTCTGTGTTGGTGAAAACACATGGATAATTTAAAAGCAAAATTGCTGTAAGTACTATGACAGTGATGGCAACTGTCATGTTTGTTTTTCATTAGATTCTGTTCTTAAAATCCTCAACTTTGACTTTCTAATTACATCAGATTCCATTAGCCTCCCCATACTTTCAGGAAAAGTGCATCTCTAATGATCAAGATTGTGGAAAAAGGTAGCATTTTACCATCTTTAAAGGTTCACAGACTAGGTAACAGATTTAAATTCCTAAAATGCTAATTTTACAGTTTTTGTTTGTTTGGTTGGTTGGTTTTTTAAGTCTAAACATACTATTTTGAGCCATACATCTGCTAAAATGCACTAAAAGAAGTCAGGTTTGCCCAAGCCTGACATTCAGATGATGGTTTAGGGTGGACCCTCCTGCCTAGCCAGGGCTGGTGTGGGGAAGCAGGAGCTGGGGAGAGCCTCCAGAGGGAGATACTGCCCAGCGAACTTGCTGCCTGGGTGTAGGGAGGTGCCTGCTCGACAGCTCAGCGCTGGGCTTCACCGGGCTCCAGGGCCTGGGTGCAAGCCTAGAGCTGCTTGTTCTTGTCCAAGCTCACCTCCCTGAGCGCTTGGCTCTGGCAACCCTGGTTTACCAGCATAGGCCATTGGAGAATTTTATCCCCCATGCTTGTGCTCTTGCTACTGTGAGTGCTGTTTGCAAGGAAGTTGACAATTTAATGAGGTACTTGGCATTAAAAAGGTGTCTGTGCTGTATCCAAGTGCTTACATTTATGAAAACCCATATTTAGTTGGCACTTCTTTGAAGTAGCTGAGTATCTAGATGTAAGGGCAGTGCCAGGGCTTCCTACAGGAAGGGCACCCCTGCAGCACCTGAGCAGAGAAAGAGCAGGAGATGCCCCAGTACTAGTGGTGGCCCACTGAGGAGCACCTTATACTTTTGGGGGATTGCGTGGTTTGGAACTTTTGCAGTAAGTCATGTGTATGATACTCTTCAGCACTTGCTGAGGCACAAGGCTGTGTGCTGAAGTTGTCTGGAAATCAGGAATATCACCGTACTGCTCAGCAGTTTAGCAACACACTGAAAATCTGACCACTGGCAATCAGCTTTTCAGCATGAGCATGTCCCTGCTCACTACATGGGCTCAGATAAGCTCGTTAAGTGATAGAAACTGACATTTGCTCCTGAAGAGTGGCCTTTATTTGAGAAAGTTATCAGATATTAGAATGATTCATCTGCTACTTCAGTCTAGCTGTTCGGCTTTCCTTCAAGTCAAATTAAACAGTTGCTGTTGGCATAAAAAACAGGGAAGGCAGGCAGAGTAAGAGAAAGGACACCTTATAATTAAAATCAGGCTTGATCTTATACCGTACTTCATTATACTACTGTAGAAAATGGCTGGTTTTACTTCCAAATATTTAGACACTCTAAGCAATATTCAGCCATAGCAACGCAGCTTTAGACTAAGCAAGAGCTAGTGTTGCAGTAGGAAGATAACTAAGTAGTTTTAAATGCTCTTAAATGGCAACGTAATCTTTGAAAAAAATTTAGTACAGGCCTCAAAAAACCCGGCATCAGCATAGTCATGAAGTGGCAGCTGACCTGCGAGTGTGTTGTTGCCTAGCAATACTTAACCATCAGGAAAATTGGGAAAGTGGGCTAGAATTATTTACACCAGGGAAAAGATAAATGCTAATTTTTTTCAGAAGATTCAGGTTTCTGTGGTTATTAGGAATGATAACCAGCTCTCCACCACTTCTTCTTTTTTTTTTTTTTTTTTTAACAAGTGAAAAGCACCTCTCTTATGAAGACAGGCTGAGAGTGTTGAGGTTGTTCAGCCTGGAGAAGCAAAGACTCTGGGGAGACCTTATAGCACCTTCCAATACCTAAAGGGGCTACAGGATAGCTGGGGAGGTACTTTCTACAAGGGCATGTAGTGATAGTACAAGGAGGAATGGTTTTAAATTGCAAGAGGGTAGGTTTAGATTATATATTAGGAAGAAATTCTTCCCTGTAAGGGTAGTGAGGCACTGGAACAGGTTGTCCAGAGAAGTCATGGCTGCCCCATCCCTAGAAGTGTCCAAGGCCAGGCTGGATGGGGCCCTGAGCAACCTGATCTAGTGGAAGGTGTCCCTGCCCATGGCAGGGAGGTTGGAACTAAACCATCTTTAAGGTCCCTTCCAACCCAAGCCATTCTAAGATTCTGTGATTCTATGATTTTGAAACAAGTCATCAGTTAAAAAAAAAAGTCTGTGAGAATGCAAATGAATTTGCTTCCAGAGCAGTAATTTCACAAATGGTTGTTAAAACCGATACAGCTGGAGGGAAAGAATAACAACTAACACAAAGGGAATGTTATTTTAATGCTTCTATGAATATTTTCATAGCTGTTTAGATTTCCGTTGCCAGAATCCTGACCCTGCTCCAGAGTCCCTGTAGATGGGATGCTGAACCTGCTTGGAGTTCAGTTGCGGCCAGAGGCTCTGCCAGCCCAGCTGAGTTCACTGCAAGATCCAGACCTGAGTTAACTAGGTGTGGGTTGAGACAGATGAGGCACAGAAAGAAAAGAAAGAAAAGAAAGAATTCAAATTTTTGAATTCTAAAACTTGGTGGCATAGTCAGAGAGTTTCATAAAGAGGAGCTTACTTTTCCTTCATCATGCTTGTTATACAATCCATTTTTCATGCGTTCATAGCAGCAGATAAGGAAGGGGAAAGCATTTTGCTTCACACTGGTTGCCTAATTCAAACAGATCTCTTACTTTGTGTCAGGAGTGAAGTGAAACCTTTGTCTGTCAGACTTTCTGATTATATTGTTGGAGACACGGGATGCAGTGATGCCTTCTAGTGTACTGTATGGCTGACAGGACATCTTTGCACTGCACGTGACAGAGGTGCTGTTCTCCCTCTTGTTTTACTATAAATTTTTCCTGTGTCTTACAAATCACAAGAAAAGTAGGTGTGGTTTCATCTTCTCCTCTTCCCTTAAAATACTGGTAGACAGGCAATAAGATTGTAGCACTCCAGAAATATATCCACCCAACTGAGAGGTGCAGCATGTTTGCTACGTGTGACACATGAGCTCTTCAATACGAAGACCTTTAGAACTGAAGCAGTGTATAGTTTAGAGTCGATTGTGTATTCAGAACTGCAATATGTATATCTTGTGATGGATTTCCACAAAAAGCACCACCACATGTAGTAGCTGCTCATAGAAAGCAAACACAATAGCTTTTCATTTGCTGGCTATTTTAGTACATGGTCAAAGAGTGACAAGGATTTCATACTACTGTTGCTTAAGCAGGAACTCTGACATTTCTATAGCAGATAACAAATTATTTTCCAGGCACATTTCTGAGTTTATTTAAACTGAGAGGTAGCTGTTATCTTTCTGTAATATCAGAACATTTGTTCAAGAAATAGTTACTCCTCTCCTTTAAGTGACATTAAGTACGAGAGAGCAGGATGCAGAGGGTCAAATACAGACCCCTTTGTGCAATAAATAACTCCCAAATCATAAATTGTCTCTTTATGTAAGTATCCAGAAAGTTTTCAGCACATTTTTCTCTTGACCTTTTACCATGGGCAATAGTACTTCTGCTTGCTAGGCAACTCATTTTTGCTCATCTCTTGAGAGGTTAAAATGAAATAGCAGTGATTTCTTTACCACTGCTTCAAATGACTGCAGAAAGAAAATATATTTAGTCAAATGCATAGCTTCAGGGAATTACCAACTGCTATTATGAAAATAACAGAAAACATTTCAGAATCCCCCACCATTACAAATGGGGCTGCTTGCCAGTGTACCGTTTTAATGATAATTTCAAGAGGAGACAAAGCCTGACAACACACATCATGACAGGGAAATCAGAGCTGCAATCCAGAGAGAGCAACTTCAGGCAGGAAGCAGTAGGAGAGTTTCACAGTTCCTTTCAGATAAGAAACGTAAGCAACATACAAATGTGGAAAATAAATTAAAATGCACAATTAAAACTTCTCTCCTAAGTAAAGTAGTGAAGAAAATCCCCCACAAAATGTACCTAAAACTTCCTGTGCATGTGTGTTTTCCCACTGTCATCACTGCAGTTTCCTGTGACTATGACAATACAAACCAGGACCAGACACTATTAATGATTTAATAATACTTGAGTGAACTATGCATGTTTTATAAGCATTTGCCTTTTGTCTTTATTAATACAGATTTTGCTAAGCTGCCAAATTACTGATTTCAGTAGGGAGCGCAGGCGTCTGTTTGACCCCAAAGTAACAGAAAATGCAATTCTTCATATATAAGTAATAATAAAACATTTTAATCGGAAGTTCATACAAAGTCTAATTATATTCCCATCTTCATACAGACTTTGCTTTTGCAGGGTACTTTGCAAGCCTCACTCTCTTGGATGAACTGTGCAAAACTGCATCAGTGTGTCTGCCTAAAAAATGCTCCCTGAAGAACCATGAAGAATCTGACTGTGTTTGCAAAGGCACCCCGTTAGCTTGCACACGTCGTCTGTGCCCTCAGTTCCCGATTCATGGCCAAAACCTGCTTCCTTCTGCTCTCAGCTTGAACTCTGGGCAGGCTGGTTGAGGCTGCAGAAGAAGGCATCTGGCTCTGGGGATCTGCACCACAGTGTCCCTTCGGGAAGACATCAGCCATCACGCACGATCACGATCATTAGCTACTTATCTTTCTTCAGCCTGGGAAAGGCTCCGATGGAGCAAGACATGCCCTTGAACTGAAGTGAGAAGATGGACAACAAAGTGCAATCTTCCTGAGTTTGCCAAAAACGTTTTACTTATCAAACAGCGCAGCCTTTGTCGGCTAAGAGACCTTTTGCAGAGAGGAACTGTGGAACAGGAAATTTAGGGTCAATTCTCTGTGCATGTCAGGCTGTGGCCAAAACCAGAGTAGCTGTGCTAACATGTGAAAAGTCATCTGATGAAAGGCTGCTGCCAAAGAGGCACAACTCAGAGGAGGAATAGCCTTAATACATTTTTTTTCTTGGTTTCGGTTCCAGAAGGTGTCTCTGTCTCATGACTGTAACAATACTCAGTTGTCATGCTATAATGAAGGGCTTTTCATGTAATCATCTGTAGAACTGGTTACTTTGGGCTATACCCTGATCATGCTGAGCTTCCTGGCAAAATTTCCACTGACATCAGTAAGAGAAGGATTGAACCTTTCCTTGCCAGTTTACTGCTATTGTTTGACAATACCACACTTTTCAGACACTTTGCAGTGGAGATTAAATATTTAGACTCTTAGTTCTTGAAATATTAAAATGGCACTGTAGAGATAACACACTCATTCTCAGAAGTCTGAGTTTTTTCTGGTCATTGTTTCTTCCAAGGAGTACAACAGTAAAGCAAGGCATGAACAGGTATGAAAAGGATTTTATCCAAGAGGCTGAAAATTATAGACTCTTAAAGTGGGGAAAATAGGAAGGAAGATGAAAGATTTTGTGTTGCAGATGATATAGTAACATTTCTTACCAGAAAAAATAACCAACTAAACAATCCAACCCACTAAAACTTCAAAAGATAATGCACCCACAGATTTATTAATTATTTTTTAAAAATTTACTTCATCCTTTTTAGCCAAGTTTTGTCCTTAACTCCGATGGGGCCAGAATGCCAAGAAAATCAGTAGAATGTGAAAAAAGATTGGATATTTATAGGGATAGGCAGAACATTCATGATGTGAGCTCTATAAGCTCTTGTTTGTAAAGGTTAAGAGCTTGCTTTTCAAGGTATTGAATGTATGTAATTCATTTTGACTTAAGTGGGAGTTCAGGGCATGCAGCAGTGTTAGAGAAGAGACCTTAATTTCCTGTCACAAGGGCCAAGTGTCTATATTTGGATATTCTTGCTTTTCATAATTTGCGCTGCAGTATCAATTAAGACGTGCCATTATAGGCAGTGATCCCATTGTACTAGAAATAACAGTTGTGCATTACTCCAGAGACCTTCCAGTCTAAAGCGAAGGCAATTATCGGAGACAGTTTATTGAAAAGTGAAGAGCAAAATCCCTGCAGTGCCTGTCTTTCGGCACCAAGTGCAGGTGCCTGGATGTGGAGGTTGCTCTGTTGAAATCCTCTGCTTGGCCAACACGAGGGCAGGCCATTTGAAGCAGGGGCAGAAGTGCCCAGGAGTAGCACACAGAGACACACTGCAGTATTCCCTCCAGCGGCTGTGTAAGTCAGGGCTGGGGAACCCAGCCTGCTCAAGGTAGGGACAGGATGAACACTGGGCTGTGGAACCATGGCTCTCACTGTTGGGTAGGAGACATGTCATCACGAAGCATTATTTTTCCCTACTTCCAGCAAAGCTTTTGTTGTAGTTCCCTGTCAGAAGGAGAACAGCATGATATTCTGTGCTGCAGCTTGAGTTTTCAATGAACCAGGCATTTCTGAGTGCGTTCAGGAGAGCTGACCACCTCCTTGTGCAGGTGACATGTCTACTGTGAGGGTGTCACAGAATACATCCTGCCTGGGTACCCAGTTTCCAGACGTGAAGAAGCAGATGAACGGGCTACAGTTAAGGTCAAGGAGTGTAGTAGCACTTGTTTACTTTCCCGTGTAAACATTATCTTTATGGCTAAAGACCACAGTTGCACCTATGCTGTGGTTTGCCATAAGACTTGTATGTTTCCATGATGTCTTTACCACATTTCTTAAGGATTATGCTTCACAAATACATTCAGGCTGCTGGGACAGGCAGGAGCTCTGCCTCAAGAAGTGTGCCTTGATCTGAACTAACTGAGTCATGCAGGTGCACCACTGGCTACCTGCACTCCCACATGCATCAGTGATGTGGTCAGAAAATGACATAAAATTTGGTTTTGTGCATAGCACTTTAGCTGGCCAATCTCTTCTGTGAGCTGATGCAATGGGCTGTTTTTCAAGAAGCGTAACAGTCTGAAGCTGTGTAAGATCCAGGGCTACGCTGTGTCCAATCCTAGCTCTCCCCTGAAATGCATACCTCTCTTTGTCCATCATTTTATCTATTTCTTCCCTTGTTTGGATTTTATGAGGATTCAATTTTGCACACTAGTCCAGAGATGTGAAGGTTTCTAGATAACTAGGCATTGTAAAAAATATTAAAAAATCTAAATACGGTAATAAAGCTCCTTTGTCATCATACTAATGTCAAGGAAAAGAAGAAAGGAAGGAAAGAAGGAAGAAGCAGACAGCCTGATCAGGATATTGTCAAAGAGAAATAGTGCTAGAAGGTGTCAACAGTTAGCTAGTAAAACAACAGTGGTTAGCAAATTTTTTTTTTTTTCAAAATGCAAACATTTCCAGAGTTCTTAAAATTTCCCCTGCAACATCCTTTTTCAACATCAAAATATTCTGGTTTGTGAATTGAAAGTGTTTAATTTTCCTATTCCTTTCATATTGACTTTATATACCAATTGGAATGCCAAATTAAATACTACAATATGTTCCTACTAAATGCTGCAGATACTGATATATGTAGGACAGTGTTTTGACAGTATCTATATTAAATACCAAAGAATGATAATTTGTCATAATTCTTCTCTGAGAGGAATTTGAATCTTTTTATTCTGATTCAGCATGAAAACAAATGCTGAAATATTAGTGTTTTCCCGACCGTGGAAATTCTAACCAGCTGTAATTATAATTATCCTAAATACTTTTGTTTCTGAAGCCAAATAGAGCAATGGCAGCTGGAATATGCAAGCCTACATATTGTCTATTGAAATTCACAGCTTATGCTTTTCATTTGGGCCATTTTCCTTAATTTTTATTTTCTTCCTGTGTATGCAACTTATGCAAGAAACATTTATTCTAAAATAGCTTTCAGTGATTTAAATCTTTTGCTTCATTGTTTCTAACATCAGACATTTCAGTATTGGGACCTTAGCAAAGCATAAGATGTCTCTGACTTTACACGACAACATTTGTTTGACCTGTTCCCTTCTTGGTTAGGTTAGGAGCTTAGAGAAAAATAGCCTATTTTTATACAAAGAAAAATACGTATGGAAAGCTTGAGATTTTTCCAGTAAACCATTCAAGTATGTTTTTTTGTACAGAAGACTTCTTAAGTGTTGCCTCTTTTCTTATGACTTTGTCTAGAGACATTAATTTCTCTAGGTGAGACCAGAGAGGATTTAAGGGGAAGAACACACCATCTGGAACATTTTTTTCAGTTTATACATTTACAACACGATTTAGCCCTAGTCATCAGCTCCGCAGCTTTGCTTGGGCTGCGCAATTTGTCTGGTGTTTTTCTAACTGTTGTCTCATGGGATTTATGGTTCTGCAGGCCAAATCCACCTTCCAGTTACACTCCTGCAACCCCAGCAACAATTAATGACATTGTATGAGGGTAGTTGAAGATATCATTTGCAGTTGTGTGGAATCATGTGATTTTATTTCCCTTTTTTATTTTTTACCTAAGGCTACTTTCCGGAGCAAAATCACATCTTAATTACAGGGGCACTGTGGTGAGTAAACAAATCTGAGACTGAAAGGCAGCGTTGCAGAGACTAGTGGTAAAGCAGAATAGTGCCAGCTTGGATGAGAGCTCCTCTACAGCATTTACATTTCAGTTATCACTGCTTTTTTTCACTCTTGGGAAATCTGCCCCAAAAGTAGACTGGCCACTCTGAGGGCTCAAAACACCCCCAATGATTTAGAAGATGAGGGATTCGCTCCCAGCTTGCTCAAAGAGACTGCCCGAGAGAAACAAGGCCTTTTTGTTAGGATCAATGAAGAGAAACATTTTGTGTTGAAAGGTGATTCCAGCTACTGTTTTGTTTTCTGTTTGTCATCTGTTGTTACAGACCTGAAACAGTGCTGGGCATTTCAAGTCAGCCCTCCCTCCCCAGCCTCCCCTCTACAGTATTCTTGAATATTCTGCCCAGCTCTGCCCTCTCATTTTGCAGTTGGATGTCATATCCAAGGAAAATCAAAGCTTACTGAGGTGTGTCCCATGGACTTGCTGGGTTTTGATTCTTGCCCTTCATGCATTACCAGAGAAAATTCTCAGCCTAAGCAATTTATGTCATTCTTGTAAAGATATTAACAGTTGCAAATTGGCTTTTGACAGGTTTGCAGCCTGTCCATAGAATCATAGAATCACAGAATGGCTTGGGTAGGAAGGGATTTAAAAAATTATCTACTTCCAACCTCCCTGCCATGAGCAGGGAACTTCCCACTAGACCACATTTCTCAGAGCTCCATCCAGCCTGGGCTTGAACATTTCCAGGGATCAGGGTTAGGACCAGGACTTCCATGGAAATAGTTCACATTACAGACCATGAGACCACGCAGCCCCTTTCACTTTCCGTGAGCCAGACTGTATCAAGTACTGGGGTTTTGTTACTCTGTGACACAGAAAATGGCAGGTGAAGTTGAAACTTTTATTTTACGCCTTTAACTTCTCATGTCACTTGATTATACCCTTTAAAGAAAAGTGATTTATGATACTGACTGTGCCCTCCTTGCTCTGCTAGGAGAAAGAAACGATGCCTGACAGAGGTATCCATCTTCATTGATGATATTTTGATTGGAATTGGTGGTGCTAAAGATTCAGGAGTTGGTGACTGTGCCTTTCAAAATATTAGAAGGTGAAGAAATATTCTTGAAGAGCTGGCAGATTTTCGGAGGGGGGAAAAAATAATGTCTGTTAGGAAACCAATGTTTGTGTGCTGACTCTACTAATTAGCCCATAGGGGTTTTGTCATGTAATTGTCACTGATCTTAATAGATATATTAATTTCTAGATACACATTAAGGCTTATTTCTTAGCTTGAATATTTTCACTTAGTTTATTCCGTAGGCAGATAAAGGGACACTGACAAATAGGTAAAGCCTAAAATTTTGCAAATCCACTAAGTATGGCAAAATTATTATGAAAGGATTTCTTCTGCTTCCAAGACTGCTGGAGCTGGCTGGCAATTGGGCGTGCTTGGCATTCTGGTAGTGACTCTCCTTCCTTTCCAGCCAGCTCTTCAGAAGAGTCACAACATGGAGGCATGAGAACATGGGTTTGCGTTTCTCTGTAGAGACATCAGAGGCAGCAGTCTCATGCTTGAAGTGCAGATACAAGGCAACGAAGAAAGATAAACCAAAGCTTTGCAGAGAGTGGACTGAAGCAAGAAAACAATATAATAAAGAAATGACTAGATAGACAAAGTAATAAATTTTTCTTCTCATTTCCAAGCTCTGCCTAGGAAGGCTGATAAATAAAACCAGTCAACCTGTGGAGTGATTTCTAGACAAGAAAATGAGTTAATGTGCAGCAGAGTGTGGAGCTGATAGAAGGAGGATGTGTGCACCATCACTACTTGCTTGCTCGTTTTACCCTGAAACAAGTATTTCCTATCGTCATTAATGATAATATCTGGAGTTGCTGGACAGGGATGATTAAATCACTCCACACCTCAGATGTATGTGGTTTTTAGTCCCTAATAATCTGTGTTAGTTTTTTATTAGTGGCTATAAGTTACCAAGAAACCTATCTTCTGGGTAGTAAAACCTATTCTCCTCTCTTGTAAATGTGGAATAAATTTGAAGTCAGTAGTGTACCACTGATGCGTGGCAAACATAATTGAAGGTAATATGATTTCTATTTGCAGGCACAATGCTAGTACTGAAAGAAGAGCAAAGTTCCCCTTTGTGAAAGAGGCCTGAATGCACACAAAAATTACATCCTGAGCACTCAAAATCATGTACTTCTTGTGCCTCTTTAAAAGGGTGAATGAATTTCATTTAGAGGACACAAACCAACCACATAAACCCATATCCAGTTGGTTGGCTTTTCCACTAGAATCACTGTAGTTTGCGTAAATGGAAACTGGTTGGTCTGTGAGCAAGAAAACCAAAGCCAAAGTATATACACTGAGTAAGACCATCATCCAGTGCAATGATCATAAAAATGGCTTGAAGTTATTAAGGGAAAATCACTGAAACTGTCAGCCTAGTGCATAGCAAAAACCCCCAAAGATAATAGACTGCAATAGATTGGTCTGTGTAAACAAGAAAATAACAGGGAACACATCTGATTCTTGGTATCTGAAATAATTTTTTTTCTTAGAAAAAACCTGAAGCATCTATACACTCAACAGGTGTGTTTATTTTCACAGATGATATAGCTGGCTTGCTTTTAGAAAATTATATATTTTTTAAATTATTTTAGAAAACCCATTGCAATACATACTATAAGCATAGAGAATGACACAGCAAAAACAAGAGAGAAGTAATCAGCATGGTGC
>JAWMRA010000001.1:80881196-80892931 GCA_035584735.1 Pseudotriccus pelzelni
GGAACAGGAATAAATCGTTGTAACTATAACTCAAACAAGTTATTACAGGGCTCAAACAGTCCTGAAAATTCCAAGTAGCAGAAGCAATAATGAAAGAGGAAAAGTTGAAACCAAGCCTTATATTTAAAATATTTCAAGAACTCATTGCAGATAGCTTTATTTTCTTTCTTTTCTTCCTCTCTCCCTTCCTGTCTCAAGTGGCAAACAAATATAATTGGAAAAAGAAAGTACAGCAAAAATATTACTTACATATTGTCTTTAGCAGCATAGTGGCCTAATTCATGAAGAGGTGATGCAGTCACAGGGTATGGCTGGATAATGGCACAGATGGAGAGCTGTTGTGTGTGCTGATGAGAGGGCAGATGCTCTCAAAAACATTTTGCAGCATTAGTTAAGATCCTGGCTCATCTCCATTGGCGGTACCGATCTCATTACTGTCAGCACGTGAAGAGATTTCACCCTCTGAAGTCAGCACTGGATGGTTGTAATGAGCTGCACCAGTGCTGGAGACAGCTAAGAGAGCCTGGGAGCAGACTTTTTGGAAAACATGTAGAGCAGTTGTCATCTGTATTTTCTTATGACCTTGCAGTTCAAAACAGGGTAGAGAGCAGCACTGTATGACTAGCCAGTTCTGTGCAGGCCTTTACAAGAACATCCCTTGTCGGTTGTTCACTTATTACTCATCCCTCAATCTCTGCTTAGTTTACACTTATACCAACACCTCTTTCCATGTATTAGTCTCAGTTACTTTAAGAGACACTCCATAGTACACTGTGAACAGGGGGTGTCTAAATAAAAGTTAACAGGTTGTTTTGCATTGTTAATTCCCTCTGAGGAGACCTAAAATACTTTTTTCAATAAACAGGAAAAGAGTAAGACAAAAAGCAGCATATAATATAAGTGGTTTAAAGATAGACTGGGAATTTTGCTTTCCTGCCTCATACAGAAATAAAAGGCTATGCATTGAAATTAGAAGGTGGTAAATTATAAAATGTTAAAATATTTTGGACAAGATATATATATAATCATATAAAGGAAATGCAGCATAGATAGAAGAAACAATAAAATCAAAAAATAATCTGGAGTACCCTCTACATATCAAATATGTATAAAGAGACAATTAATGGCAAAAAGACAAAAATGGACAAAATCTTTGGAATTTTAACACAATAAACATTACTAAAAATATCACTATAATAGGTGAGGATGAGAAGGAAAGTAGGAACTACCATGTAGGAGGCTGTCTGCTGAGAAGATTTTAAACTGCCCTCAGATATCTGATCCTGATCTCTGTAACAGATATAGACAAATCTGTGCTGATTTTCTGTCTCATCCAATGTGGCTGTTCAGTGCCTGATCCTGTCCCTGAACTACAGGTCATGCATTCATTTATATGCATTTCGGAAGCTGAGTGCAATTTTCTTTCATAACTTCATGATTTAAACTAACCTTTTGATTAGCAGCAGGAAAATTAATAATGCAACACAGGGAAAATTAAACCTGCAGGTAAAAAAAAAAAAGAAAAAAAAGAGCCATTTCTTTGGGCCTAAATACAAGCAAATTTGTGCACTTTTCTGTAAACAAACTGTGTTTTGATGAAGCAGTCAAGTTCTTTGACTTCATACTTTCCCTATTTAATCAACAACAGCAAGAGTGACACAATCAGATCCTTGATTGCTTTTAGTGACATATTGTAAACAGTTGGTTGCAAGACAATGCAGAACCAGGGCATAATTTATATCGTGACAAACAAAAAACCAAGGGAAGCCAGTTACAAAATATAGTTATTATCTTTACTTTTCCTTGAAAAAAGAAATACTTAAACACAGTGAACTGACTCTTAATAGTCTCATTATTAAGAAGCAAACCCCCAATAAAAGGTAAGATGGCCAGAAGCGAGATGAGTGCAAGACCGAACATGCAAATTGCAGGAAACCCCCTTGTTTTGCAATAAGAAACCCAGCCAGCGAAACTGTGAGCATAAAGCCACTCACCCTGTATATAATGTATGGTTTTGGGTGCATGCTCTTCTTTAACCTGAAACAATAGTAAAGGCTCTTGGATTTACACTTTTGATAGATAAAAACCTATTCTCTTTGCTAAGGCTTGCAACTTGAACATGTGGTTACCAGGAGAACTTGCTCCCCATCTCTAATTTTCATGTGAGAAGTGCACGTTATAGCCAATATAACTCTTTTATTCAAAGTAGTAATGATGTTGTAGTGTGATTTATATATGAAAAGATCTCTACTCTTTTGAGGAAAGAAGTAACAGCATAAGCCAATGCCTTTAAATGCCTCCCTATTCACTCCTGGGTTCAGGAAATGCCATTCCCCTTCCACCTGATTAATAAAATTTCAAAATATTATTTTGAAATAATATTTATATGTACTGTCTGTACATATAAATGTGCATATACATTTACAATGCACATGTATATCCTTTTTTTTTTTTCATTATGCAGAGTTGTCTAAACTACTTTAGTAATCTAGACCTTAGATAAATCTGCTTTGAAGTGAAGTCAGGGGGTAGGAAAACATGTTCTAGCCAGGATTAGAGAATAAAATGTTCTGTAATGCTAAAGCAGCTTATCCTAAACTTATCAATTAACAGTCAGAGTGACAGGTCTGAGTGGGTGATGGTCTTTTTGCAAGTTTCTAGAAAACAAATAGCCTAGCTATAAGAAGGAGCATTAAAGATTGCAACTCATCACTTGAATTGTTGGTTGGTTTGGATTAAGGCCTTTTACTTGATGAAAAATACTTGTTATAAAACCATTTCAAAAGCTTCTTATGCATGGGAAATACCTATGTCATTTTCTAATGTTATGCTGGTACTTAAAAACATGCTCTTACATACATACACAAAGAAAAACCCCAGACAACCAAAAGTAGAATCTAAAAATTTAACATATATACAAGCAGTGATAGCTCAGTCCTTTATGTTAGACTTATCACCATTAAATCCTGAATGCAAATGGTTGATATTACTGAAACAGCAGCAGCAGATTAGAAAGCAATATGAAACCAAGACTAATCCAGAATCTGAAATGCACCGTTTCTAACCACTGCACCTCATGGGAATCGGAATTTCATCTATCAGGCTTGAGCAATTTCAGCTCTCAGGGCAGCCAGAGGACTGAGAAATACCCACTTCGATAGATATTTGAGAATCTCTAGTGAGAGATTTTTAAAAATGTCCAATGTATCATTCTATACTGTCTCAGCAGATTGGGATGTGATGATGATGTTGAATTAAACTGCTGCTTTAATAGACTTGGAAATTAAACTATCATAAGTAATGGATTATGTATCATCAAAATAGTTTATGACCTCTGAAAAATATGAAGACTAATATCATATGTAAAATTGGAATCAGATAGACAATTATAGAATATTTCAAGTTGGAGGGAGCCCAAAAGGATTGAGTCCAACTCTCTAGTCCTTGCAGGACTGCCTGAAAATAAACCACATGGCCAAGAGCATTGTCCAGACACTCCTTGAACTCTGGAAGGCTTGGTGCAATGACCACTTCCCTGGGAAGCCTGTTCCAGTGACCAAACAAAACTGGTAGTGTTTTCTTAACAACAGCCAGGATGAGGTCTTGGCTTTCTCCAGCCTTTAAGTTATTTTTATGAGCAGAATGAATTTTCTCTGATAATTTCTTGGGCATACATTCCAGGGGATCAAACTACAATTACAGAACATTTTGTGCTTCCTCAGAGACAAGTGTTAGAGGAGAAAGTGTAAGGTGTGAGCCCCACTGAATCTTCTCTGCAGTTGTTCTTAAGGCAATTTGGCACTGATCACACTATGATTTGATTTTATACTGACAAAAATGAGAGGAAGAATGAAAAATAAAGCTCAGTGTTTACAGAGACTTGGATCACCCCAAGGGCACGGAATGAGAAAGGGTTTTGCAGATATCTGCTCTTACCTCATCTATGTTGTATGTGAATTCGTCCCCAAGAATAGCAGGACCTCCTAATTATTTTGTTTGGCTTTTCTCATTTAAATTTAAAATGTTGAGTCTGTTAATTTCTTGGCCATGTGAGCTTTTTACACTGTTGCTTTGTGCTTAGTAAATTAATATAATGCTATAGAATATCCAAAGTCCAAGCCAGTACTCCACAAGCCCAACATAAACAAGTTATATAATGCTGCAATCATTCATTTATTATAGTAAGTGGAAATTTCAAGGCATGCGTAATCTTTTTGGACAACTGACAGGCAGGTGTGATCAAGAGAAGAAGGAATCCAGTGATTGTAGGCAGATAGAGAGACAGGTTTGTCTGGGTGATTAGAAAGTGAGATGGAGCTGGGAAAAATGGGAGAGAGTGTTGGCTGTCCCAGGACAAGGAGTAACAGTGCAGAGGCTGCTGAGGGGGTTAGAGAAGAAGCTGCAGAAGTAATAAAGCTGCAGAAGTAATAAGTGTCTAGGGAGATTAAGGACAGAGGACTCGTTGACAAAGAGCAGTACAAAGCATCTGTGCCAGATGGAAGTATAAAAAGAAGTGTCGAGTGGACTTAAAGAACTGCCAGACCCTTTCTGATTCTCAATAATTCCCCAGTATATTTGACATAGGTGGGAAAAAGTTAACATCAGGCTTCAGACACTTCCCAGCTCAGGTCACTGTAGCATCCTTCCTGCTCATAGTCCACCTCCTTGCACATCCCATAAGCACACATCCACCTGAGATTAGGGTGGCCCCAGCCCTGTGTCAGGATGGATGGTTTCACTTTTCAGCTCCACTTGCTTTCAGACATCCTCACCGCACAGACCAGAAAACTGCCCATCTTCATCCTTCCTACTGCATGACGTTATCTGGGTTAGCAGCGAGCTGGACCATTTTTTAGCAAAGTTAAACCAAAGTGAATCCACTTGTAGCCTTCCTCACATTCCTATCTTGTGCCACCTCCACAAGCCACTGTCTAGATAGTGACAGGCAGCTGGAAACAGCCCAGCCAGTCTTTAACAACAACAAAAATAAGAGATGCTCTTCTCATGCTGAAGTTGCAGAGCTACAGGCAGAACCTGCGCCTAAGGAGCTCAGGAAATCTGTGCAGTCAAGTGCAAAAGCAGTATGGGTCCTAAAGACAATATGTATTACCTCCCATCTGAGAAGTCAGTTGTCGAAACAGGAATACATGAGGAAAAGTATCTTCATGCTGGTGTGAGGCACACACAGACAACCGGGGCACAAAGCGAGAAGGTCAACTTAAGCTGTATGAGAAGCTTACAACAGGTAAGAACTGCCCTCTTCAGGCAGCTGCAGGTGCCTCCTCTGACTGTCTGAAACATTAGCCACACCCTCAGACTCACATGCATTTTTGTGAGGCATAGCCCTTGCCACTTTGGCCATTTCTGTCCAACTCCGAAGATCTTGACATTCAAACTCCGCCTCCCAGCTTCCCTGACCTGGTCACCCATCTGTCATCGGCTTGAGAACATCCTGCTTGTGGTGTGGAGTCACCTGTATGTCTGTAATGGGTGGGACTCAACATGGCTGACATGCTTAAAACCAAGGCTCCCATTTCTTCCCAGGATTCAGTCCCACCGCTTCCTGAAGCTGACTTTCCAGCTGCAACAGCAGTGAGCAGGGAAGTGCCTGCAGACAGCACAAATGAGACCAGTGAACACTGCTACTGAACCTTTAATACTAATATTAATAGTAGTGGTATTATAGTCCCACCTGCTTAACCATATGGGCAGGATTACATGCACCTGAAAGCCTGTCTGCTCCATTCTCCTCACAGACCTTGCCTTGCATAATATTAATGTACACAGTACTCAAGTATTCTTGCAAGCAGCTGCAACAAAAATACAGGTGCAGATCAACCCATGATGCCCAGTTTTTGAGGGGCTTTTTTATTCCCTTCATATCAGAATGAAGCTAACCATGCCTGTGATGAAAGATATGTTTATCTAAGCAAGAGATCAAAGGCATGGAGGACTACGGTGTCATGGAAAACACTTGCTTTGGACCTTAATAATTTTCCTGGCTGTTTGCTGAACATTAACAAAATAGTCTTAGCTACAGGTTGAGCAGTGTTGCGCAGGGAATGCCCCAGGTGTTTGCAGACATCTCTACACAAACACTGAAATAATCACGTGGCAGTTACTGACACTAGACATGTTTTAACACAAATGAACTAACTGTAAACAAATCCATTCCTATAGTGGGCATAATTAATCTTTTTTCAATATTTTATTGGTGTTGGAATATTGCCAGTACACCTTGATTATTTAAATCTGTCTGAAATTCCTCTGTTCCTCTCCTGCATTGACTAACAGAAATAACATGGTGCCGTTATGGGGAACACCTCTTCTCTTATCCCATCTGAGACATTAAGGAGCATGTTAGCCAGGGTTGGATGTGGAATGGAAGCTTGACACCCTGCTCTTATTTTGCTCCTGATTTCCCAATGGAAATCAATCACTTTGTTTTGCTCTTGTTTTACTGTGGGGTTTTGTTTCTATTCAGTATGCTGATTCTTATCCCCTGAGTGCTTATCATCACTTATGTGCATGATCTTGTCAAAAGGCTTTTGAAACTTCGTGTATTTTAATCAATCAGTTTATCTACTTACAGACATTTTCCAATAAATCCAGGAATTATGTAAGAACTAGTATCCACTGCTGAAATGCTAGTTATATTTAGAATTTCCATATGACTTGTTCTTTGGGCCAAGTTAAGTTACTGACTACAGTTTGAAGTGAAGGCTGTTAATACTTGTAGATTTGGTATTTTTAAGTGGTTTATGGCAAAAGTTGTTTTTAACAAAAGCTTATGTATTTTTGTTAGCAGCTCACCTGCTTTATACTTATGTTCCTGTAGAAGTTTTGTGTGTAAATACGTTTGACTATTTATTAAAAGTTATTTTTATTTTTGTTACTGCTTTTTTTTCTGCATACCTCCTTCTGACTCTGGCCTCTGAGTCTTGACTAAACTGCAGAGGGGATACTCAGAACTTACCTGATATTGAGAAGGCATATGAGAGGAGGAGAATGCAAACTCAGACCCACCTATGCACTCTCCAGGCTTTCCAGACCAGATATATCCTGAAAGTGTGACATGCACCGAAAACTTAGATGAACAAGTACAATAGTTGCTGCAGAGATGGTCAATTTAAATAAAACTCAGCAGGAGCAATAAGCACACTATGCTTCTGTCATGACAGCTGAGAGGTTTGAGTATTTGGTGTAAGAGGCAAAGTTGTCGCTATTCTCAGATATTGTTTGCATTTATTAGTCCGTATTTCGTTATGTTCTTCTTTAGACTAAAAAGCATAGGATCTTTAGGGAATATGGATTGGAACACTGTCATCTCATTCCCATGAACTTAAATGCTAGGCTAAAAACCCCTTAGATTTCTTGGCTTTACTGAGTTTCTGGGCTTCACATCCTTATGACTACAGCCTCACTGTTAAGGGTCAGTTTTTCACAGCGAGACCACTTTCTTGAAAAGTGGAAGATCTGAAAAAACTGCGAGGGATCAAAAGTCATCCCTCTTCATGGGCAAATGCTGTTGTACTAGTTGTTACACAGAAGGTCGGTCTTACACTGTCTGCTATCTACCTTCCCCAGTGTTACTTAAAAAACACAAAGATGTCCCATCAAATGATTGCCCACAGCAGAGGAGCCTGCTCTCGGTCCCTGGGACTTTCTACTGTGTAGCTGGCAGACACCTCTCCCACTGGCAAAATTTCTTTCCTCTTCCAAGTAACTGACCCTCCCCAAGCTACTACAAAGACTGCCTAAGAGTTTACTGTTCCATTTAGTCCTGCTATACTCAAATGCCCAATATTAGGCAAAATGATGCCTAGTTTGAGGGTATCTAAAATTACTCTTCTTTTGCATAAAGGGAGGGGAAAAAAAAAGCATATGTAGTCTGTCAAAATTGTCTGCAGGTGCTCAAAAGCTTACATGAATTCCAGATGCAATCCCAAATGACTGTTTCCCAGCACTGCCTATTACTGTGAGCAACTCCCTACTGAACCTGAAAGCTCCTCAGGCGTTTAACTATATTCACCCACACATGCTAAGGAGATGCTGTTCTGGGAAGATAGGTACTTATCTCTTGCCTCAAGTCCCAATACAATCCAGCTTAGGAAGACAGGCATTTAAATCCCTTTTAGAAGCCTGAAAAATTAGCAGCAGTCAGAATTATGTCTGGCTTCTTCTGACATGGGCCATCAGCTTTGACATACATGTGTGAGGCTGAGAGTGTGTCTCGAGCTAAGCACAGGAGCGCAAGCGTATATTTTACCATTTGAGAGGGACTGATGTGTCACCACTGACATCTTAGGAGACTGCCCCAACTATTACACCATGCTTGGGGAAAAAGCATCAACCTCCCCTACCGGACTTGAACCACTGTGTGGTGGGTACAAGGAGTTGTTGGCTCCAATTCTCATCTCAAGAGGAGGAAAACCAAGGGGAGCAAACTCACATACCTGGAAAAGATGTGTCATACAGGAGACAAGAAAAACAAGGCATAACCTCATAATCCTCCACCTCGTGCCAGAGAGCTCCTGAACTGGTAGGATAACCTTGGGTTTGCTTTTGTCCTCTCTGATGTGGCCCCATGCCTCACATGTTCCTGGCTACACAGGCCCTCAGCTGCAACACCTACCTTCCATGCTACCTGATGGTTGTTGATTATGTCATTCTGCTGGGAAGTTTGATCTCAGGGTTTAATTACAGTCTAAAAACATCACCCACTTCCTTTCTTACGGGTTTTTGCATCTTTATGCAAAATGTGGATGAAAGCACTGTGATCTCATTAATGTCAGTCCTGCAGGAGGGACACAGAGGATGGATCATGTGTTGATGGAGTGTTAGGAGTGTTTCTGATGAGTTTCCAAGGGCATATCACTGCACTAGCTGCAGGTTGGCTTTGTCCACTGGCACTGTCAATTCACTTGCAATCAGTGGAAAGAAGGAGGCCCTCTAGATGCCTCAAAGAAAGCTGTCAATTTTCTGCAGGTCTTCAGAAGTGCCTCTCTTTCTGTCCTGTGCCAATAAGCAAAGTTGAGGAATTAGATTGCTCCTTTTGTCCCTTCCAGGGCTAAGACACCTAAAATTTCATTGAGGTAATAACATCTCAGTGAGGTATCTAAAGTAGATGGATGAGATTCCAGCCTGAACACTTGAGGCTTTGCAGTAAATGACTGCAAGAAGAAAACCCAAAGTGTCAATTAGAAGATGCAGACTATTAAAAACCAAGGAAAAGGAAGTATCAACTAAAATTAGGGTATTATAGGACAATATTAAGGTATAATAAGAAAATATTTGAAAAGAATCAAAGACCTACAGCCTCCTGTTAATATTTTCATTTCTTCTCCATGCCCCACAAGGCTTTAGAAAAAATAATTTAATACTGTCTAAACAAATTTTCCTCATCCTTTCTGTGAAGCTGTACTCATGAACCATAAAGGGTTGAAAATAATTGTAACACCCCAAGAAAAAGTACTGGGAGCAGTAAGACTAGAATGTTAACCCATCGGTTTTCCCCCACTTAGCCTAATTCTTTGGATAATAGCGTTGTCTGAAAAAAGACAGAGGAGTATTTATTGGAGTAGCTTGAATACACATCAATTGATTCTATTATACTAGAAAACCTGAGAAAGCATGGTTTATTTATATATAGATTATGTAAATACACTGTAGGCAAGTTTCACAGTCTAATGTTGAAAGAGCTTTCATTAATGCTGTAGTTCTGAGAAAAATATGTAAAGCAACTTAAAAGAGTTGAGATTTGATTTTTACTGAGATAAGTTGAAAGAATAATTCACGTTTACTAAATGTCAGTGTTTCTTCTTTCATGTCTTTTTATGTGTTGCTCTTTTTACTGCTCCATGCATGGTTGCAAAAAATATACATTAAGAATGAATCCCTCACTGATGTGACTTCATGATGTTTATTATTTATGTTTACATAATTTCATATGTTAATAAAAAAAATAATCACCAGAGATACATAAAATTAAATGCTTGGTTTTGTCTTGGAGGAACTACATACTATGCTGTTACTTTATGTGTATTTCTGACAGAAGACAGAAAGTCAGCTCTCAGCAATGTGATCAGACACTGAAAAAGTACGGTTTTAATTGTATTTTTTTTCTAGAAAGTATGGTGTGTTTTTTTTTTAAAGGGTAGGAAGAGATTACATTTCAAACGCACTTCCAGAACTTTGTATGGCTTCCCATCATTCTCAAAGACAAAAAGTGATGTAAAGATTTGAAGTTGAATATATAGGCCAATTCCTTTTGTGAAATGAATTTTTTTTTGCTTTGTTTGGGATTTTTTGTTGTTTTTTTTGGTTTTGTTTTGTATGAATATTGAAACTCATCAGCATTTATGAAAACCTGCCAGCTCTTGAATGAAAACCACGACGTTAGGTGCTGTATTTCCTGTAGCCGAAACCAGCCACGTACCAGATGAACTGGTAGGTAGGATGCGCTCTTCAGTCCCGAGTACTCGGCGTCTTAAAAATAAGGCTCAGGATTGGAAACTGGTAACACCAAACTTTCGAGATATATCATTCAATACAACAGGTATCACTGTAGTGAATGCATTCGTGAGGCTGGTATAAAATTCAGGCTCCTGGTGTAGGAAAGCTGTGTATATTGAGCTGTATTTGGAGAAATCGGTACCTGCAGCTGAGACCATGAGAGCTTGAGGGATGCCCGAGGTGACAGGGGCCGTGCCTGGCCCCAGCGATGCCCGTGGGAGTCAGCAGCAGCCCCTCCTCTGTGCCAGAGAGAAGGGAAATGGTGGGACAAGCCGATAAGCGTTTTCAGCCACGGGATGATGAGGCAGCGCCTTGTGCCTCACCCCGCCTGGGCACTGCCTGCTTGTAGCTGTCACAGACCTGGCAGCGAGTCCCTGAGTCCCTGCCCCGCCGGCCTCACCGGGGGGGCTGTCACACCGCCCCCGCCTCCCCGCCGAGTCGCACACGCCGCCCCTCGCCCCCTCCCCAGCTCCCCGGGCGTCCCGGCGGGGGCCGAGCCGCCGCCCCGTCGTTGCCGCCGCCGAGGCCGGTCCGCCCGCCGCCGCCCCTTCCCTTCCCCCGCCACCGCACATGCCCAGAAGGGCGGGAGCCGCGGCGAGCCCGGGCGCTGCTGTGACAGCGGCGGCGCTTTCCCTTCCGTGGGTGGGTGGGGGCCGCACCGCCCCCTGGCCCGGCCCGGCGCAGACACCGCGCTGGCCGCCCGGTACCCGAGTGCCTTCCCCGCCGCGCCCCGAGCCCGCCGCCGCCGCCGCGGGGCGGGAGGCGGCCATGTCGCTATTGTCTGCGCTGGTGCCCTTGCTCCGGGTGTACTGCATCGGCCTCCGCGTCATCCTGCACCAGCTGCGCCGCCGCTTCCACTCGCGCTGCCGCCCGGCCTCAGGTGAGCACCGCAGCCGGCGCCGCGGGGCGGGGCGGCTCTGGGCCGGGGGCGGCGGCCCCCGCCGCGGAGAGGGGAAAGTTTGCCGAGCCTCCCCCCGCGGGCAGCACCGCGGCCGAGGCCGCGCGGCCCGGCCGGGGACGGCCGGACAGGGTAGGACAGGACAGGGTAGGACAGGACAGGGCAGGGCAAGGCAGGGCAGCCGCGACCTTGGCCGGAGCGCGGGGCGGCCGGGCCGCGCCGCATCCCCCGCAGCGGGGCAGGGGCTAAGGCAGCGCGGCGGCCCCGGCACGGGCGCCGCCGGGCTCCTCCCCCGCTCCCCTGCGCCGGCCGAGCGGGACCC
>JAWMRA010000001.1:80893189-80935114 GCA_035584735.1 Pseudotriccus pelzelni
CCCGCTTCTCCTCTTCCTCTCTTTGGCTCTCTGACGGTGTCGCCTCAGACCTCGGCTCAGAGCCGCGCGAGCTCTCCCTCCCTCTGCCCAGGTAGGTGCTCGGAAGGCAGGTAGCGGCGGGCAGCTCCTGCCGCCGCCGCCCACTGTGCCCCCGCCCCGCCGGGGCGGCTGGGACCGCCGGCCCCGGCCTCCCGTCCCGGCCGCTCCAGGAGGGGAACGAACCGACTGTCACTCGCTGACAGCCTTTAAGCTGACAAGTGAGTGACACTTGCAGTTTTTTCTAAAGGACTCCAAGTTAGTCGTTTGTTTGAGAAGTTAGCTTTTTGCGCTTTTCCGATTTGGATCAACAGTATGTTTAATGCTGACTAGAGCAAACTTTTGAGTTTGCTAGAAAAAACAGCGGTCTCAATTTCCTTCTTCCTCGCATTACTCTTGAAGACTTTAAAATGCTTCTGAGTTTACAAACTTACAGCAAACTACGAGTCCAGACAGATGCGTAGGTTATCATCAGAGACAAGCGTACAACTGCATGCAAGTCTATGCCTTTAACTTCCTCTGTTTAGCAGCCAGTGAGCCTTTGTGGCCCTGTCGATAGTTTTAACCAGAGGAACAGTAAAAAAAGTAGTATTGAGAGGGCCTGAGAGGGCCTAGTATTTGAGAGGGTAGTACTGTTTTGGTGAGGAGTTGAGGCAGGTGGGGAGATTGGTATAGAGAGTATCTGAATTACTGGGGAGGAGATAGGACACCACAAAATAAGAGTATATTTGTGCATCTCATCACATGTGGCATCCTTGGGTAGCATTTTGTCTACTTTTTGTTCATTCTTGATTCTTCTACTGGGATTTCCTTTCTTATTCTCAGAAGACAGCAATAAAACCCCCAAACAAACAAGAGGACACTGGTGACAGAAAAGGCAGATGTGCATACAGTTTGAAGTCATCTGAGCATTTTTCTAGCATTAGTGTTTCTTGGCAGAGCAAAGCTGGGTATTGTGCCTAGGGTGTGTAACACTTTCCAAATCTTTTTTTGAACTACAGAGAAACAGCATGACGAAAATGTGACCCGAGTGTTTTGTTGCAGTCTGCTCTTGGCTACTATTAAAAAAAAGTGTTGAATTTGGAAATGCCGGAGGAAGACAGTGAAGATCCAACCTGGGAAACATCATTTGCCTGAGTAGGACCAGGGAAGATTTGACAGATGTGGAAAGTTTTCTTTGAGCCCTAACTCAGGGTGTCTTTTTCCAATGACAAGTGGTTTCCTCCTCGGCTAGCTGTTCGCATGTGCTTCCCTCTTGGCAGTTACCTGCTGTCTTGCTCCAACTCGCTGTGTCCAGCCATTGCTTAAAAAAAGTGAATCTGCTTGTCAACTGGAACCTTTTTACCCAGATTAACCTTGTTTCCGTAATAACTTCAAAGTAGCGGTGGCAGTGCAACAAAAAGGAAAAGTGTTGTTAGAACAAGCTTGGATCAGTAAACTACAGTTGCTGTAAGAAAACACCAAGTAACTTTTTCAGACCCTGCTCTAGAAAGGTGTGTATGTTTCAAATTTTCTATATATTTTCTACATCTATTCTTACAAGAACAGGCATTTTATTATCAGGGTGCCTTACTGGGAAGAGCCTGGAGTGGCAAAGCAGGGCCGGGAAGGACAGGATGGGGCAGCAGAGCCAACCATGCCTCCAATCCCTGCTCCCTTGGCCACAGTTTCCTCATTGGAGTTCCCACTCTTTGCACGGCAGTGGTGCAGCTCTCCTGTGGAAGGTTTAAAACAGAGGGGTGGCCGGTGGCTCATGCTTGAGCTCTGTGACTGAGTGAGTGAAGGGGTCTGGTGTCTGTGCAGCCATTCTGTCTCTGAATTTTCCAAGAAAAGCTTGCTTTCTTACCTTTGCCAAGAAGAAATGCTCTTGGATTTTCATCCAAGTAAACCAAATTAGTTTAATTTTTCTTTTATTTTTTCTTGACCCTAACTTAAGAATTGCATGCTCTTGGCACATGCGCTTTCACAGGGCTTTTGAAAGTGGCCATCTGTTCTGTCATATCCTCCTGCAGTTTATCTGATTTTTATAGATGGGATTCAAGACAGCTTTTTGTAGAGAGAGGACATTTTAAACTCTGAAATCTAGATTCAGTGCAAAAACTTGGTAATTGTTGTTAGTTGCAAACCAAAAAGCCAGTAATATTCACTATTCAATTGACGTGAAATTCTGATCTTGAAGCTCAGAGAAAGGAATACAGAGCTGGGACGATAGTTGGGGTGCAGTCAGCGATTGTTTTCGCTAACTAAAATCAGTGTGCAGGAAACTGCAGAAATGAAGGGCAACTTAGCTTAAACTTACTTTAAAACATTTTTGCAAGTAGTAAATGCATAAATGGTATAACTGCCAATATGTAGTGCAAACTCTGGTTTGAACAATGGTTTACATGATTAATAATTTCATTAGAAATTATTGCTTGGCTTTCTTTTACAGTCCTTAATCTTAATTAACTGGAGGGGGAAAAAAAAAGCCCTGCATGACTAAAGTTCTTGATATAAACAGCTTTTAAAAAACACATATCTAATCATTGGATTGATAAAAGATAAATTAATGTTAATTGTGACACCAGGATATTACCAGTGGAAATGTGATCACTGAAAGTCATCCTACTGATAACAAAAATCATTCATATAATAAAAATATTCCCTTTTCATATTTTAAAAGCTTCTCAGGGAGTTTATTTGGCATCTTCCTCCTGCATTATCTCTTCTACTGTACATAATTCATTGAAATTTGGTAGGGAAAGCCTAAATGCTAAATGTTTTATAGTAGTTTTGAAGTCTTTTTAGTTAAATTTTGTACCTGTGATGTGTAGAAACCTGACTCCAAAGAAGGTAGTAATGCGGATGAAGTTCAGAAGACCTTAAAGGTGACTCCTGTTCTTCATAAAAGTGATTGAAATTTCATATGTATTTTTTATTTGCCCCAGTTTCTAATTATTCAGTGTCATTCATACCAAGTTTCTTTACAATCTTTACAATTAAATGTACATTAATGGAACATGCATCTTTTAGTTTTGATTCATGTATCGAAGGCTTTTACTTTATATGAATAAACCATAACGAGAGACCAAGCACTTCCTGATCAAAGCTGTGTGAGTTCCAGGCTGTAAATCATCCAGAGGTGGGTAGAGAAGTGACCAGGTAGGACAGATTAATGGCAAGCAAAAATAAAGTTTCGTCTAGCAGTTAAGCCCTCTCCCCCATACACGCACCTGAGAGAGTTATTAAGCTAGTTTCAGAAGTGAGGAAACTATGTGTTGTTTCTCTGCTGACTGAGGCAAGCGTTGTGGACAGCGATACCTGTGGTGTAGGTAAAGAGGGTGCCATCCCTGTGCATGCACAAGGGGGCAGAGCTAAGGTGGAAGGGTGGCTGCACATCCCACATTTCCTCACATTCCCGTGCTTGGTTTCACAATCCAAGCGACTCCTGTATGGGTTTTGAACCAATTTTCTTCGACACTGGGGAAACTGAGCCCTGCCTGATGCAAGGGTAGCATCACTGCCCTCTGTGACACGAACTGTTGCTCGTGTTTCAGTATTTTGGCTCAAGGCCTGACCTGGAGAGGGAAGTCATGAATTTGTGTTAGGAGAATGAGAGGGGTATGAGAAGTGTGAGGAGGCAACACAGCCTGCCCCAGGGACAACAAGGGGTGAGGTGCTAGGGCCAGGAAATCTGCACTCTTCCTCCTCCTCCTGCTGCAGATGAATGTGCTGCAAAGCCAAGAGAGGATCCTCTCTGCAGGCTCTTAGAAACCTCAGCCCCAGTACTGGCTGGTGGTGTTAATCAGCTGCATGGAGGAAGTGAGGGAAACGGCAGCTTCTCTGAAGGTGTACTCTGTTTCATGTGGGTAGGAATCAAGGGAGAAAGGAAGAGGCAGGTTTGTAGCCTGGAGGCTTCAGTGTACACAAGGTTTTTCAGCAAACCATAGTGGGACTATATTTTTTTACCATGGAAAGTTCAGCAGGCTAAAAGAGAGCATTTCCGTCAGCTTTCCTTGTAACAAGCTGAAGCACTTCCCAAAGGCAGCAAGGTGCTTCATTCCCAGTGGATTTCATTCAGGCAGGTACTGGTGTCTTCAGCTTGCCTCAGAGTTGAAGCTGCTGCTGTTCTTGCCAAGACTAGACTGGGAACACTTTCACTGAAAAAGGAAAGGTTTACCTCTTCTTTTAGAAAGATGAGAGGTGTGGGGTTTTTGGTTTGTGTTCATAATGGCAGTTTTACCGTGTAACACTCTAGGAGAGGCAGGGATGATTAGCAGTTTATATTTGAGCTATTATGACAGCTGAAGTGTGGCTTACAGCATTATAATAAAGGCTGTGTTATGCTGGTGTATCCTTAGCTGTGGCAATGCACCTCTGTGCCACTGTTACCAAGTGCCAGATACATCTTAAAACAATGGCAAAGCTGTAACCTACATAAGAATGAAGGGTGGGGTGAGTCTGTAACACTCCCATACTCTAAAATAACTTCTACTTTATCCGTCTGTGATGAACTTTTTATGATCCAAGGTGTGTCATGCTAAGTTTAGATATTAAAAACACATCAACTTTTTTATTGTGGTGCCTTCCTCCTTGCTTTCAGGAAGTGCCAGATAACTGCAGAGGAAACTAAGATTTAGTGAAATGCCATGAACCACTATGCTTCCTTGAGACACGTGGTCATGGATTGAAATGGAGGGATCTAAAAGCAATAATAATATATATTGATATGTCTTGTCAATGCACAATCTGATGCCGAGGTAGGATTACATCATTACACATTGCACCACTTTGTCTTTCAAAATCATCACTTTTTGTAGGATTGCATACCTTGGTGCTCTTGATATGCACGTCTTTGGAATTAGGTAGCATTACCATGTTGAATCAATAGTTTATCCTGGCAGCTTAAAGGCACTGAATGAATCACAGCAGAAGACATGCTAGTAGGCAGAACATTGCCCCTCCCTCAGGAAAAAAACCCAAATGTCTACACCCAGAAGTAAATCTTCAGAACAAATCCAATAAAATGCTTGCCCTGCATCTCTCATTCTGATCCTAAACCAACAGCTGTGTTTAGATAAATATGTTTAGTCTTGGTTAACCTGTCTTTGTTTTTTCATTCAAGACATTCAGAAAATGTTTCTAAATACGACTTATAGTTCAGAGAGAAAACTGTCTTTTCTAGAGAATGTTCATCAGCAGAGAAGCTTGCCCAAATACACTTATTTTTATTTCTATTCCCTTGCAGCAACATGAAAAAGTCAGATTGTTTCTTCCTGCCACCTGAGGATTTCTGGGTTTGGGTGCAGGTACGGCTCCTGAGGAGCAGAGAAGGAGCAATGCCATTGCTTTCAGTCTGCTACTTACGATGTTTCTCTCCTGTTCTCTTCCTCTGGATTTTTGTGGAGAAGATTGTATCCATGTTTAACTGATAGCTTCCTTCTCCTTCCCAGTCCTGGCCAAGGCCCTGGCAAAGACCTTGTTGCTGTCACGGTAGTGTGGAAGAAATGGAGAAGTGTCAGGGTACAGTCATGCTTTGCTGTGACTTGGCTTTTGGGTGTAGTGAAACCAGCTCCAGCTGCTGGCCCTGTGCAGAGACACTGTAGGCCTCAAGCAGTACTTGCATGTGACTGTTTGCACAGGAAGCATTTTCCTGTGCAGATATTGAGGTACAGATTGCCAAGTCTTGCCTTATCGCTACACTCATCTCTAGAGTGTCACCCCCTCCTGACTTCTCTAGCCTTTTGAAGAAAATACAGCAAAATTATTTTCCAGCTGATGTGGATAATAACATTTATTAGTGCTTCCCTGTCTGCTTTTCCTGTGATTATAACGCACTGTTATTCCAGGAACCATGACTGTGAACTAGGAGTTCAGGAGATGGCTTTGATTTCAGAAAGAGAAGGGACAGGAAAGGTGTCAGACGTATACTGTTGATCTGCATGTAGGTTCAAGCTCCTTTTCCTTTTATTTCAGTCAGAAAATATTTTTACATTTCAGAGGAGCATATTAATGCTCTAATTTGCACCACAGATTTTTTAATTTTTTTTTTTTAAAAGCAAAAGCTGGAACAAACAAAGCTTCTTTCAAAATAAACAAGAAAACTTTTGCTCTTTCAGGATCAGGTTTCAATTGAACTAAATGTTAACAGCAAAGTTCAGTAATTCTTAGGCAAGAGGATGTTGATCTAACCCTAATTTAAGAGGCAGGAAAATGCTATAGCAGATGACCAGTTTGTGTGACGGTAATATATCAACTCTGTGGTGGTGGTTACACTTTCTCTATCCAGAATTATGTAATTCCAGAAACAAGATTTATGCAGATCTTGCAGCTCAGTTTCACAGCAGAATGTGATATATTAAAACTCTTCTTAATTTTTGACATTCTGTTGGGCTTCTTGTAGGTCACACTTCCTGCAAATCTCATCTTTAAATTTGCAAATGTAATTAGTAAGGTAGGTTTCTTGATATATTCACAGAAACACTGATTTCACATAGTTGAGTGTGGTCAAACCTGTGCTTTCTCATTGTATCTTTATCTTACTGCCTTTATCAGGTACTCATTAATGAGTGAAGGATCAAAAGGTGGGACGGTGGCCAAGAAGCAATGGAGAATAAAAGTTTAGAAGGTTCCCCATCAGACCTAAAGTTAGTGGCTCACCCAAGAGCAAAGAGTAAAGTGTGGAAGTACTTTGGGTTTGATACCAATGCAGAAGGATGCATATTACAGTGGAAGAAGATCTACTGCCGTATTTGCATGGCACAAATTGCCTATTCAGGAAACACGTCCAACCTTTCCTACCACCTTGAGAAAAATCACCCTGATGAATTCTGTGAGTTTGTGAAAAGTAACACTGAGCAAATGAGGGAAGCCTTTGCCACAGCATTTTCAAAAATCAAACCCGAGTCGTCACAGCAGGTTGTTCAAGATAGCCTCATCATGAAGACCTACCAGAACTACGAAAACAAAAAACATCAGGAACTTACATCTGCAGTCATCAGCTTAATTTGCGAGGGCATGTATCCGGCCTCCATTGTTGATGAACCCACTTTCAAGGCCCTCTTGAGAACAGCAGACCCCAGGTATGAACTTCCGAGCCGGAAGTACTTCTGTACAAAAGCTATTCCCGAAAAGTACAGTGCTATTAGAGAGATTGTGCTGAAAGAGCTCACCGAGGTTCTGTGGTGTGGCATATCCACGGACATGTGGAGGAGCGAAAACCAGAACAGGTCATACGTAACGGTTGCGGTTCACTTTCTCAGCAGTAGTGCTGCCAACTGCCTGGCTGTGAACTCTCGGTGTTTAAAAACGTTTGAAGTGCCAGAGGATAATACTGCAGAGACTATTACACGAGTCCTTTATGAAACGTTCATTGAGTGGGGGATCAATACAAAAGTCTTTGGTGCTACAACAGATTACAGTAAAGACATTGTGAAAGCTTGTTCTCTCCTAGATATTCCCGTACAGATGCCTTGTTTGGGGCACACTTTTAACACAGGAATACAACAAGCTTTTCAGCTGCCCAAACTTTGCAGCCTTCTTGCCAGGTGCCGAAAGCTGGTGGAGTATTTTCAGCAGTCCACGGTCGCAATGTACATGCTGAGTGAGAAGCAGAAGCAGCAGAATATTCTCCACTGCATGCTGGTAAGCGACCGTGTTTCCTGGTGGGGAAGCACTCTCGCTATGCTGCAGCGCCTCAAGGAGCAGCAGTTTGTCATTGCGGCTGTTCTCGTGGAGGACAGCAACAACCACCACCTCATGCTGGAATCCAGTGAGTGGAATACAATTGAAGGGCTGGTGGAGCTGCTGCAGCCTTTCAAGCAGGTTGCGGAGATGATGTCTGCTTCAAAGTACCCAACAATAAGTATGGTGAAGCCACTTCTCCACATGCTTCTGAATACTACCCTGAACATCAAAGAGAATGATTTGAAAGAAATCAGCATGGCAAAGGAGGTGATTGCTAAAGAGTTGTCAACCACCTACCAGCACACACCTGAGATAGACATGTTTCTCAATGTTGCAACTTTCTTGGATCCCCGCTACAAAAAACTGCCTTTTCTTTCAGCCTTTGAGAGGCAGCAGGTGGAAAACAGAGTGGTGGAAGAAGCAAAAAGCCTGCTGGAGAAAGTAAAAGAAAATAGCTTTAGGACTGAAGAGAAATTCTTTACTGTTACAGAAGAACCTCCTATGAAAAAAATCATCATCTCTTCCACTCCTCCTCCAACCAGTGTCATCAACAACATGCTTGCAGAGATCTTCTGCCAGACAGGAGGCGTCGAAGACCAGGAGGAGTGGCATGCTCAAATCGTTGAGGAGTTGAGCAACTTCAAGTCACAAAAGGTCCTCGGCTTGAATGAAGACCCCCTGAAGTGGTGGTCTGATAGACTAGCGCTGTTTCCAGTTTTACCAAAGGTTCTTCAAAAGTACTGGTGTATTTTGGCCACAAGGGTCTTCCCTGAACGCCTTTTTGGTTCTTCTGCTAATGTTGTGAGTGCAAAGAGAAACCGGTTAGCCCCGGCTCATGTGGATGAGCAGATCTTTTTGTATGAAAACAGTCGGAATGGGTCTGAGGCAGAACCAGAGGATGAAGACGAAGGAGAGTGGGGTTTGGAACAGGAACAGATTTTTAATTTAAATGACTCGGTAAACATAAACAACAATTTCTTTAATATTCGAGACAGTGGGTTTGTTTAACAGGACTGCAGCGGTACATTTAATAACAAAGAAAAAAGTATTTGTCTTAAGTTACCAAAAATACTTCTGTTTTATGCTATGATGCTGTAAATATTGAACAGTTGTAACAAACTTGATTTAGCTTCCATTGTCTGTGTTTTTCCTGCTGTCTTAAAACATGAATGACTTGTGATTAAACAGCACTGAAATGAGTGAGGAAATAAATTCTGCAAAGACCATGATTTCTGACTGTGGCCCAGATTTCAGAAAGCACTTACTCATGTGCTTCCTTTCCACTTGCTTCAGTGGGAATCAAACACATGCTTATTTGCTTTCTATCATAAAAATATTTTCCTGAATTAGGACCCTGAGCAAGGGAGTTTTCAAGATTTATGCCTCCATTTGTAAATCCTGTGTGACTCAGGATGCTAGCTTTAAATTTTGGATTTTAAACATTTTTAAAATCTATAAATCTGAGCAGTGACTATTTTTAGAGTATATTGATGCTATGGAATGAAAAAAGATCTTGAGCCTGATTTTTCACTACCTCATGTCTTAGGCCTGGTCTATGCTACAAAAGTTCAGCTGGTATAATTCTGTTGATTAAGGGACTGATCTATTATTATTTTAACTGATACTGTGCTGGCATAGGCTGTAGTGTAGATGCATTTATACTAGGATAATTTATTTTCCTTTCCAGTGTGGTGTAAATGTTATAAACACTTCTAAACTGGTATTGATGTGTCCACATTAGGTCAGTTTTACCATTTAACAACAGCAGCTAAATGGCAAAACTGTGGGGGTTTTTTGTTTGTTTTGTGTCTAAGCAAGCCGTGATTGTAGTCTCCTTTGCTTTTACTAAGTGTGAGATTGAGGCAGTGTTGTGTTACCTGTGCCTCCTGCAGATGCTGTGGCTCATCCACATGGTGCAAAGCAGGCAAGGCATCAGGCAACGGAGGGAGAGAGGGAAGGAGAGGGCGGGGAGATGTCTACAGACCACGAGTCTAACAGTTTGTCTATGTTGCAAAATCCTTAACCTCTTAATTTAATGGGGACTTCGCCCAGGGTAGCTAGAAAATTTTGTTGGCCAGAAAAGCAAAATAAAAAGCTTTAATATTATGTAAATATATTTAAAAGAAGGGGACCCCTCCATTTCCTCACATGTATTTAGTGAGTCCTTAAAATTGTTTCTTACTCTGTTAGCACTTAAAACCTTTTTTTTCTCCTGTCTCTTTTTGATTCAGTTTGTAGAGTGGACTTTAGTCCCACACAGTCTAATGTTTGAATATGTTTTCTGATTAGCTGTGTATTGTAATTGCTCCCTTTGTGTCTCTAAGCATCAGTGTTTTAAGCCCTTTTGGGAACTTGGCAAACAAGAAAAATGAAAGGAAACCAACCTGAAATCCCACATCTCTTATGAAATACTGCAGGTCATAAACAAAATTAGAGTTCACACTAGACACAGAGTAGGATGCATCCAGCTTTTTTCCCTGAGGTGCAGTGGAGGACTCCTGGCATTTTCCACTTACAGTCAAGGTTTGCTTGGGGTTTTATTTCTGTTACTGGTGTATCACCTTTCCTCACCTCAGTGTTAGTCTACAACTATGTTGAGCACAATCTTTCTGGAGAGAGGTCTGTTGAAGACTGTCTGTTGCTGTTCTGGAGGAAGAAAGTTAAGTATTTTTTAATCATGGTGGCAGCCATGGACGTTTGGTTGTAAAAAGGGCACAGGCAACAGGAACGTACAAAAATGAGAATCGCAGTGGAATTGAATATATTGCCAAGCTGTTTAGGTTTAATAGTTCTTGGAAGCTTGAGGCCTCTGTGTTCTTTTTAGGTGCTGGGCAGGTGGGTGGGGAGGAAGAGCAGCTGTTAGAGTGAAGGAACAGTGAAGTAATAGCAAACTACATGGCATGTTTAAGCCCAGAAGTAATGCGTTTAGCAGGTGGTGTGGCTGCAAACTGATTTGCACTTGTACAAGTACCCACACTGTGCATCCTGTTGAACATTGCTGCTCTACATGTCCACTGAAGAGGTGCATGTGATTGCCCAAGGTGCAAAACGCAGGCTTGGCCTGAAACTCCCACAGGTGTGTAGGCCTATCTGTGAGGTCGGCAAAATCCAAGTACAGAAGGGAGCAAGATACCTGAGCTCCTGTGACACCCCAGCAGCCTGCCAGGAAGACCTCTTGGTTTTAATGTCCACTGAGAACCAGCTGCTCTTGCTTGCTTCACCTCCACTGCTACCACCACTGCTAGCCCTCGAGTTACTGCGCAGATGCTAGTGCAAGGTGTGTGAATGCTTCCTTACATGAGCATAACGCAAAGCCGTGCTCTCCCAGCCAAGGCAGAACCCAGAGCACCACTCCCCTGGTCTGCACTTGGCCTACCCCTCTTGGCAGCATTGTTTCCATCTCGTCCTCCTAGGGCTAAATGTATTCAGTGACTCTTGCGAGCAGTTTTACTGAGATCAGTGCAATGCACTACTCTCTTCCTTCCAGCTTCTTTTTATTTTTTGGTATCCAAAATAAAATTGTAGTCAGTTCAATTGATGTGTCTCAGCATTCTTTTAAAAAAAAAGAGGAAGAAAACGAAGAAAAAAAAAAAAAAGAGCAAAACCATTGTTAGTCCTACCCATTGTCTGTGAGATTTTTATTTAATGTTCTAAGCCTGGAATATTGTTAAATAAATGAGAAAAATAAGTTAGTTACTAGATTATTTGTCTGATGTGTGTTCATATCTGCAGCACTTTATGACTTTGAACTCTATCGCAACAGGGGAAAGTTATATTCTGAGGATTTGAAGCTATGCATTTATTTTCTTTTTGATCTTGTAAGTTATTTTTTAAAAATGCTGTACAAATCTTTTGGATTAAAAAAAAATGAGGATGAAAAATGTTGAAAGTTTAGATGGTTTCTCTCGCTTAAATATGTGTGGTGTTTTTCATTTATCAACGTAATTTTCTGTTGTTTATTTGGGTGGAGAACCAAAATTGAAATATTGCTACAACTTGAGTTAAACCCTGGTGTTACTGCCAAGGGTGGGCCCAGAACACATTTCCAAACAACTCTATTAAGTCAACTTTATGTTTGTGTTTCTTGACAGCTACTTTGAATCCACAGCCTAATGTTTCCTTTTCTCTTTGGTACAGCTGACACATCTTTTTGGAGGGGCAATAGAGGAACAAGCTTCAGTTTTTGAGTGCTTTCATGCTGGAAAAGTGAATTTTTGAACAGGCTCTCAAAGTAGGTACTTAATGTCAAAAGAAGATGAAATGCCTTTTGTCACCAACTAAGTATTGCCAATTCAGGATTAAAATTAATTGGGCCTAGGTGAGGTTTCTTGGGGTAGCAGCATAACTAAAGGGAGTTTTGTCAGTCTGACCAACCTCTGCACACATTTCACCTCTCTCTGCCGTCAAAGATTATAGGAAGAAAAAAGGAAAAGCCTGAATCAAACAAGTTGAAAAGGTGAATTATTCCAGCAAACCGTGTCTGAGATGCTTTGGTTTAAATGAAGGCAATAAAGTTCTGCATTATCTATGGAAAGGGTGTATTATTTTAAGTTTCGATTGCAGCAGTGTATTAGATTAATTTGAAGGGTTTTCTTTAATTTGTGTCATGGTGTCCAATTATCTTTACAGGAGCATTTTTTATACAGGCAGGAATATTAAAAGCAAAAGGAACACAAATTGGTTATTTGTAATATTTTATAGGCCTTCTGAAAACTTGAAGTGACATGCAGTTCTTGATTTTGTCCTTTTTGCTTGACAGCTTAATAAGAAGGGGCTGCCTGGGGACATTTTTCTGAAAGAGGGGAAGTATATGGGTACAAGCACAGAAGTAGTGTATTTTACGTATTCCATGACAACTGGATAAAGGAAACTTTATACTGGAAAATTTGCATTTTAGTCATTGCACACCCTTCTCCTTTCAGTAGTCTCCATTTCCAAGTGCCCTTCTCAGAGGATGATGTCTTTCTGAAGATCTGGTGATCCCAGTTCTGGTGGTGCAGTGCTGTCTAGTCTAGGCTGTCTTTTTGACTCTACTGAGAAGAGTCTCCTGGTCTCCAGGAGTGGAGTCTCCTGGCCACAAAAGTTTTGTGGCTTTTTTCTTTTTTTTTTTTCTAGGAGAAGACTATGGACTGTCTTACTGTATCTCCTCCAAATTAATATTCTGCTAAATTCAAGACAATTTTTATTTTTAGTGGATGCAGGGAAATTACAGAAATTGATTTTGCTTTTCCACTAATATTAGTTGGTGCACTACAGAGAACTTAAAGATACAGCATAATTTTATATCTGCCTTAAAAGCATACCAGTAAAGCATGTCTAATGACTTGATACTGTTTAAGCTAGAATTTCAAAACATCCTTACAGTTGCTGTTTATAGTGCTGACATTTTACATAGAAAAACATTTCCTTTAAATTGAATGATAAAAATCAATTAAATAGATTTTTACTGCTTTTGCAGTTGTTTTCAGTGCCCTTGAAGTTGGGTTAAAATGCCACAAGAGAATTTACTTTGGTATTAAAAAAAGCTGGGAAAAATAAAAAATAACCCCCTGTCTTTTGGCTTACCCTGTTTTTTAAAAACTAGTGATAAAATTTGATTTATATCTTTTTAAAAATTCAGAGGCTGTTGCAGCAACTATTTCTAAATGAGAGTCCCTTCGAACTCTGAAATGTTAAAATATTAAGATTTTTGAGCATTTATATTGACATTTTCACACTGAGTGGTATTATAGATTTCCCTTGCTGCCTAAAGAAAAGGTTAGTGTTCACAGAAGTGATGCTGCCATCTGCAGTGCTTTGAAATGCTGATCAGATGTATGTTTTTTTCAGAGATGTTGGGAAGACTGTTACCTGCTGCACGCTGTGCTGGTTTACTTGCATTACACTTACTACTTATTTCCAGTGACTTGAGTTTGCCAAATCCTCTGTCCTGTCTCCTCTCCCTGGCCCTGTGTGGGCAGTGCCAGGTGGGAGCAGAAGGGAGGAAAAGCCCAGCTCCCTGGTGTTTCTTCTGTGACAGAGAGACTGTTCTTTGAGAGTGGATAAACTCAGTTTAAAATTAGTTTAAACTAAGTTCTTACTCCAGTCCACTGAGGCTACAGTACCTGTGCCATGGTGTGAAAAGGCAGAGCCAGTGATTCCTCTCTCCACGGTGATGTACACTTGGACACATTGCTCAGTTGGACCAAAATTGCCTATGTAAGGGGGAAGATGCTGGGGAATTGAGCTCAGCGCAGCTAGGAAACTATCCTGAGAGTCAAAAGCATAATGACCAGTAGCATAGAATAAGCAGTAGTAGAATAAAGTTATTTTTAAAAAGGTTATTTCTTTCATTACATACAGTTTTGTGTCTATTCATTAGGAATGAGAAATTTGTCTTTTATTTTTCCAATGGATAGTGCCTTGCTTTTAAATTTGAGACATTTTGTGTCTCTGTTTATCACTGTCTTTATAGACACTGCTGTTGAAAGGATTTCATTCTCCCTTTTTTCATTTTTCCTTTTTTTGTGTACTTTTTTTCTCGTGAGTCATCAGTGAGGTTTACAGTGATAGGAATTTGCAGTCATAGCAAGGAAGATGTCAAGTCAGCATCAGGAAAGCTCATGCCAGAAACATCCCATCCCATCCCATGTCATAAATGCTGTTCTCCAAGGGAAACCTTCATCTTTTCAACCACAACCTTGTGATGTGTGTGTGAATCTTCATCTTCTCAAAAATGGCTTTCTGATGTGTGTGAGAGAGAGAGAAAAATAAAGTGGTTTTGCAAACAATGCGTAGTTCTGATTTATGGGTAGTAGTGCAGTTTGGTGTGAGTTTGTGCTCTGGGAGGCACTCGGTAGTTTGACACCAAATTGTAGTTTTTTGATCATGCAGAAGAACTTATATGAGCAGATGGAATTTAACAACAGTTAGATGTGAAAAATGTAATTGTTTTATTGATGGGAACAGGTGAGAAGTGGGTCTGTCTAGGGAAAACACTGAAATTTTACCAAGACCCGCCAGTTCCTGTCTGAAATGCTGATCGCACTTAAAAATAATAAATTACTAACCTTCCTGTAATCTGACATTTTAGAACTCTCTAAAAAACCTTTTGGTGTTTCCATGCTGCTGTCAGTGAGCTCTGTTATCTTCAAAACCCTGCACTCCCAAATGGCCAGTGAGGAATTTTCAGCAATAAGACATCGGGGAAGAAGGGAGCTGCAAGCTCTTACTGTGGCCTGTCCTCTAGTGTGTGTAAATCTAAAGGGGCTTTTCCTGAATGATATTTTGGCACATTCATCTACTGTAGATAAACATGCAGATGCAATTGCCACTGATCATAAATCTGCTAGTTTCCAAGGGAGTGAGTGTTGTGGTGAGAAAGCCAGTCTTGTGGATGAGTGGAGCCTTCCGTGTGCAGTGTGTGTCTCTTCTAGTCCCTAATTCTAAGCCCCACTTTATTTCTTGGACAGGGAGTAAGTCCATTGGCACTGGTCACTGCTGTGTTCTCTGCTGTGTGGCTCTTGGATTCAAAGTGTAAGACTAGGAGAATATGACCTGTGTGCTTTCAAGGCATGGTGAAAGTAGGCAGAAGTTTACTTGTGCTGTACACGATTTGCTGAGTGGTTTTCATGACCAATGGATTGAGGATGATCTGAAGCTTACCCCGTGGTGTTGTGAATGCAGGACTGGCGTTGCTGCTGGGAGATTTCCGCATGCCTGGTCAGAGAAATGAAGTGAGAAAATCACAGCCTTGTGCATGGTGTCTCTGAAGGTATGATGCAATTCCCAGGTGAACTTAAAGCACTCCCATAAACTAGTTCTGCTGTAGTCTTTCAAACAGATTAACCACATTGTTCATGCCCTGCCCATGCCACCCCACCTTCCCTTCATCGATGTTCACAAAGATCTCACAGTTCTTTTTGGAGATATAAATTCAGAGGTAATACATGACACTATTTGTCAGTTGTTAAGACCATTGCATATGCTTTTTGTGCCTTTTTTGGCAATGCTTATTAGAGCTGATGGAAGATAAAATTCTTTCACTCAGAGACACCTCTTCCTGCAGCGAGGCGATCAGCTCAGTCTGCAGCATTGGTCTCTTGGCTGCACTTCTGCCCTTTCTCTAGGACTGTTTAGGAAAGTTGCTGCGCTTTGGAGAGGGAAAAACAGATTCCTCCAGAGTGTTTTCCATGTGTTTTTGTGTTGCTGGGGCTGCTTTCTGGTCTGCACATGCCTGAAGGAAAGGGATGGGCCAGGGCTTTTCCCCTGATGCTGCTACTTCCCTGGGTTGGTCAGCTGACCTGAAAAGAAGATTGTGCAGAAGGTGACACAGCTGGGTGATGTTTGCAAACACTTAGATGACATAATGATTCATTCATTTTATATTTATTTTTAGACTAAGATTAAAGCAATACAACACATGGCCTAAAAAGGAGCCTGCAGACCCTCTGCACTAACTCCTTAATTAGCTGTCCAAATATAGATTTAGGGACTTAATCTCTAAAAGCGACCCATTTTGCATGCTCTGCCTTCAGAACCACTAGAAATGCTGGCATCACAAGTGTGTCTCTTTAAATATCTTTAAATAGTAGTATTTTGAGGTGGGCTGTGTATGTGATGCTTTTTTAAATGCAAACCACAACTTTTCGGTTTCTATATATCCATTTTGTCTTCCGTTGTGCTTCAAAGGTTAGTATCTGTAGAATCATTCTGTCTAAAATGAGTTATTTTAAGACTTGACCTCCCAAATACAGGTAGGTTTCAAAAGCAGGAGGAGTATTTCCCCCCACAACTCATAAGCTGAAAGTTTAAATTATTCTGTTTTTGAAGGTGGCAATTGCAAATGCATTCTACCAAAGTATAGGAGAATGTGAAGTGTAAATAATTAAATTTTTAGGTGAAATTCTGAGTAAAAGGCTTAAACGTAAGCATCTCATTTTCTTCCATTATCTGCATTGTAGCAAGATGGACATGGACCTGTGGTATTCTAGTGAGTGTGCAAGTGAAGGAAAAGCTTTCTTTTATTTAGTCATTACTCTGCTTGTGAGGATGTTTCTGTTTAGGTGATTTAGTCGCAACAAGCATAAAATCAACGATATCAGCAGATGTGAATGAGCATTTGTATTGCTTGGTCCTTCCTTCTTTGAAAACAGGAACTTGTTCTCCCTTTTTAATGTAGAATGAAGGAAAGAAGGCAAGTAGGTGTCCATTGTTATAGGTGGAAGGTTGGGTGTTTGCTTTGTGCTCATGCAGCTGAAGCATGATGAATTTCAGATCCAGATGATGGATTGTGTTTGTGCAAGTAGGGCATTTGAGTCTAAAGATGGGCAGATGACATCTTTGCAAAGGATATGTGGTCTTTGCTTTCAAGTTCAGCGCTATGCCTGTTAAGTGTGATGCTTAACCCTGAGCATTAGCTGGTTGTGCAAATAGGAGCTTCTGCAGTCACTCAGTGTCCTGTGTTTTTGGGGCTGTTTGGAGCAAGATCTGTTTCAGTCATAGAGTAAACTCTGTTAGCATTAACATCTCTTGCTAATGATGAGGTGCTGCAACTCAAGAAAATGAGCTAGAAAATGTAACTGTTCCTTTACATCCTAAAAAGAGTTATTTAACCCAAATTCCGCTCAGCCACACTTCAGCTGAATGCGCTGGAGGCTGTAGAAACTCAACTAAGGAATATAAGAGCTCAACTGACAGGGCAGTTGGGTGGATGAAGGTCTTGAGTCACGCAGGACCTGGTGCGGACTCCACCATGAGGCTGCCTGCGTGGGACAAGTTGCACAACCAGAAGTCTTGTTTGATTAATATGTGAGTGCTGAAGCAGCCTTGTAATGTTTTGCAAGGCCAGAAGGCAGGAGGAAGAATCCATGGACCCCATGATGTTATTTTTGGAGATGTTTTTGTAGTACGTAAGTAATATGTCAGTTTGCTTAGACCATGCAGATACTGCCCCACCACAAATGCTTTACCTGGGGCTCTCCTGTGCAGTGATGGAGTAGTGTTGGGAAGTTACGTGTGCCCTGACATGTAGTTCTTGATTCAACTCAGTCATGTTAAAGTTTTTAATGCTTTGAACAAATGTGTTCTAAGGAAATATTTTGATATCTGTGTCACTAAGATTATGTGCCTTGCCTTACAGACAGGGCAAGGTTCAAGATTTGTGCAGTTATGGAGTAAAAATGTACACACATGCAGTCCCCTCTTGGTCTTTTCAGAAACTATTGCTTGCCAGTTTCAAGCTTCCCATCCTTAAGTTTCTAAATTACAGATGTCATTACAGAGAGACTGATTTTGTGTTTGTGGCTTTATCATATTGTATCAATTACTGCATTAAAACTGCAGATATGGTGGAATATAGCAAGGTTCAAATGGGCATATTGACAGCAAGGAAAAAAGATGTTTGACAGCTACAATTCCTGAAGCAAATAACCATAAAAGCAGTGAAGTTTTGCTTCATATCAGAATTGCTTTCAAGAAAATGCAAGTGAAATAGTTTTGTAAAAAATTATGACATTTGTTTTCTCCTCACCGTATTTGTGCTCTGATAGGAGGCATTTGATAACTTTCACAGAAAATTCATTGGTCAAGAAAACTACATCCCCCATCCTACCCAAAACACCCTCGGAGTTGTGTAAAGCTGAGTAACAGTGCTTGGCTCTGATACACTTCTGCTTTTTGTAGTGTGCTTGTTTTCTGCCAGAGTATGCTTTCTGGGACATGGTCATTTGGCCATCTGAAGAAGTGCCTAACCATGATTGCTAACATTGCTCAATATTTTAAATTATCCTGTAGAGAAAAAACAAAAAAAGGAAAATTGGACCTAAAAAAATGTACCGAACTTGTTTCTGAAGAAGGATCTTGAGGGAACAGTTAAAACATTTTTTTTTTGACTTGTTGGCACACTGGTAATATGGTTGATGTAACTAAACACCCTTTCGACTCTATGAGGAAATAGTCACCTTGATAAGCTTTGCACCGAGTTACCCTCTGTGATATGAGCTTCACTAGCATGAGAAAACGAGGTCACAGCAAAGGAAAGCAAAGCTTGGTCACCTCCTGACCTTGCATCTCACACTGGGTTTCTCATGTGTACAAACCAGGAACTGAAGTTAACGAGCCTTATGAGTGTTCAATGAGTTTGAGATCAAGTTTTTAACCTGCTATGCTGCAAGCAAGGGTTTGATTGCCACCTCCAGCTGCCTGGGTGTATTGTGCTGCATCATGAGGGGGGTAATGCTCTGTGTTAGACATTTGTACCAAAATAGTTGATATTAGGGCCCATAGGTTGTGTTCTTTACAAAGCCAACCCAGAAGTTATTCTCTGTTCTAGAAAGGTTATTTATAAAACAGAAATAGGTAGTTCTGTATAACAGTATTTTACAAACATGTCAAGATGTCCCAGCTAAGGAAATTACACATGAGTTGGCATCAGACCTCATTTTTAAAAAAAAGTTCAGTGGTACCATTGCAAGTGGCTTATAAAGGCTGCAACAGTCTATGTATTACACAGAATGAAAGGACTTAGGAAACAAAACACTACTGGCAGTACACTTTCTGCAAACCAGGACTGACACAGTGAAGAGATGACCTTGTAATTTTTTACTGAATGTATCCCAGTGAACAGAGTGCCTGCAGAGGAGTAAGTGCTGGCTTTCTGGCGGTTGGATATAACCTCTATAACTGGAAATGGAACATTTGTGCTATGAAATGCTTCTTAACAGCTGATATACAAGGACTTCTTGGACATATTTTTCCAAAATAACATGAATAAAGTCATCCAGTTGAATACAGATATCATCTAATATGCCTGTTGGAGTGCTTTGATGCTAATTAATACCACCATCTATATGCCAGTTTTACTTGTGCGTTCCTAACTGGAGTCGCTGCATTGCAGGGTATAAGATTTTAACATTAAATAGTCTGCTGAAAATTAGTAGGAAAAAGGTCAAGGAATGCAAAATCCATGTTCTCTCGATGATGCTGTACTTCCTAATTATATGATACAGATATTTAAAGAGCAACTAATTTGAGTCAGAGGCAAGTTTCGAGAGCTGCAGATGCTGCCATTAGTAGTGCCTAGTAGGCGCTAGCAGAGTTCTTTGCACTTGGTTATAGACATGTCTTCTTCCTGTAGTTTCTCATGGGTTCTTTTTTGCAATCAGTCTGTTAAAGTCATCATGTGTAATCATCCAGCACTCCAAAGAGGACAGAGATATTTGAAGATACAAGGAAGAGGATTGTAAACCAATAAAATAGATGGGCAACATTGAGGCCTGGATTTTGTCTTGAGTATTGGCCTGTTAGGGTTATTCTACAGTGGCATATTGTCTTACTTGTTTATGCACTAATACAGTGACCTCTATTGGGATTTTTGTGGTTGAGCATAACTTCTATCCATCTCTTTCACGTCCATTTTTAGAATGATTTCTTTTTTCAATACTTGCCCATTATTACTAGTCATACAGTATTCTAGTGAGGCACAAGTGAAAACCATGATTTTTTTTCCCCCCAGTCTTCTAATCCAATTATTAGGGTATTAATTTTCTTCCTTAAAAGAAGAAAAAACATATACATATCCTCATATGTTTACAGAAAATGAATGTAATTTAGCCATGAGATCCATTGTTTTTCAGTTCAGATTCTTCCAAGCTGCAACACTTGGCTGTAAAGGACAAAGTCATCTTTACACGTGCGGTCTGGCTGACAGCCGGCATGGGGGCTGTGGCGACAGAGACTAAGGCTGGGAGCCACCGTGGTGGCTCAGTGGGCGGCATGTGGCTGGTGCGGCTGTTCTCCTGGCAGGCTTCTGCAGGCATGATGTGTTCCTTGCAAGTGCATCGGGGTCTGTGTCAGAATTGGTTTGCAGAGTGCTCCTCTGGCTTGGCCGGTCCCAGTTCGGAGGGGGAGATACCGGGACCTCTTCTTCCTGCTCAGTCCCTGATGTGCACAACTGCAAAAGGGCAGGGTAAACAGAGGGCTGGCAAAGTGCCCGTGCTCCCTGGAGAAACATCACTGCTGTCACAGGAGTGTAGGTGGTATGAGCCTGGTGAGTTGTTCTGGAAGTCCCTCTTTGTATTGACAGCACTCCTGTCTGCCTCGGGTTCGACTGCAACTACTGTTTTTATGGTTGAACACTTGTCTTCTCCAGGGTAAACGTGTGTGGGGCTGGCTGTGCTGGTGTACTGCCATGCTGGGCAAAGCACTCCCCTGCAAAGGTACCACACGGATTAGCAGGGCAGCACTCACTGAACATAGCATTGTCAGTAAAACAATGTCTTCTGTTTCCCCAGGCAAAGCAGGGAATTCTGTTAACTGTGTCTGGAGCAGAGTGTGGGCTCTTGCCAGTACAGCAGAGCTGGTCACACACTGCATGAGGAGACAGATGTGGTGGCAAGATGTCCTAGTGCGCCTTGGGAGGGAGGGAGTATTAAGGCCAAAATGAAGGTGGTGTAATCCTCAGCACTGCTGGATTTTCTGTATGGAAAGCTGCAAAGTTTCAAATGCAATAACGAAATGCTGATGTAAGGGCTGCAGTAGCTAGCTGCTGGTGCAGCTTACACAGTTTTTTTCCCTGCAAGAAGCTGTGCACCTTTTGCCTTCTGCATCACCAAGATTTCTTTTTTATTGAGAAGTCCTAACTGATGGCAAAGCCCCACTGGAGGACTTAGTGTGAGTGGGCTGGCAGTTTACACCATGTGTTACAGGGAGTTAATGGAGATGTAAGGCTAGAGTCCTTCAAATCATCTAAAAGTCAGTGCACACTGTAAGGCATGTGTTTGAATTTCCTTGTATATTCATGGAAAAAGCCATAGAGAAAGAAATATTAGAGAAGAGACCTGCCAAACAAGCCAGTGCAAGCTCTTGGGCCTTTATTCCTCGAGCTCTTTTTAAGCTCCCCTTGATGTTTAAGTTGCTAAATTCCTTTATGCTTTTCAAAAAGAAAGCTTCATTCAAATGATTTAAGTGATTTAGCGTCCAACAGAAATTAAACGTAAGTGTAACTTTTTGCTGTTTAACATGAGGTGTAATAAGAGTGCTGTGTATAGTCAATAGCTGTCTGGGGACTTAGAATCATAGATTCATTTAGATTGGAAAGGACCTCTGAGATCATCAAGTCCAACCATTAACCCAGCATCACCATGTTCACCACTAAACCATGTTCCCAAGTGCCACATGCACATGGTTTTTGAACGCTTCCGGGAATGGTGATTCCATCACTTTTCAGGGCATCCTGTTCCAATGCCTGACCACCAATTCAGTGAAGAAATTGTTCCTAATATCTAATCTAGACCTCCCCAGGCACAACATGAGGCCATTTCCTCTGGTTCTGTCACTGGTTACCTGGCTAGGCAAGGTCCATCCTTTGAGAGATGGCTCCAGATATATCAGCTTTCCTAGAAGTTAATTATCAGCTTGGCATGATGAAAGTGAGATCATAAGGTCTGTTACAATAAACAAAGTTTTGGGGGTTTTTTGTTGTTTTTTTTTTTCCTCAAAGAAGAGAAAGGACTCGTGCCTTGAAAGAATATCTCACATCAAATTGGCTGTTGCAGAGCCATATTTGAGCTATATCATCTGGTCAGGTGGAACAAAAAGCAGGTGTGAAGTCTGTGCTAGCACTGATGCCTGAAGAGTGCTGATAGTTCTGTCTGATGTCCTGAGAAGGACTGACAGGGTGCACTGTGATTTATCAGCCTGTTTAAGCACTTGGTAGAAGAGTGAAGTTGTAACTGGCTGTGCAGAAGGGCAGTGCAGTCCCTGCAGGTGTCACCTCCCTTTTTAGGAGCAGGATGGTTGGAAGGTGTTGGGCAACAAAGATGCGTGTTTCTGTATGAATGGAGCTAATCTCTCATAATTTTGGCAAGCTATTAATAGAAGATAATTAAATGTAGGAATGAAAATAGGATGTTTGTGTCATATTCCTGGAGCATTATCAATAGTGGAACTTGTTTTGTGAGTAGTTGTGCATTTCTCCAGAGGAGTGTGTCATGCTCTCTAATTGAAATATTAATAGCAGCTAATGACACTGTGGAATGATGGCCTCTTAAATGGAGACATACTGTAAGAGCTTTTAATTTGTGTGGTAAATGCATATTAAAAATCTTTGACAATTCTGATGAAGAGCAATTATAGAGCATGAATAGTAGCTGCTCTTTTAAGTTAACCAATTTCCTGAATCTCATGAATCTGCATTAGATTAATGGCCTATAAAATTTCATTCAAAAATAAGTTTTTACCGGAAGAATAAAAACATCTAATTTAAAACAAAACAAAACAAAACAAAAACTTTCAAAACAGTTAGCTGCATCTATTGCAAAACAATTACTTTCCTGTGAAAACTTTGGTGCAAATTTTATGAGGAACAAGAAAGACGAAAACTGAAAGAAAATCTGTGCGTGTGAGATCACTTCAGCATGTGCTAAGAAAGAGGAGCTTGAAAAGAAATCAGTCTTTTCCTAAGAAAGAACTGTCATGAGAGAATTAGGAAATTATATATAGTACAGTCAAGACCTTTCTGTAGTCACACATTCATACTCCATTTGAAACCCCTGACCTACTTGTGTTATCCAAGAAGAGAAAAATGAATAAAATTCCGTATTTGGAAAACAAATGTTGTATCTGTCTTGAAAACAAAACACGTGCATGCCCTTTGTACTTTCTCATTCCAAGTTAGAATTGATTTTTAAGTAATTCTTTGTACAAAATCCAGCTCTGTCCAGAGGCTCAGGGGGCTTCATTGCAGCTCCTATCTTTAAAAAAATATAAACTAAAAAGCCCCACAGAGTTATCTTCCATCACAAATTGTTGCTACTGGAGGCTGGTTGGTGGCCCTGGGAAGTGGCATGTGGCAGTGGAGGGTTAAGCAGCCCAGAGGCCTGTGCAGCTGGGGTATGAAGCTCAGGCACCGCCCTGCACAGGGCAGCACCTTGTAGCGCTGTGCAGCCCTGTGAGTGTCTGCCTTGTTGACATGCTGTTCCATGGGGCCACTTCCTTGGGGCCACTGCTTTGGGCCCTATACTCAGAGATAGATGGGCACCTATATGAGTGATAATCTGTGGACCAGCTTTTACCACTGTCCAGACTCTTCAACAGGTGCAGGCAAGCTGAAGAAATAAATGTGCTAACCAGAGGCTGGTTTGAATGATGTGGAAGTAGGGCAGAGAGGGAGAGGAAGGGATGTTGAGACTATTTTGCATGTTTTTATTAAGCCAGTAGCATCTGAGGTTAATCTCACATTAATGTGGACTCTGTAATGACTTCTGATCATTAGTCGCTTCAAAAAATTTTAATCACATGGAAATGTCCTTTTTAACATTTTGTATTTTAATTAATTGCAGGTATCTCAGGGAAACTTTTAGTACTGATTGGTTTATGTGCTATGTTTCCTGTTAACTAGATTTTTCCCAATAATCTCTAATCACCTTGTACCTCTCTTCCTGATTCTAATTACCAAAGCTTTGTATATGATAACAAGCACTTCAGTTCACAAGTGATTGCACAGTTTTCTGAAGTGAACTACTCCAGAAACTTTCAATTACCTTTTAAGTTTTGTATACCATCTCGTGATTTCTGTTTACTTATTTACATCTGATGGAAACACTGTCACACTGAAGCCACGGGAATCAAAGGGGACTGTTTGAGTGGCAGCAGAGCATTTTGTTGGCTGGAAGAGGCAGATCTGAATGTGACCTTCAGCTGAATGCTCTTAAGCTTGATTGTGATATGGAAATTACATTCTCTGTCTTTGTGAGGAGAGAAGATGCAGTTTAAACTACTCTTAGTGATCTTACCAACATTCTTTCTTCCCCCCCCACACTCCCATTCCTGTAATCTAATATAGTAAGGGAATGTTTAAAGAATTGACTTTCCCAATTTATTGGTGCCCAGCTCTATCTCTCCATCTACACTGTGAGCAAGATGGAATGATTAATTCACTGTTTTAATAGCATGTGGCCAGATTAAGTGGTGTTGGAATTCATAAGCAGTAAAAGTTGAAGCTCTAAAGACGATATTGAGGACTGTGATACAATATATCCTGTATTGTCTAGGAATATGATGATAGTGTCAGTATTGTCTTGAAAATCAAAAATAAAATATTTGGTCTTTTGAAAAGTATAGATCATAGTCCAAAGTATACATTGTTTTCTGTTGTCTTTCTAATTCCTCTTGGGAGATGCTAAATAGCAAGCAGCAGTATTTCTTTTTGGTTTGGATTTCCAGTTTGATCATAAGTATATCAGTCTTTCCAGTTTGACAAGTTTGATCTCTTTGAAGCAAAGAGATTACTCTTTGCTTCAGTTTCTGTGTATGAAAGTTCTCATGAATCATAGAATTATCAAATCGCCATGCTACTGCTCACTTGCTCCTCTCCACCCCTCCTCCCCCCCTCCCTCCCCTCCCTCTTGTGGTGGGATGGAGAGAATTGGAGGCCCAAAAGGTAAAGATCATGGGTTGGTATAAGGCCAATTTACTGGAAACAGCAATGACATAAGAAAATGAATAGTAACAGCAATGACAGAAGGTACAAGAAAAGAAATGTTATTGCCCACTGCGGAAACCCCCGACTGTAGACAATACCCGACATCTGCCTCCAGCTTGGAAGTGGGGCCACTCTGGCTCTCCCTCTGCCTTGCTTATTTGACCAGAAGGAAACCCCTCTTGTCAGAAGAGATTCTCTTCTTCTGCCCCAGCAATGATGTTAGGTGATGATTAGAATAACTTCCACGTCCTAGCCATACCCCCTCCTGGCTACTGCAAAAATCAACCCCGTCCTGGCTGGAACCAGGACACCACCAGCAAACTATGTCTCTAAGTGCCACATCTACACATCTTTTAAAAAGCTCCATGGATGGCGACTCAACCACGTCCTTGGGTGGCCTGTTCCAATGCATGACAACCCTTTCAGGAAGGATATTTTTCCTAGTATCCAATCTAAACCTTCTCTGGCACAACTTAAGGCCATTTTCTTTCATCCTGTCACTTGTTACCTGTGCAAAAAAGACTGACCTCCACTTTGCTGTAATCTCCTTTCAGGTAGTTGTAGAGAATGATAAAGTCTCCCCTGAGCCTCTTTTTCACCAGGCTTAACAACCCCAGCTCCCTCAGCCCCTCCTCATGAGATTTGTGCTTCAGACCCTTCACCAGCATCATTGTCTTTCTCTGGACACTCTTCAGCACCTCAATATCTTTTTTATAGTGAAGGGCCCAGAACTGAATACAGGACTTGAGGTGCAGCCTCACCAGTGCTGAGTACAGGGGGACAATCACTTCCCTGCTCCTGCTGGCTACACTATTTCTGGTACAGGTCAAGATGCCATTGGCCTTCTTGGCCACCTGGGCACAGTGCTGGCTCATGTTCAGCCACTGTTGACCAGCACCCCCAGATCCTTCTCCACTGGACAACTTTCCAGCCACTCTTCCCCCAGTCTGTAGCATTGTATGAGGTTATTGGGACCCAAGTGTAGAACCTTGTTGAAACTCATACCATTAGTCTTGGTCCATCAATTCAGCCTGTCCAGATCCCTCTGTAGAGCTGTCCTTCCCTCCAGCAGATCAACACTCCCACCCAACTTGATGTCATCTGCAAAGTGACTGAGGGTACACTCGATCCCCTTGTTCAAATTGTCAATAAAGATATTAAGCGGGCCCCAATATTGAGCCTTGGGGAACACTACCAGCCACCAGCTGGGTATAACTCCATTCACTACCACTCACCAGGCATGGCCATCCAGCCAGGATTTTACATAGTAAACAGTATGCCTGTCCAAGCCATGAGCAGCCAGTTTCTCCAGAATTCTGAGTTTGAGCATTTTCTGAGCTTTGGGTACTGTAAATAATCTCCAGAATTATTCTCCAGTTTATGACAGAACCTTTATTCCCTGTGAGGTGTAGGGACTTGCTAGCTCACGTTGATTTGTACAGTATTTGGGATTAAATCAAGCATAGTAGCAGCAGGTGGGTTTTTTTCTCTCTCTCTCTGTTAGGAAGGAACCACCATTTACAGTCTTCTGAAATGAGATTTTGGCATTGCAGTCAGTTATGACACTTACTTAGCGCGTAATGGAGTAACAGGGACATCACTGTTTGCTGATTGATATTTTCTTCAGGATTTCAAACTCACTGCTATCACCCTGGTTTTTGGTCAAAGCCATAATCCAAATGCTATTTTTTCATAGTCAGACATTAAACTTTAAAACCTTTGTAATTCTGTGCCACATTTTGTGCAGATAACTGTAAAGATTTTTTGAGATAGCTGCGGTATGGTCTTTCCAAGGGAAGACCTTTTCTGAAATTACTCACATTTTGTTTTGTATTTATGGCATCTTACAAAATGATGACTAGATTTCTGAATGTGATATGGAGAAATATTACATTTACTGTGGACTTTAGTGGGAGGTAAAAGTGCCTTTAAATGGCAAATGTTTGTTGAAAATGAAACTTTCTGCTCTTAGATAGGGAGTTACACTGGGAAGGCTTTTGTAGGCTCGGTGTATGACTGAGAGCAAGGACTTGAAATGGTTTCTTACACCCTGAGGGATGTAAAGCATTCTCAGATGGAGCCACATCTGCTTGCTAGCTGTATGTGAAATCTTGGAGTCTGGACAATTTTTGGTTACTGATGGAGAGTGAAAAAATTTCTAATGTCTCTAGCTTCTGCAGGATGGGAAAATGAATTCTGCAGGTACTAGACTATGCAGAGCTATTTCCATTACCCCTATTTAAATCTCCTGGGATAAGCTCCTCTTTTTCATCTCTTATTTCACAACAGGAAAAAAGTATAATTACATGATGACATGACTTGAAGAGCATTGGGAAGTTTTACATAAAATGACATTGCCCAAGGTATTGCACAGTTACATTTGCCCAGAGGGAGGGAGTATGAGAGTAAGTATCAGTAAATCTGTTCAAAAGATAACCAGATGCTTTTTCTTGATTTAAAGATACACCTGTATATAACTTCCCTATCTTTACTGTGACTGGAGTGAAAGAGAAGAAAGTCAAAGAGTAAGATTTAATAGGTAAATATATAAAAGGAATGAAAGATAAGCAGGCAGAGAATACATGGCAAATGGAAATATGTCCTTCTTTATTCTTGTGATAGTATTTTCCCATGCAAGAAATGATATGGGTAAATGGATCCTTTAAATATATGCATATGTAGGGGTGATTACTTTCTTCTTGAAGCTAGTGTTGAATTTCTTCTCCTGATATTTTTAACAAGTCCAGTAATCTTCCTTATGGAGGCTGTGCCTGTCCAATATGCTGTAAGGAATTAGGGGGATCTCTTCAAATTATTGCAACAACTGTTCTGCCCTTATTTCACAAAGCCCTGTGTTAGATTTTTGTGAAGTGCCTTTTATGAATGAAGCTGCTCACATATTGATCACCGTGGCCGAGCTGAATTAGTGCTGTACCTTGTCAGCACATGGTGGTGTCCCCTGCACCTCTCCTGTCCAGCTACATGGCAGCAAGGCCCTCCTTTCTGAGGGAAGGCAATGTTTCATGATCCCATCCGAGTCCCTAGTTGGAGTCTGTCCCCAAGACAAAATGATTGCACAGCAAAATATGCCATATGTGGTGTAATGCCAGTGGGTATTCTGGTGCCAGATATTCTTGCACAAGTTTGTCAATATGTGCTATCAGCCTTTATCTGATATATCCTTGTTCTTTGAGACTAGTGTTTCTCCAGCAAAAAAAAAAACCAACCTGGCTTTATCCAGTAATAACAAGGATATATAAGACAAGGACTAGCATGTAATGGCAGAAGTTGCTCAATGACTTGCAGAATCCTAATTTCACTAATATAATTTTTACTTGTACATCTAAGGCAACTTTTCCATCTCTTGATTCTTTCTCTCCCCTCCACCCCCCTCCCAGGGATTGTGTACTCTCCTATTCCTACACATTCGGTTGGGAACTTTGCTCACAGGGCAGATTGTGGGCAAACCTGGATTCCTGATGAATTTTTAGCAGATTTTAATATTGCACTGTGATATTTTCCAACTGACTGATTTGTATACTGGTATGTTCAATCTATCTATTTGGCAATCATAAAAAATTAGATTAAAATCTCCTATCTTTAGATGAATTTTGGCGAAAGGAACAAAGTACTCAAAAATGGCAAACATGGCCAGAAGTAAGATTTAGGGCTCGGGAACTGCACTCTCCCATCTGCTTTTGCTTTCTTTTACCTTAGGGTAACTCCATATTTGTTGGGATCAAATTTCCTAATACCTCTCTGTCCAAATCAGCCTGAACTTGTATTGCAAAAAGCTGAGATATATGCTTCACCAAACCATTTTTCAGTGCAGCCTTGTTTCCCATTGTCTGAAAGAAAGGCCGTTCAGAAATGGCAAGGAAACTTCCCAAATTAACCATTCTCTTTAGTTTCCTCCATTCTCAGCCTCCTCTTTCTCAGGGGGTGTGAAGGCATAACATTCAGCATTTTTTTTTGTGTGATCAATGACTCTGATGCAGAAGGTCCACCTAGGGTTTATTGGAGGAAGAGGTTGTTCACAGTCAGAGCAACGACAGCATAAATCTGTTTGGAAAATTACCATATATATTGTTTTTGAAAACTGTAATTATCTTTTTTTCCACGCAGCCCTTCTGCCAGGTCTAGCAGCATCACAAAGTCCAAGATCAACATTACTGAGGATCCTATTTGACATAAAAAGTAAAAGCACTGAGTCTCCACTCAAAGGATGTATGAAAATGCAGCTTCCCTTGGCTCTTGTAACCAGTCAGGACTTCTTCACTTGCAAACGCTCCAGTCACATGCTCTGAAAACAGGGCACTGAAATACATATGCATGTGCAGAGGAAGTATTTTTTGATGACTTTGACAAATCTTACCTTTCTAGCATCTGTGGATCCAAAGCCTTGACTTACCCCACAAAACCATTGTTGATTTGGTTGTGTAAGAGGCCAAGGTGCCTCTGCTGGTGTCCTCTCTAGTCCTTTTTTTGCCTTGAGGACAATACCACCATGCAGAGATTTATGATTCAGGTGTATTAAATTGCTTAGAGCTGTTTTGGACTTGGGGGGGGGAAGTTGAAGAGAGGGGAAAGGGGATTGAAGCACTTGAAAATTACCTCATCCTAAACAAAAGCCTTTTTCCTATGTCTTTGAAAGTCTAACATTTCCTTCAGCTTTCCCTTCCACACCCTGCCCTCCTCACACTTCTCCTTTTATCTGCATTTATTCTGTCTTTCCAAGAATAACTAGAAGAAACAAAGATAGGTGTGTCATGCAAATGAAATTTTTAGGGCAAATTTCCACTCCCCTTCCCATTGTTGCTCCAAAACCTCTTTTCCAAGACTTCTTTTAACAGGTTTTGGATTTTTGAGTGTCAAAAATTGTTTCTCTGTAAAGCTGCCTTATTTTGGGCATTATCTTTCTCTAGTAAAAAATATTTCTTTAAGTGCTCTAATGCTGGCATCATAACTTTCATCTTACTACTGTCCCAGTTTATCTTGCATCTCTTCTAATATTTGGGGGCTTTTTTACTATAGTTAGCTCTTACTGAGGATACTGGTGCTCCAAATCTTTTATGTTGGACTCTAATAGTGGTTATTGCTATCTGATACCTCCCAAGGCTCCCCAGTGTATTAATGAGGTGAAAAATAAAAGGAAAATGAGCCATTCTGCTTACTAATCCTTTTTAGTATGACTTCTTCATGTAATAAATGAGAGATTTAGGGACAAGTCCTGGAATTGTTTTTGGAAACTTGTCTCTCAGGCTTCTGTAAAGGCCTTGTCATCTTGCCCATAAATGTTATCACTTTATCCCTATAAGCAAGCTGGCATGCTTATCAAAAAGCTAAACAAAGGTTATGAAATTAGAGCAGGCTTAAATTTGGGTGTGGTTTGTTTGTTTGTTTGTTTGTTTGGGTTTTTTTTAAAGTTGTTTTCATTGGCAATTAAAAAAAAAATCATTAGTCTGGCTCAGCAGATGTTTGCTGCTAACTCTGAGGAAATGTCACTTGTTCCCATATTGACAATGTCAGGAAGAGACGAGGATACACAGTAGCTCCTTAGCTGGCTCAGAACGCTGCTTCTTTAGTTGGCTTAGCCACCAACTCCCCCGCTTTTGTGTCATTTGCTGCCTTGCTACACTTTGGCTATTTGTCCAGGCTTGCTGGATATGTGGTGCCTTGGCTTGAGTTACAGTACTGGGTGGGTTCCCAGCTGTCCAGGCAGCCCAGAAAAATTGCTGCCACTGCTGTATTGTGGATATGCCCACTCCATGGGATGCAGGCTATGCGTGTGTTCCCCTGTCGGACATCCCAACCTGAAATACAGGCAGTGGAGCTTCTGTGAGTTTCCAGCATTGGTAAGTGTGAGGTATTGTTTGTTGTCTCATTGGCATGCAGCATTTCAGGATCTCAGTGTGTCTTGTGCATTGGTTAAACAACAAACTTGGTCTTATGGATGCCAGGGGTTTTGCTGTGGTTTTGTGAGCATTTGTTACTAGTCGTATTCTCTGTTGGTTGCTCTGTGGGAGCCTTATTAAGTGAGGTCTTCCCCTGACTGCTGAAATTCTTGCAGCCATCTGGCTGCTGCTGTTTTATTTATAGCACCTTGAGATACTATGAATTTGTAGGGCAAGGGACACATTTCCATGGTTTGGTTTCTCCTGCTGTTCTGGTTCTTCAACACCTTTCTCCTCCCATGAGTAACTCCAGGCAGCCTCTCTCTAGAATCTCCATTTCCTCATGATTCCTGACAAAAACTAGGGCGCTTGTCACCTATCTGATTCAAAACTGTAGTTGTGCTTGGAAACAGGTGCTCTCCCTGGGAAAATAAGTCACCCTTGCACAATGCATCCATCGGTTCGAGGTACATTGGACCTGCTGGCCACTTGCCTGTGGATCTGCATGTGAGCATGACAGTTGTTCATCAGTGGAAGGTCTGATGGTCTCAGCTGCTGAAACCAGAATGATACCTTTTCACAGGACTAGTCAGGCTGGTTGCCACCTACGTGGTTACCAGCCTTAAAGGCCTTCAATCTTGATTGCATATTGATGCTCTTTAGAAAAGTGATTGGAAGCAGCAAAGGCAGAAATGATTTTGGTATTCAAATTTGGCAAGACTGTTTGCATTTGAAAAATCATCTGCACAGGCTTAGGACAGGCTTAAGGCAAGCACAGTTTGTCTGGTTTATTTGTCAGGCCTTGAGCACCTGAAATTTTCTTCTGTTAGGATAGGCCTGAAATGACTTTTTGAGTCTGGCCCCTGTTTACTTGGTTTATAACAAACCAGAAGTTTATGGAGATGTTGCTGTAAAGCACATCCAAAAGGCTATTGCTGAAAGCTGCAGGGTTTCCCCAGCAGTTTACTAATGGCCTCTCTGAGTGGCAAATGAATTATTTTTCTACATCTGCTTTGAAGGGATCTTAATGGCTATAATCTCAGTATTGCCACAGTATAAATCAAAGAAAGAGAGCTGGAATATTTTGTAATAGAAAAAGCTACTCAATAATTCCATGGTAGACTGAACTATATGAATTCTTATCCAACTAGAAGAACTTGATTGTGCCTTATCCTGTGTCCAGATGAGGACTGACAATTACAGTTTACTCTCTTTTTCTCACTCCTTGTTGCTAAGTGGCTCCAAATTTGGCTCTTGTTATTCAGTCATCAAACTAAATATTCATGGAGGGGTTTGTTTTTTTGTTGTTGTTGTTGGTTTTTGTTTTTGGGGGTTTTTTCCATATGTGGTTCTGCCAGTTACCTTCAGGCCTAATATTTGCATGTAAATTATTCGGTTATAGGAAGAATGAAAAAAGTCACTGTTAGGATTTGTCTGCAGGGGTCTCTCCAGCACAAATGCCACTGAAGTTCCTGCACTGAGTGACCAGTTCAGGAGGTGCAGGCAGGTCCCAGCATGGCATATCACAGACGGACGCTCTGACCAGCTTTTTGGATGCCTTCAACCACACTTGATTCTTGCCTGATAAGGCGTGAAGACTGATTCAGATAATCCAAATTCTGCCCTTGGCCTTCGATGTCTTAAAAAGAGGGTTAATGAGGAGACTAATATAAAGATATTACATTTTAATGTCCACACGACTCATAATGTGCCACAATGCAGATTCTGGATTAGTAGGGTAGGAGATGGAACTTTGTAAAAATTTGACGCAATTCGCTTTTAGTAAACTTTTAGTACTTTCTTTTTCTTTTCCTCCTCTTGACCTCAAACACACTGTGCTGTAAAGATTACAGAATAATAAAGCAAGCAACTCTTACGGGGAACTCTTCTTCTGAGGTTTGCATTGTCTGTGTTCACATAATGCACTTCTGCAAAAAAAGAGAAAGTTTAATGCCTCAGTTTTGATTTGGCTACTTCCGTGACCCCATCCCTACCCCAGGGTTGAGATTTTGCTGGCAGGAACTGGTCATTGAGAGGGAATTGGTCATTGACATGGGTCTGCAGGCTTTCTTATTTCTCTGTGGTCTTGACAATTGCAGAGACATCCTGACAGCCCTCTCTTAGAGTCCCTTGAAAATTAATGTTTTTTAAAATTATAGAATTGCCTTACATTCTTTGTAGTATTGATTTGTTTGAAAATGTCTCTGTACATGGAAGTTTTTTCAGATTAAGAAGTGTGTTGGAAAGGACAATAATTCTTTTAAAATAGCTTCACATCTGGACAGAATAAATCTGCCTTTATTTTTCTGTTTTATGTTAATCCACTTGCAAAGTAAACCGGCTTATTTCATCCAAATACATTGGAATGCAGGCAGAACCTGCAGCCTGGGAGAAGCTTCTCTCAGAGGTTGGTGTGATAAAGGAGCACCCAAGGACTGCAGGCTGGTTTCTTTGAACACAAAGGAAAATTAACAGCTAGAGCTTGTTCAGGGGATTTCATTAGCACAGGGCTGTAAGGTTCTCATGTCCCACAGTGAGATCACTGGCATTCTGCCTCTGTGCTTGAGATCAGTATCTACCTCCATATCAGGAGCAGAAGCAGAGAGCCAGCTCAGGTGGTTTAAATGAGGTACAAGAAGCGCCAGAGGGAACCTCTGCAGGCATTGCAAAGCCAGTGGGTCTCCACTGCCTCCTGCCTTCGGGGGGCTCCAGCCTCCAGTTGCACTTGTCTCAACCTCTAGCACAAAGTAAATCAGTACCTGCTTAAAAAAACAGGTTGAGCCCAGGTCTGCTTTGAGTTTTATATTGGTTTTCATCATGGAAGAGGTGTTTTCACACTGAAAGGTGGTTGTTCTGCAAATTCCACATTATACTGGAGTTCTAGTGGGAGCAGGCACTAATAAACTGCCTTTCACTAGAGTTGCCACTGGCTCACATGCACAGCCCTGGATTTGATCTTGACCACTTTTACTGATGTAAATATTACCTGTGTTTCATTTTCACGGAGATTCATTTTACATTAAGCTATCTGACTTAATGGTAACTGTACCCATTTTTTAAATTAATAAAAACTAAGAATTGAGGAATTTTTTTGGTTCTCCCCCACCCCCAAGATGTTTGCATTTCCCATTTTACTGAAGTGAGCGGATAGACTGAGATGTGCCGTGCAGTATTGTGTCTGTTCAAAACCATGCTGTGTGGGATCTGTATAGTGTACCCATTGTAAATAAAACAGAAAATGTCTGTTTATCTGTGTGTGTGCAGCCCTTATTACTCCCTTCCTGGATGCTTTCTTAGGTCCTTGGAGTTAGCTGCTGCAAGCAGGCCTGTTTTAAACAGAATGCATCTCTGCAGTGGAGTCTGTCCATCTGCCATGCTCTTCATTGCAGGCTGGTAGCGTACCTGGTTTAAGTGGCCATTGGGACCAAAAAATTCTCCTTTTCTTTGCAGGCCTCATGGACAGGATAGGACTGGGCATTTTCTTTCATGGTCCTCTGCTAAGCACCACTTCATCACAGTGATACCCCTTATCTGACTTCTGACTTTTCGTTTTTCCTTCATGTCATTGCCCCTTCTCCAGTCCTGACTTCTCTTTCTCCTTTTGTTTCATTGATTTTCTTCTAAGTGAATAATTTTGCATTAAAATGTCACTTCTTATTCAATAGGTAGATATAATGGTGCAGTAATGGAAATGAGTGACCCCTTAGGAAAGCTCTTGGCGAAGTTTTTTTTAGCTTGAGTTACATATGTCATGACATCTGTGTGCACGAATATCACTGTAACTGGAGTTCACTTTCGAATACTTGCAAACAACTCCCACTCTTCATGGATGGGAAGAATCACATAGTTACCTGAAGAGAGTGGAAATTCACGTTGAATTGTTCTGGAAAGAACTATGTGTTTCAGAAAAAGTTGAAACCTGGGTCTTTTTTGAAGTTGCTGTGAAGAAAGCAGCTTGTATCAATGCTAGGCCTGTGTTTCATAACCATGTAAAATATGAGTTTGTGTTGTACAACAAAGCGATCCCCTAAAAACCTAGAAATCAAAATAGAAAGTCCTCTGATAGACGAGAGTTGGCATCTTTTGAACATTTGTTATCTATTGCATTGCCTACAGACAATGCACCAGAGCAAACCAAAATATTCAGTGCCGTTTTCCCAGTGCAAATACACAGCTTCTACTCAAAAGCAAACAGAAATTCACCTTGGTCACCTGAGAACCACGTGGTGCTTCACAGGAAGCATTTGACAACTCATCCAAAAAATTGTAGTTGATATTTGACATAATTCATGCCTTCCTCAAGCAGTTACATTATGCTGCCTTTGCTCTCCTTTGGCTGCAGGACTGCCTCCGTGGGAGGGGGATGTGCTGGGCAACCTGTACTCAGCGTGAGAGCTTGTACTTGGGATGGCAGCCACCCTGCTGGGGCCATTCCAGCCATGTTTTGGCTCACTTGGCAAGTCTAAGGGCTGCCTAAGGATGCAGGACTGTGTCTGTGCCACCCCTATAGCAAGAGAGTTCAGGAGCATACTCTGCCTGCTGGGTGGTGGGTCGTCCTGGGTTAAGGAGTGCTTGTTGGAGTGGAGGCAGTGTGGGGTTGACAGTGGATATCGGGGATGCTGGCTTCTGTGGGAGAGGGTGGCGGGGGTGGGAAAAGCAGGTGGAGGTTTTCTTGCAAAAAAAATGCCTCCTTGGTTCTTTGGGGCTCAAGACCCAGTGATTTTCAGGAGAGAGAATGCTCAGCTATGCAGGGAAATTGGGTCAGCTGCCTCCTGCCCTTTAGATGCGTCACCTTTGACAGAGATGTTTTCTGTTTCCTTCATGTTACTGACAGAGGCTGGTCTTTTGTTACTGAAGAAGTCTTCAGGATATATGCTGCTGACTGAATTTTTTTCCCTGTACGCATAGAGTAAGCCGTCCTTGAGCTGACTTGTAACTGCTGTCACCTTGCTCTGTAACAAAGTTATGATGGAAATTTTAAAGCATAGATGACTGCAGGATGATGAAATGCATGCAAATAGAAATGAGAAAGTTTCCAAAGTGAGCGTTTGCCTTTCGTGTTGTCAACCTCAGTCTTTCGTGAACTGTTAATACTGGAAAATTATAGTGCAGTAAATAAAGGCAGATACTCCACAGTTTTTATTTCTATGCAGAGTTTGCTTCTGAGATTGTTTACTGGCCTGGATTGAGTGTTCTGTTAAATGTATGCTCTTTAAAATACATCTTAACTTCTTAATTGTGTTACTATTCTGAACTAACCTTGCATTGTTTCTTTTTTCCTCATATAGTTTTCCCTACACAAAATGGAAAGGTTGCTATAGTGACTGGAGGAGCTAAAGGAATTGGTTACCAAACTGTGAAGCATTTGGCAAGACTTGGCATGCATGTGATAATAGGTAAAGTAATTATTTTCTTAATAAACTTTTTGTTTCAGAAAGTGTTGGGGTTTTGTTTGACTGTTTTTTTTAAGGAGTATTTTCTTTCCAGCATAAGTAAAGATTTGTCAGGAGAACGCAGGAGAGTGTTTTGCTAGCATTTAGCACAAAAAATTTATTTATTTCTTTCTTTGCAAGATCTTAGAAAAAAAATTGAATTTTTTTTTTTTTCTGCAGAACTTGGAAGAGTTGCACTACCTTATATAAGACGTAAATGATAAAAAACCCCGTAACATATGAGTATTACAAAAATATTTTATTTTCTTGTTACTGAGGATGGATTATGCTTCAGCATTAGGGCGCACGTTCATTAAGAGGAAAATTAATGAAAGCCTTAAAGGAATACTACAGTGTTTAGTGGGGGATCATCTGTGTTATAAGGGCAGAGTTATAAGGGCCCTTATAACTTCATTTATGTAAAGATTGCACGTTTACTTCTCAGTTTGTCATTGTAGGTGTCCTTTGTAGGCAAGGCAAGGAAATAAATACCTTGAGAGGTTCAGTCACGTCAGTCTAAGATGGACTGGACAACTCGCCTTCTGGAGGTGCCTGTGTCTCTTCACTGATAATAAAGTGTTTATGAAGTAGCTATGTTAGACTGAGGCATCTGAAATTAGGATACATGAATTTCTGTAGGAACTCAAAAAATATCCTGTGTGCACAATTTCTTCTTTCTACTGCAGACAGTATTAGTGAGACATTTTTTCCTATTTTTTTAAAGCTTTCTTTACTACATATACGTATTTATGCACTAATATATCTACTAAATCAGTATGTAACATGAGTACTTACATGTTTAAAATGCTACACTTTGTTCTCTTCATCTTTCTTTAACTAGATTTTTACCTAAACCAATGTAACTTTCACACCATAAAGTCACTGAAGATTGCTATTTCATTATAAACTAGCAAGCTGGTGATACCATTTTGTTCAGTTTTTATACAGAATATGCTCTCTCTAAGGTTTTGTATACACACCTTTAAAAAACCAAACAAACTCACACCAAACAACGAATGAGAGCATAGTAGCCATGTACATTTATTCTAGTGCAGTCAGTAACACTAATGGAGTTGTTTTGGAATCATACAGGTGTAATGTGGAATACTACTTACTCATACATGTTTTAATAGATGTGTCAAACCCAAGAATCTGCAAAATGCAAGTAGATGCTGCTGTATGTAGCTAGATGCTAGATGTTGCTAATGTAGCTAGATGTAGCTTATGATGTCAGCATTAATATTTCACTAAAATTGCTTTTCATGTTTAAGGTGGACTGCAAAAGTGTACTCAGTGGGAAAACAAAAAGGCTAATTTTCTTCTCTTTGTATAGGGTCATGGAAGCATGGAACATTGCTTCTTTTTTAAGATTTATTTTATATCCTTTAAGGTTTAGGATATTCTGTGTAACAAAATCCAGTGTGAGATATTTGAGAATAGGAGGATGATGTTTAGTTACAGAATCTCTAAATAAGCTGGGTTTTTTTCAGCTCACAATCACTCCCTCATAGACCGCATTCGCTCACGCTCACTCCCATACTCTCACAGGCATCAGGATGTGATGTGAGCTCATCTGGTCTGATGAGCATCGCTTGAGTATGGGAAAACGTATGTCAGCTACTAAGTCCTTGTCCTGTCTCTCTGGTTCTTTTTGATTGGAAATGAGGGGCGAGTTTGGTCAGATCTACCCAGAGAACTTGTGGAGCCTCTGTCTCTGGAGATATTAAAAATTCATCTGAACGAGGCTCTGTGCAATTTGTTCTAGGTGAAACTGCTAGCAGGGAGATTGGACAGAGCTCCCTTATAAACACAACCGTTCTGTGATTCTGTGAACTTTTATACTGTTCACCAGCTCTTAGTACATTTTTCCTTGTCTCAAATATATAGGCTATGTCTATAGCCTGTTTTTTGGGTGGGCTAACAGGAAAAATAATGGTATGGGTGATATGCTGCAACCTGGATGTTATCTTCCTGGTGGAAGAGTGCATGGCCAACTACATCAAGACTGGCAAGTCTTCTGTGCTGTGGCCTTGACATAAACAACACAGAAACAGTGTCATCTAAACATGTCCTTTATTTTTCATTAAAGGGCATTCTTTTAACACTTTGCTTTGCTCATCTTCTGGTGCTTAAAAACATGTACACTTCCATTCACTCTTCAATTGTATCAACCTTACTCTTTGCATTACGAATCTCTACAAATGTAAATTAATGAAATTATTTATAGGAAGCATTTAGTGAGCAAGATTTCCAATGGATTCTTTTCTTCCAGGCAAACTCTGACCTTAACACTGAGTCCTGTGAGTCACAGCTATCTTCTTTGCCTGTGAGATTCTTCAGAGCAAAGCAGCTCAATCAGTAGAATGGATAGTCCCAGGATTTTCTCCACTGCAAGATCAGCACAGTCTCAAAAGCACATTACATGCAATGACCTTCCATCCTTGTTCCTAACTGTTGGTCCCAGCTGTTCAGAGTATGCTTGCAATACCTGCTGGCACATCCAGCTTCAGGCCATGCAAGGCTCAAGTAAGACAGCAAGTGTGCTCAAGCTTTCTCCTCTAGAAATGTTTTCACCCTATGTTTGTATACAGACATGAACTTATGTTGAGAAGGTGTGAATGTTAGGTGAATTTGGGCTTGCAGGGAAGACTCTTGTGTAGCTTACAGTCAATCTTGCTCATTCACTGAATGCTTCTTTCCGATTACAGGAACTTTAGCAATAAAAATGATACCCCTGCAGCAGGCAAATGAGTCAAACCTGAATGTCTGATGTGAAAAATGATTCACCGTTTGTGATGGATGTGATTTTGACTCAGTTTGACATTTTAGAGGAGTAAATATTTGAAGCAACCTCCTTTTAAATCCCATCTACCAATGGAATGAGGAAAATAAATAAGTAGAAAGCATGTTACCTTGTAGAACATGAGTAGCCACTGTAAAGGCAGTGTGTTAACTCAGAGGCTTTTCAGCAAGCAGTTGCATACTGCTTTTACACCTTATTCCATTCCTGTCCCACCACTGGAGCACAAGACTCCTTACTCCCACTGATGGGTTTGGTCTGTGGGTGCTGCTCACCCTGCCCTGAGCCTCTCTCTGGGAAAGAAGCTGGGCTGAATGCTGAAATGTTGAAAGTAATTTTCTGCACATTTGTTTGATAAATTTCATTGAGGCTTTTTGATAGGCTGCAATATGATTACTCACAGTCAGCATGGCTTTTGCTTCAAGAAAATCTCATGGCAGACAGCAGACCTCTGGTAGGGAAAGCTGATGCCAGTGGTGAGTCTTCAGAGTCAAGCCACACAGGGAGCTTCTGCTCTCTCCTATGCAATTTACTATTTGATAGGTTGCAATTTCATTTTCAGACAGAGAAGGTAAATGCCATACAGTTTTTGGTGCCTGTTGAGTGGTGACTGATATTGAAGGTGTTGTTTTGTGTGCACGTACAAATAAATGTGCTCTTAACGATAAGGACATTGGAAATCAAGGTATCCTAGACATTTCAATGAACTTCCCCACCCCCATTCTTAAAATCTGGTAGGTTCAGCTATGGTTCACAGTGTTTGCCACAGTTTTGTGAGTCTATCTTTTTATCTCAGTTTAGATTGATTAGAAGCATAAACTCTTCCTATTCCTTCCGCCTTTTATCACAGGTTATTAATTTTATGAGGATTCTGTGAGTACATGTTAAAATCGTTGGCTCAAAAAAGGGAGCTTCAGTTTGATTTTTTTTTTCCCCTCAGTACATTAATAAAAGGAGGCTATAAAAATGTGTGAGAATATTTAATATAGAAGCTTTGATGATCCTGTCTGATGATGGTAAATGAAAATCAAAAGATGTGCAGCTTGACAATGTTACACGTATGCTGCTTGGTATAAAACACCAGGTTCAGGACAGTGTAATCAATCTTTAGTGTCTGAATATATCAGTGTTGCAGTTTTCTAAGACAGGCTTACACTTTAAAGGAAGCAATCTCATTATATTTATATATATGTATATGTATTCTGGTGACTTTTTTGAGCCCTGCAATTTTGGCATAAATAAATGTAGTTCCATCACCAGACTCAGCACTCCTACGTGACGTCTGTAAGCCCTGCAGGAGGCCAAGCAAGAGAAAGTTCTGTCACCTCTTTCATTCACATTGGTTTCCAATATTCAAGCTGTATTCTCTACACTATAAATCAGATAATTCGTATATGGTATAATACTACAAAGTGACCTTACAGGGATAATTAAATCCTATCAAGATGGTATAGTTGTTAATTTTCAAAGACAGTTTGATTTAATTTCAATTACTTAAAATTTAAACGGGTTATTTTAATAGTCTTTTTTTACTATACATAGATTTAAGAGGTGCTTGAGTTATCATTTTTTTCTAGAAAAGTGTTTATCTTCCTAATTTTAGCCAGGTTTTGTTAGGCCTGGATGAGTTCTAGAGTTAGTCAGAAAGTATCAAAATGTTACCAGCATATTAAAAGTGGGTGATGATTTCTTTTTTCTGGTATGAGCACTAAGAAAATGTATGCAGATTGCTTTATAATTGTCATTCAGTTCAGGTTTTAGATATCAGTACACTGTAATCAGGGTTATGAAAAACTCTACTTACAGTACTGTCTTTTATTTGTGCACTATACATGTGCACACAGTTACACACGGCCTTTCAAATACATAAGAATTTTGTTAAACACTTTAGTTCCTAATTTCTCTTTGAAGACCATCATGTCCTTACTTTAAAAAGAATTTTTCCTTTAAATAATTGGCAGTGGTTCAAGGCTGCTTATATATGAACTAATTCATTGCAGCATTCCTTGGGACATTTGAAACTATTATTAAAATAGTGACAAACATCTGAAAAGACAGAGCATAAGAACTCTTTTTTGGGAAGGAATCTGAAGTAGAACTCAATCAAGTGTAGAGGTGTATTACATAGTAAAATGCTTTGATTTACTGAGCTCAACCATCGGGAAAATGAGAGAGATTTGGCTTGATATGGTTTGTTTGGATTTCTAGAAACCTTAAAGCAAAAATCTCAAGGCTTTTCAGGACACTACACAGCCCAAAAGATAAGTACAAACACCATTACGTTCATACAACAACATATAAAATCATGTTAAGACACAACATAGACATAAATGTTTATTTTCTTAGTATAGAGGGTGTTATCCCTGGAGTTCATCAGGGATATGTGTTAGAACCCATGCTTTCAACATAATTTTAGAGTAGGAGCAAATAGTGAAGCTACAAATACTTCAAACTATTAAATTATTAAATTATCTCTGGACCTGCTCCAGCACCTCAATATCCTTCCTGAACTGAGGGGCCCAGAACTGGACACAGCACTCCAGGTGCGGCCTCACCAGCACTGAGTACAGGGGAAGGATCACTTCCCTGCTCCTGCTGGCCACACTGTTCCTGATCCAGGCCAGGATGCCATTGGCC
>JAWMRA010000001.1:80935214-81071521 GCA_035584735.1 Pseudotriccus pelzelni
ATGGGCTGCAGCTTTTCCAGGAGTATATTATGGGAGACAGTATCAAAGGCTTTGCTGAAGTCCAGATAGACACATCCGCAGCCTTCCCCTCATCCACCAGATGGGTTACCTGATCATAAAAGGAGATCAGGTTGGTCAGACAGGATCTGCCCCTCCTAAACCCATGTTGGCTGGGTCTGATCCCTTGTCCATGCTGTAGGTGCTGTGTGATTGCACTTAGGATGATCTGCTCCATAACCCTGCCAGGCACTGAGGTCAAGCTGACAGACCTGTAGTTTCCTGGGTCCTCCTTGCAGCCCTTTTTGTGAATTGGCGTGACATTCACCAACTTTCAACCATCTGGGACCTCCCCAGAGAGCCAGAGCTGTTGGTAAATGATGGAGGGGCTTGGTGAGCTCTTAGGCCAGCTCCCTCATCACCCTAAGATGGATCCCATCTGGTCTCATAGTCTTGTGAGGATCCAAGTGGCTCAGCAGGTTGCTAACTGTTTCCTTCTGGATTACTGGGAGACTATTCAGCTTCCAAAATGGGTAGTATAAAAATTTAAAGGGTTTAGAGGAAAACAAGCTTATCAGAGGTATAGAAAGGCATCCTTATGAGGAGCAACCAAATGGACTTGAAGTCTTCAGTCTCTTCACTGTCTCTGAAGAAGCATTTAAAATTAGCAGCTAAAAAGATAAAGTGCTTATGAATAGTATGGAGATTATTACAAACTCAGTATAAATACAGTACTATCCATCAGAAAAGAAAACAAGTCGAAAACCAGTCTAAAACAAGCCACTGTAATTAAAACCAAAATCCCTTAGAAGCATAAAAGTATTTCTGGACTAGTATCTGCTGCATAGGACCTTAAATCATCCTGGGAATATGAGAAGAGTAAGGTGGGCAAATATGAGTGTTGGGCAGTTTTGGAAAGGACGTTGTGCATAGTCCAGTGAGGTTTCTTTTTATATTGAAAAAAAAAGTCAGGCGCTTAAAAAAATGAATATTTAAATATGTATTGATGAATTCTGGAAGAGTTAGTGCATTTTTTCTAGACATTTGCTTAATTTATTCATTAAGCGTTTATTAAATGCTTTGAAGTATTCAAGAACTGTGTGAATGAATTTAATCTTGGCTTTGAAAAAATTTTGGTAAGGTTCATGCCAAAAGATTTTCAAGTGGCTGGCTTGTCTTCAGATAAGAGAAAGATCTCTTGTAGATTAGTAATGGAGTAGGAGACAAAAAACAATATTGAGGAATTATTTTTCAACTTTGGACTGAAGCAAAGATACTCCTGGCCCCATAGACATATATTCAGCAAATTTATAAAAGATAGATACAGAATACAGGGTAAACAGTGAAATGATGCATTTTGTGTAAGTGTGTTTAGGATAGTCACGTGAATCTGACTGTTTATAATTAAGAGATTTGAGCTTCTGACATGCAAGGAGGGGCTGAGAGAGCTGTGTTCAGCCTGAACAGGAGACAAGGGTCAGGGGGACCTTTTCCATGTGCATAAATACCTGAAGGGGGAAAAAACCACTTTTAAAAAATTTTTCTTTCTTTTTTCTTTTTTCTTTTTTTTTTTAAGTTGAGGGTGGTTGAACGCTGCTTGAAGAGGTTGTGGAGTCTCCATCCCTGGAAATACTCAAGACCTGACTGCACATGGTGCTGAGCCACCAGTTGTAGCAGGGGTGGAACTGGATGTTGTCCAGAGATGCCTAATGAAATCTAAACTGCTGTGAAGAATGGGGAATAATCTCCCAATACTAAATGACCAGGCTACAAAGGGATGGATAAATACAGAGTGTTAGTAAATGCAAATACTGCATATGAGGAAAAACAGCCACACCTATGTATTTACAAGAATAGGGTCTAAATTAACTACAACATCCCAAAAGTTAAATAAATATTGTGATTTACTGTTGGAAACTTTCTGCATAACCTCATTGACATTTAATGACAGTCATAAAGGCAAATAAAATTGTGTTGCTTAGCAGGAAAGAAGATGAAAACAGGACAGGAAGCGTCCCTCTTCTTTTGTAGAAACCATTGGTTCATCCTGTTGTGCATACTCAAAAGAAGTCTGGTTGAACTGGAAAAAAACCCCTAAAGAGTAATGGTGAGGAGTATGGGATAGCTTTGTACAAGGTGGGGCACAGAACAAAAGTTCCTCTGCTTCCCAACAGATGACTGAGGTGTAATATCATACAATTATTAATGGTACAGAGAATAAACGAGAAGTGCACTGTCTTACGGTGCACAAAGTGGAGAACATCCAAAAAAACCTCCAACCCAACCACAAACTACTGAAGTACAACCTTTTGAATGTAATTAGCTGTGTCATGAAATCACAGAGCCCTGTTGTCCCAGAACCCTTTGGCAGCCCAGCGCTTGAATGAATTGAAAGCTCAGTTACGTTTATTGAGAGACTACGTGCAATCTTTCAGTCAGGAAGTCTCTGAAACTTCTTGCTTCTGGGAGGATCTATTGGAAAATACCACTCCTAGACTTAATGCTCTCACTTATATCTCTTCCTTAAGCACCTGCTATAGATTATTGTTGGAAACAGGGCACTTGTTTAGATGTACTTTTAGTTTAATAAACAGAGTCGGTCTTAACTTCTTGTTGGAACAGGTGGGTTGCAGAAACCTAGGGCAAGAATGAGGATTTCTTTTCTCTTTGCAAATTGACCTCCCTTGCTCAATTTTGCTTCTTTTCTCAAAGGAACACTTACAACAATATTTTTACCTTCTGTATCAAAAAGGCACGTATTTAATTGTGGCTGCTACATGATGAACTGGATGACCAAAGATTCGTAGTATCAAGACATAAGGAAGCTTTGTATCAGTTTCTTAATTTATTTTTTTTTATACCTGGTCACATCCTTATACATAGCTTTATTGAAATTCATGCCTGAAACATTTTACAGGTGAGACAAAAGATCTGCATTCCTTTTTATTGAAGATGCTATAAATTCCTTTAAAAACCTGGTCATATTGTACTTAGTTCAAATTTCTCATCCTCAGAGTTTTTTTGGGGGCAGTCATTCCTCTCTCTGAGGCATGTGCTATTTGTTGTGCACACTCATAAAATTGTAATCTTCCTAACACCAGCTGATAGGATTTTGTTTTTCTCTTGAGGCATTGGGTGCCCTCACAAGCCCTGTCTTTGGGTGCACACTCCAATGAAATCAGCTCCCCTTCGATCATAATAAGGATTATGCTACTCTGAGGTACCTTAATTCAAATTTTCATTTGAAAACTTTTTTATATTCTGTGGCACAAAGGCACCTAACCATCACCCTTTGCAACTCCTCAATCAGATGGTATGGACTTATACAGAATTTATTACTGTACCCCCACGCTTTTCCTAGTAATGCACATATACATTAGAGTTTATGGACACCACTTCTAAATTTTGATTACTTGAGTAAGCAGTGGGGAGAGGGGAGGGCCACGGGGCATGCTGCAAACCCTGTAAAATTATTCATTGTTTCAGGGATTAACTGATATGTAATTATGGCTACATAAGTGGGGAGCTGAGTATTTATCTCAGGTTCCCCAGGCACTGGTGAATGAGGGGGTTGCACTTGCCAGCGGCTGGGGTGTGTGGAAGAGCTGGCAGGTTCACCCCTGCCTCCCCTCCTGGGGTTCACTGCAGTGGGTTTAGCAGGCTGAGGGGTGCCTTGGGGCACAGGGCAGCTCTCAGGCTCCAAGAGGGAGGGGTTGGGTCCTTCCCTGGACCACCACATGCCGGTTGGTTTGCATGTTCTCAGTGTTCATCTCAAAACATTTTCATTTGTCTTTGTTTTTTGCTATCTTGCTGAAAGTCAGGAAATATTTCCCCTGACAGCTTAGGTAAGCGAGGGCTTTTTAAATTTGTGGGTCTATTCTCTCCAGATAACTGTAAGCTTTACAGGCTCTATCATTCATCATAAACTATTTTAAATTTCTTCATGATGCCCTGCAGTACATTTCCTTGAAACGTCAATATTTCAAATTCCTAGTTTTGCAGAACACCAGTTGGAAAGAATCTTGCTTTTCTTTTATCAGGATCAATTTTGTACATAAATGCAGGGTGTGAGTAGCAATTACTTTTTTGGAGAAATATTCACATTCAAAGAAATTAAAAATATTATGTAAAGAATACGTATAGATATATCAGAACCCCTTAACTAGCTATAGTTGTAGGTATTTTTAGCCCATGCTGGGTTTCTATGGGCTGTGCTTTTTCCAGCCTTATTCAGACTTAGCAATCTCTGTGATAATTCTGTTGAAATCCCTGAAATAACTTTCAGAGTTAGGATCTACTTAAGTGGTTAAGATGACAGAGCCTGACATTTAGGATAAGATCCAAAGCCTATTGCTGCTGATAAGAATTTTTCTATGTACTTTGCTGGTGGCTTTATGTCAATGTGCTTTGACTTATGGTGTTTGTGTAAGTGAATGCTGAAGAGAAGAGTAAATTTTTTTGACTAAAACCTGTATTTAAACATATTTACTTTTTTTCCCCCAGCACAAACTTCAGTATTTTACTGAGAATTAGAACTTTGTAAGTCACTGAAATGACATCTGATTTTATAAAGGTGCATCCATTTAAAATATATTTATTTTTATGTTAATAGTTTTATTTTCAGAATTGATTGTAGTCAGCATTGTTACTGAATTAGTCTCACCTAAATTTTTCACTATTCTGTGGGGACTAAGGGGAAGAAAAATATCAGATAGGGCTCTGAACAGCTTGCATAAACAGTTATTGAGACAACGATATCTATTTTGAGTTCCCAACAGACACTTTAAATTAGCATGAAAAGGAAGATGTTTACAGTTTTGGGTACTTTGATGATCTGGGCTCCCAAAACAATGAATGCCTTTTTCTCAAAGCTTTTGTTAAGGTTCCCTCACTGCATAAAAAGCATGATCTGTCTTTCTTTTCTTACCCTTTCCTACAAACCACTTCAATTCAGAGTAGGCAGATCTTATGCTACAAGCGCTTTACTGCTTAAAATGGATAAATTCTGGTATGTGGACCATATGAAAATTATGGTGACTCACTGAAAAAAAGTTCAGACAGAGGATTATTTTGTATATCACAAAGTTTTTTAAAGAATCACTCCAAATATGCTACTGAGGATCTAATCCAGGTGACAGTGGTGAGAATTTGATCCTTATATAGTAAACCATCCTCCTCCTTTGTTTCGGGTGCTGTTCGGTGCACTTGAAGGTTGTGCTCTTTAGTGACCCGACTTTATCACGAGGACGCAAATTAGTTTTGACTTTTCCCAACCTGAAGCTGTTTGCATTAGCTTGGTGACTTACATTTTTTTTTTCAATTTTTAGTAATTAATGTAGCACTTAAAAGGAGGTTGATCTTTTTCACGCCTACCACTCACTTTGCATAGAGGATCCCAGAAGGACGTGCTAGAAGGGAAGCGGTGTGACAGCGCAGTGTTCCTTTCCTCTCCCACCCATCTGCGGCAAGGGGGTGCTGATCTACTTAACCTAACTCAGCAGCGTAGATTGCCCTCCCAGTTTTATGGTGTCTTTCTGATATATGTGTCTTTGAACTTTCTGTAAGCATTTTGGTCATCTGTGCAGTGTCTTTATTCTTTCTTACAGGATTTTATTTGAAAGAAGGATATCAAAAGCCTCTATTAAAAAGGCTATTTCAATTTTGTGGTACTCCAACCTCCAGTATCTGGTTTTCAAAGTCCCTGTTGAATCAGGCTGGAAACAAACATCTGAAATGACTGTTTAGCAAAATAATTTTTTTCCCCCAGTGGTCTAGAGTAAAGAATATGCAAATATGAATAAAATGAGCTGATTTGGAAGATGCTGAGCTTTAATGAATAACCATTTATATAACAGCAAAATAAAGCAAATTAAAATTTGTTGTGAACACAAGCTCTTTTAAAGAACAAATTAAGTGAACATACTGAGAGTTAAATCAAGACACTAGAGATTTTAATAAGCTTGATCTCTGCATGAGGGGTGTCCAATGAAAGAGGAATCAAATAAAACCTTCACAGAATTGATACAAAAGTATTTTTATCTCTAGTATAGCTCTATCCAGCATAATAAACCACTGAAATCCTACTCTAGTACCTCATTTGAAGTGTAACAGTGAGAAAAATTGATCTCTTGCCCATAAAGCCTGTGCACAGATTTCCCCAGAAATGGCAGTTTCCCTGGAGGGTTTGTCTGTTGATGCTGCATCTATATCTGGAAATTAACATCAAACTGAATTTTTTTCTTCTGTACAAGGCTGGATGGTTTTAAAGGGAAAAAAACAACAGGAAGAAAACACTGCAAATATCTGCTCTCTTCTTTTCTTTCTTTCCTTCCTTCTTGGTCAGACTGAGTAACATAACCCCATAGTTAATGGAACTTATACAGAACAGTAGACCTGTATGACTGTAGATTTTATGTAAGAATTATTTTCTCTCCAGTATCTGGAATGCTAAATGTATTTATTTTGGATAAATTTATGTAAATGTTGAGTTTTCTTGTCTATCAAAAAAAAAAAAAGGTGTGGTTCAAATCCTTGTTTTTTACTGCAGAAGCACAACTAAAACTCCATCCTCAAAAGGGCGCATTAGCTCCTCAAAGTGGTTGAGTGTTCCCTAAAATCTCCATTCACTGCTCTGAGCCTTCAGCTAGTGCAAGCAATGGATGACACATGCTCTGTCTCAAAGGGCTTACTCCACTTTTTTAACACATTCTCCAGGAGATGACATGAATCAGTTTAATAGCCCTGTAAAGTATGTTCTGACATCTTAGAGTAAATACAAGCTAATGTGAGCAAGAGGTTGAACCAGATGACCTCCTGAGGGCCCTTTCAACTTCATCTTATTCTGTGACACTGTGACAGAGAGGACAGGACACTTGTACAGCGGCACAGGAGAAAAAAACATGTAGAAACTAAGGCAGAGGTTTATGTAATCAGAAAAGAAGGAGGCAACTTCATGAAGTTTATAAGAGATATGAGTATTTTTATCAAATTTAGATAGTAAACAATAGGTATTTTGATGTGCCTTGCTATGGAAAATGTTTGTTGATGGATAAATTGAATGGTAAACTTAATTTAAAAAACTGAACTTGTATTACCAAGCACAATATTTTGTTCACACTTGGGTTTTATCCATATTATAAAAACATTGCCAAACAAATGTCAGACAATTATTAACTGCCCACCTAAGCTGAATGGCACAAAAGACATTTATTTGATGCTTAATCACAGTAAAACTTTTTCTAAGAATTTGGGCCAGCGTAGTGAGGACTTTCTTCCAACTGTGGAAGTCTTCATTTTTTAAAGAAGAGCAAGGGGATGTTCTCTCTAACCTACAGTGAAGCTTTCGTAGAATCTGGATGTGATGCAATTCACTTGGCTCAGAGACTCACATTTCAAATCTGCTGGTCCAGCCAGCAGATGGTCCTATTTTATATGAATAAATGAGATAAACAGGCAGAATTTGTGTTAACAGCAGAGCATTTGTAAAGCCCTCTTTGAAAATCTCTGCCGCCTGACAGTAATGAAGCACACCTTTTCACCTAAAACTTCATACTGGTTTTACACTGTGGTTAGCACTTCACAGTGGCATGCTTATATTCACGCTCTTAAATTGATTGCATTGCTAATTTTCTATTTTCTGTATTTTCACAGCTGGAAACAGTGAAAGTGAGGGTCAAAAAGCGGTGAGGAAAATAAAAGAAGAAACTTTGACTGGAAAAGGTACCATACTACATCTTTTTCTTTAAGAAGCTCTTTATTCCTCTCTTTTTTCTATCTTCTTTTAAATGAAGTCCCCGTGTGTACTGTTAAACATTTTTCTTATTTGGGGCACTGGAACAGGTTGCCCCAGGAAGCTGTGGAAGCCCTGTCCCTGTAAGCGTTCAATGTAAGGCTGGATGCGGCTCTGGGCAACCTGGTCTAGTGGAAGGTGGCCCTGCCCATGGCGGCAGATGGTTTTTAAGGTCCTTTCATACCCAACCCATTTTTTGATTCTATGAATCTAACTCCTAAAGCAAATCTGACTCAGGAGTAAAATGAACAGGATAGTCTTTAAAAAGCATTTTCAGCTTTGTTCGACTTCTTTACTGTTTGTCATTACAAAAGGGCTGCCTGCAAGTTACAGTCTGCCTGCACGTGTCTATGGGCAAAATGATTGCAGAACTGAGCAAAAATTCTGAGTGCTAGTAATATGTGCTAAAGGGAGGATGACAGCAGGTAAGAGCGTGTATGCTCTTTACATTGCTGGTTTTGCCTCCCATCCTGTGTATAATTCCACTAAAAAGGGGGGTTTTAGGCGGTAATAGGTTTGCAAAGAACCAGGCTGCTCGACTGGGTTATTTGACATATGTTGAGAGCTTATAATCCTTCACAGAGGAAAAACATTTTCTGAAAAATAAATGGACCTTTCATATCAAGCTGAAATTCCTATGCTTTTGTGGTTCTTCCATTGTTTTCTTTATCTGATGAGTTATCATGTTTGTGGAGAGTATAGGTTGATAAATATGAGAAAAGGCATGTTGCACACTATCTGCCGTGCAATTATAATTTACAATTTATGATGGAGGTTAGTGCATCTCATATTTTTGTCTCATGCTTTCACTGTGTGTAGTTCCCAGTAGTGTATGATGATTCACTCCTGCCACTTTGATGTATCATTTCTTGGCAAAATAATAGGGCAGTGTTGCTAGTCCACCCTATTTAGGATCTTCATGGCTTCTTCTGAAATCTGATTTTATTTTTGTGCCTCTAATAATTACTGTTATGATGATCAAAATACATGTTAATTATTGTGTTAAAACCCCCTTTCATTAAGATTTATCTTTTGGCTTATATAAATGTGCATCCATCATAGCCTCAGGATACATGTATGCTAGTTAAAGGCATCATAAATTAAGGCATAGTTGGAAGGATTATGAAAGGAAAAAGGTAATTATTACATCATTAAAATCTTTTGCTGGAAGTTTCTGTACAGAGACCAAAACCAGTTGGAACTAATTACATCACGTGACTTGCATGAAGCCAAAGAAACCATAGTCTGTCTTATTTTCTCACATCTGTGTGATTACAGGCTTTTCTAGCACCCTAATCTTTCTTGATTTTTCTGACTAAAGTCAGCTACAGCCCTCAGTTATAAACTGTTAAGTTACAGATGGCAGTTTGAGGAAGCTGAAAGTATATCTGAAGTCTACTGAAGTTCCTCACTGGAATTATTACCACTGATGCTTTAGTAATCTCAGGTCCTGGTAGATTTGGCTTAAAAAATCCATGGAAGAGTACTGCCTTTGGCTTATAAAATCCCTGGAAGAGTACTGCCTTTTCAAAATTTCTCACTGATTGAGAGAAATTTGTATTAACAAGTGCAATATACAGTACAGAAGACTTCTGCAAGACTGAGTGCCACTCCTGTTTTACTGTTTATCAATGAATTTGCACTTTGCTTAGTAATAAGATGTGTGTTCAGATACCCTGACCAAGACTGGGCTGTGCAAACATATCACCTTTTCAAAAGCTACAGCTCAAGATATGTTTAGTCACTGCAAAAGAACACTATCAGTTATCTCGACCCTTTTCCCCTGCTTTTTTTGAGCTTTTTTCATGGCCCATGTGAAAACACTGCTTTACAGAAACTGTTCCCATCTAGAATATCAGACTCTTGAACGAGAACTACTCAAAATAGTATTGCTGGGCAGCCAACGTGATCAAGAATTGGGACAATATAGCTGTCTTTTTATTATGGACAAAAACCAGGAGTGGATGTTTTCAGTTTGTTATCCAGATCTCAAATCTCTAAGAACAATGAAAATCTTCTTGCTTTTAAGCAGGTTAGACAGCAGAAGGGAGCACGGGACCTTGTCCTCTCCTTGTTGCCTGGCTGAGCCATACATAGCACAAACATCCCCAGAGACAGCTCTGGGAAAATGCCAGGCTTATTGAATGCAAGTAATTATAATGTTTTTAAGCCACTATCATCCTTCTATGTCTTGGCCACTGTCTGTCTGAGGCTCTGTCTGATATCTACGGGTAAGTAGTTTTACTTGACATAATCTACACTTCCTTCAGGGACAAGTGAGATTCAAAGCATGTGCATAAGTAATTCCTATGAAGCAGCTTATGAGCAATAATTTTCTAACAGTTTCAGAGAAGGATAAAGGATAGTAATAAAAAGGCCATGCACACCGGGAATGTGGTTTTTTTTTTTTTTGTAGAAGCATGGCAAGACCTAAGAAAAGGACTAACAAGGTTTCTCAATACAGGCAGGCAGGAAGTCTGGTTTCCCATGCTGGAGGCATTGAAATCAGAGCCAATGCCAAAAGATGGTAGCTTATTGGAGAGGAAAGCAGTCGTGGCCATTCACCTACAAGGCAGCGATGCTAAAGGACACAGAAAATCTAAGCAATATATCGTATCACCTCTTCCTACCACCTTTCCTCTCCCATGGTGCTATACCAGAAACCCCCTTGGTTCCTCTCCTTACTGATTCCAGACTGTTTAGGTGTCCTCCTTGATTTTAGGCCTCTGTGCTGAGTAATCTATTGCTAAGCATAGACAGTGAGGAAGTGCACGGGCTGTTGAGTGGAGGTGAATCAGCTACAGGTCCTTGGGGCATGATAGACCCAGTTCACTTGACCATCAGATTCTCCTCCATGATAAAGAAATCAAAGGCCTTGGATATCCAGAACAGACCAGAAGCAGTGCTGCATTGTCATTAAAATTCTCACATGGGCACTATTTCCGGAAGACCAAGGGCAACAGATTACTACACTCTGAATCATAAAGCTGGAAGAAGCCAGGATGAGGTTGGCATTTATCTTGCTTCCATTTGTTAAATTGGGAACTTGTGTTGTTAATAGCAGCAATTATATGGCTGGGAAAATCGTTGATGGCTAGGGATTGCCACAGAGATATTCTAATTGGATAAGTCTCTGTAATTTGCACATAGGGTGTGTCTTTGTTAGTGGGTTCGTTCCTTAGATCAGGAGAGTGCTTTTCAGGCAGCCCTCAGCTGCTGCCCGCTTGCTGAGCACAGATTCACATCAGGAAGGGCACTGCAGGTCCTGGCCTGGATTCCCTTTGGATGGAACTAGCCTGGAAGGTGAGCTGCAGCAGTAACAGAACATTAGTGCATGTGGGCAAACTTAAAGCTTATCTGAACTAAGTATTCCATCAAACTGTAGCAGTGTCTATGTCAGGTTCCCAGCACAAAATGAGCTCTTGAGATGGGCTTCTACTGATCCAAACTGCTTGTTAATGTATAGCCATAACCAAAGTTACCAGTTTTGAACAAACTTCATTGAGTTGCAGAAATGGGAGGTTTCTGTGATAAACTCAGCTCTCGATACTAGAAAAGAATCTTTCCATTTCCATAATAGAGCATATCTTCTAACTCGGTTACCCTCAGTTTATGTCTCTGCAAATGAAAGCCGGTTGTAGCCTGATGATTATAAACATACAAATGTTGGAAACTACTATATAAACATGAATGAAGGCTTTGTTCGTTCCAGCATAGGTTTATGAATGCCAGTGAAATCAGCAATTAGAAAAACTTTATGCATAAGTATCACTTAGCACAGTACCAGTGGAAGGCTCTCACAACTGCAGCGTAGGAGCTGGAGTTGCAACTAGACTCAAAGGAAAAAAAAATTAAAAGTTAGTGAGAAAAGAGGGTGTAAAAGTCATATTAAACATAGGCCTCTTCAAAAGGAGAAGCCTGAGTTTAATCTCACCCAACATTTTTGAGGCAATTCAAATAAAACCACAATTATAAAACTACACACTAAATCCATGGCATTCATGAGACTTCCATTTGAAGTCAGGTGAGAAATGAAGAAGAGACTTTCTCCCTTTAGAGTCAGAGGAACGCAGAGGTTAGCATAGTGGCAACCAAATTGTGTCATTTACAGTCTGACCCACATCAAGACAGCGTGGGCCAAGCAGTAGGATGAATTGCCTTAAAAGCAATTCGCAGGCATTTAACAAGCCTGGCTTTTTCCCAGAGCTTTCTCTTGGGATATTTGTGCTACATGTGGCTCAGCTAGGGAATAAGGAGATAACAAGGTCTCTTGCTCCCTTTTGTAGTAAACCTGATAATAAGCAAGGAGATTCTCCGTGGTTTTAGACATCTGAGATCGAAGAATTTACCTGACAGAAGAAGGACTAATCTAGCTGCTATGTACCAAGTGTAATTACAGAATAGCTCATGGGTGGTTTCTCCACCGATGCTTGCTGTATGTTGGGCACCATTTTTAGCAGAACAGTCCACCTTTTTCCACTCTGTACCAGACTAGCTTTCCCTGCAGGCTACAGGAAGTCAGTTGCTGCAAGTTCCCAAATTCCCAAACTTTTAGAGTTGGTGGTGGTATTCCCAGCATGTGAACCAGAGCTGTGTAAGACAGTTCAGCGAGGACTGATGCCTTGTTAATATGTGCAAAAGTGTCACCCAGGACTTTTTCTTCGACATGGCATGTCAAAAACATTGTTACGGAAGTGGTCATCCAACCAGTCAAAAATAGTCTAAAATATTTGTAGCTGAGACTTAGCTTCTATAAGTGTGCATAAGCGTGCGTGAGTTTATGCTTGCTTGTGTCAGATTTACTTTTCGTGATGTAGTTTTGAGTTGTAAAAGTGGAGCATCCTGGGATTGTGGCTAGACATAATATGACTACTTTGTCCCTTCTACAACAGTCTGCTATTGGAATATCCTTTCTGTACCACTGCCAATGCTGAAAGACCAGTAGGATTGGTTTAAAGAGTTTCCTAGCAATAACAGCGCAGTTTCCATCTACGTGGTTTCCTTTTTCATTCTGGAGCATTATCTCCAGTACTTAGCTTTGGCAGGTCAAGGACTGTCCTCAGAATTGTACAGCTGAATGCCAGGCTCATGAAGACATCTTAAAAGACAGGGTGGTGATTTGAATGAGGAGTAAAGAAGTCTCAATCTGACAGTATGCCAGTTTGCAGGACCCTGTGTGGAACTGCAGAGTTTTTCTGCTTTGTCACAGGATGACAGGTGTAAGAGCCTTGCCTAAACATTAAGATTTTTTTTCTTCCCTTCCATAGGCTCATCTAAGGTTATATCAAGTATATTCAAGCCAAACGAAAATATTTTCTTAGTAAACTTAATATCAGTTTGTGACTGGATCCTCCACATGCACAAGGAGTGGAAGACCCCTTGCTAGAGTCCAAGAAGGTAATGCAGGGTCTAATACAATTTCTCTGTGCTCATAGCACAGTCCCTTATTCAGCAAAGCTAGTGACTTTTTGCTCCATATTAAGCAGGGAAGATCTTAATCCACAGAAAGGTGTCTCCAAAGCCCTCTGATAAAATCATTTAGGTGAAAAGTTTCTGAATCACTTGCCCTGCTTTTCTGTTTGTTTTATATAATACTTTGAGGCAAAAACATGATTAAATTCATTAAGTCTCCTTGCGTATGTCTTTCTTTGTTCTCCTTTTGACTTTCAGTACAATACAATACAAAATTTCCCCCCACAGCTCTTACAGACATATAAAACAATAGAGAACCCTCTGTTTTTCTGGGTTTCTTAAAACACCTTAGAAATTGAGTTGTCATGTTAGCAGTGTGACAAATCAGAAATTAAGAAGAATACGAATGTGGTTCACACAGCTGACGATGAGTTGCAGATCTGGATAGAGAGGTGGAGATAAAGTCTTTCAAATATAAAATATATTCATAATGCAGGCAAAGGCTCTGCCTGCTGGTTTCCTGAATTCTCATTTCCATTGGAAATGTGAAACACATTTCATTAACAGGCTCTGCCACCAGGAATCATGATTTTCTCATATTTAAATTATCTCTAATTGAAACTTAGAAACTAAGAAGTGCACAGGTGTAGCTGCAGGCAGAATAACAAAGTCCCGTCAGATGTCTTGAAATGATTTTCTGACTGTAAATCACCGAAGCTTTGTGTGACTAATGGGACTGAAGCTCTGAGGTTAGGATTTTGCTGATTGTGCTGCCCTACTGAAGGCAATCTGGAGAAAGGGAGTTTCAAAACGAAATTGCTTCTTCAAGGCTGGAAAAAAGCTTCCATTTCACCCTTTTACAGGATTCTGATCCGCTTGTATGTACCTGTAGAGCTGTAATGTCGAGCAGAGACTGGAAAAAGGTGCTCCTGGGTTTGATACCTCCTTTAATAGGCCATTATTTTTTCCATCTCAAGCAGCATTTGCAGGCAGGTTGCATGAGCTATTTCCAGATCTTGTCTGTTCTCAAGAAAATTGCCAGCAAATACTGGAAGACAAAGCCAAGAAAAAAGCAATTTGTTTTCTCTCTGGAATGCTTTACTATTTCTCTTCCAAGATCTACTTCATATAGTCCTAGTTTCTGCAAGTTACATGTAGGGTTTTAGAAGTTAATTTGCTTATAACAAGTGGAATATTTTCTGTGGAAATGCCATTTTCTTCTGCGCTGGGGATCCAGCTGCCAGGAGCATGGGAAACTTGTGGCCTGAAGGAAACATGGGAAAACCAGATCCCTTATGGGCTGTGTGAGCAACCTTCCAGGTGTGAGCTGCATGTGAAATAACAGATCCTGGTCAGCCAGAGTGTGCAGGCAGTGCTGGTCTTTCCTTGTCAGCTCCATCCTTGCAGTAGTACAGCAAGGCTACAGAGGGAGCAGAGCCAGAGAGGAGTCTCTGTGCCTCTGAAGGACCTACTCCAAGGTGTTCATGCTTAATTTGTATTTCAAGGGCTATTTTTCAATGGTGAAGAATTAAAGCTCTGAATAGATGTCCCTGTTCTAAAATGAGTTATGAGCCACGTTCTTCCCAGCAGTGCCCAATGACAGGACTAGAGGCAATGGACGCAACCTGAAATGCAAGCAACACCATTTAAAAATAGGAAAACTCTTTTTCTTTCTTTAGCATATGGACTTTTGGATATTGGCATCGGTTGCCCAGAGAGTTTGTAGATTCTCCATTCTGGGAGAGGTTTGAAAGCCATCTGGACACAAGGCTGGACAACCACCTCCTGGTGGCTGAGAATGAGCAGGAATGGGGACTGGGCAGTCTCCAGAGCTGCCTTCTGGCCTCAGCCACTCTGCAACTTTGTGAGTCTAGGAAATTTTGGCAGCCAAATCGTTGTGAAATGCAGTCTGCTTCATGTGTCCAGTCCTGACTACAAGTACTATACCGTACACAGCTTCCAGGATTTCAGGGTTTTCAAGAAATTGTATCAGGCTTCATATAGTGCTGATATTAGACTTTTAGGTAAGAATATATAATGGTAAGAATAGCAATAATTTGACCATAATGCAGTCTTAGGAAGCAGGTATTTAAAAAGAACTTTGTAACAGTGTTAAAAATCCCAAAACCCATCTGTGCAAGTAAAAACCCCTTTCTGTGGAAACAGAGGGAAGGGATGTAGGAACACTGATGCTGGGAGTAAAAATCTGTGTGAAAAGGCCAGGAAATATTGCCTATGACTTTGAATTTGCTTCCCTTCTTGGGTTTTTTTTGTGGGTTTGTTGTTTTTATTTTTGTGCTTGTTTTTTTTTTCTGTTTTCTTTTTTGCAAGGCATAAACTAATATATTTTATTTTCAAACTTAAATTTTAAAATCTAAGTTCCAAATGAAATATATTCAAGATTACATGATGCATGACATCTCTGCCACATTTTCACCATCTGAATGGAAATTAGCATGCTCATATGTACTTCCGACCCCTTCTCAGCCTATTTAAAGGCTTGCAGAAAATGTGTAATATTAGCATTTTTAATAGTCTTTTCTGGTACTTGATGCTAGAAAATCTGGCTTGTAAGAAGAAATAGAAATATTCCTAAGGAGACTAATAGACTCTTCAATTAAGAAAAATATCTAACATGAGAATCATTATTTGCCTAATAATGATGTCTCAGTCTGGATTTCTCTTCTTATATTGAGGCACTGTTTCTGGACAAGGTGATGTGAGCTGTTACCAGCACCTGATCAATTTCCCCAAGGTAATGGTCAGCTGTGTTTTATTCTTAGTCTTAACATTATGTCTGCCACTGACTTCTCTTACCAAGATTACTGTTGACTTCAGGCTGCTTGGCAGGAGTAGCTCTTCACAACTAATGTGACTTGAGGAGACAAAATAAATCAAATCGTCGTTTCAACATTTACTTTGACCTAGTTGAAAAATAATCCTTGCCAGTGTTTTACCTCCCAAGCATGAAAAATGTGTGGGCCTGCAGCGAGAGAGAGATCTTTGTGGCTCTGGGCAAGATTTGCTGTTCTTCTGTGTTTCCTCTCATTTTAGTCCAATCTCACTTATGCTCACACACTTGTGCTTTTTTTAAAAAATAATTTACAGCAATTGAACTTCCTGGAACATGGATCTTATTTAAATGATACAGTGTCTGTGCTTCTTTCTCTTTATAAATTTGATGTTATATCAGAGGAAAAAAAGTAGATATGTATGTATTGGAGGGGAGGAAAGGAAAAATAATACAGGGAGAAAAACAGTTTCTCCTTTTCAAAACTTTGTCATGGCAGTTGGGGGCTTCTGAACTGGAGGTTTGTAAAAAGTTCATTTCCCTGAATTGAAATAAACCTAAAATATTGCAGGCTTTTTCTTAGCTTATACTTTACACTTGGAAGTTAGTCCATGCAAAAATCCCATTGCCCCCGTTGGAACAATTTTGGGTGAAGACAGAATTTTTCCAAGACATATGTCTGTTTTAATGGGAGTGTTTATTGGGAAAAGAGAGAAACATTTTTACACTCAGATCTGCAAAATCAAACAGAGAAAGTGTAGAATTCCTGTAGAAGGGATTAACTCAAAAAGTGTTAGTTTGTGTTCAGGCCAATCCAGATCAAGGGCTTTTTATCCAAACTTGTTCTGCATTTCTTATGTCCGAGACTCCTTACCATCAAAGACAATCTTTGTTTTAGAATCTAGACCTTAAAATCTTCTTGAATTAATAAGCTGCTGCTTATCAGTGCTTTATGTTGATTTGTAAATGCACACTATAAATGATTTGGGGGTTTTTCTAAGAAGAGAATTTTGCAAAGGTTTTGTTTAAAGCAAGATTTTGTTTAAAATTTGCCACAAAATGGAAGTGTCCTGTGGAAACCACTTCTTTTGTGTGAGTCTAAGCCTACTTTTCGTTAATGTGTATGGGTTTGTTTTCTTTTTTGCTGTGAGATGATGAAAAATTAATTGTTCTGTCCTAGGCTAAGTGAAGTCTTCAAATGGAATTTCCTTCAAGACTTTGTTTCTGAAAGTAGAAGGCAAAGCACATCTCCAGTGCCATGAAGGCCTTATACTTTGAAACCCTTGGCCATAGATAACAGAGACAGATGACAAGAAATATGCTTATTTGGTGTAGAATAAGGTTGATATACTGAGGTGTTCTCCCGAGAATCTTAGTCAGGTTCTTTTTCCAGTTAAGATGACCTCAGCTGGCTGGCCGAAGACTGCTATCTTAGAAGATATATGAAACTATTTTTTAGCCTGGAATCATAATTCTGTAGTTACCTTGACAACTACCAGTGATATATAACTACATTGTGTTTGCCTCTCCCGATGCCCTTTCAGCCAGTCCTACAGACAGAACAGACCGAATATAGGTTTGGTTGGTTGGTTTTTTGTTTATTTGTTTGTTTTAATTTGCTTGAATCATACCTCTAGAAAAATGCTAGTGAGAAAGCTAGCTTCTTGAAGAGTAGTCCAGAAATACCATCCTTAGGCTGTGTGAAAATCTAGCACATATATCCCTAGTCTCTTGAATGTAATTTTACCTTCTTTTCTGAAGAAACTAATTTTTTAAATAAAGCCATATTTTTGTGCTTCCAAAGTGTTTGCATGGGGCTGTTTTTCACAAGCTGGATATAAAAAAGCTGATCCTTCATTTCAGCTAGAAGAGTGTTACCCACCAGCCCCAAGTTTAGGGATTTGTATGGCAGCAGAATGAGGACAGAACATGGAGTTTAATTAATTTCCTTCAGCCTACAGTAAGAAGCACGTGCTCTGGGGAGTTTAGGTCCAGTGCAGCATGGGGATTTGTAGGGGACAGTTGTGTAAGCAGTGGGTGGGGGCTGAAAGGAAACCGCAGTTGTGGGTCCCTGCCTGCTGTCTCCCTCTGCAGTCTGATGTGGGATGGACCTTGGAGGTGCTTGCCCTGCTGCCTGGCTTCCCGGACCCTTTGCACAAGCTGCCATTGCAGCCACCTAGAAAGATCTTTTAAAACACACCAGCTTCTGTAGTCACAGAGGATAAAAATTAGAGCTGTTTTTCCTTCAGTTTCTTTTTAGCACCAGGTGAGATTATTTGTCACTGATGATATAAGGAGAATTCAGTCTCAGAAGGATGGTATAAATTAATGCTACCAGCACTACATTAATCTGTGACTTGAAAAATAGATTTTTTTAATTGATCTTTTTTATTTTTAAGACAACATGACAATTTTTAAATTTTTTTTTAGGTTAATTTGAGATTTTGTAGATTAATTTCAGCTAATTTTTTTAATATAGTTTATTCTTTGAGTTAAATAAAAATCAGCATTCTACTGCAATGGATGCTATAAAAAGTAATATATACAAATGTGTTCAGAGACCAGCTGAATCAGAGAGGCAAAATGACAGAAAATGGATGAAAAAAGGAAAACAGAGGAAGGAATCATTACACTACATGAATTCCACATTTCTCATTCCATTTTCTCTTTCAGTGGTCGTATTTTCTAATTTAGTTTTAAATGTAATCCCAAATAGGCAATTAAAACACTAACATGCACGTTAATAAACCCAACGAAGTGGAGAAACACTAAAGAGTGAGAAGAAAGACAGACTGAGGAGAAAACCAGTGCAAGGAGTAGAAAAGGATAAAGAAGCATATAAAGGCAGAGAAAAATAAGAACCTGGAAAGAGGTTACAGCCATGAAAGCTTGAAGGAATGTAAGATTATATCCAGAAAATATTATGTGGAGGGGCTGACCGGTTTTTAAGCATATATGCTAAGCAGGCTTTTGAGTTCCGAGGAAAGAACTGGAGTCACTCCATAGTTCAGGATTTCATTGTTGGGAGTTGCATTTATTGCAGCAACATGATAAAGAAACTCTCGTAGAGTCACATCCTGGTTAACAGTGACACAGCCATGCCTGCTTAAAAGGCATGAGCTAGCCCAGCACAGTGTACATGAGGCTTGTTTAATCTACCAGGCGAGAGGATATGGGCTTTATTCTAACACTCTGCTTACATATTTCCCCCTAACTTTCCATGAAGGAAAATTGTATATTTTCGTTTCCATTCTGTGTACTTAACTTTCCCCATCTTCTCAGAAGGTCTTTGAAAGTGCTCAGAATTCCTGGCATCATTGTATTTCCATTTCTGTTATTCCTCCCTCTTTTCCCTTCCTCTATTCCTCACTCTTTCTCTCCTTTCCTTACTCTCTCTTCCTTTCCATCCCTGTGTCTCTTTTTTTTTTTGTTATTTTTTTTAAGAAGGGAAAATAGAGCTTTGTAACACGTTATCTTGCTGTTTCATATTATGTTTAAGATTGTATAAGTGTATTCACAGGAGTTGCTTTACATTCTCTGGTAGTTTTATTGTGCCTTTTCATGTTCAATTTTAAAAACAATCCCGGGTTAATGGTGCTTGTGTAGTCAGAGAAATTGGACATTTTTTTAAAGGAACAGTGTGATTTGCTATTCTGCACATTCATCCATAGGCTAAGTTTTATTTAGTCTTTCTTTAGCTGGCTTCTGAGATGGAGACGTTAACCTACTGGCCAACCAGGAAAAACAATATCCTTCATAGATTTTATATCGAATTGGAAGAGTACACATGGATGATCTGAACTGCATGATATCTTTTCTCTGGCAACTATTCTGTTGAACTGGTTTCAAAGCTGTCAAATTGAAAAACCCAAAGTAAGAGTGACATGTTTTGTCCAGTGGGTGTTTTTGTCCTAGGAAGAGGTATCATACTAGCCTTAGGAAAGGCCTGAAAGATAACTTCCGTTATTATTCAACTGAAAACCAGAAAAAGAGTGACTTAATCATGAAGCACATTTTCTCTGAAGGGAATGAAATAACTCCTGATGGATTTTTCTCTCTCTCTGTGTTCCGCTTCCTGTTCTTTGTCTCAATGTCTCCCTGGCATCACCATGCCCACTGAATCTTCTCTCCATCCTTACCCCAAACCTTTCTTCTCAGGTCCTGTATGTGTTTTTAGATATTTCTGGCTTCATTTTTTATATCTCAGAACTGCAAATACTGAGTTTGACTGTCAGGCAAGGCAGGAGTTTGTATGATTACATTCAATAAACATGAATCACAAAACTACTTGATTGTTGCCTCTAGATGTTTCTAACCCTTTTGGGGGAGTATTATAACCTTCTAAATAATGGGGTTTGGGGCTGTAATTCTCTCTCTTGAAAACAATGGTAAACTTAACAATTGATTTGAATGCAGTTAGGGATTCTACCTCCTAATTTCAAGCATTTCTGTTTCTTTAAGTGCCTTAATTAGAGACTTGCCTCACATTTGTCAGAGAAGTGACAATTCCAGCAATTCACCTGGACAATTACTCTGAGGTAGCCCAGGAAGGCCAGAATTTTGATCCTAGCTGGCCATAAATTTGTCCGGGGAGGTATCAAGTCTCATGGCTCTTCAAATGTGAATCATAAGAGGTGTGCAAGCAGGTTCTGTTCCCATCCATGTACGTACTTACTGCTAAAAACTGCACAAACTGAATTTCTCTGTTTCTTCAGACAGCAAGAACTGTAATTCTGATTTACGTTTTAAAATACATACCTTGTAATAATTTTGTTTCCAATGATTTTACAGCTAACTGCAAGGATTTTTTGAAAGCTTCTAAACCCTAATGTAGCCTGTATAGCACTGAATAGTGGGGTGATTTCTGTATGTGCCAGAGTTCGTATATGCTAATCAGTCTGACTGCTTAAAAAACACTGCATAGCACTGGACTAATTTGCAGTGAGAGTAGCCTGTAAACGTTGGCCCTTAGCTGATTTCAGTGACCTTTTTTCTACACATTGCCTGACAAACAGCTGGAATCTTGTGCATTCCCAACAGCTTGCAGCTCCAGTGCAGTGAGGCTGAACCAGGCTTTTCTGTATTACAGATGAAACCAAGCCAAAAATAGTCTCTGAAAGTGCTGTTATCTTTTATGCATGGTAGTTACAGACAACAAATCAAAGATCTTAGTTGCTTTATACTATACCTCTTCCCCCCCCCCATCTCCCTCACACACGGTTGCAGGCATTTAGCAGTCCTTCGTTTTAATGAGCTTCTTATTTTGAAGAGGTCACACTCACCCAGACTGTGTTTTATTTTTCTGCTCGCGGCAACTTATCTGCAATCATTCCTGTTAAGTGTTGCCTAATTGCGTACTTTTGCTTGGTCTTTCAGGAAAATCCTAATGATCCTCCCAAGCCTTGGTTAAGCTAAATATTTCTGGGTTGTCAGCAACTTTCACCACCTGTCTATTCAGCCAGCTTTACAGAAAATTTGTAACACCTGGCACCTACCACTTGTTTGGGTATCAAGCAAATGAACTCCTGTGTTTCTCTGGAGAGTGCTCAGGACTGACAGCAGGCAGAGGCAATGACTGCTTCTGGTGAACAGGGCCATTAGTCAGCCCTTAGACTCAGGTGCATAGGAAAGGGTTTTCCTGGGGGCCCAAACAAACCTGACACTGAAAACCTGGGTTGAGTTTTTTGTTTGTTTGTTTGTTTGTTTGTTTTTCGGTGATGTGTGTGCTGAACAGCAAAAGCTCAAATAAAACAAACAAGCAAGATCTGGAAATGGCCAGTGCCTTTGCCTGAAATAAACCCTGTCTTATAGTAACAGTTGTACTAAATTTGATGGAATGGAGGAATGAAGTTTGCAGGTTGCAAAAGCAGGGTGCTGAAGGCACCAAGAAAGATGCAAGCTGCTGCTGTGTAGCGTCTATGGAAAGAGGGTATTTTATTCAGGAGTTCTCCTTTATATTACCTACCTCAGTATGTGTGTGTGTGTCAAGTCTACTGAGAAGATGGAAGAGCAAATGGTTAAGACACAGAATGATGGGAATGGTGTGTTGACTGATCATAAACCTTGTCTGGAAAGTGAAGCTAATTTTAAGTGAACGCAGTAAGGAAATACGTAGGAAAAAGATGGATACATTTGGACAGGATTTTTTTCCCTTTTGCTGTAAGAAAGTAAGAAGAAAGTCAGAGAAACATGAATTTCCAGCACGAACATCTGAAAGGCTTTGTAAAGGTTTTGTGAATACTGGGGCATGTGTCTTTAACCCAGTTATATTGAACTGAAAAGGATGCAGATATTAGCGTGAAGATAGAAGACTAGATAAATGCAAGATTTTTGAGTTGCTTTTTCATGGAATATATGATTTTTATCTCACAAAGGAGAGTTTCAAGAAACAGATCCAAGCCTGGAGAAGCAATAATGGTGGAAGAGCTAGCGATAGCAGAAGGATGACTGGGAAGCTAACTGCAGCTAGAGAGCTGCTGTCTATATTGGACACATTAACTGTATAAACACAGATCCTTTGCCTTTATTAGTACAATAAATAAACAGCAGTTGGTATTGAATCTCCATATTCAGTTTCAAGAGTGATATAAATTGTTGACTAAATGATCGTGTAAGTGTCCTGGCTTATTTTGTGAAAGTCTCAGAAAGCAGAGAAGTTTGATTTGACACAGGAACAATTTCTAAAGATGAGCAAAGGTTAGAGTTTTTAGTTGCACTCAGCACAGCCTCTGAATTCATGAATATGGTTTGGGCTTTGGACTTTTTTTTTTTAGTGTACTATTTATCCTTACAGTGAAGATCTAAAAGCTTCATTTCACAAAGTGAATATAGGGAGAACTATAAAATGAGATTTATTTTGGCTAGAAATTAATGTTTGCTTATGTAAGCCAAAAGTAAAGACTCATTAAGTGGGTAATATTTTGTTTCTTCTGTAGCACGTCAATAACAGCTTCTCTTTGGAAATTTTAGCCTTTCCAAATTCAATTTCAGCACTTATGTGTTTACTTACCTGTTTAAATTAAGAATTGGCAGGAATCTAAGAAAAAAATTACTTGTTTCTGAGCTGATATGATCTTAATTGAGAACGCCTGGCTCTCACACTGTCATTGATCACTTATTTTTGTGAATTATTTCAAGGCATACATAAAGAATATGAATATTCCCCCATGGCAATATCTAGCAGAAGATGCTGAGAGAGCCCAGGTGTTTTAATATGTTGGTTTGAAAAAGCTCCAGAAATGGTATGTGGTTTTGGAATCCTTGGAGGAGGCAGGGGACAGCTTTCCAAACACCTGGACTCCTTGATCCACCTGTAGGATAAGCTCTCCTGCCTAATATGTTGCAACGTATTAATCATCTTTGCCATGCTTGAACAATGCCCACTTCTTCAAGGTGTTGCTCCAGAACAAAGGTGTAATGTTTCTACGCAGATCCTGCAGAAACATTGTCCCAGACAACATGTTCTTCCCTGCCTTGTTTCCTTCAGATCTGCAGAAAGACTTTGAAGGTCAGGGGTCTGGAGGAAATGGGAGAGACCTTAATATGCTTTAGATCTTCTATGTCTTTATGTATGCTCCCTCCAGTGACATAGACAGAAAGAAAAATATGAATGCTTACCTAAGAAATGGTTTGATTTTAACTCGAATGCAGTTTCTGAGTAGAGCCTTTCAAATGCTGCAGCTGTAATAGATCAGACAAGCTGTGAGATGTCAAAATATATAATGACAGAAGTGGGCATTTAGCTATGCTTTGCCTTGCTTCTCATTCATCAATACCAAATGAGCAGGGATAATTGTGACAGGGCATTGAGCAGTGTAGAGGCAAGTGCAGAAGAGGCCAATGGGTACGTCTTTGTAGGAGGAAGAAAATGGGCACCAGCAAAGCATGGGGAAAATAACGCTGTTGTGTCAGTTTCATAATAAATGCATGACTTGAGCTGTTTCTGTCAACCTTAATGTACACTGTAAGCAAATTAGTAAATGTTAAGATTATTTAAGCAAAAAAAAAACATGCAACGTACTGAAAAAGTTGAATCTAATGAGATGTAATGTAAGATGGTCAGCAGACCTTTCCACAGATCTTTATGGGAAGAGAAAAAGAAGCCCCAAGCCCCAAGACTATATCTGGTGCAATGCAGGAAGAATATATCACGTGCATTATAAAGTGGTTATTTGTTACCACTATTAAAAAATTTGCCTGCTGTTGTGAGGCATAACTTCAGCTTTTTGAAGTGTCTGACATCCCTGAATCATGTTCTTTCATCTCCAAGATCAAAGTGCCTTGGACCTATTTAGGAATATTTAGACTGTGATAGACTTAGTTGAGGTGCCTGTTTTATCATACCTGTCCATGACATGGCTTTGGGTGATATATCCACATGGCTTTTTTAGACTGAGAAATGTAATCTGTCCCAATTGTTTTTTACAAGCTGTATGTAAACTAATTGTGAAAAACACCAGTAAAAAACTAGTGGCATCTGCACCCCCTACCAGGGTAAGACAGAGGCACACATCAATGCTAACTGTTGCCTTTGTTTTTGCAAGGAGGAAACCCAGAAACTCTGGAAAGCTAAGGTCTACTCAGTTCTGGGTGACTAGGGTACTCTGCAACATGGTCCCACCAAATTAGCCTTAGAAAGATGGGTGACTTTTTAAATACTCCCCAGGAAACAGGGTAGGATAAAATATGGTTAAGGTGTGTTGCATGAAATATTAATGAAATCCTTGATTTTCTGATCAAGATGATATGGGGGGAAAATCATGTTTCAGCATTATAAGAATTGGATATTTCAAGAGCTAGCAAGGTGGTTTTAGAGGGAGATATATATTCCAGAGGTTTTTACGGGGCATTTCATGCACCCTTTTGCATCAAAGCCTCAGTCTCATGTGGTGTAAGGATCTCATCTGGTATGAACAAGATCTTCCAGATACAGTTTTTAGGTATTTTGGTTCCAAAGACATCAGGGTACCGCTAGCACGTATCTATTCCCCAGACTCTGCCCCATTCACGTAGTGACGAATCCTTTTGCAAGGAAGGAACTCAAGCATACTTCATACAATTTTTATTTCATGAATGAAGTGAAGCTTTTCATTACTCAGCAAGATATCCCCTTTATGAGAAACAGTCCTTTGGCATAGCTAATGCTGGGCATGCTGTGGTCAGTCTGTCTAATCTCATCTATGATATTGCTTAAACTCAGTGACTGAGAAAGCCTCTGTGGACTGTGTTGAGTAACTTGTGGTCTTCTCGCTTGCTGAAATGTCTCTGAGGCATAGTTTGGGCAGTTAGCATCTCTAAACCACTGGTGCCTGGAAGCTGATGGGAAGTGCTGTGGGAAGCAGCAGTAACCATGGGCTGGACAAGCCCTCCTCCTGCTCAGTTTCGGCAAAAAACACCATGTGGAAGCAGCTCCGCTGTGTCACTGGGACACAGTTGATTTGCTGCATTTGATTGTAGGACAAGGCTGGTCCTGGACAACTGGATGGCCGGCCATGAAGAAATAAGGAAACCAACAATTGGTACTCCTGGTGAGGATGAGTTTGGGAGCTTGAACTCAGGCACTTTTGATCCTGCACCGTGTTCCCTGGCACTGCGGGACTCACCTAGCCAGCCTCAACCATTGAAGAACTGGTTGAGTACTTCAAGCTCTTCACCCAAACTCCTTCATTAACAGGAGAGTAACAGGAGAGAGACTAGCACATCGAAAAGGCAATTTTCTCCACCCCAGGATAGCTGTTATAAGGAGGGCAGCATAAATGGCTAGCTGGAGCTAGGCAGCTAATTGTAGCTAACTGAGATCACCTCCCTTCTTTCTGTTCCTTTGGTTCCATGCATAATTCATTCCTTTACAGGGAAGACAAGTGTTTGTTGGAATTAGTGGAAGAACAATTTAAAGACTTGCAGGAGGATATATATACCGAAGTATTTCAACATGCTACAAACCAGTTTGTGTCTCCTTGAAGTAAAAGAAAATTGATATATATTTTTTTCATATGAGATAAGGGAGAGAGTAATTTAACAAATAATGCACCTACCACTTACAGACAAACTCAAAAGATGTGTATGTTGTGGTTGCTGGCTTCTGTCCAGCAATGCCATTAGCCATGGGTAACTCTTAACAAAAAGAAGTCTGCTTAGCTCCCCCTCCTTATGCTTTTTAAGGCATTGATCCTGTGTGTTGATCCATTTAGTCCATTGGGCTGGAATATATGAGGACCCACAAGGGAAAGGCCACATCTGGTTCAAGGTTACGTTTACTGGTTCCCACCCTGCCCTCACCCAAAAGCAGCCAAGTAGATTTTTTCCTGTCCCCAAACCCAAAGAGTCTTCCTTTTCTACAGTTCCTGTGTGTTACATGCCAGCCCTCATCCAGTCCTTTATCCTGCAACCTGGTTGACATTTGTACAGACTCAGTATGTTTTAGGCAGCCTTAACACAGCCAGAGTGCAAGCATTATTGATCACAGGCACAGAAGGGCAGGCTTAACATTCTATCAAGAGTTTTTTCTTCCACGAGTTTCTGTTTTACTTCAGGAAGGTGTGGGGAAAAACTTGATCACAAAATGAAACACGATATGGCATGAAATTATTTGTGCTACTTATGGAGTAAACAGTTTAGGGAAGGATCCATCAGAATTTTTCTATAGCTTAGCCAGTTATAAATCTTTGTAACCGGAATACATCATTGGGTTCAGGCATTTTTTTTCCTGAATGTACTGGAATTACACAGTGCATTTTTATATACTTCTCTGGTGAACACTTGTATATCCCTTTGGGACTTCTACATTGAGCCAATGAAGCACCTTTCTTTTCTCTGTCATGTTGTTTGGTGTAAATGTGCCAGGATACGTGGTCTGTGAGTTAAGACCTGCATTGAAGCTCCAGAAGTTTATGTCTGATGGTTTTGTCTCAAGGTCAAGCATAAACAACTGATATTTTCCCCCATTTCAGTTCCTTTGTCTGTGTCTTGTTGTTTAAGCTACACACACAGTAAAATCTTTGGGTACCCAAACTGCCTTCTAGTTGTGGCAAATAGTTGCTATTCATCAATGAATCTATGTAAGATTTCGAAGAAATGCTTGTAGGTAAACTGGGAAGAGGAAAGGCAAAAAATTTAAGAGTTACTTCTGTGGTTGATCTGTTCATCTACCTGTTACCTATAAATATGCCTAGTCATACCTTATGTGTGCTTGCATGTTTGCTTCATGCAGTGGGATTTTCCTTCCTGCCTCAGGAAGAAACTCTGACCTTTGTGAAAGACTTCTGTTGTGATGGCCATGGCTCCAGCATCCAAGACACGTAGAGAGGCACACTTCTAGTACATGTGCTTAGTATCAACATCTGTGTATGTTAGATACAGCTGTCAGTTCTGTAACTTCCAAAAATGTACTTTACAGGCTAGCACAATACTGTAAGTTGTCTGATGCCAAGAGCAAAGACCAAATCTTCATGCCTGAAATGTTAAGCTCTGATTGTTCTGCAGAGATTTGCACAGTGCTGTGTGTGTCTGTACTTTCTGGCAAGATGCCTATGAGCAGCATCAGTGTAATGCAGATGTGCCTTACTTTTCTCACTCCCTGTATCATGCAAATGCTCCAAGCTCACAGCAGTGTCATCTGCCCTTTCCATGAGCAAAGGACCCTTTGTAGATGTGTTCCTTCCTACATAATGGTCGCAGGTTGCCACCACCATGAATGCTGCTTCATCTATGAATAGTTCAGCTGAAACCATCTTTAAGCCAGACAGAAAAATAAATTGCTCACAGTGGAAAGAGCTCTTCCACATGATCCAGACTGCCTTAGTGTAGTCCCTCAGGACTATTTGAGCAGTGAGATACTCTTCACTGTGAATAGGAATGACAAAATCTGGCCCAGAGTTAGTTCCCCAAAAATGTATATATAGAAGCTGCCACAGAAACATGTGCAGGGGCACGGAAGTCTTTTTTTTCCACCCATGAACTTTGCCAGCAAGGTCTCTCTCTCAGTTACTGCAGCAGCTCAAAGCTTCACTAGCACTGCGGGTTTGGCGAGAGGAAACATCACTGATCCGGCTCAGAGAAACAGGCAATTTGCCTCTATAAAGTTACACTTAGTAGAGCTTTTGGGAGTTCATGTAGGCATATCTGAATCATACATAGCTCAAATGCTCTGAGTCGTGAGAGGAAGAGGGAACCATACGAGGATGAGAAGCTCTCCAGACACAGAGAGAGTTACCTTTGGTGAAGTGTGCAAGCCATAGACAGGGAAGCTGTCTGCAGCTTTTGCAGTAATCTGGAAGTACTGACTGCCAGTTTTATTGTATTTCACAGAGGTTTGCAGAACACTGAAACCCCGAACACACATCTGCGTTACTACAGATATGCCACACAGCGGGTCACTTGTGTCGTAGGAGGATCCAGGCTTTTGTGCAAAGGACATTTCCTTGGCAGGCTGGTTTCATCTTCCCTAGTTCTGCTGATTTTCAGGCAAGCCACTTCCCTGCTTGCACTTCTCTCCATGCCCAGTAAAAACTGTTAGGCAGGCAGGGCAAATCAGGCTGAGGTTTCCTGTGTGTGGAGAATTAGATACTCTTGGCATAACGCTTGAGACAACTGATTCAGCCCTAACCAGGAGGTCTCACCCCCCGGCATGAATTAGCCATGGTAATTTTAGCAAGTGAAGCAGTAAGCGACAAAACTGCTGGTCCGATATGGGCAAGCGGTTCAGCTTTTAGAAGTATTAATGTGTTTCTCCAGGAGTTTCATTGTGTTACACTCATTTGCCAGGATTTATTTGACCTCTCTTTTGCATGTTGTGTGCTTGCAGTGCACAGAGGCTCTGTCTTCTGCAACAAAATTTCTTTGCTTAGGAATACCTCTAGTGCTGGGAGAGAGAGAGAGGATTTTTTTTTTGTAGTTGCAGATCACACATAGCTCTTCAGTTTTTTTCCCCACCTTTTTTCTTTCTTTCTTTCATTCTTTTTTTTTCCCCCCAATGCCAGTTACAGATCCCAGATGTCAAATAGCAGCAGCAGCTGGCTGCATGACAGATCCCTTAGGCTGCAGCTGTGCGAACACTCCTGGATTTATTCTAGCTGTGTCATATAGATGGTATGCAGATTATTTCTCTGAGCTGTCATGCTTTTCAAATGCCTCTAGTTTGTTTTTTTTCCTGCTCTTATTCTGGTGATACACAAAGCCTGGAAATTCAGCCTTGGAGAAATCTCACATGTAGTGTGTACAAGGTCTGTGGATCAAAATAGTGGCCTATGTGTGCATTATTCCTTTTACATAACTAAATGATTCAATTAATAAATAATACTCAACATTTCCAATACAATGTTAGATTAGGGTTGGCTCCGTCCTTCAGTACTCTGCACATATGACAGTATCACTCTTCTATGAAGACTAAAGGAGAAACATTAATTCAGGAAGTCTGATCTCTCTCTTTAAAATTATGTACTCAGTGTCCAAATTGCTTGAATGTTACTTTTCTCTTCATAAAGTCAATGTGAGTAGATTGACTGAATGTGAATGACAGAACAGAGCTTCAGATTTCAACAGAAGAGACAAGCAGAAATAAATTTTCAGTAGAAGCATGCATGCACAATATATTGTATTATCTATAAAGAAGATTTGCCTCACGGGATGTATTTTTCGGAGCACTTGTGCTGGTGAATTTTCTTTAGTAGTTGTGCTGTACAATACATTTAACTAAATCCTTTTCTTAATGTGTTGTAACACTGTCTAAATTACCAGGAATCATAACAAAGATACAGTTTTGCTTTTAACTACAGTGTATATTTTGTAAAAGTAGTATAATTTGAAAGTAAAGCATAATTTAGGTATTCTGATTAAGCTTTCGTGTCCTTACTCTGAATTAGTAACACCTAGAGAGCTGAATGATTTCATCTCAGATTATTGGGGCATATGCTTAAAGCTTCAAGGTAATATTTTAAAATATCATTTTATAATAATTTACCTCTTCAGTACTGTCTAGGATATTAACCAACTCAAAACAGTTTGTTCCAGAAACAGAAGTGCTCATTAACCCAGCCCCCATTTTTTCCCTTTTGGGCAAAATCAGGAAAATAGCTTTCACCGAGTGAGGCGAATACACTTTCTCTAAATGATCTAATCACTTCTGTTCTCTACTTTGTCTCACTTTTGTTTTCTTGAATTATTACCTGCAGCTAAAGTGGAGGTGGTTGTTGTAGATAGTCCTCTGCCCATTTCACCTTTCAGAAACTATTGATTTTGCTTATAGACATAGTGCAGAACCCAGTTCAGAGCTCTAGGAAAATGCAGAAATGACATGCAAAAGTAACTATAAGCTGGAATAATTTGCAGCACCAGTAAACGCAATTCCACTGTCATTTATTTTAAATCTAAAGCCAATGTATACGTTTCTTCTTTATAGTCACTGAATTATGTCTTGTGAATTATTTTTGTCAGGCAGTCATATAGCCTACACTTGTGGCTTCCCCTAGCTACTTCTGTCTAACTCCTGTTCATCTTGCTGCTTTCTAGTCCTGACTTTCAGCTTCCTAGAGACCCCTCAGCTTTTCAGTTCTCTGAAAGACACTGAAGTTACTGATGTTTTTCTCCCTAGTGCAAAGATACTTTTATTCTCCCTCCCTTAAGGAAATGCTATGTATTGACCAATGTTGATGCTTCCTCTTGATGAAACCATGCTACTCTGTAAAAGGGAATTAGTCTGACTGCATTCTTGATTTTTGTCCTTGCTTGTCCAGAATAGAATCCTTCTGTTTTTCTCTTGTAGCCCCAGAAGCTCTTCTTCCCCAGTTACAATTCTGAAACAGACACTCGATGCAATTGTTCGTCTCCTTTAATCTCATTTGTTGTTGTTGTCAGTAAAGTTCCTGCTGGTCCTTTGTTGTGCTTCCAGTTGGCCAGATTTCTCACTCTCAGTCACACATGACTGACTGACCTGATAGAGTGGCAAAATATCTTGACTGTTCTGAAACAGACTATTGTAAACTTGCAGAAACATTGTCTTCTAAATGTTTTTCCTCATTCTGTTTCATGTCTTTCAGCAGGAGGCTTTGTTGCAAATGCTCTTTCAAATTACCTTTTTTTCCCCATCTTATTCTTTTGAATTTTATGTCAGTTTTTCTGATTTGGCTGTATTCAGGAGGTGCAAAAGAAAAAGATCTGTAAAAAAATTTACAGATATTCTAGAAGCTTCATTCAGCACTTTGTGATACCTAAGGGAGTCAGAAATATTCTGCTTTGAAATAGGATAATACTGGAAACTTTTCTTGGAGGGTTTTTAAAATTTTTTTTCACCTGCTTAGGATATCAATCATTTAATCTCCAAGTCTTGTGTTTTATCTTGCTTTAAGCTTATCTAAATTGCTGACCATCACCATCATCTTTTTTTTCCCCAAGTTACTGATCATATTGGCCTCTACTTTAAGATTTGTGATCTAAATTCTTTTAATAACTCCCCTCAATGATCTGTTCTTCTATCTGCCTGCTTGATCTCCTCGTCCTATAAGCCCTAGTTTCTTACATCACAGTGTGTTACCTAGCCTTAGTCTAAGTCAATATACATGACTTCCCCTGTGACTTCAACAGTCTTGATCATTATCCTTCCTTTTTTCATTTTGTTTCTCTAAAACCTCCCACTGAAGTAAATGTACTTTTAATCATTGACTTCAGCACAAAGTATATCAAGCTCCACCTGCGTCACTGCAGGACTGTTTTATGTGTGATACTGAAATAGTTTGAGCTTTGCTTTGTAAATACTTCTGATTAAGCAGGCTACTTCTTTCCTGACCTTACTCATGGATACTCAGTAAGAGGAAGGCAGATCACCTGATGTCAGTGAAAATTCATAAAAAAATGAAAATTAGTAAAGTAGAGCTTTTCAGTTAGGGCTTTTGTTTGGTTTGTTTTTTTTTCCCACCACAAAGCATCATTGTAGCACCATGAAATGTTAGTGAGAGCTTGAATTTTATGTTATGAAAAAATTCCAGTATTCCAATGTGCAGGATTTGAGGTTCAGGTATCATACATTAACTGCACCATAATTCTTCTGAAAGAACCTGGTACAGATAGACACGTGGAGGACATTCCACCTTGTGAATATCTAAGACAGCTACCTAAGATATCTATTCTACCTTTCATGTCTTTATGGGAGGGAAGATGATATTTTGAATGAAATACCTGGAAACAGATGAGTTCTTCTGGTCTGTGAACCTGTATTTCTTTAATGGTCCTAATATTGCACAAAATTATAAAGGAAATTATATAGAATTCCCTGTCCAAAGAAGAAATGTAAGTCAAGATAGGAAAAAGAGCCAAGAAGAAAAATGTCAATAAGAGATGGCACTGAGCTTATCAGTGTACACCTCTGTCAGTGAGGGAAAAGCTACTTTTCTGTTCTTCTTGAAGATGGAGGCCTAAAGGAAAGTAAAGCATGGTTCTTCTTGTTAAGTGGTAACAACTGTGTTTAAAAACACTGTATTAAAATGCTCAGATTGGAAGATACTGTGGTGCCATGGTGTGACATGTCACTGTTTCAGTAAAATAGGTGGAATAGACAATACATGACATGTCTGCAGCTTGTTGCAGAATTCAACCTGTGCGTATGCAAAGTTCTTTTTTCATGGCCTGTAGTATATGTAATAGATCATGATGAAATACTGCTCTAATCACAAAACCACAAGTATCAGCAGTTCATGAGAGTATCTCTTGACTGATGAGGGGAAAAGAAAATAAAGAAAGTGTTAAAATATTTCTGTTTACGACAGAACCAGACATTCATGTGGCATGTACCACATTATTTATTCAATGTATATTTCGATTTCCTGGTGGGGTTCAGAACTCCTGTGAGTGATAGTACCCGGGCAGCAACTGACTGCTCCATCATAATTCTCCGTTAGTATAAAGCCACAAAGCAAGCAAAACCCTGGAGTTAATTTGAATAAAAGACAGAGAAAGTCATGAACTGTGAGCTGCATTCCATGACAGAGTCTTAATGTTGTAGAAAAATGCTAATTTAATCTGTTCAGTAATGTTGGTGAGCTTTCTAATGTCACTCAGTACCACTTATATTAGCATTTTATCCATTTGAATTCTCTTCATATGTAACTATTTTATTTCAGGTTGTTTGGTCAGAGATGTGACACAGCCAGAGAGGGAATATGAATAACTGCAAGATGTAGTGTGTACTACAATGATGGAGTAAATGATGAAGTCATATAGTCAGTTTTAAAAGTATGATAAACAGGAAAACCTCTAGGCAAACTGGATTTTCTGTTTGAAATTATGAATTGATTCTGCATGATGCCACAGTGTTGTATAGTAATTGTTTTCCTACATTTTCCTTTCAAATTTTGTAGTAAATGATTGATCTAGTTAGCAATTTAGTCATTCATACAGATCAAAATCCCTTGGAATATGAAGCACTCTTTAGCATGTATTTTGAATTTAGCTGCAAAAATTTACATAATGAATCAAGTAGTTCATTTATGAATGTGATGTGTATCTGTGTATATGAACCACAGACCCATGGCCAGTGCCTATGATAAGAGATTCTAAGCTAATCAGTTGGTGTTCTGGAGCTTTTGAACCTTCCAGTAAGTTCTAGTCAGTCATCTGGACAACTTACAATGTTTAAGGGATTGCTAAGTGCTACAAATTAAAACTATAGCCTTTTTTCCTGTTCTGTTACAAGTTCTGTCCATACTCAAAAATACTGGGGCAAAAATACAAGGGACACCAGACCAACTGTATCTTCTCAAGGATGTATTGCAAAATGCTCTGACTACTTTCATACCCAAGTATGGTATAATCTAAACAAGTTTCTTGGTTTGGAACTGTTGCCTCCAAATCTGTGTGCCTGGGTACATTTTTTTAACAATGTTTATAGTGTTAAGTGGCATTCACCACTCACAGATCATAGCATGGCAATCATTGTCTCACAGACAAATGAGAGTCATCACAGTTTTTCCTAAAACTGACAAGTCAGTGGAAAAAGCTTATAGAGTCTGAGATAGCACAGTCCAAGAATGACACAATTGTTGACCATCTTACAGTGACAGTTTTTCCAAGTTGTACTGAGATGAGAGGAAAATACATGAAAAGGAGGGTTTTCATTATAGGAAATGATGGTGGGAATTTCCACTGGCTAACAATATTACTCTAAATCTTCCTTTAGAGCCAGTATTTGTTTATATATTAGGAATGTCTGAAGTACTTGGGGATTTTCTAGAAGGGGAAGTGAAAGAAGCTGTCTTCTCATCTGAAAAGCCCAGCTGAACATGAAGTCACTAGATCTGTGACTCTTGCTGTCCTGCAAAGGGTCATGTACCAAATGAGGAGTCATCAGATAATCAAGACAACTCTGCTGAGTACCAAAGTAGGACTACAAGTAATGAGCGGAGAAATAAAAAGTCAACAGTAAACTCATTTTGTAGTGGATTTGCTTCTCCAAACACTGAGATGTCCTGAAACTGGGGTGGTGCCCTACGCTGCCTGAATAGCACAACCAAGGCTTTATTTCTCTCATTTTAAAGATGGGTGTTCTTCATTAAGGCATGTTTGCTCATCTTAATAAGCTGTGTGAATCTATTAAGTAGGGAGGCTTGACTTGAATTGATTTGCTTTGTTTAAACATGCTCTAGCTTTTGCTCATGTATATAGCTCATAAAAAAGAAACCTGTTTGAGTTTAGCCCAGTATCCCATGGTGATTACTTAGATGTGCTGTCATAGCCGAGAGCTTAGAGTCTAGGATTTTGTTGGCAACGTGCAGCTGCAGTAATTACAATGATATGGAAAACTGAACCACAATTAGAAAACCAAAAGGACTACTGCAACTCTTACAGTTCAGAGATTGCTGAGTAATGTCCATTCAATATATGTAGGAAAAATTCATGATGCTTTATTATTTTAAGTAATTAATGGGGATCAAATCTGTTTCAGAAGCCACGCTCTGGTTTAAGCATGAAGGTAAGTTTATTTGGCTGTGTTGTTTAACCAACCACTTAACAGTCAAGTAGAAGTTTTAGTGAAATTAATTTTAGCTAGTGAATACTTACAAAAGTCTTTGAAGATATTTATTGCCATATATTTGTTAAATTGTATTCATAGGGGTTGAGGAACAGCACCTTTTTGTCTCATAAGAAACTTCTGTTGTGAAAAGTATTTCAACAAGTTTTTGGACCTGTCAGCAATACTTTTTTCTTAATCAGAGCCTACAAAGGCTGATTTAGGACTTGGATATTCAGTAGCTTCTTCCAGGGTGAGACACTGAATCCTTCTGAACGCTGTGTGCCATAAATTCTGGTCCTCCACATTGACTAAATCTCTCACACATAATAATAACAACAAAAACCAATGTGAATTTGGAATGCACAACTGCAGCCTTGATACAGTCAGAAACAGTTTTTGAGATGACTTTGGCTGGAGCACACAGAGTTGTATTCAGCACCTTCTCTGAGGCTGAATTCAGATTTCCTATTGGTATTTCTTTCAATGGAAAAGCAGTTAGTTTAATTAATTAAAATATCTTTAGTTGAATTATTTGCCTAATATTTGAATAGGGTTTTTTATTCCCCTGGTGACAATTTGAGTTTGAAAATACCAGTCTTTCAGTGGAAAATCTGCCTGTGAGTGCACCAAAGCTGATTCCATTTCTGCAATTTTTATCTCTTTCCTACTATAAATGTTTGTTTAATACTTGATTTGGACTATGTTGATTTTGAGAGAATGACAGCAGTGCAGAAGAAATATATATAATTTGAAATCTGGGTCCTTTGATTGTACAGTTGATCCACATTGATTGTAATGCATGAACGAAAGAAAACTGATGTGCTGTGGGGAAGTGATCTGTAGTCTGAGGAAAGCAGCAGTTGAGAAGCAAAATGAAGTCTGAAATTTCAACTTTTCTGGAAAAAACATGGTATATATGACTGGCATGCTTTTCCTCAACACACAACTGGATGTCTGATGTAATCGAAGAATCGAGAAAAATTACATTGCTGAATAATTTCTGGTAATTAGCTTAAACAGAGACAGATTTATGGAGATGCATGCTATTTTGAGCAACCAGTAATTGTGTAAGCTACAGCTCACAGACAAACTTCGTCTTCTGTTTAACAGCAGGTTTGCCATCCTGTTTAACCAGGTTGTTTGGTCATGTTGAAGAGCTGATTTTCTGCTTTTGAGAGAATGTTTGAAAGCTGTAGATATGATTTCTATGTATTTGGGCAATCAGTCAGTTTGAGTGCTTGGCTACTTTCCCAGCTCCTGGTTGCTTTTACTTCTTAATTTTGCAACGAACAAGCAAATAAATGCTCTAATTGTATATAAAGAGAACTGTTCTGATTGTCATGTTTTGAATTCTCAACAACAGCTTAAAGTATTACAGCTGTATCCTATCACCATATTGTGGCACGTCTTGTGAATTAATTTCAATAATGAGTATGAGGAAAATGCCACTGAAACCCTGCAGTGGAGCTCTGACATATTTTTCATAGCTATTTCCATGTATTTTTCATCTAACGAGGATTCATTTTCCTAGAAGATGTGTTTCTCATGCTGTTTCATCACTGCACAGTGTTTCCAAAAAGTGTTGTTTTGAATTGCACTAGAACCTCCATCAGTCTTCCACAGTTTGGTGTCTTAAGGGCAAAGGAGACTGTCGACATGTTTGGTACCTGCTGACACAAGGAGCAAAGGGTTCTCTGCAGAAGAACCAGGGTGCTTGCCCGCTGCAGCATCCGGTGATCCAATGGGCACTGTGGGGTGGAGCCACAAAGGGCAGCACAGTGCAGGGCAGAGCAGTGGGTGCACCAGCCCGGGTGTGCATCGGGTGTCTTTGGTGCAGGTGCAGAAGCCGCCTCAGGGAGAAAATATTCAGTAAGCAGTACCTGTAACCTCAGGAGGCCAGGTGTGGAAGGAGGTATGATCCAGGCATTCCAAACTGAAATTTGCTGCAGCTCTCTGACACCGGCACACAGCAGCTAATGCTGCTTTATTTGCCATTTAAATCCTTGTCACCTCCTCCCCTTTTCACTTGCTTCATATCTTCTTTTTGCTTGAGCCCATGCTGAGGTCCATTGCTTGTAAAAGCTCAATTAAAATCTGGCCAACTGCTCCTCAGCTGCATGAATAGTGTTGATGCAAAGTTCTGGCTATGTAATGGTCTCTGCTGATATTTCATTGGAAATGGTTGGCTTCTGGGGGAGACAGACGTAGCTCCAGTTGGCAGAGTTACAGTTTGGCCTGGAAAAGAAAGAATAAAATTTCACCCTCCAAATTACATACCTGTTAAATTGATTGCTTTGAATTAGGATAACTTCACTGTTAACCTTGATAGATTGGGATAACCCACAGGCTGCACAAAAGTCAGTAGGCAAGTCAAGAATTTACCTTAACTCGCTTTTATGTGCTCCTGTTAATTTTATGCATCCATCCCGTTTTTCCTAGGGAAAAAACTCCAACAAACCAACCCTAAACCTAACCTGGATCAAAATAATATGACCCTAAGATTAAGGAAATTGAGAATGCATACTTTGTGCAGTGCTGTGCAAAATCAAAAGAATGAGCAGCACATTAAACCCCTTAATTTGCATATATACACCTTTTTAATTATAATCCAAAAATCAGACTTGATGCAACAAAATATATATGTGTGTACATACATGTATGTGTACACGTACATAAGGTATTGGAAAAACTGGGGAAAGTGTAAGGGTGGATCAAGGAAATGACTGAACAACTGGAGAAAGTGCCTTAAAGGGAAACCTAGGTGTTATCCAAGCATTTGCCAAGTGTATTTGCTTATGCACAGCTCTACATCAAATTCCAGACCAGAGCCAGCTTGCATCCTGCCAGTTTACACCCCAGGCAAAAAATCTGTGCTCAGTTTCTGTCTGACCGTGTAGCTTTTTCTTGGAATAGCACAGCCCATTGTCATAAATTTTAAGAGAAAAAAATGCAAAAGGTACTAAAACTAAAGGGCTACTAGCAGCAGTGGGGAAAATAAAAGGTACAATGAAAACAATTAAGAATATGTTAGGGAAGAATGAAAACCAACTAGTTGTAATACCACATTTTGGATGGTTATAGTGTGATTGTATAATGTGTGGTCTCCTGTGAAGATTGGAATTAGATTTGAAAACTTTGGACAGGGAGGGTATTACTGGACATCTGTCCCTCAGTTAAAGGCAGATAAGGTTGAATGAGAATTCAGGTTTAATAACAAGGGTGATAAAACATAAAATAAAATAAATTAAATAAAAATTTCCAAAGGAGATGAATTTTTCATTTTGTCTAGACTTGGATCAAAATAGTTTTCCTTTCTGAAAGAGGGGTTTCTAGTTCTGAAGTATAAATTAATGAGCTCACTGAGTCTCTGAAAAAACTGTTATGATGTGAATAAGATGATAGTTACATGGGTCAATGTGTTCTTAAGCAAAAGAACAAAAGCTGAGATAGATAAGCAGGTAAATCAGTTTCATTTTTCAGCATCATAATAGAAGTAGAGTGAGAGGCACAAAGAATGCAATCTCTCATGGATTATTGTTATACCTGGACACAGCAACCAGGAACATCACGAAACATCTCTAGCTACTACTCTTCAGGATACCTCTGACAATTGTAACACTGGGGAGCTCATCTACTTTCTTAGTACTGATATTCTCTATAGCTGCCAGAAATTCTGATCCAAGAAAATAGAAATAGAAACGTTTTTGTTTTCTTGTCATAACTGTTTATTCTAATCACAGAATTATTATACAAATATGATATAGTCATATTTCTGATGCGGTCCAGAGCTTCCTTCAGAAGAGCCCACTGTCATCTTCTGACCACCAGGAAGCTGAAGTGCCCTCCAAAGAACTGAAGTTTAATGTGTAGGGGTAGGGTTATGGACTTCTCTAGAGAGCAAAGTGGGGATTTTTTTCCAATTTTCCTTCTAATTTTTCTTATCTTGTCCATATCTGTTCATTCTGTCCTGAAAATATCTGTTAATTTCTCTAGGAATAGAGTTAAGCCAACACTGCATTTACTGGGAAAGTACTCCAAATGAACTGAGTGAGGAAGAACACACAAATGCTGATACCTCACTGACTTTCTACCCATTCACAAGCCAGTTACACCATGGTTTTATACAACTGTACGAAGGACCAAAAGCATTTTTTGTTGTTTTCATCATTAAACTTCCAATGATAAACATGTTAAGTATTGTGTCAGGCCATTGCATACAAGACTTGCAGTTAATGTATAGTTAATTTTAAAACAACTCCTAGTTGCCAAAGCATTTTTGAGAAAAAAAGTTCGTCAACACTTTGCTATCTAATTTACCTCCTTCCAACTAAAATTCAAGTCAAAGTGACTGTTGCTGTTGTATTTCTCACTTTACTATAGATTGTCATATGTTGTGAAAACTGTCTTCATTTTTGTTTGCATAGTTGTCATGTTTTTTCCATTTTTTTCCATTTGGTGAGATCAGCAACCTTACCTCAAAGCGCTGCCCTTTCTTCTGCTCTCCCATGTTGCTTTCTGTATACCCCCAAAGCTATAGCAAAGGAGGGGTAGTTTGTTGAAAAGTTGCTGTGATATTTGGTGCTGACTTTTTCTCTATGCTTTGCATGGGTATAAAGAGAATTATTTAAATGTGAACTTTTCTGAGCCTGTCATAAGTTTATTTTTCCATGGATTGGTGTGATGAAACTTAAATGAATTTTAATGGCAGACTTTCCAGCATAGCTTAGTTGAACGTCTTGATATTAAATTTTAATCATCTCAAATGAAGCTCTGTGTGGTGCAATGAAATTCAGCAGAAGTGTGCTGTGCTAATAAGCTGCAAACTGCTAATACTGAAGTGATTTTCTATCTGTCTCATATCAAAAGGCTTCCCAGAGCCATAACATAAAATAAGATTTTAGCTATAAACTCAAAGCTTATCTGTTAAAAATAACAGAGGAAAAGGAGCACATCTGTGGATGAACTAAAGGTGACAAAGAGGAGTGTCTCTGTAGCAGTTTCATATACCTGTGAAAAAGATAAATGATCCTAATGTATTTGGTGGTATATACCCAAAGAAAATTAGGAAATATTTAACTTACATTGAATTCCAAATTCTGAAATACAGGGTACTGTCCTGCTCTTCAAATTCGGTAAAATGAACTCAAACTGAAATGAAGGAGGCTTTCTAAGTAAACAGAGAGTCTGCTTTAACAAAAAAGAGTAAGTGAACTTGGCTGGCTTTGTCCAAAAATAATTAATTGAGAGAGAGAATACTCTTGCTGCCTGTGGACATGTCATTCAGAAAATAATAAAAATAAGTAAATTTACAGTAAAAGATAATTTACAAAACCAATGAGGTATAAACTAGCCACAAATAGATTTAGGTTAGAAGTTAGTTCCCCACTGTCTGGAAAAGTGAAATTATAGCTTAGGTTTCCCTAACTCTGGAGAAAAGATGTGTGTCAAGTAGAAGCTAATGAGTTTATGATAGGTTATGTTATTAACTTCAAATAGCTTGTTTGTATAAAACATTATACGATAAAATAAAATTCAGAGTCTTCCATCTCTTTTGCTCTCTTCCACAAACCAAAACAAAACCATAGGAATTAGATAACATATTGTATTGTTTATTATTGCAGTGATTTCTATAGCTCAACCAGGACTGGGGCTCCCATGTGTAAATAGAAGGTGATTAAAGAACTTGCAATAAACAATTTATCACTAATTAAAGTAAGTCAACTGTTAAATTAATTTAGAAAATTGCTGTTGTATTTTCACTCTTAAGAGTTCTTAATACTTTTTTTTCACAGATCAATTTTTGCATTTCAGTAGTGAAAGAAATAATTACAAATGTATATAATTATTTTCCTGTATTTTACCCCTCGTGAAAATTTTGCCTACAAAGATGTTTGAAACCTCAGGTTCAAGCAGCTTTCAAACTCTCCCTGAATACTTTCCCTAGCTAATGCTACATTTTAACGGATAGAGGATAGAGACTGCTGGAAGAAATGTGATAAGTGGCCGGGAAATAGCACATAGGTTGGAGAGATGTCTTTTGCATGGTCTGATGATTTTTTAACGCTTTTTCAAAATTCATAACAGTTTTTCCCACTGTATTTTTTTGAGGTAGATTGGGTAATGTGATATGAACACTGAATCAGTAATTTTTCAGTTCCATGCTTTGTCGTGAATCTGATGGTCTTACCATTTGTTATCATCACCGACAAGCATTCCTATCTGTCGGGCCATCCCTGTGCACATTGGTATGCTATCCACATTGCCCTGCAGAAATGCAGAGCCTGTGAACAGATAATGGAAAGCCGTAGCATTTGCCACACCAATGTGTCATTATTTGACTACTTTGATGTCCTTGCATATGATAGCTCATCCTTTGGCTTCAAAGGGATCCCACTAAACTGTAACTGCAGCAAGGGCCTAAAGGAATCTTGCTATTTGTAGAAAACAGTCACACCTTTTCCTGTGGCTCTTCTAATCTTGTGATGTTCAAAGTATATAAGCCGTATTGCACAGTAATCTTTGCTGACTCTCTTGAATACTTGGGTCAGAGGTTTTCATGACTAGTGGCTTTTCTAGAACCATGTCTTAGAAGGCTCTCCAGACTATGCTTTTCTTTCTGAGTGTTTGAAAGGAGAGAGGTCTGCTAAAATGGGAAAGTGATAAGTTTGGACAATATTAGAGCTTTTCCTCCTGTTTCTAGAAGTAGAGTGATATTGATTGATTCTTGATTTGCATCCTAAGGAAATTGGAATAGTTATGTATGATCTTTTAAGGTTCCACTAAACCAGACATTTGACCTGCATTTGATTTTGGAGCTATGTTGGTAGCACTTTTTTTTAAGACATTGGATTGACATTGCAGATTAAAGTTTCTGTCTTCCATTTTGCTTGTGCCTTTACAGAGCTATGTACCTTTCAAGATCTTTTTACCCAAAGTGTGTTACAGAATTAACAGTACTTGTATTTCTTGTATCTCCAAATTTTGTTGTGTTCCATGTTTAATTGTTATTATTAGGTGGCTTTATCACAAGCTGATCACAGTATAACAGGTGTATTCAGACAACCTCTGAGAGAGCATGGCTGTGTTCTTTAAATAGGATAAGTACCAGCTGTAAGCTTCTCTCTTGTGCCACTCATCAGTTTTGTAATTTCCCCACTAATAACTTGCTCTTATTTTCCCTCTTATAATTAAAATAAAATCTTATAGTTTAAACTGACAGATTAGATGTTTCTGCCAGGAATTAATGCACAACCCATGTTCTTCTTGAGGTGTGTATTTCCAGCCATTAGAAGGATTGCTCCCACTGTTTTTTAAGTACTAGATGCATCTTCTTCCCTGTCGTTTCATTGAAAAGCTCCAGAAAACAGAATTCAGTGGGAAGGAAGAATGGATGTGTAATTTATGCCCTCCCTTACCGTAAGCAAAAGCAGATTTTAAAGAGGGACTTAAAGAACACAAGAATGCCACTGCAGTAGAAGGAATAGAGCAGTGATACAGAGGAGGGAAGATGTTGCCCTGGATTCTGGTTTAGGCTAAGCTGTCTTACCAGATACTCTGCAAAATGCACCATCATCCTACTCCCAGGAAAAAAAGGAGCAGCATAAACTGTCCCCTTCCTAACAATGGATTCACGTCAGCCCCAAAAGCATAGTAGCCAGGAAATCAAAGGCAAAGGGGGATAAGAAACTGGTGTTATTGTGGGCAAACTATCCGTCAATCTAGAGGAGTGTAGAAGGAGTCCCTACTCTGAGCTTGGAGTAAAAATTACTTTTATTCAACTTTGTGCATAAAGCATAATCTGTAACTTTTTAGATGTCATCCGTGGTCACTCACATACCTTGATTGCACACTCTTTGCCTTTCAGTGGTGGCTGATCACTCCAACTGAGGTAAAAAAACTATTGACTGGATACTGTAGCCACGATTGCCAGTGCTAAAATAGGTGTCAGCATTAGTAATTCTAGAAAAAATAAATCATTTTTTGAAAATCTTTTCTGGTGGACTAGTTACATGTCCAGGTTTTTTTGAGACACTGTTGAAAACAGTCCTACATTAAAGTAGTATAAAATCATAGCTGCGAGTCACAACTTATGCAGAGACAATGTAACTTCTGCTTATGTTAATAAAATATATCTTAAAAGAACAGTGATCAAAACCAGGTTGATTAGAGCTAAATAATGTAATAATTTGGAACAATGCAAGTTAAGCATCTTAAAAGGTTTGCTTTCTGCTAGAAATTTAGATCTCTTAAATAGCACTGCCAGGCTGTAACAAGTCCTTTATTCCACAAAAATACCCAAATTATGTGGAAAGTGAGTATTGCCCTCCAGCAAAATTAAATTCTGCATTTCCCAAATGTTTTAAATTGTTCTCTGTTCTCTCTGGCTTCCCGTTCTTTTTCATTGACTTAGCTGAGGCAACAGCAAAGATGTGTCTTCAAAGAACAAGAATGCAGTTGTTTCCAAAATAGGGACAGGAAATATTCATGGTCGATTTACCTTTTTTGTCATGATGTGCAGAACAGTTTATTAGAGAATGGGTGTTACAGAGCCTGAAGTCTTTCTGCTTTACCTCATTCTCTTTGGAAAGGTAACCTTAAAACAGAAATGAAGTCTGAGTACTGTGGGCTGTCATCCACACAGACTGTTTGGATGTGTATTATAGATAACTGTGCCTATCAACAAGGAGCAAATTACAGCATTCTCACTGTGAAGTCAAGAAACTTCAAAGATATGTTATTAGACAGATACTGAAGCATTTGGGTAGACACAGATGAAACTCTGTCTAGATAATATCAGGTGGGTCTCTGCTTAGGAAATACCAGTAAATTTGTCATTTATATATCTAAATTTTTATCCAAGGAGGCATAGAAGGAAACCAAGAAATTCTCCAGTGGTGTCATAAGCAACTCTCTACCTCCTTGGTTATCTTGCAAGATAACCACTGTTGTCCCCCTTTCTCATCAGAAGACAGGAAGATGCAACTGTGTCCACACAGGCTTCCCACATCTTAAGATAACTACCCCTGTGAAGAAGTAGCAGCATCGTTGTTTCTTGCTGGCTTCCCTCAGCTAGAGGTTCATCAAGCTGTGCTATAGCCCATTGAGAAATTATAGGTTTGACTCAGGAATGAGTAAGTGTGGGATCAGGCCCTGTGTTGCACCAGACGTCAGAAAGATGGTCTATGCTGCTGCTGATCTAAGCAACACTCAGTTTGGGTTCTTGCCAGGAGCCAGGTGCTACAACTGTGGGCATACTGCAGCCATTCGTGCATTTTCTGTCCACCACACTGTGTGCAGTGGTGTCCTTTTGGGCTTTTAAGAAAGATTTTGACATAATTTCTGCTAAAATGTAGTCATCCCATTTTAATTCAGACCAATACTTGTATCATTTTCAGGCTTACTGGAGAGGGAATGATGCCTCCCTACTCTTACATGCAGCAGCAACTTGTGCTGCTGCTCTGTGCTTGCAACCTATCGAGAGCTGCTGCCAGCAGCTGGGAACAGGATACATTTCTCAGGAAAGCTGCAACTGATGTTTTGCTGTAACCACAAATCTCCCAAAAAAAGATTTCTTCTGGAGAGCGTGGAGTTTGGGAGGAGAGGATAAGGGAGCATGTGGGAAGTGAAGCGAGTGTGTATGAAGGATGACTGGATGGGGATTAGTTCCTCCTTTGATGATTTTGGAGGCTGAGCAAAGGAAAATACTTAGTTTTCTGTATCCATTAAAGCTGTCAGGACAAGCAAAATGCAGAAGCAGAGTATAGAGTGGGGGGGGTCCCTTGAGAGAGGGTTTTTGAGAGGCTCATATTTGGATTCAGAAAAGTATTTCTAATCCAAACAGTCATTTGTATATTAAAGCTGTTTCAGAGCCCAAGTGGCATCTGGACATTAGCCTCTTCTCATCCACTAGCTACCACCACTGTTGCAGTACAGATGGCGATATATCTGCCTTGGGGTATAACTTATAATAGGGAGTGAAGGTCTGCAATTGCCAGAAATTGAATTACCAACAGCCAAGGGTCTGAAAAAGTGGGAAAATCAAATAGAGATAAATCACAGAGCGCTGATGGCCGCCATCCAAGTAGTCTGAAAGAACCAAACAAAGCAGCCAAGCTGCTAAACCCAAATATATAATTTACCATTAAATTAACACTTTACCTGCCATGTGTTGTTCCAGAGCTTTATACTCAGCTAACCAAATTTACTTTGGCCCCCGAAAATACTAGTTGAGGAGATCTGTGTCACTCCTGTGAAGTTACTGGAGGAAGCACATGGGATGCCAGGGGTAGATGGTTGCTCCAAGTCTCACAGCAGCCCCACCATCCCCTTTCTCCAGGCAGAGCTGACATGTTTTCCCAGCTCACCTGTGCTGCCCTTTCCTGGATGAGAGAAGGAGGGCAGGAAGGAGACCCACCACCCCACCCAGCACCAGGGAGGGTTGTAAATGCACACCATGACATTGGAGGCCAAATGCAGCCTCTTATAGATGTAGAGCTGAACCATAAAATAGGCTTATGGAGGCACTATGGCGGGTGAGAATCTGCTAAAAGCAGGCAATGTGGTTTTTATATGTTGTGACTTGCAACACCAAAATTTTGCATCACAGACTTTTGATCTTGCAGCACTGCTAATCTGGAGCTCTGCAGCAATTCGAAGTGTATTCAAATGGTACCATTCAGATCCAGACCAGCTGTTAAAGATTGTCTGCTAGAATTGCATGCTCAAATGCATGAAAGTTATCATCGGATTTATTTTGTGATATCCATGTGTGGGGTTTTCTTCCCCAAAATGTTAGTTTTGCATTAAGCAGAAATCAAAAACCTTCATGTTCTCATATCCAGTATCCTGCTGTTTGCAGATCTTTACTCATCTTCTTTGTAGTGTCAGGATGACAGTTATCAACATATTAGTAGTTTATAGTGAGGAGACTTTCTAGCTTCTTCATTAATCAAATGGCAATAATACATCAGAAAGTGTAGGAAGAATAATTTCATACATTATTAATTCCATGCAGCAGATGCAAAATTTAAAAGAGGTTTGCTTTCCTGTGTTTATTTTTCTTAGGTTAGAGAATGAGGAAAAATCCAGTTTAATTTTATCTAAGTTATACTTAGGCATAAGCACACTAATGAGAATCTGTTTTCTCCCTCTCTTCTCTTAAAGCCTTGTCCCTGAAGAGTGTGCACCAAGTTAAAACCAGTGCTGTGACTATTGCCTTTTAAAAGACAGATTATTCTATATGATGCTGGTCTGCTTCCCATTAACTAGAAAGCAGATCTACACAGAAATAGATTCATGAACACTTGTTATGCATTTAACAATGCTATACATCTCTTTTCACCACTTCAACAAGCTTGCCTGCCATCCCTGTAGCATGACTGACACGTTGCTTCCTACCTTGTGTCCCTTCTGCGGGTGAGAAATTCAGACCTGGAGAAGTATCCCACCAACACTACTTTAAAATTAGTTTAGCTAATGGAAGCATCTCCAGAAAGTCCACAGACTGAATGGGAATGCAAAGAGTTACCTGTACAGGTAGTTCTTTCTCTGAGGCTGATGTAAAGGGCAAAAGACTATAATGCACAAGTTGGATTTTGAATAGGAGAAAGACTTAAGTATCCAGTTTTTCTTCACTTGGTACATTCCTCAAAACGTACATTTAGAAAAAAAATAGTTTGTTTTCATTTTACTGGAAGAAAAAGGGGGTTATACAGTTAAAAGTGTTTGTTTCTTTCCTAAATAGTTCTCAAATTAGTATATTTTTCCAACTGGACATAGCCTTCCCAGGGTTATTTTTTGTAACAAAAGGAAGAATTTTCTTCACAAAATGTCTAATGAAAATGCTTAACACCATGGGCCAATATTGAACAAGAAATGCAATGCATATTCCTAAGGGCAAGAATTAGTCAGATGTCTGAAAGTCAGTTTGCCTTCAAGAAGAATGAAAATACCAGAAGCACTGAATGGAGGAGAAGAACCCTGTGGGTCTTTTCTCAGTGACTCTGGCTGACATTGCCTGAAATTCCAGGTCAGCATTAGCAGGGGAGTGCTATGAAAGATAATTACTTTAAAGCCCCACTACTGAATAGGGGCACACCATTAGAGTGATCATGTTAAAAGTTCTGAAGGACCAGCAAGGGAGGGGAGAGGAGAATAGCAAAGTAACAAAACAAGATGGGGTGAGGGGAGAGATTCAAAGTTTCAATGCATCTCAAAGAAAAAACCCAAAGCCTTTTTTATGTGAATACATTCCTAAAAATAATAAGAAATATCTATTTGTATAGAAATAAAAAAAGAAAGGAGGAGGAATCCAATGTACAGGGCAGCCTGTGAAGCAGCAATCAAGAGACTGGTTCTATTCTTAGCATTTTTTTCTTCTGCACTTCTTTTTCGTGTCACTTAGCTTGCCTGTAAGATCTCTGCAGCAGATTAGCAGCTGTGAGAGCTGTGTGATTTATAGAGCAGCAGCAAGGCTGCCAGTTCTCAGCTGAGATGCATAGCTATACTGTCATTATTGTAAAAGTTGTAATGTCTTGCAGTTTGCTTAAGCTTAGTCTCAGTTACATGCATGTACATGCGTAACTTCACCAAAATCAACCATGACAACTATCTTTACCTTCTTTGACTCTTGAGATGCGTTTGTCAATTAGAATGAGCAACAATATCTCAATTTTTCTGTTGAGAAGTCACCGTTATTTCAGAGCCATTCACAATAGGAAAATAATTTAAACACTCCCTGCAAGACTTATCTTTTTCCATCATGAATTTTCTTTGTGTTACAGCTATCCATGAGCCTTTGGCAAGATTCTCCTGCAAGTTCTCACTCTCTTTTTTTTTCCAAATCTTGAGTATGCCATATAACACAGAGTCATCTGCACACATGCCCAGTTCTCTGATTTTTTGTGTCCTTCTCTGTTCATTATTAATTGAAACGGAATGCTGGGATTCGTCACCTAATTTTTGAAGTTCATAATGCAGAGGTTTAAATCTGAGTCAGTGTCCCCAAGCTCCTTTTGCAGTCTGTGGAGAGGAATAAACAGTTGTAAGACATGATTCATCTCATCTTAAACTAGATTTGTGAAACAGGTCAGATGAATCATATCTTAGAAGCCCTCTACAGACCTAAGCTTGCTTAAGCATGAAAGAGGAGCAGCCTAGTGTCAGATCTGAAGAAAAGGAAAAAAATAACCCTGTGTATCCTGATTCTTGGAGGAGTGGAAAAGGATGACAGCATTGCTATCCAAGGTTATGTCTATTTCCTTAACATAACCCAGATAACATCCCAGGTATAGTTTGGCACAAGCCAGGATAAGCAGTTGCACAAAGAGACCTGGACGGAATGTGGGTGGAATGAAGAGGGGCAGGGATGTGAGGGAAGAGCAGCCATGCCACCAGGTCTGAAACCAGGTTAACTGTGACTAACCTAGTCCTAAAGCTGCACTACCAGTGAAAGGGGTAGTCCTGGCCTCTTGTGGCTCCTCCAGTCCTGCTGCCTGCTCCCTCTGCCTCCCCTCCACCAGCTCTGCTGCCTCTGCCACCACAGGGGAGGAGTAGCTTGATTATCCACACTAAGAGTATATCCAAAAAAGGAGGGGAAAAAAAAGTGGACTGAAGCTGGGTCTGAGAGCTTTTCAACCTTGCTTCACAGGCACTAGGACTGACATGAGAGGAAAAAGCAGAAAACTTCTTGGGAAAAGGAAGGTAGTCTTTGTTGAAGTATGTGTTATGGGTAGTTCTCATGTCTAGAGCAAAAGATGTTGTATTCTGGATGAGTCAAAGTTATTTGTGCCTGGAGCTTGGAAATATTATTCCCTTCTTTGTTTTATTTCTTTTGACTCTGCAAGGTTTTTGTCCTTGAAGTACTACAAAGCAGAGACACTATCAGCCTCTTTGTGTTACCTCAGAGGGTGTGGAGCAAAATATTTGCTGAGGTGTTTTTGTGGTAATACCAAACGTTCTTCTTCACACTGGAGGTTTTTATTTTGGTGGTTTTGAAATGGTAAGCAGCTATTCTCAGAAAATGCATGTTCTTTTTAGGAAATGTAGCCAATGGGAAAGTTGGTTTGCTATCATATAATGATACTCTGGCATTAAAGTCTAGCCAGGAATCGAAAGTTGATAGCATGTATGAAATACCTAGACAGCGTACTAACAAATGGTCTGGCTAGAAGTGGGTTTTTTTGGATGTCTGCATACATGTTTGATATTGGCTTACGGAAAGAAGTTCCTGCTTGGCAGACTAGTACATTTGTTGCATTCTGAGTTTTAACTGAAATGTTTGATACTTAAATCTATATCAGCGGGTAAAATTTACAACATCGAAGGTTACAAGTCAGTTCAAATCTCTTGACAATTACATGGATGACAGGAGCCAGACCTGCACAAACAATGACCAAGTGGCCCAGGTCAGTTCTGGGACACTGTGGGATCTGGGGTATCATAACTGCTGAGCTATTTCAGTCCAAAAGCAGGCTAACTGGATTTGGAGGTTCATTACTGTAGCAAGTAAAACAAAATATCTGTTCTACAGACATCACGGCTCTATGAGGGCCTGTAATTAAGGTAGCTTTGTTTTAGCAAACCCCTCACTTTCTGAACAGCTTCTTTTTCACTGAAGCTTATTCTGATTCCCTCTCCAAAGAGAATATATTGGGAATGTGAGGGCTTATATCGCATTGAAAGTTAAATAAATTAGGGAGGTTAAGGGAAGCAAGATTTGGGGGTGTACAGATATGAACAAGGTTATTAATTTGAAACTGAATTGAGTTTGGTAGGATTTGGGTAGCTTAGAGAAAATGTTTTGAGTAAATAAATTTAATTTGCTTGTGAACAGTGAAGTGTTCATATAGAAAAGAAATTCTGCAAGTCAAGACAGAAACAGCTGAAGATGAGTGCTGGTGCTTGTTTTTGTCAGGGTGCTCGTCTAATAAAATATTCTGAAGGAGAAGGCTGCCAGCAAAAGGTCTCTAGCCCTTTTTTTGCCATCAGTCTTTCATATGCATGTATGTGTCCTTGATCATCAAATTATACAAGTAATTTGATATTTTAACTCTGAAGCTACGCAACCCAGGATGCATTGGGAATGTGCAGATCCAGAGCTGAGAAACTGGAAACAAATGACAGCTCTGTATACTTTGCAGAACTATACCAGTATAAATATATACCCAGCATAATTTCTAGGAAGATTCATGGTCCTAGCTTGCTCTGAAGTACATTTTTATTTTGTCATCTTGTATAAGCCTTGCTGACTTTTATCTTTATTAATAGCTTGACTCTGTATTACATCCAAAAAGCTCTTTATTTGAGTTTCATTCCTGACAAAGTGTCGAGAGAGGACACTGTTATGTGTGTGCCACATATGTGGCATATATTTTGAGGTTTTAAATGACATACAAGTCACAGTGTAGAGTTAAGCCACTCTAAGGACTGAATGTCACCTGAGAAGAAAAAGAAACATATTTTCAATTCACAAAATACAATGATGAAATTTAATGATGAAATTTAATAATTAAATCTCTTCCTGAAGGAACAAGAGGAAAATACATCTAAAAGAATATAGAATCATAGAATAGTTTGGGTTGGAAGGGACCATTAAAGATTATCTAGTCCAATCTCCCCGCAATGAGGGTAATAATAGCAATGAAGGTATTCAAAACCATCTTCTCTTCTGTCCATAAATGATGAATCTTCAGAAGCGCAGTGTGAGTTCTTCTGTATCTGTGAGGCAGAGAGATTTTTGCCTGGGCCTGTTCTCTTGGTTTTGGTCCCTCTGGAGGGAAGAAAACATGCTTAGCTGTATACATGATGAGGGCTGCCTTCCTCAAACCTCAAAAAGAGATACAAGAAACATTTTCACTGCAACACTTTTTTTTTCTTGCAAATGTCAGGCTCAGAGTGAAATTGATGTGGCAGTGGCATTTTCCCACCATTTCTTCACAGAGCTCTAAATGGTCCTGTGAAGAGACAAAATCATATTTCCTTTCAACCTATGTGAAGGCACACCCATAAATACTAGAAATAGTGACAGAAGGAGTTCCCAAAACAGTTCTCTAGTGGGGTGAAAACAAAGTTTTCCCATAGCAACATGGGAGGGTATTAGGGGATTTTGTCTCTCTGCAGTCAGAAACCTGGAGGATGAGTGGCTTAACTCATGAGGAGGAGGAGAGAGGTGGCATCTAATTTCCAGCAAGCATATGAGGAAATTTATATGTATCTATTACTGTATTTGTTATTCTGAAAAAATAAAGCCTCCCTAGTGGACAATCTGGAGGAAATTTTACCCAGGGGAAGCTAAGATAACCTTTTTCATCCCAAGAGCTGGCTATGCATTCCACTGCATGCTCTTGTCCTGCTGCTACCACCTCCTAAGGTTGCTCTTCTGACAAGGTGATGACAGCTTATTTATTTTCAAGCCCTGTCCCTGCTGAACAGAAAATGTCAAATATTATACTGCTTGCATGTTTGGAAAACACAGAGCATGCTATGTCTGTATGAATTGTGCTAAAATGGCAGCATATTTAAATAACATCCAACCTGGTGTTGCGATTTGCAGTCACACATGGATATTCGTGTTGCTTTAGATGGACTATCTTCGTTTTGTACTACTCTTAAGTCCCACTGCTCTGGCAACAAGCTCTGTGAAGTCGTTCAGGGATCTCTCTCATGATGAGCTGATATTTTTGCATTAATGGGAGCTGCTGGTAGTGGTGGAACTGGAATGCTATTCTTTCCCTTAAATTTTGCCCGTTTTGATTAAACAGTACACAAGAGCTACTGGAGTGTTTGTTGAATATAACAAGTTAAAGGATCGCTGTACTAAGCCACATGCTTCTCTTGTGGAAACTGAAAGTAGCTAAGCCAGACTGTTCAGTTTCTGAAAGCAAATTCATTTTTTTCATTTTAATCTTCCACGTCTGAAAAAGAAAGAATCTCTCAGAAAGCTGAAGACTTTTTCCCCCTTTTTCTCTTAATAAAATAGGGTAAAGCTATATGGTTAAGAAATGGCATCTCAAAATGCCTTTTTTTATACAGCAGCTCTTTGAGTAGACAGTGTCGAAACCTTCATGAGGAAGCAAAAAGAAAGCATGAATTTCTAATATTTGCCCAGGGTGATTTCTCTTTATGTTGTAAACAGTGATGCAGAGCTCTTGTTCCCCTGAATGGGCTGGAGGATGACACACAGAGGCTGTTTACAAAGGCTGACATTAAGCACAGGACGTTCATCTCTTTATACTGCCTTTAAAGTTAGTGGCACTAGAATGGATGACTCAGGGAAGGAGCAGCTGAATTTAGGTGCTCTTGCTTGCCTGCTGGAAGGCTGTAGACAAACTAGGCTAGCTTAAGTTGTGAGCGTATCTTTTAATATAAAAAAATACCCAAATGGTATGTCTTTAAATATGCTCACTATTTTGATCTGCACTCACACACTTTGCCAGATGGATGTCTTCCATTGGTCTCCTTCAATGGCATATCACAGGCATTAGCATGAACAGTAAATCTGTGCTAGAGTTAGCCATGCTTTATGATTTCTGTTAATAGTCTATGAATGATCAGTGGTCTGAAAAAGGCCCACAGCATTATTTAGGCTAATAAAGGACAGAGAATAATACTGAAGAGAAATTATAAAATGCCCAACATTATCGCCCACAGTCACATACTTATAACGGTTTGAAGGATTAGGAGCCAAAGTTATGCAAATTTTCATCATAACCACAACTAGAATTAAGGGTCAGCCAGTGTCATAAGTAGATTGCACATACCAGGATTTTCTGTGTGTTTATCAATGTAATATGTAATACCTCTGAATCTTGGCTGCTAATGAAGAATGAGGGAGATTCTAGAGTGCTTGGGTTGTAGAAGCCAGAGAGGTCATCAAGTGCATAAAGGCAGAAGCCCAGCATGAACAGGAGACACTGTGCTTGCTGCATTTGTGATGGTCGTCTCTCATTGTGCTCAATGTGCAGTTGGTTGGCACATGCCTTGTTTACCTCGAGGATTCTGTTTGGTTTTGTTTACCTAGAAGACCTTTTAAAGGTAAAAAGAATTTTATAGTCCTGACTAGCATGCAGTGTTCTGTCACCATGCACATCGGAGCAGAACTTGCATCACAGCCCTTGTGTGAGTCCCAGACAATGTAGGAAAATTCTGTTAATCGGTGTTCTGTTTTGTAGACAGACTTGTGCACTGCTGCACATAACCAGCTAACAGAATGATAAACCACAGGTTTGTGTTAGCAGCCTAGAACTGCTTTTGCATTTTCCATTCACAGCATTGTCATAGAGTAGCCACAGTTTCGACTTCATCTGTTCATTTCCCTTCCTTGGCAACCCTGTTTTGATTAAGGACAATTTTTGTGTTGGCTGGAAGATATGTAAGCAGATAAGCAGATCTTGCTGAGAAAGATAAGTTGATTCTGGGACACCTTTGTGGAGAGAGGACTACAGGAAAAGGGAGATACCCTTTTCCTACTAGACGTGGACTAGCCAAAGCCATTGTTAAGTAGTGTCAGCAAGGACAGTTTGGTGACAAAAGGAAGGAGGCTCCAGTCAGTACTACTTTATGTCTTCTCTCCTCCCAGTTCATGCTCCTTTTTTCCTGAAGTTTGCTCTACTTCATCTTCACCTAGCTCTGCAATGCAGCATCTGCCAGATGGTGGGTATCTGACTCATTTAGAGCCCTTTCTGATAAACATCTCTGTTACACTATCCTGATGCTCAGAAGCATTCTCAGTTCTTTATGACCAGGAGAGCATTTCTCCTCGCTGCTGTGAAGATGCCAAAGTATAATTCTGTGAGACAGAATAGTAAATGAAAGGCCAGTTCCTCAGTACCGACTGTGGCATTTTTGAGCATGAATACATGACTACAGAGAACCACTTTTTATTATCTTGTCCATGAACCATTGCTGTCCTTTGCTGGAGAAGCAACTCTTCCTGCTTGTGTCTTCAGACACTGGATAGATGTGTGTCAAGCAGAAACCGGCAAAGCAATCCTTTCTGTTGTCTCTCTCCACCATGAATAAGATCTCATCTCCCTGCCTTGCTGGGTAGACTTGTGGCTTTCCCTAGAATGGATCCCCTGCTTGTGTTTTTAACACAAAGGCAGTGAGAGCACGATGGAAAACTGCTTTGGCATAAGTACTAAAAGCAAGTTGACTTTGACTTATGATTTCTGCTGAAGCAGAGCTGTAGCTGTCCGTAATAATTTCAACATGATGAGTTAGAGTTGAATGCATAAAAAGTGTAGTTGGTAGGTGGCCTTATCTTAATCTGATCTAAATCATGCCTAAGTGCTGTAGTCTTTGCGGAAGCCAAAACATTGCATTTTCCTGTGTTTAGTTGATCGATGAATATCTCAGAAGTTACAGTCCCTGATCATTGACTGCAATATCTGTCCATTCTTTTTGCTTCTGAATTTTCCTCCCATAGTAGATTGAAATTTCCATTTCATACTTTTTATGCCCTGTGATGCAGACATAAGAAATGTGCAGCCAGAGTCAACTGTGCTAGCATAGAAAGCAAAGGAGGAGAAGTCTGGATGCTAAAAAGAAAGGTGTGTTAATGATGTGAAGAGGCAGGCAGACAGAAGTGGGGAATTTGATCCCGATGGGGAAGCTCAGGGGAGTGTGAGCACTCAGGGGCTGTGTCAGGCTCACCTAACGCTGGGCCTTCTCTTGTTTTTCCTGGGGCTCATGGTGTCAGAAAGCTCTCCAAGAGCTAACAGATGCCAGTGCTTCAGGTCCTCTAATTTTACTTACCATGACCAAGCAAGTGGAGGGTTTACAGTGCAGAAACATGCAGTGCAGAGTACAGGCACTCAGTGGTGTATGTGTGGTCAGCCAGCGTGGCTTTGTGGAATTTGTATGGGCCTCTTGAGGTGCAGCCAGAAAAGCATTGTGCTGACTTCTCTGTTGCTGAAAAGGTGCTGTACCACACAACTACGTGTTTGAAAGGAAGTAATTAGGGAAAGCGTCAATTGTAGCACCATCACATACATATCTATTCATATGTGGTTAATGGCATAAGTAACTCTAGCTGTCTTTTGGGAAATTATGCTCCTTCTGTATTTCATTAGCTAATAACTTTTTGACAACTGAGTCATCAAATTACAGTTAAAAAAATAGAAAAATATTTTTAAGAGTGAGAATTTTAGCCGGTGTCTGGCAATTATGGATGTAGTCACTTTCATTGGAAAGATTATTTAGATAAGAACATTAAACCCTTCCAGCAGAAGAAAGGAATATGGCCATGTCTGTCACTATAGAAGGAGCTAAAAGCAAATAGTCTAGGAGAAGGAGAGAGAAAATTGGTAGAGTTAGAAATTTGAGTATTTCAGTAGCATTATCTGCAGATATTCTGTATGTAAATTATTCTGTATTGCTTCTACTCCTCGTGAGTAGAAATCAAAGGAACAGGTTAGCTTTAAAAGCTTATTGTATTATTAAACTCTAAAGCAGAAGGACCACTACTGTGGTAAAAGATAAGATTTTTGGAGTGGTTCAGTTTTCTTGCTGTTATTGAACATATTCTTTTTGCTCATAGCTATCCTATATGGAAAACCTTTTGCTATTATTGTTTACATAAAGTAATTCAAATTGTTTTGACAGTTCACGATCAGGTTTGGTCATTTGCTCACATTATTAAACTGGTCTTTATTAATTAAGGCATCTAAAAATTTGGTATGCTTAGTATATTTGTTCATGCTTCAAACTTTCGTAGAAACTTTTCACTGCCATTAGCTTCTAACTTTGTAATTCTTCAGTACATTGATTAAAAAAAGCCCAAACAAACAAATATTTGCCCCATGGACAAAGAAGAGCCTTGTTTTCCATTCAGAGCTCTGCCTCTGAGTCAGCACACAATTTGGAGATGCATTTTGGCACTCTTTCTCAGGTGGATCAACACCTCACTCGCTGCGGTGCTCGCACCAGTAAATCCACCTCCCTGGCAGAGAGCCTCCATGCATGAATGAGCACGAACAAGGACTCTGGCCATTAGTGTTTCTGCCCTGTGAGCAAAAAGAAAAGTTTGGGGGTTGACTTGCTTGTTTGTTTTCCTTTCCAAAGCATGTTCTGATCTTTTAATGGCAAGTGCTTTACAAATACTGAATATGATGACATGCTTCCCAAATAAGCAAGTAAATAAGTCCGGTAATGATAGCCTTGGCCTAGTACCTAGTATGCCATTAGTCTGGGCATTGTACAGTCATAATGAAGGACAGCATTTGCTCTGCAAAACTGCAAAATTAAGGGAGGGGAGATCAGACAGCTGTAGCAAAAACTTAGTTCCCAGGAAGGATGGGACTGCACTGGTCAGGGTTGAAAAGCACTCGCCCTCGGTACACAGGTTATATCTAACCACCACCATTGCTGGCAATGCAGAAAAGGACAATTTCAAGGTCAGATAAGGGGAGGGATTAAAATTTAGCTTAGTGAATATTCCCAGGGGCCTGTTTTTCTTGCATATATCGTGGCATTAGTAAAATCCAATAATGTTGTCAGAGTCCATACAGGTGACGAAGAAGTGGTTGAACTCTGCACCATGTCACAAAATACTGCAGCTAATGAAAGTTTAGTGCCTCTTGTACCAAAACGAATATTTTTGTATTAAAAGTGACTCCTCCACTGGCAGTGTGGATGACTGTCTCATAAGAAGCTGATCATGCTTTTCCTAATCTCTTTCTTTGATGAGCTGCCTTGAGAAGCAAAGCATAAAGCTTCACCTAGGTCTTCACTCCATTCATTGTTGCACTAGTTACTAACACGCTAGCATAACCAGGTTTTGTGTATCTGAGCAATTACAGTGCCATTCATGTGGTTTTATATGGCTGCCAGATCACAAAAGGAACAGCCTGAGCAACTGTCTTCTTTTACAGGAGTTGATAACTTTTGCATTTCCTTGCCATCTCCAGGTGCAGGGCATCAGTGCAATTAAACACAATTGCAGCCCTTCTAAAGGTCTGCAGAGAGCTCAATAATTGTCCATTTCTATTCATGGATCAATGTTGTTGGAAAGGTATGACTTTAGAGCCACTTTGAAAAAACGTATTTACACTATCTTATAACTGGAATCGGAGCGTTGTTGTTTGGTTGGTTTTTAATGGAAAAGGCCACTGAGTAATTTATATACATTCACTAAGACAGTTTCAGAAGACTAATACTGTCTAGGTTCAAAATATATAAGGTTAGGGAACTGAAGGAATTGTTCTGTAAAGGAATTAAATAACAGTCATGATTGTCTTTTTTCATTTATCTTGCTGTTGTGCCTGCAGGCCTTCCTAATTTCTTATTGTACTGACATGCTATAAGGAGGCATTATAGCTCAGAGCCTTGGTAGGGACAGGATGAAACAATTCGGGGAACATCCCTGATGAACCAGGGAAAAAAAGTAAGAGAAAAAGTCTCACACTGGAGCCTATTTACCCAATAGTTTGACCTTCCTATCAGAAAGGCATTCTTTACCTTTTTGAAGAATTATATATCTTTAATTTCCCCTTCTTTTAAAGGCTGATTCTTTCATAGGAAGAGGTGTGGGAAGCTATGTTGTGGGAAGGGGGTGGCTGTTCCTTTCTGTGGAGAACAGGGCAGCAGCCTGGGGGCAGGAGAAGGGAGGGCAGAGGGGAGCAGGGAAAACACAGTGAAACTCTGGAACCCAGTCCTTTGATGTGGTGGCCAAAACCATCCTGTAGACGGGGCATCTGTGCAGAGGTTGCCACAGCTTGGGAAATCTGGGAGTTTGTTGAAATCAAACAGGACAGTAAGAGCTCACCCTGCACGGACACAGTGAGCAAGGGGCTCATGCTTTGTACAAGCCTTTGCCTTTCTCTCTGCTGGACTTAGTCACTGCAGGTCACTAGTACTGTCTGACTTTCTCAAGTTTTGGTCTTCCTTAGAAAATTCACTTCCTGGAAGAGGTTCGAGCAAGTCCACCACAGAGCCCTAGTGTACCAGGTCTGGCCAGGGTGGAGTTGACAACAATTCGCTGACTTGCGTTCCCACTGTGACATGTAGAAACCATTGGAGAGATGAATGTCTGCGCTAGAAGGTCACATTTTCTTGCTTCAAACATTGCTAATGCTGAAACAAACCAAAAGCCACTCATGCAAGATGTACTTTCTTAAAGGTTAAAACAGTTGGACAAGGTCATAATTTTCTTCCCTTTTCCCCTTTGCAGAGTTTCTGAAGAATTTGGATTGTTTGTCTGGGGATAGCTACTGCTGTTGGGGGGGGGGGTATTGCTTGTTTTCACTTCATAACCCTGGTTGTGGATGGTCATGCAAGGCAAGGCAACTGATGAGGCAGTGCTGTGAAAGTCAGGGGTTGAAAGATGACCAACTGCAACAGGAGGACAATTTTCAGACCTGATGGGTTTAAAGTTATGGGGGATTTAAGTAAACATTTTTTTTAAATTTATTATTGTTATCACATTCTAGTGAAGGTCAGTGATTGACAAATGCTTTGGACAAAAGTGTGCTTGTTAGATACATGTTTTCTTGGAAATAAAAGCATACTGGTATCAAATATATTTTGAGACACTAGCACCCTGCCCCTTGAGCAAATCATTGGTGTAATGAGATTGCCAGCACCCTGCTCTGCCACCCTGCCCCTCAACTGACACCGGCAGCATAAGCAGGGTGCTGCCCACAGAATCCATGTGAGGTATGTTCCTCTTAAATCACACGGCCATTGCTGGAGCCAAGGGGCAGCACGACTCGTACCCATGCTTAAATAGCATTTACATGACTGGTTGTTGCTCCCAGGTGACCTGAACATCAAGTGTCCCTGGATGCCCACAGGAGCATTACTTATAATCCTTGTGTTTGCTATCAGGGATTAGTTGATTCACCATATGGGCACCCTGTTGCTCGTCTTGCCTATGAGTTTAATAAACTTTTGTTTTATAAACTATTCCTACCATATATACTCAGCAGATAATCTGTGAAAAAACAAAGGGCAGCATATTGCTATCAGAAACACAGGCAAACATTGTGGTTTCTGACTTACCTTCACCTCTCCCTATTTAATTTCCACCTTCAGTGTCCTGATCATCTCAGTGGGGCAGGTGTTGCCCCTCTCCCTAAATGGCAGCAGTAGAAAAAACTGTAGGACTGGGACATACTTGCTCCATTTGACACCCTTCTTCACCTCCTGAATGCAACATTCCCCATATTTGCTCTGTGAAGAATGAATAGTTTAAAAATAGAAATGAACAGAGAATGGAGAAAGAAGAAACCTTCTGAGACCAGCTTCACCCATGATTTTGAAAAGCCAGGTTTATTTTTAAAACTTTTACTGTACTGGTGACATTATCACAGAAGTCCTTGTTGATGTATAGAAGTGTGTGTTTATATCATTGTAACTGACTTAATTCTATTTTTTATTCATTTCCTCTTCTCTCCCAGTGGAGTTTTTATACTGTGATTTGGCTTCCATGAAGTCTATACGGCAATTTGTGCAGCGGTTTAGAGCAAAGAATTGTCCACTCCATGTCCTGGTGAATAATGGTGAGTTCTGGTTTTTTTATTCACATATCTGCAGGGAAAGATGTGACAAATGGAGCTTTCATGTATCACTTCACATTTCAAACAGGTTATTTGAAACATACAGTAGGTTACAATAGGGTTGCAGTAGCAGGGATGTTTTCTTAGGAGTTAAAATGCATTTTTTGGAGAGAGAGTCAAATGAGCAGACTGAACATTTCAATGCCACACCTGCTCATGATATTATTGCAAGTCTGGTTCCTTTGCTGTGCTTTTTTAGCTCTCTAGCACTAAAAATCATGCAACTACACAAGAATCTGAGAATCTGGAATAGAAGTAAAAAAGGAAAGGAAAGCTGTACTTTATGTTAATTTGAGGACTGGGCAAAAACCAACCATATGAAGTTCAACAAGGAAAAGTGCCCAATTCTGCACCTGGGATGGGGCAGCCCTGGATGTGTGTACAGAATGGGCAGTAAGATGCTGGAAAGCAGTGCTGTGGAAAGGGACTTGGGGGTCCCGGTCGATGGCAAGTTGAACATGAGTCAGCAGTGCCCTGGCAGCCAGGAGGGCCAACCGTGTCCTGGGGGCATCAGGAAAAGAATCGCCAGCTGGTCAAGGGAGGGGATTGTCCCACTCTGCTCTGCACTGGGGCAGCCTCACCTTGAATATTGTGTGGAGTTTTGAGCATCACAGTATAAGAAAGACATTAAGCTATTAGAGAGTGTCCAAAGGAGGGCAATGAAGATGGTGAAGGGCCGTGAGGGGAAGCTGCATGAGGAGTGGCTGAGGTCACTTGGTCTGTTCAGCCTGGAGAAGAGGAAACTGAGGGGAGACTTCATTGCAGTCTACAACTTCCTCATGAGGGGAAGAAGAGCTGCAGGCACTGATCTCAGCAATGACCAGTGACAGGACCTGAGGGAATGGCCTGAATTTGTGTCAGAGGAGGTTTAGGTTGGGTATTAGAATGAGGTTCTTCAGCCAGAGGGTGGTTGGGTTCTGGAACAGAACTCCCCAAGGAAGAGATCACAGCACCAAGCTTGCAAGAGTTCAAGAATCATTTGGACGATAGTCTCATGCATGTGGTGTCATTCTTGAAGGTGGTCCTGTGCAGGGCCAGGAGTTGGACTCCATGATCCTTGTGGGTCCCTTCCAACTTGGCATATTCTGTGATTCTGTGATTCTTTTGCTTTTATTTACTTTCTCTCCCCTTATATTTTTTCTGTATGAATATTTGTTTACTCTGGTTTTCTGATGAGTTGGGTTGGGGTTTTAATGCGTCTGAAATATAACTTAGTAAATTATCCAGCAATCTCAGAGAAGTCACTGCATAGATCAAACTGCTACTAGAAAGGTGTCCATAAAGCTGTATCCTTAGTGGTCAGAGCACAAATTAAAAGGACAATATTTATCTTGCATTCATACAATTATCAAATGAATCTCATTACTCTTAGGGATTTTAACTTTTATTATTCACATACTTGCCATTTAATTTTGTTTTCTAGCCACAATATTTTTGGAAACCAGCCCATGCAACAATTTTCCTCCAGAAACCATGCATGCTCTGCATGCACTTTCCTATAGGGGAATTTTCACCTGTCTATTTGACTAGGGGAAAAACCCGCCCGCAAAAATTTAGGCTTCTTTTAGAATTTTTCTGCTGTTACGTGCTGCGGTTCTTGTTTTTCCAGTCATTTGCATATATTTTATTAAGACATCCCAGAGAAAAAACATGCTGTAAATGAATGAGTTTCTTACATTCACTGATGCCTTAAAGAACTCTTAGTAACACAAGTAAATATTGAAATAAAAATTCCAGTGTTTTTTTATTTGCTGATTGATATGAAACATTCATGAAATGTTCAACTAAGTATTCATTTTTATTTGATTAGTCAAAAAAGCCTACTATTATTATTTTAATTGTTCAGTAATTAGAGGTAGTGGATATTTAGGCCTGGTTACAGAATCTTTCCTGATTTGCATGACTAATTTTACTTTTTGAAAAAACAGCGTTTTGTGGAAAAATGGGTTTTGAGATCTATGCTCCCATCAGTCATCCCCTGCCCTCCACTAGTTTTCAGCATGAGCAAAGCCAGAACTGTCAGCAAGGGCTTGGAAGCCATTTGGGGGAGAAATGATGAGGCTGAAGCAACTGGGAAGCCCTCTAGGAGAAAGGATTTTGCTCTGTCCTAGATGCTGCTGAAGTGGGATGGATGAAAATTGCAGTTAAATATGTCTTTATTCAAGAAGCAAAGTTATATGAAAATTGGTCTCCTAATGGGCCTAATGTGCTATGAGACCAAAGAATGTAAGCCCAAAGCTTCTTTTAAGAAAGAGTTTGAGACTAAAATTTGCCTGATTCAGTCTGTGTTTTCATGGCTTCCAAGAAGGGCATTTGATTTCACTTACTCTTGATTATCAAATACAGTTGGCAAGAGAAATCTGTTGTTTGAGAAAATCCTTTTAGAAGTTACAGTGAAATGAATGGTCCAAATCTGCTGTTTGCTGAATCTTTAATAGAATCACAGAAGCAAGCACATCCAAAGCTGCTGTAAAGAATCCCATATAATTGAGTTAGTCTTCAGCTGTTACCTGGCAAGTCACCAGTCCACTTCTGAAAGGTCTTTACGGCATCTTTTTTTTTGAATGGTCCTTTTACTTTGCTTTTGCAACTAATCTGTAGCATTTAATTTTGTTACTAGTTTCAGAATGGAAGCCCGAGTGTTTTCTTGGTACAAAAGAGGAGAATGAACATACCTAATGGAGGAGAAATGGCCTGATGCAAAAACCACCAGCGTTAAGCACAACCAAGACAAATGCTGACATTGGGGCTATCTGGTTGGGTTTTCCTTTTCTCTTTTCCTTCCTCTTTCCTTTTTTTTTTTTTTTTTTTTGGTCATTTTTTCTACTGTCACGCAATGCACTAAGGAGGGTGATTCAGTCCATCGTGGACTGCAGAGCTGGAAGCACTACTCACTCAAAATCTCACCACTGCAATATTGAAACATCTCATGGGAATGAGTTGGTGGGGTATGTGGTCAGTGAAAGTGTACATGGTCAGAAAACTGTGTTGTCTGGTGGAAGGCATTTTTCATGACTGTTGGATGCCTTTCAAGACATCTCATAATGACGTGGTTGATTTTCTGATGTCTCAGTGTATGCATTTAGAACAGTAGCTTTCTTAGTGTCACCTTGTACTTTTTTATTTATTACCAATCTCAAAGCTCTAGCATGCTTGATATGAAGAGTTATTTTTAATTTTAGCATATGGGGAAGAGCTTTTGGGCCAAACAGCTCTACACAATGCGTTTGTGGGCAGCCATATGTTTTTAAGAGTTTGACCTAAAACCTGTTGGAGCAATGCAGTCTCCATTATTGAAAATCAGACTTTGTGTGGATCTCATTACTTCTGAATCAGACCATCATCAAACTGATAAAAATTTTCCTCTCTGTCTTCACAGGACAAAGCATTTTACTGTTAAGGACTGTACCCTTTTGTTATATTAGTGTAAAAATGATAAGAACTGTTCAATTGCTTTTTTTTTTTTTGCACAATATATTAGAATAATTTCATTTCTTTAAATCTAAATCTTTTATATTGATTGGTATAATGATGTTAATATGTTAGTGATCTTTCCACATGTTATCTCTGTGAATACATATCCTGTAGGTATGTGAAGGTGTATGATATTTGTTGTGGGCATGTGTGAACCTGTCAAAAAGTCAAACATTTGAAGACGAATTAATGAACGTTCCAACATTTTACAGTGATGCAAACTATGAAATTAACATTAAAATATTATTAAAGACAAATGATTTGGCATGAATCACTGTTCTAGATAAATAATCAGTCCTAGATGTGTGACATAAGATTGTTATGAAACTCAGCAGTTTTCCTTTTTTTTTTTAAGGAACGTATCTCCATCACTTGCTCTCCATCCCTTGCCGAACTCAAGGATCTAGCTGGAAATTAAATTAATGCTAGAATCCTGAGTTTCAGAGTATTCTCCCAGAACTGAACACTCAAGTCCCACAAAAATTTCAAGAAGATTTAGGTATTCTACTTAATGGAAATTAGCGCACTAGAGTCACCTCCTCTTTTTGTTATAGCTTATTTTACCATATACATTTAACTTTGTAATTTCTAATTTAAAAAGAAAAATTTGGTTGAATGCACCCATTATTTCAGATGACAAATAAGGGCCTTTTTTCCATTACTATGCTTTCTGCATCAGTAATGTGCATGCTCAGCTCTTGATTTTTAAAATAAACAAAACACATTAAAAATGCAAATAGAGTATTACATAAACTTGGGTTTTTTTAAATATAATGTGCTAGTGCTAAAAAGAGAAAAATGCTATGACACAGAAAACAAATTCATTTTCTGTAGAAAACAAGGAGTAAGCTAAATGGTTGAACTGGATGTAACACAAGCAGTTCAGAAAGCTTAATCTGATGGAAGGTCAGAAGAATACATCTTCTAGTCCACTAATTAGCAATTGGGTGCTAATTTTTAGTTCTGTTTTTGAAAACAACTGTGTCTTTTTACATCTGAAAAGTATTCAGCTAATTACAGCATGCACACTAATGTAATTATTTAATACATTCAGAAAAATGACATTGCTGTTAAAATGCATTAGAAAGTCTGCTCTCCTCTTGTGGTTGCAAAAGGGACAGATAGTAAAACACTTTGTGAAATTACATGGGTAATAATTACTGTTCCATGCCAGAGAGGTTTTTACCTAACTTGAAGCCAGTCATTTTCTCTGTGTGCTAGAAATGTTTCTCAGCACCTTATAGTTTATGGTTTTGCTTATACGCTCTTTACAATCCTTAATTATCTTAAGACTGAGAGAGCTAACACCAAAATCACTACATATTTAGTGATACCAGAATACCTACAGATACCAAACATGCACAGTCTAACTCATTAACAACTAAATACCAACTTAAAGATTTCGGGCTATTATTAGCCTATTGCAGACAGATTACAGTTAAAATATTTCAGGTTAAAGCCTATCTAAGCCAATTTAAAATCAGTATTTCTGAACTGCTGGCTATTTCAAACAAGCATATTTTGTACTCTATGTATCATCTGAGAAATTATCAGTCTTTTGATAGAATGAATAAGTTTCTATAAGCTTCCCTCCTTAGTTCTTAGGGCACAATAAAAGCTGTTTCAATAACTAAGTATGTGAAATATATATATATTTTTTGTGTTACCTGCACACAGTTCAGCCATGTGCAGGTCAGCCATAATCCTTTGCCTCTGAATAGTCCCATGGATGCTGTTACGGTTGATCATGTATTAAACTATCCTTGTGTTTAAGTATTTGCAGGATCAGATCTTCAGAAGAAGTGTGAGATTTGAGGGCTAGGAACAAAGGCAGATATCAGATGCAAACATTTTAATAGAGACTTACCTACTCACAGGTATTGTTGATGAGTTGGATTTAATAATAGTTAAACTGCTTGAAATTATCACAGTGGGATATATGAAAAGGTCCTGTCCCACTGGATTAGGTAAGAGTCAGCTCCCTTCTCTGTAGCAGCTGTAGACTGCATTGACTGTTACGATGAAGATGAGAGAAACCTCAGAGATGTGGAAATTCACTGGGGGTGGCCTTGAGGGAAAGTTAGCAAGGAGGGTTGCAGTTGTCTCTATTGAAACTTGGATTTCATCAAAGTTAATGCTTCTCCTCCAGCCACATAGGAAGGCTGTGATGAACTCAGGATATGGTATCTCATTAATCTTTTTCCAGTGTCTTACTTGCAACACCATGTTTCATCTTTATCCTTCCTCAGAGACACATGAGAGCAATACTTAAGCAAAGCTGTGATGGAAAGGTTATAGAGGGACAGGGAGAAAGAGAGGATGAGCAGAAGAGCGAGTGGCCCTTTACCTGTATATAATGGATGATAAGTACCAGACATCGTGGGAGAGCTGGGCCTTTGGGAGGTGTTTCGAGCTGGAAAAGGTAATTTGAGCTGGTGGAAAGATTGGCTTAAAATGGATCTTCCGTGGATGATGAGAAAAACTAGAAGATTCATAAGGACGCTCACATGCAGCATTAACATGTTCTAAAATGAGAAGAAACTCTCAGAGCCATATTTTTTTAAGAAGTTCAGTCTATGACAGTTGCCGTTTTCTCAGATTTTTCAGAAGAGGTCATCTTTATAAGAGAGATGGGGATGCTGGCTGATCACACACTGCTCTTCACAGGTATTAGGTGCCCTGGGTACTGCAAGTGATTTGTCTGGACACGTGTGTCAGAGCGTCATGATACTGCTGACAGTATCTGCCTTGTTCAGATCAACTGAGGGTTGTGCAATGCCAACATTTACCTAGCGCCTGGACTTTTAGCAGCAGTCATCAGCCAAAGATTTTACTATACTTGAATAACATCGTTATCTGACAGAATGATGTGTGTCTTTGTAGTGGTTTGACCCTGGCTGAATGCCAGGTACCCACTAAAGCCACTCTCTCACTCTCCCTCTTCAACTGGACAGAGGAGAGACAAAAAAAGCTAAGGATTCATGAGGCAGGAGCTGAGAGAAGTCAGCTACTGATTTCTGTCATGGACAAAACAGACTCGAAGTGGGGATATGACTTAAATTTATTACTAACAGCATAAGAGCCAAAGAGTGAGAAATAAAATAATCTTAAAAACACCTCCCTACCCCTCCTTCCTTCCATGCTCTCCCTCCTCCCCCACAGCAGTGCAGGGGGACAGGGAATGGGGGTTACGGTCAGTTGTTGTTTCTGCTGCTGCTCAGAGAAGGCAGTCCTTCCCCTGCTCCTGTGGGGTCTCTCCCATGGGAGACAGTCCTTGATGGACCTCTCCAGAGTGAGTCCATCCTTCGGGAAACAGTTCTTCATGAACTGCTGTCCCGTGGGTCACCTCTCCGTGGGGTGCAGTTCTTCACGGATGAGCTGACCTGGCTTGGGTCCCCCACGGGGGCCACAAGTCCTACCCAGGAAAAACCTGCTCCAGCATGGGCTTCCCTCTCCATGGGCTTCAGGTCTTCAGCAGGACTCTGCTCCATCTTGGGCCTCCCACAGTATCACAGCCTCCTTCATGCATCCACCTACTCCAGCCTGGGCTCCTCCATGGGCTGCAGGGGGGTCTCTGCACCCCGATGGTCCTCCCTGGGCTGCAGGGGCTGCAGGAGCCTCAGCTCCGGTGCCTGGAGCACCTCCTTCTGCACTGGCCTTGGTGTCTGCATTGTCGTTCCCATGTCCTCACTCTGCTCTTCCCTGGCTGGAATTCTCTCTGCACAGTGGCTTTCTGTTCTTAAACATGTTATCACAGAGGTGTTACTGTCACTTTTGATTGTCTCAGCCTTGGCCAGTGGCAGGAAGTCCATCCTGGAGCCAGCTGGCATTGGCTCCACCAGACAGGGAATCTTCTAGCAGCTTCTAACAGAAGCCACCCCTGTAGCCCCTCTCATTACCAAAACCCAGCCACAGAAACCCACAACAACCCTATATAGAGATATCAGATATCTTGTAAAAGGTTTATTTTTTATTAGAAGAACTAATAAGTTAGAAGAGTAACTTTAGACTACTTCTGGCTTTCAGACAGTAAGGATTTCATTCAAGAAAGTCCTGACTTGTTGGGAACTATCTTTGTCTTTCTGATTATTTCCAAAGCTTTTTCTGTGTCTGTGATATCAAATACTTTGTGAAAAGGGAAATATCTCAGGCTCCACAAGCTGCAGGTTCTTGACCCATTTGCTTTTATGTCCTGAATGTGAATGCTTTATCAGTGGAAGACAGATACAAAATTCAGCTATTGATGGATTAGGAAACCCAACTGGTTCTACTTAAGTGTGTGGAACACTTGCCGTTGGCTTTTCTGAAAGGCAGGAGTGAGCCATGTTTTTTTAACTAATCCTTTCATAGCTTTTAGGTAAAAATATTTTTTATACAAATTACAAACCAAAATATTTTTCTTCTAAGAGAACATTCTATTGAATTAGAAAGCTGTGACTGACTGTCTTATTTTCTGATTGTGAGTGGGATAAGTCATCATTGTGCCAACTTAAATAATCAAATAGTTGCTGAGCATATTTTTAGGAAACAAAGGGTTGTGTTTTTTTTTAACCAGACCCAATTATGAATGCTCTGATTTATTTTAGTGTAAAATCATACCTCAGTTATGGATTGTATTTTCTTTTTTTAACTGACACATTTTCCAAGGAACTAGCCAGAGCTTTCCGTGTTCACCGTGTAGCAGCGTGACATTGATTCAGAAAGTGGATCTGTTCTTAAGGAGGTATTACAGCCTGTTCAGTGATGTTCTGAACCCACCAAGATTTGGTTGTTGTTCTGCCAGTTCTTGAATGTGGATTGTCTCCTTTTTTTTTCTTTTTCTTTAATCTGCTGAGAAACTAAGAGCTTGCCTTGCTGGAAAGACACATTGCTTTATCTTTTTTGACACAGTTAATACAGTCCAATTCTCCCTTGTGGGCATTATAGGTGGGTCGGGGAGCACTAGCAGTAGATATTACTTAATTTTCAGTTCCTCACTACTTAGCCAAACTTTTAATGTTTGGGCTAAGAGTTTCCATGCCAAGTATTTGCCTTAGGCTGATTTATTTCTCTTTGTAATGCCGGATAAAACAGTTTATATCTTTCTGGCAATGATAAGACAAACATCTTAGGATTTTTTTAATGTCAAAAATGATGGTAAGTTTGTTCATAAAGGCTCTGGTGTTATCACAGTTTGGCAATAAATGCAGGCAAGATGCTGCCTTTATGTCAGTGGCAGCTGCACCTTTCGCCACCCATGGAATATTTCCATGATAGGTCAAGTCAGAAGCCTGTTAAGCACTGCAGTTTGTAAACCACCTTTTATGTTTTATTCACTGAAAATTTTCCTATAGCAGGCATGTCCCGAATCGAGACTGAGCAGTTCTTTCTGCTGGAATTACAACCCTGAGTCGTGGTGGGAGGTACAGTGTGCAGGCAAATGCACCAGCACTGGGGCTGGGCACCAGTGTCCCACCTGCTCCTTGTGGCTCTGCCTCTGAGCTGGGGTGGAGATGGGCACTGGGTCTCACTTCAGGCTCCTCCAGTCTGTCCACAGTCCAGACTGGTGGCTTCAGTCCTCCATGATCCCTGTGAAAAGTTTCTGTCCCATGAAAAGTAGACTGTGAAGAGTTGATTGGAGGCATGGTGAACGGGATTGTTAGTTGGGAACCATTAGGATGGCAGAAACCATGGTGGCAAAACATTTGAGTTTGCTGATTGAAAGTCTTCTAAACAGAATTAAACTATGAATGTAGCATATATTCTTATTAAATATCAGAAAATTAATAAGAACGTAAATAGAGGAGCAGAGCTGGGGTGGGTAGTGAGGATGAAGAGAGCCATTAGGTGTGTCTGAACTGTAGGAGATGTCTCAGTCAGCATTTGGAAATGCTTAGACACCAATGCACAAGGATTGAGTCCTTATCTTGAGGACTGGAGTTTCTGTTTGGCACCGACTGAATGGTTTTTTGCAGTGAGGCAGTTCCTGATTGATCTCTTACTTGCAAGTTTACTGATGTTTAGCACAGATGAGAATTACCCCTGGTGGTGAGGATGTGATTGGAACCTCTCTTCTGCTTGCTCACCAACTTCCATATAACTTGTAGAAAGAAACTTGTAACTTTGTCACAACTAGTTGGTACTGAAGGGGGGATGGAGAAGCTGGTAGGAGCCTCAGAGCCTGGGATCATGGTTCCATAGGGAAACCGGCCTCGGGAATGAGGGGAGAGTGAGTCAGGTGTGTGACAGGCACATGCCTGTAGGGTGCAGAGTGAACTTGTGTTTGAGACACAAAGGTGTTAGAGTGGCTGGATGAGAAAATTAGAGACGAGGAACTTACTGTTTTTAGGGAAGCAGAGAGGCAAATGAAGCTGATATGCATGTCTGGGGCTGAACTTCTCCCCTCCTTCCCAAACACATGCAGTTCCTTGATAAGATCAGCATCAGATCACTGGATTGTGGGGGTAAGAGAGGAGGGGAGCACAGCCCAGAGCTTTGGCTGGGAAGCCAAGATGATCAGAGCTGTTCATTTTCCCGGCACAAGGAGCTGGGGAAGCTATCAGGAAGCCACTGTGCAGAAAAAGCAATGGGTGATGTAGAGCCTCTTGCAAAGGAGCAGAAGGTGGGAGCTAGTGGGAACTTCTTCAGTGCCAGAGCAGAGGCTCAGTCAGACTCCTGTGGAGGAGATGTCCTGAGATGAGACAGGAAAGACTGAATGCTCTGGAAACTGAAATCCTCTCTTCCACAGACCCAGTCTAGGTCCCTTCTTTTTATCAAACCTGTTTTCACAGTTACTAATTCCCTCAAGGAAAGGTCCATGCACAGGACATTGTCTCAGCACTGATGCCAGACAGGCTGACGGCAGGTGTCTTTGCATCTCCTCAAGGGTCAAATGAATTCGTGTGAAATCTGTGTGTCATCTACGTGTCATCGTTAGGCCATGGGGTAAAAATTCTTGCTTTGCTTCATTTTTCTCTCATTTTGCTTTAGAAAATTGTGTATATACATATGAAGAGCTCAAAAGATTTTAGGAAGAGCAAGAGTCTGTGCTCTCTCTGAGGAGACAAGTAGGACCATACCATTGGAGAGCTGTACCAAGCTTCATCTGTATTTTTGGGGTTTTCTTCTAAACTGTTGGGATGTTTACCTTTTCAGTTTTTTTATACTGTTAATCTGGCTTTGTGTTTGGTCCTGTCTAGACTCGGAACACTTTCATGGGATACCACTCAGCATATGACGTACCTTTATCCCTGGACTATGGGTTAGGGATGTGGCTTAGCAAGCACCGTATGGCAGCAGTGCTGTAAATTCACTGCTGTGCAGCCCAGATGAGGTGTACCTGTAAAAAACAGTCATGTGGGTACAAGTTGTGTCTCCAGCAAGCACTTCTGGGGCAATTCTTCCAATCAGGCATTTTACCTTCTCATTGCTCACTAGTCAGGAGAGACCCAGAGGCAATCTGGGATAGGCAGCCTAGCCAGGGAACCGGCAGGGTTCACCTGTTCAGGAGAGAAGTGGGCTATGCTATTTTAAATGTTGGTACACCCATAGTTATTTTGGTGTATGGGTGTGCAGAACAGAGCGGTTGTGACATTCAGTTAAGTGAGGTGGGTTGCCTTGTGTGACTCCACTCATGGGATGGCAAATGCTGCTAAGTGCATCAGCTAAACCAGCACAAAGCCTGTATGGAGGAAAAGCTTTATGCTTTTACTGGAAGTACTGTCTCTGTTAATTTTTCCCCGGGGGAATATTTTTGGTACAGTACGTAACACTTCCCTGTAAATATCAAGAATTGGGTGAATGTGATTATATAGGTTCACCTCCTGCTGTAAAGGTGTTACATGGCTGATCTGTTGCATTATCTGCCCAGTCTTTGGGTGTCTGGGGATAAAAGGACTTGTATGAGGGGGATCTGCCTCCACATCCTCTTCTGTGAGCCTGGCTGGAAAGGAAGACATTTTGTTCTGCAAGTGAAAAAGATTTTACGTCTTTCTCTTCTAGTGAATTTGAGAGAACTGACTTTAAAAACCTCCAAGTAGCTCACAGTAAATAAATTCAGATGAGTGAAATATTTGTATTTTTACAGCTCTTAAAACATATTTTATAATAGAGATGAAGGATGTCTTTGCAGTGGGAGGCACTGGAGTTACAGCAATGTTTGCCATCGTCTGCAGTATGAGCATGCAGAGTAAAAATTCCCCCGTATAATTCAACAAAAATGTGGTATGCCTGGCCTGTAATATTTACAACTATCATAAACTTTTTGGTTATGTGGTGTGCACTCTCAGATCCATTTTACTCTTAAAATCACACAAGATTTGATTAATTGATGGATTAGAGACCAAGAGTTTCATAAGAACCTTTAATAGAAAATCATTATAAATGCCTTTTTACAAAGACATTTCTCTGGCGGTATATTCATTCTTTGAGTGAAAAATACAACTTTTGCCTAGTCATAGAAGTAAAAAAGGATAGAAATTTTTTTATTCATTAAAGCTAATTAAAAATATGTGTAATTTGAACATATTACAATAAATGCAGAACTGCAGCACATTGGAATGTAATACTATATGAATAAGAGCAGTTGTTTGGCACAGTTAGGCAAAAAAATATTTTCCTTATTCTAATTTATTTCTACTCCTGCAAAAGCATACATCCATGCCTCGTTTAGGCAGTTTTCTGTGCACATACTGTCAGTCTTTTGCTGGAATATTTCAGTAACAGCTAATCAATTGCAAAGCAAAAGCTCATGTTCAGCTTACTTATTAATTCATTTTCTAATGCCATGCTGATATCAGTGACATTTTAAAAATAAATCTTCTGGAGACAATCCAGTAAATCCGAGGGAAAAAAAAGTATAAGATGCTTGTATCAGAACTGAGGTGTTTGACATTAATGGTTTGTGTGCTGCCACATCAAATTTCATATGCACTCCAAAAAAATTATGAGGCTAACTACCAATAATTAAAATCAGAAAGATACTGAGTTGTATGCATTCCATACCAGAAGAATTATTCTTAGTTTACAATGAAGAGATAAGGGGTTTCTGATGTTTCAGATAGTACTGGATTAATTCAAAGAATTAAAAATAGATGCAGCTTTCATTCTTCGAGTTACCATTTGGGGCCCTTAAGTAAAGCTGATGATGTTTCTGGACAAGACAAAATCAATAGCATGCCACTTTTAGTATCTACTGAATGTTATGTAGTTAATAATTTAAAAAAGAGAGCTTTCTGCTATACTTACAAGGTTTTTCCTTTAGTCAGGGAAGCATCCAAGTTCAGTTGCCTGTTGGGTATTCCTTTGTACGCTCACTTGCAGTGAATTAAAATGGCTTCTCCTCAAATAAGAGAAACTACCCTCAGACTGCAGGGCAGGAGTTTTTTTGACAGCCTTGATATGAACCACCTCAAAGATGAGAGCCTTGAAAAAAAAAAAAAGGAAAAACAAAGTCTTCCAAAGGTGTTCTGGCTTATTTTTTGACCAGCTATTGAAGACAAAAAGGGAATTGTAGTAGCATCAAATGCAAGCAGAGGTGATTGTGACTGCTCAAACACTTGATCACAATTTCTACTCAGTGGGCACCTCTGAAGAATGAGCAAAATAATTTTGGGGAGTGTATATCTTAACAGTTGTGCATTGCATGAGTGAAATTTTTTCTATCTCCTAACCCGAGCTCAGGTCTGGTTTTTTTTCCAGGATGTGCAGCGCAGATGTTGGAGACTAATTGGGGTGGAGGGCAAAGCCTCTATGTGTTCTTGAAATCCTGTGCCTCTCTGGAGGTCGAGGGGGCAGTTGCTGTGGCACAGGCATCCTCGGGGCTAATGTGAGCAATGACAGCCTCCCTCCATTTATGCCTGCTGGTCGTGATGCAAAGCTGAAGGGCTGTAGCAGCTGTCTAACACACTTCTCTCAGGACAAATTCCTCCATCCCTCTGTCTGACTCAGCCAACAGAAATATGTCTGTGGATGGAGGGATCCTATAGTGAGCCCTGCAGCAGCAGAAGCAGCATTTGGGGTTCAGCGCAGCCTTGTTGTGCCGGGGCTGCTTTATGTTGGCTGCCTTTTCTTGGGCTTATATTTTACCAGTGTTGCTGCAAGCAGACCTCTGGCAAACTGTTTCCTTCTGCCTTTTCCAGGTGTCAGAGCTTTGGAGGGCAGGATGGGCCTCAGATATATGCAAATCTTTTCCTTGTATCAGCAGTGGTGCTCTGAGATGCAGCAATCTGCCCTCCAACAGCTCATGCTGAGTTCTGTCTCAGCCTGCTAGAGTGCAAGTTTTAGCAGAGACTTGGTCTGGGAGCTTGGGGTTTGTTGTTGTTCCCACCCTTTTCTTTTTCCCAGAAAACAAGAAAAAGTCTCAACTGGGCTTGTCTCACGTTTGCAGCTGTCCATAACCTTCATACCAGTTCTCAGTCCTGGCCATGGTTCCAAGTGTGATTATATGCAGTTTACAGAAGAAATGGAACCCTGTTTTCAACTCTGTGAGCAGTTGCCCCATCCATCACACAAAGTGCTGCTGAAGAAGGAGAATACAGTGTGACACCGCACCAGATGCCCTCTAATTTGTGTCTTCCCATTGTTAAAGTTGAGATTTGACGCACGGAGAAACCACATCTGCCAGCTGGGTTTTTCTGTCATTCGGAGGGTTCTGGGAAAGTGGCTATAATGACAGAAGGAGATGCTAATCAGAACTTTTGTAGAGCCTCATCATGTAATTTGTGTTGTGTTTCCTTTGTTGTTCCATCAGTCAGCATTGTTTGTGTCCAGTCTTAAGTTGCTGTGTTACACCCCAACCTTTTGGTTGCTCAACCAAAAGGTCTTCTCAAATTTCTTCCCTTCGAACTCCTTCTCCTGTTGCTCCGTTAAGCAGTAGGAAGCCATAGGTGAATTGCTATGGGTGTTTGCCATACTTAAAAGACCTTTTGTCCAAGCAGCAGCAACAAAGCAGGACTGTTGGGTGGCAGGACCCCCAAAGGAGTGGTGTAGAAGCTCAGCATGTACAATTTAAAATGCTCATTTAAAGTGCCATCACCAGACTGACATCAAGAAATGTCAGATGTTGAAGACGTCCTAATGAGCACGTGAAGTAGGGCAAGGATTAAGCTGACACTCTCATGTCTTGTGAGCAGAGGTGGCCTTTCTGCTGTATCATATTCATGTGTTGTAGAGAGAAGACAAGCATCCTACAACAGTATTCTCCATGAACCATGTCCATCTGCATTTAAATCACAAAGGTCACGTCCACTTGTACAGTAATTAAATTTTAATAAAATAAGAAGAATTTATAGTATTCAAATCTGTGCTATAACTGTGCAGGATAGCTATCCCCCACACAGCCTCAGTACATGATATAATTTATGCATGAGCTCAGAATTCTCTGCAAGATGCTGAAATCAACACTGCATGTTAGGGATGTGGATACTTATTTTAGACACCGTGTTTGGAAATTGTGGTTTGTAGATATTTATGCAAAAATATTGCCAAAATAAGCATTGAAAACCTAATTTCAATATGCAGCTGCTTGTAAGCACAGTAATTAAGATGTATTGGATAACTTTACTACATCTTTTCTCACCCACATCAGTGAGGCAGAAGTTGCAGTTTCAGATGCAGACTCACCAGATCTTTAAACTCCAGCCAGGACTCAGGAGAAAGGTGCCTGGGAGAGCAGATCTGCTGCTTAGCCTGGTCTTGTGTCCACTTTTCTGAGCTCATTGGTGGAGGGAATGCTCTTGGGATAACCAAGCTCCCACCTCTTGCAGATGGAATTATTTTTGTGGATCTGCAATATTGCATTCTGGCATGACAGCAGTGGGTTAATTCAGCTTTTAATGTCTTCAAAACACTTTTTACAAATGAACTCATTTACCCTCAAAATCCTGCAGGGAGGGAGAGAGAAAGTCAGTCTAGATATTACCAGGATAAAGGAACTGAGATGGGGGTTTTGACATTTTTCTGTCAGGAATCAATCAGTACCTACACTTCACATACCATCACCAGTCACTCATTGCTCTAAATGCTGTGTTTACACTCTCCAGCGGGAGATCATGCTCCATCTAGCTTGCTGCTCCTCTGAAATAAATCAACAGTTTTTCCTCTACTTTTCCCTCCAGCTGGGGTGATGCTGGTCCCTGAAAGGAAGACGGAGGATGGGTTTGAGGAGCACTTCGGTTTGAACTACTTGGGACACTTCCTGTTGACTAACCTCCTGTTGGATACGCTGAAGCAATCAGGAACGCACAGTCACAACGCTAGGATCATCACTGTCTCATCAGCCACCCATTATGTAGGCAAATTGCACCTAAACGACTTACAAAGCAGGTACGGATCCCTTTTTGGTGTTCAGTGATCTGTAGTAAGCCTGTGCAGATTAAACTCTGAGAGAGTTATTACTGAATCCTGAATATGGTGGGGTTTTGTTGCCTTTTTTTTCTTTTTAAATGAATGGTGATTCTTGAGCAATTGCTCAGTTGCTTAATAACTTTCAGGCTTGAACAAAGCTTGCAGCCTTGAGCCAAAGATACAAATAATTTATAAGCTTCTGAACTTAGTTTTTTATTATGATCTTTGAAAACCTCTGGTTGCTGTGCTGTGGTGATGGTAGTGGTGCAGCGCCTGGACTCATCACTGCCTTATCAGAGGGACTCTCAATAACTAGGATGTGTTAAAATGGCTTGGGTGAATGCTAACAGACATCGTCCTCAAGTGGATGTATACACAGGGGCTCTGCTCCTGCCCTCAGATGAGCTCAGACAGATGCCTGTGGCTGCTAGCTGCCTGCCTGCTGAGCGTGGGGATGCTGACTTGGCTCTGGGGGGGCAGCTAGCCCTTCCTGCCCAGCTGCCTCACAGCTGCGCCGGCCCGTGCTGCCTGCTGCTCCTTTCTGCCTGGCAGCTCTGCCCACTGGCCTGCAGCTCCTACCGCACTGTCCTCTCTTCCCTCCGCCTCTGGCCTCCGCCTTGTCCTGCAATGCTCCTGACATCCCAGTTCCCGCCCTTAGCCTCCCTCACAGCTCTGCTCTAGCTTCCCCTATCTGCCTCCCAGCCTCAGGCTGTGTCATCCTGCCCGTCCCTGTCCCTACCCCTGTGGTCCTCGCACCCTCACACAGCAGCCTGGCGATCCACTGCCGATGCTGGAGCCCCAGCTCCAGTCTGTGTCACCCTCTGTGCTTCCCTGAGAGTTTACTGAGATCCGAGCTGTGACCACCCGGGGTTTTTAATCCAGTAAGATGGGTTAAAATGTATGGACAAACTCTGTGTGACTGCTTTCATTTAGAAAATCTGTGGATGGATGTCTATGGGATATTTCTAACATTACGAAGACATCAAATGATGCAGTAAATGTTTTTGGTATCATACAGGAACTGTGTGGAGTGGTTTATTTAGGGGAGGAACGGCAGGGTAACTGAGATAAATTTGAAAATTTCCCCATACAGTCATGCATGGCAATTATGTGCTTACTAACAGGCTCAAACAGATCCTGTCTTCTCATGGGCTCCAGAGAGCTTCTGCTTGCACAGAGGCAGTCTGAGGTCTGCATTAATTCCATGGAGAAATTTTGTCTCCATCCTTTGACAGGGACCTCTGCATGTGTTCACAGGTACCTGGCCCAAGGTTTCATTTTGGAACAAAGACTGAAATTAGAGGGCTGGGCTGTTTCCACTGCAGACATTTTACATATGAATGCTGCATTAGGCATGTCAAACTTCTGATTACATATTAGGGCATCAGTTTTATTACAAGTCGTTGTTTAAACTCTGTAGTGTAGTCGAAGTTTAATCTCTTGCTTGTAAAACAGCCACAGGAAATTACCCTTACTCTTCAGCTGATGTGTGTATTCATTGTTTCTGACGGGCATTTGTTGAATGGCATCATGCAAGGTGGCTAAGGGGAATATTATTAGTATATCTTTGGGCTAAAGTGAGGAATGCAGAATTAATTGCAGCATTTGTGCCCTTTACTTTTCAACATTATTGGTGTAAGAAGGGCGACAGACTCTGATTTTGACTGCTCATTCCCACATGGATGTTCTGAATCACTCAGGGGCAGCAGCAGTGCCTGCTTTCCGAGCACATAGACACACAGGTGGGACCCAGAGCAGTGTGTGAATTCAGCTCCAAACCTTTTCTTGGTTCAGGTGGAAGAAGATGCTCCTGGGTGTTGTTTTTTTTTTGGCCTAATTGACAGTAATCCCCCACTCAGATGAATAGTTCATTACTGCCATAAATAGTGCTGCAAAAACCAGTGAGATCATTTCTGTGTTTGAGTGTGTGCCTACAGCACGAGCGGGTGGTTTAGCAGCCCTGGAGGACTGTTGCAGAATATCATACCCAGAAATTGCCTACACCACAGGCCCTCAGATATACCTTGTCATTCAGAGCACTGTTTAAGGGCTTTAATGGATGAAGTAAAGACACCCTTGATAAACATTGTGATAGGACAGTGTTCCACTGGTGCTGCAGTTCTCCAGGGGCACCATCTATCATTTTTGATCCTTGTGTGAATGGGTAATAATTCTAAAAATTATCTACTCTTTTTCCCCTTATTTTGAGTTGCCATAATTCATTTTATTACTTGAGTGTAGGTTCCCAGATTGGCTGGTAGTCCTAATTTTGCAGAAAGGCAGCAAAAAAATCTGGAGTCATTACTGGAGAAAGGGAGACTGTATTCTCTGCTGGCAGCAGACTGAATTGTTTACCATACTCTTATCCATTATTCCTAGATGTTGGTTGGGCTAGTGTCTTGACTGGAGTGACAGTAGCAGCGTAACGATTCATCCATCAAACATAGCAGAGAAAGAGAGGCAGAGGACTGTCTAAAAGGAGAGAGTAAACTGAAGTTTAATTCTCTGCTTTACCACAGACTTTCCTATGGAATACTTCTCCCACTCGGGAGACTCTGGATTGGCAGTGAGAGTTGTGTCCTTTTCTCCTCATTATTTGTCCTTGCTGCTGAGAGACTTGATCTGAAACCAGACATCACCCCTATCAGTGACCACAGGGCAACAACATAGCAAATAACTGTTGGAAAGCCTGTCCCATGAACATTGTTAAATACAGTTTGTGTACTGTCTTCCATGGGTTTTTTTGGGTTTGTTTCTGCCACCTTACCAATCTGATTTTTCCCACGTTACTCTTGTCAGCTCCATTTTGGTGAGATGGTTAATTTAATTTTGTCTTTAAATTCTATGCATTTTACATTATTTTTTTCCTTTTTTTAATCTCTTTCCTTATGCCTGCTTGCTTCTTCACCTGTGTCTTTTGAGCTTTTTTGTCTCAATTGCCTTTTCCCTCCCTAATTTTTGTTTTTATTTCTGCCCACCAATTAATTTCCTTCCCTCCATTTATCTTCCTCTTATCTTCTTCCCCTGGCCCCACTCCTATTTCTTTCCTATGAATGTTATTTCTCCCCCTTCCTGCCCACCCTCTTCACACACACCAGTAGAAGAGGCACAGCATGGGTACATCAAGGCAGGATAGAGCTTGTTCCAAACTGGCAGGGCACAGCTTGTTTCATGTGTGTTATTGAAAATGCAAACGCACAGGAGCGTATATATCCTTGCTCAAGGATATATATGAAGAACATCAAACACCTTTGTGGTCTTTTAGATCCAGACCGTTTTCAACAGCAATCACATGAGTCGACAAGGGGATCCCCAAGGCAAATTATTCTCCTTCATCCCTACTTTGAACACGACTGTTTTCAGGGAGGTGAAAGTTTAACAGAAACACCGTCTATCTGCAAGCATTTCAACAGCGGTGGTTTCAGCAATTGCATGCAAAGGGTAATGCACCATGTGCTCCAGCAGCACAGCTGGCATGTCCTTTTTTCCTCTTTTGCCTGCCTTAAATAATACTTTCTAGAGTGAGAGGAATAAAAAACATGGCCATGAGAGAATTTGGCAGTCTGGTTTTAGCAAAAGCTTGAAGAATAATGTACCATCGACCTCGGTAGAGGTAGGCTGGAGTTCATGGTGCTCTTTCAAGGGTGGGATGAAGGACACTCCTTCGACTACTCTACCAACCAAAGTAAGAAGGTATTTTAGGAAAATAAAGAAAAAAAGACTGTATTCCCTTTCCCAGACTGTGGATCACACTTGAATATGCTCCCTTTCCCAGGGGTTAGGATCTTTGTGCGTTCTGTCTAGCTTTTTCTCCATGACTAACTATTCCTTTCATCATCATCTCTTTTTGCATACCAAATGGGCCCTGTAATGCTGTGAATCACAGATATATGAACTCTGCAGCCACAGTAACACAGCTCCTTTTCTGGTTAGCATCTTCTATATATTCAAGAAGAGTTAGTCACACTTCTCTCTTTTTTCTGCTCTCCAACTGCAGAGAGAGGTGATGTTTTTTGAAACTCTCCGAGGTGAATACATTATATATAATTTCTATATTTCTTCCCTGTAGCCCTAGTGCATGAATCATGTCAGAGACAACAGAGGTTAAATGAAAAGAATTGCAAAATTCCCAGCTGCCACATGAGTAAAATAGGGTAAACAGCTCTGCCCAGAACCTGGGAGGATTCTGAAGAGACCAGACAGGTCCAGTTAGTCTCCTCTGTTAAGCTGTTCATAAGGAACTGTAACAGAAAGTGTCATGTACTGGTGGGAAAATCTGTCTAGTAAAGTGGCTGGAGACCTCCAGTTCTTGGATGAGCAGTGTCCTTCATATATTCTGTTTGTGTGATGTTTGTTGGTAAAAAAAGTTGTATTAAGTTTGGGCAGAAAGTAGAGGATTTTCGTCCATCAGCATTACTGAAATTTTTGAAAATATTTTCCATGAACAGCAACTGAAAGCTAAAACCTTGAATTACTTTTGGAAAATATGAACCCGTTTTTCAAACCAAAACATTTTATTTCAGTGATTTCAAAATATTAATTTATTTGTAATTATCCCTATGAGTGCATTGGCTTTCAGATTTTGAAGTATAACAATAAAGCTGAAACTCTAAACCTTTAATTTTTAAGCCATCCTGTTGAAGTGAGGTATCTCCATCAATTTCAAACTACTTTTCCATTTCCTTTTTTTTTAAGCTGTAAATTTGTTTAAAGCAAATTTTTTTTTCCACTAAGAATGGTTTGATTAGTCAACATTTTTTCCAAGGAAAACCTTTTATTTTTTAAGTTCCGGGTTGCTTCTTCCAGTGCCTTTTCACAATCTGTCACTTAAAGTTCCATTATTCTCTCTGAGTGAAAGAACTGGAAGTATAATATTTTCAAATCAAGTGAAAACAAACATGAAGCTGATAAAGAATGCTAGTAGGATAGTACTGTTGGGTTTTTTTTCCCAAACTTTTATATAATAAAGGAAAATTTGTAAAAGGAAGTAGAAGGACTTTAGTCATTACCCCTTTTTTTGTAAATCCGTTTTAGTCAGTACAGAAGACTTTCACCATATAAGAGCTGTGTCACTGGACTGTTGTTTAATAAAATGCTGTGAAATGCAGAAATTTTAATCATAAAAGAGTCTTCTAGATCATAAGATATATGTGTATTATTATAGGTTTTATTTTACTTGAGGAATATATGGTTTTGTTTGAGTTCTATTGTTTAAGCAGCTTCCCCACAATGACTTTTATTGGGTATTCTGGTTCTATTTGCAAGATAAATCATGTTCTGTTGACAGGACCAAATACCAACTGCAGCACAGTGCTCTGTTCAGTTAAACATGTACTTTCTGCAGCAGGTTATCATGTTTTCCTGTCCATGTTAGATGTGCTTACTGCACACACAAAAGGCTGTTTCAGTCCTTCTTTGCCAAATACTTTCTGTATAAGTGCAAAAGGATTTGCTGCTTTGCAAAATGCTCCCTCGCGTTTGCAGCAATTAGCATTAATTGCAAAAATTGATTTGCTGGCCTGGAAAATGAGTGTACTGGGAAAGGCACAGATCTCAAATTCTGTAAATTAATGTAAAAAAAATAAATGGACTACTGTATCAGCAAATCAATTCATCAATCCAAAAGACAGTTTCAGCTCGTATGCATCAAGTGTTTTGTCCATGTGATCCCTATCAACTTCTGCAACCAATAACAGATGTACAAAGGTAGTGCCAGGCTTCCATTATTTGATAAAAGTAAATGTAGTTACTTTGTTGTCGAAGTGTTAAATTCCTTCTTGTCTAAAAGGAATTAATGATCTTAACAATAGATTATTAGTGATGGTTAACGGTTTAATAGGACACGGTGTTTCTGAACTAGTTAAAAATTGCAACATGCTGGTAGGTATGTGAGATAAGAGTGTTCCTGCTGCCCAGCCTCTCTGCACCATGAGTTGGGTGGGAGAAGCCAGGTCTCTGTGGCACTCATGACAGTGGGTCTCGTAGATTTGCTGTTTTCCAGAAGGGCAAGATGGTTCTCTGGTAATTTGAAAGTTAATGTATTTCATTCGTGGGATAGAGAAGGCAAAAGGGACTGGGAGTGGAGAGAGCTTGTCACCCCTGAGTGGGAAAGGTTAGTTTAACATCTTCCTGTCATCAAAAAGACTCATTAAGGCTGAGCGAATCTTAAAAGCTTTGAAGTTCAGGTCCTGGTTGATGATTCAAATGGTTTAAGCATTCCTCTCAATTGCCTTAACTACTACCATCATCACAGTATCTCCTCCTTCAGGCTGTCTACCATAGCTGGGGAAGGCTGGGAACACATATGCCTGTAAATCCCTGGAATAATGTGCTAACAGGAACAGTCAAAATTACACAAAGCCCCTCCAGGTTTAGCCCTGCTATTGCTTCCGGTTCTTCACAGCCACACATCCCATATCCTGCCACATGCATTAAAGATTATGAGGTGTTGTGTAGGGAGGCAAAGGCAGATTTCTGCCTCTGTGATTTGGTAACTCTTAACATTTTATCTACTCCTTGTCCTAAACCTCTTCATTCAGCGGAGAACTTCATCTGTTCAAAAGCAGACCAAGCAGTTGAAACAAATCTGCAAAGAAAATTTGGTCTTTTGATTAAATTCTCTATTAAAAATGTGTTGTGAAAACTGTGCTTCCTAAATAAAATTAAGCACTAGAAACATAAAATATTTTAACCCCCAGGAGTTTTAACACTGCCAGAATGTCTTACATAGTTGTAGCTTTGTTGCTCCATTTCTTGTGTTCTCATCATATATTGGGTGCTGAAGTAGCCCTGCGTTTCTTGCCATGGAAGGTGGAGAAGGGCTGTACGCAGCACTGTCTCAGCCTCCCAAGAACGACAGACTAAGGAGCACTGTGGCTCACAGTAGTTTTATGAGAAGCTCAAGAGCTTTTAACAGTGAAGTTAAAGGAGTGGTGGGCATGTTCGGTATCTGAATTGCCACAATCAGTCAATCAAACAATCAATCAATCAGTTTGGTTGCTTATCAGTTGCTTTTAATTCTTTTTTCAGTGGGGCTGGAGCAGGGAAGCTCTGTGACTGTGTCAGTTTTCCAGGGTTTGGACTTGAAACTTCTTGTCATTTCCTGGAAAGCCAAACTTGCCTAATTTCACTTGCTTCTGGCGTGTGTGCAAGTGGAAGAGATCTCATGTGATCTGGTCCCAGGCCATGCCATGCCCGTTCTTATGAAATGCTTGGGTTTCCATTACAGAAGCCTGTTAATAGTGTTCCAGGTTGATACAGTGTTGGGAAATTTATAAAGCAAAAACCAAAACTCAGCTTTAAGTCCAAATAGTACAGAAAGCAATTGCTGACACTGTCCTTTATGGTACTCACAAATATCCACTCTGCAATACTGACTGTAGACCACTTTGTATGTTCCTCCTTTCTTGTAGGTTTTTTTGTTTTGCTGAAGTTGGCTTGTTTATGTTCCTTAAGTAAGATACCACCCCCCCTGCAGAGGCCCTTTTCATATTTACATCCCATATGGTTTCTGACAGTGGATGAGTGCCGCTGTTGATGTACAGTACACAAACAAAAGCCTTTCTTGCTATGTCTGGACTGAATCATTTCATGGATGCAAAAACTTCCACATTTTAATTTCTCCTGTACCTGTTGGCATTTCAGCTGTATTTCTTCCTTAACCTAGGAAGGTCTTCCGCCCAAGGGGAAGGTTTCTTGTGATGGTCTTTAACAACTAGCTGTCTTTCTTTATGAGTTTGTTCCTTGTCTTAATGCATGCACTGGGGAGTTAGTCACTTTTATCACACAGTTTGAAGCTGTGATATTCATATTCTCACTACATAAGAAAACTTTTAAAAAGCAGAGTTGCTAAATTGTTTGAATAAACAGAAACTGGTTTTCAAAATTGTGTTGTGCCAGACTTAATAATATTTTGCTGTTTCTGTAGACAGAGATTGATGGCATAGGGTTTTCTGCACAGTAGTTATAGGCATCTCAAAGGAAAAATGATTTTGCAGTATGTGTGTACTTTCAAGCCGCATTTTCCCTGGTACGACAGACTGGTCCTTCAGTATGGGGAATATTTGCACTTGCAGAACACATTCAGCCCCTCTTTAAATCCAAGGCAGTGCAGTGGATTCAGCCCACCACAAAACGAAACCTTAAATTATCTTCACATATATGCTAACATAGTGTACTGTAAATCTGCTAACCACATTTGGTGCACTCCATTGAATTTGAAATGGCAGCACTTTTTTTTTTCACATATTCAGACCTTACAGTTCCTTTTGAGTCCCAGAATTAAAATCTCAGAATATGCGGCTGGTCTGAAAAAGTCTGCACCAGTTTTAAGATGGTTTTTAAAAATATTTTGGATTATTCAAGTTATTACTGGGCCATTTTGTGGTCCTATGTGCCTTCTGGTGGAAGAGAAGAAACTATAAGAAACCTCATTGCTTCTTTCAACTTAAAAGCTCTATTGCAGGACACTTATGAGCTTTCTACAAGTGGGTGGGGAGTACCTCCCCCCTTTTATAATCCAGGAGATAATCTTACAAAATGTGTAACAATCTTCAATAACGTGAGATCCAGATTATCCAAGAGATAATATGAAAAGATATATGGCCATGATGTTTCCCCATCACTCAAAAAGGTCATGAGAACACAGAATGTAGGTCTTGAAGCCTTGATCTTTTTCTTGTCTGCAGCAATGCGAAATCTTGCTTCCTTTTATGTATTTACTCATACATTTCTTAATGGAGATTTTTAATTAAATGGAGGGATACTATTATGCTCAAATACCACTTCAACTATTAGCCTGACTATAGAAAAGAGGCATTTTATATCATTCTAAATAAAGAGATATATTTCCCAGGAGAATGAAATTACAGTAATTACAACTTGAATTTGCCAATGATATTTAAAATAATCAAAACCAGTTGAAATCAACTGTACACAAACAGAAAAATTTGACTTTTTTAAAGATACTGATTCTGGTGAGACTTTGAGTTGTCCAGCCTTTGAGTTCATGTTTGATACATTTGGTAACTGTGCTGAGCACACAGCAACTGAACTGCACACAGCAAAGCTCAGTAGATCAGGAGGGTGCTTGGCATCTCATCTGCTGTCATCAGAAGTAGCGATCAGCCAAATGAAAAATAATGCACTGATTCCGTCTTGATGATGGTAATGCCCAAAATTACAAGCCCCTGCTTACTTTGCCTTTCATAAAGGATTTAATAATACTTTCCAGGTTGCTTCACTAAATGTAGTCCTCCAGAGACAGTAAATTAATTTTTATTCCTTCTGCATTTCCCACGGGCTGTAACAAGGGGCTAGTCACTAAATGCTTTGTATTTGTACAGCTGGAAGATGGGAAACATGACTTTAAAAAAGAAACCAAAACCAAAATGCAATCCAGCTTCCAGTTTGTGGCTCCTATTGCATTATGGGTTAAGCACCAGGCAGGAGTCACTTATTTGCAGAGATATCAGTTACTAAGACTATCTCCAACATTTTGCCTGTTAGAGAAAGGGAGCATCTCCCAGCTCTGAGTTTCTACCCTTGGAGACTAATTATAAGAAGAAAAATGTTATTTTACTACAGTAAGATAAAGATGCCAGAGAAAGCCTGGAGTTGGCCAGAGCTGCATGTGAGCAGCATGTAGAACTGAGGAGCTCAGTGCAGTAAGAGAGATTTGACCTCTGAGATGAGATCAGTCTTTGTCCATAGTTCAGAATGAAAGGGTGAGGTGGGTTGCTCTGAAAGTGTCACTGTCCTATGGGTGCTTAAGAAACATCCATGTCACAAATTAGGACATGAAGGATTTGCTTTTTAACTTGTGTAGAACCACTAATTTCATGTATTGGTCTTGTAGCCTTCCTTTTGAACAAGGTCATCACAGGGTCATGAGAGCCCTTTAGGAGTCCTTCATGCTGCATTCCTCATTTCTCCATCTTGGTCTTTTCTCTTTCTCAGTGTATCATTTTTTATCCCAATTGGTGAGATTCAGAAAATGTGTTCACAAGATAAATATATGTGGTACTGTCAGGAAGCCTGCTTTAATCTAATAAGCAACGTTTAGGACTCAGGCTTTGGTTTATCGTAGCAAAAGAGAAAGAAACTTCTTATGATGACCAGCAAAGACGTTTATTTGGAAATATAATTCTGTAGTTGCTTCAAAATGAACTGCAAAATCTATCAAAACTTGAAAAATTTTGTGCTGGATTCCCTGGAGAAAGAAAATTTAAGACTGTGAAAGCTTCATGAGAGTTTAATAAGAGACTTTTATAGTCTTGACTAAGCAATGATGATGATGTATTGCAAGATTAATACATAAATCATTAGGAAGCTTTACTCATTTTAATACAGCAAGCCTGTGTTTTGCCTAATTCTGTGATTCATCCTAAGGCCTATATTGAAATTTTGTGTGGCTGTCCTTTCATTAAAAACCCCAGCATGCCAGCCACATTTTGCATCACTTGTCTTCTAATGGAGCGCATAGCAGCTGAGTTGTTCTGCAGTTTGATCTTGGTGCACTCTGCCCTCCACTTAACACCCTGGAAATTGGGAAGCACGGTGATGGGTGGAAGACGTGTGCAAGACAAGTGTGTTGTGAAAGAGGTCGACATCAGGAGACCTTCCCTGCTAGCACTGGCTGTCAGTGTGTCAGGCTGACCTGTGTGTCAGTCAGTATAGTCACAGGCCCTCCGAGCCTCTTGCTGAAGCAAAATGTGGTGGGGAAGGGAAAGGGTGCTGTCAGTTGGTCCATATCTGCTTCTTCCACATGCGAAAGGAGCCGCTAATGAGAGTGAGAGCAATAAGAGAACCCATGCATAGGAGGTGTGAAGGAAGCGGTCTGTGCTATGCAGCAGTTTTTTTCTCCTGTTACTCAGTGGAACTAACTTAATGCTCTTTACTAAGCATGAGATCACTGGACGTAAGTGGGAGAGCACTACAGAACACAGACCAACTAAAGCTAACCAGAAAAAAAGCAAGAGGAAGATGGATTGGCAAGGAACATGCTGAACATGGATACAGTTTTCAAACTGGGATAGCAGCTGAGCTCGCATTTAAACACCTAATTAGCTACTGCAGGCTTCAGTTTGAAATTTGGCTTCTCATTATTTTTTGCAAATACATTGCATAGGGAGACTGCTGCTGGAGACAGCACCATGGAGATAAGTAGCAAAATCAGCTTCTGGCAGAAAAGAAGAAAAAAAGAAAAAAATCAAAATAAAATAAAATAAAATCAACAAACCGCAAGGCATTCCCTCCAGAATTAAATACTTGCTTATTTTTTCTGGCAGAAATACGAGACAAACTCTTTTGCATCCCCTCCCTAATTTTTGTAACGACAATTCAAACACATAGCCTATGTTGCAAGAAATCTTAAGCCCAAAGTAAGAATTTCTGCTAAAAGTTAATTCAACACAAAATGTAGAAACTGCCTTATCCTGGTCCTTTATTCATCAATATAGAAGCAATAAAACATTATTTTCAAAGGAAGGAGAAGTTCATGTATATTACTGCTCTTTTGGCCAGATTTCAAAGCAGCTAATTAAATTCTGTCTGCCTTAACTGCTCCTGTAGTTTTCGTTTAGTAAGTTGTACATTGCCCTGTTTTATCAGCAGTGACTCAACAAAATGCTGTGGAGGGGCATCTTCCAGGGGACACTTTTTTCCATGGTAGAAAGAGTGGTCCGCAGGGAGCCCCACTCCAATGAGTGGGTGAGCCTGAACTTTTCTAAGCTCCTGATGCCAGGCATGCCTTGCTTTCCCCCTGAACTTCTTCCTACAAAGTCCTTGCTACACTTTTCCCAGCTGCTGACTGTGTACAGGCTTGCCGTATCACAGCACATGCTGTTTGGCATCACTCAAGCATTTATTAGGGTGAATCCCTGGGCACTGAACACCAGTACTTCCAGGTCTAACCAACCAGACAGCATCCAGTATGGATACCACTGGGAGCTACCAGTCTTTTGCCTGACTGGTCACCTACTTAGGAGGCAGAACTTTTCTGCTTTAGAGCCTGCCTGCCCTACTGTGAAGCATCAATAGCCTGTGTCCTCAAGGGTCCAAGAGTCACAGGCACCTCATGTGCACTGGTGTGCCAGCACAGTTTTCTGGTAAGCAGTGTTCTGCTTTGGGATGGTTTGCCTCTTGCATGCACTTTCATTTCAGAAAGATTTTAGAGCCTTCAAAAAATGTGGAAATGGGGAAATGCATAATGTCAGTACTTTTTACCATGCAGTTATACCTTCATTCATTGTTGAAAACGTGCATACAGAGCATGAAGTGCCAAGAGAGGCTAGATTAAGATGCATAGGCTTTAAAGCCAGATAATTCCATGCATAAGAAGAATAAATTTTATAGTTTTAAACTGAAAGAAGGTAGACTCAGACTGGACAAAAGAAATAATTTATGATGGGGATGATTAGGCACAGGAACAGGTTGTCCAGAGAAAGTGTGGATGCCCAATCCCTGGAAATGTTCAAAGCCAGGTTGAATGGAATTTTGAGCAACTTTGTCAAGTGGAAAGATCCCTGCTTATGGTAGGGATGTGGGACTAGGTGATCTTTAAAGATCCGTTCCAATCCAAAACCTTCTGTGATTCTACACGTACTTGCATGGGAGATGCAGTCATGATATAGGTGCAGGAGCCTAAGTGGGCCTGTTCTTCTAATGCATAAAGCTGATTGACATAATGAAGTCAAGTAACCAGTGCTGGTTTTTTTTTTTTCAATGTGGCATTTAAACAACTTCATTCTAATAAAATGGGGTCTCACAAACAAAACAATTGTTCAACAAAAATCTTTGTCAGTTCTGTGTCACATGTTATTCCTCTGTCTTATGAAGTCCGTTGATGTTAGATTCCTGGAAAGCAAAAAGCACACACAAAGAAAATGAGAAGAGAGCAGGGAATAATTGCAGGGGTTCTGCCAGAAGGGTCTGCTCTGCATATCCAATTTTATATCCTTAAATCTATAGCATGCTATTGAAGTCTGATTCTCTGCTGCCTTGCAAATCATTTGCATCTCTGCACTGCGATATAAAAGGCTTCCTTGTTGATTGGGTAGCTTTTTATATCTTCTTAGCACTCGTGTTTCTCTGACATAGATATCTATGCAAATACAAGGCTTTTGAGGATCCAGCCCTTGTATTTCATGCTTCATTGCCACAAGGTAAGTCAAAACAGCACTCACACAAAATGTGGGAATGGGAAGTCGTGGGGAGAGTTTACCACCCTCTTACCTGGCATCTGAAGGTTACTGAAGGCCAGACTAGACCCAGGCAGAACAAGTCAAAGTAGTCCCCAGCCATACTTACTTGCGATCCGCTTGCCAGACAAGATCACTCTAATTCAACTCAGGAAGCTTGTCCTGTGCCCCAAGTTGCATTCAGTGGGGGAATGGTGGCACTGATGGAGAAGTGCCAGGAGTTAGCTGCCAACTGGCTGCCACAGGCGACTTGGGATGAGTGCTTCTTCCCAGGGGTGGCATGAGCTCTGTCACACGCGGTTGTGTGCAAGAGAAGCCTGTAGGGGCTGAGGAGCTGGTCCTTCAAGTTAAAAGAGTTGAAATATGCATGAAGCATAAGGTGACATTTGGAGTGTCTCAGATCAGAGCATGGACGTTACTGAATTCAAAATGTAACTGCAATTTCCTGAGTAATGCCAACTCACTGTTGTATTCATGCGATGATTGTTCTTTATTCTTAAAATAGCCCATTTTGCCCGAAGGTGCAGGTGATATCTTTTTGATAGTGGAGCTACATTATCCAGCATGTTACAGCTGAGACCACTGACCTCTCAAGGTGGCAAGGGCCACCTATAATCAGCTGCCCTTTTTTGTTTTCAATTTATATAACTCTTTTGTAGACTATTTGTTCGTGATTTTCTTCAGCAAGAATAGAAAAGGGGAAAAAAAAAAGAAGAAAAAAAGAAAATAGATACAGTGGAGGTTCAGTGTTGTTGTCTTTCCCTTCTTGTAGCTGAGCTGTATGATTTGCTGTTGTGTCTCCAAGTTTCTGAGTCCTTTCAGATAACATGGGCAGTTAAATTGCTTCAATAGCCTTATACCTCTGCAGAGAGTTTGCCTGTTTCTTAGCATCGTGTGCTTTCTGTGGTGAAGTGTAGAGGATATTATAAATAAGATATTAAATAAGAATGAGATAACAAAAGGAACTCATATAGTTCCTGCTCATTCAAAATAAAAAAAACTTGCATGTAGTAGCAGCCACAGAAGACTATAAGCAGGCTTTCCAGCAGAGTAAGAGCTCCCCAGGTCCAGGCATTTGCTGCACCAAGGGTAAAAGTGTAGGGGATAGAGCTGTAGCTGTGGCCACCACAGAGGCAGGACAACAACTAGGGGGAAGAAGGGAACTGGGAAAAGGAGTTCTTGTCCTGGGTCTGTGTCCCTCTATCACCCTTCACCAGCAGGTTAGAGTCGTGCTGCCCCACAGGCCCTAACCCCTGGCTCCACATGGGGAGTAGCAGCATGCAGCTCTGCCCCGGGCTGTGGCAGAGGCAAAGTGGGTGGGGACCAAAGCAGTTTTACTCTCCAGTTGCTTTAGGCTCCTGACCACTTTGCCCATGAGCTGTTTGTTATGCCGCCACTTACCTTTGTTTCTGCTACATACAAATAAGGTTAGATGAGAGGCTGTAGCAATTACAGGAGTGAATTGTCATGGCATTGGAGTTTGTGGAAGTGATGCTAAGGCCCCAGTCTGAAGGAGCGTTTTAAGTGACATACCTGCTAATTTGCCTGAAACTAGCCCGCTTATTAGAAAAGAAAAAAATGTACTGCTGCCTGCATGCAATGAAACCCAACTAATCAGCAGTTCCTAGAAAGCTTGACTTGAAAGAAAGGCACATTTGACATCCAGATGAGAGGGGTGCACGGGAGTCTCAACAGGTTTTGCTGTAACTCCCAGAATTTGTGTGCCTTTGTCATACCTCTTTGGAACAGACCCAGCCAGCCATCTATGCTTTAAAGTCTGTATAGGGCATAACTGAGGTTACAGTTGCAGCCACTCTCCTTGCCCATATTTTTTATCCATATCTTTAACTGTGCACACTCTGGTGCGTCACTGGGGCAGGAGCAATGAGTACCTTACTCATCTGTACTGTGCCCAACACAGGAACTGTCAACTAGTAGGCACTGATGCAATGGAAATAATAATAATAATCAGGAGTGGTATGATCAGACATGGATTTTTTAGGTGGGAGCATGGTATGTATGTTTGGGAAGAGGGGAGTGAAAGAGAGGAGAGAAGTTTGAGGGTCTCAAGGCAAAAGCAGCCTGGAGATTGATGCCTCAGCATTTCTAGTTTAAATAGTTTGACATAGAGATTCCAACAAGTGTTGTGTAATTTTATTTTAATATTTCTCCCTGACCTAAATAAGGCTTGATGTCTGACAGAATAATCACCAGAACCTGAGCAAACAACACGCTTGCCAGCGATAAGCTGTTTCTTCTGACGATTCAGTGTCTAGCTGTTTGCTGGATATTGTGAAATGGTTATTTTGATGTGCATCTTCCTTTTTTTTCTCCTGTGTACAGATGTTCGTATTCACCCCATGGAGCCTATGCCCAAAGCAAACTTGCCCTTGTGTTATTTACCTATCGACTACAGCATCTTCTGACTGCAAATGGAAGCCATGTGACTGCTAATGTAGTAGACCCTGGAGTAGTGAATACTGAGCTCTACAAGCATGTGTTTTGGGTTGTGAAAGTGGTCAAATGGATGACAGCCTGGCTATGTTTCAAGGTATGCAGTTTTTAAAATAATTTTGTTGCCGTGCCTCTGCATTGTGAAAGCTGCAGTCAGCAAGGAACTGAAAGCGTTTCAGAGTTTATAATAATGTGTGGTGTTTATTGCATTTCTCTGTGCTGATGAGACATACAAAATTGATAAAGGCAGTCTTTCCCCTAAACAAACACTAAGTAGAGGGAGTGACTTCTCACAGTAGGGGGAAGGGAGTGCTTTTCACTGTTTGTGCCCATGCACTGGTTATCTCTGCCCTGATCTATCCACGTGCCTTTGAGCCGTGCATGGGGGCAGAACATCATCCTAACATGAGCCAGAGTATGCAAAGTGTTCCTCAGAAATGTCTTGTACATTCTCTTAATGAGAAGCAAACATGATCTGGCATGGTCTACATGTACATAACACGTGACAGAGAGGAGGGCAAAGGGAAGAAGGAAGTTGTACAAAAATGGTGGTGGGAGATGGCAGTGTTCCAGGATGTGCACGTCCGGACAGTTGTGCTCTGGGACGTGGGACAAATTTCAATTAGCTTTTCCATCCTAACACATATTTGCAATGGGACTTGATTTGTTATTATCCATTCCTGGTCTGCATTAGGAAACTTAAAGCTGTTTGATAAAACTGATCCAGAAGTGGGGTAAGACCCCATTAAGGGTAACATTTTGTAGGGATTTTAGTAAATCAATCTGAAATCAGTTTAGCTGTGTAGGTACAATCTCCTCATGCGGACAAGCCTTAGAAGAGCTTGTGCTGAGAAAATGTACTGTTTATAGCTCTTTCAGAAAGTAGTTCTGGATTAGGTAAATGGAACTTGATTTCATTAGAGAAAATGGAATGTCCTAATTAAAATGAAGTATTTTAGATCAAGGGGCATGTCTCAAAAAGCAAATTAATTTTAAACTTTGATATGGAAATATCACTGGCTTTCATTTTAGAAATGAAACAGGAGGCTGTGACAGTAGTTGTAAAATAAGATGTAAACAAATAAACGCATATTTTTAGAAAATAGTATCTTCTGAGTGCACCTTGAATATTGCAATAAAATTGTAATAAGAATGCTCATAATGTAATGCATTCTTAAAGAAGCAGGGTGCAACTTTGCCAAACCACATACATTAAACTTGTTTTGCCTCTTGTGATTGCCATTTAAAATATCAGTCTCAGATGGTGGTGTTTTTTCACTGCACTTACTTCGCCTTGCTAACATAACAGTTTCATGTAGATGTTTAGGTTGTGCTTAGCATTTCCTCTGAGGTGCAAAATTCTGATAAAATACCTGAGAGTGAGTTTTCAGTCTGTCGTTTACAGCACTCAGTCACACCCAGTTTTATTGGTGTGCAAAGGGAGACATTTTTTCTGTTATATTGACAGTGTTTAGACACTGAATGGGACGTCACTGAACACATAAAATGACATTGGATTTATTGTAAGAGGGAATCTCATACTTACCACCATAATAATTGTGCCACTCTTAGTTCCTCATCACTTCCTATTGCTTGGATGAGATACTGCTCTAAAGAAATTCTGACTTGCAACAGGCAATGGAGAGACATACTGATCTTCATGGAGGTATGATGTGTGTACTGCCTGAAAAGCAAATACATCAATTTCTTTTTGAGTCAGAGTAGCTTCAGGTTTGGATATCTGAATGCTTCAGTTATCAGATTTTCATGTTTTTGTATAACACTCAATATGTTTTTCCTATAAGCCAAAGGAGAGGGAAACTCTTACTTCCACTCTTCCCATACTCCCTTAGACTTCTGAGTTACAACTCCAGCTCCTACTCTTTGCTTATTGCTTATTGCTTAGGTTGTGCCTATGTATTCATCCCAGAGGTGTGCCTTGTTTGGCTCTGAAAGAACTGCATTGCAAGATGCTTAGCTCCCCAGCAAGCCCACGTTGAAAGCCTGTCTGGCAATTTTAATAGTGCTCTACTGAGGGCTGTAGTATTCAGCGTTCAAGCCTGCGAGAGTCTTGTGTTGGTCTCATGCACTAGGGTAAATTTCTCCTGAGAAAAGTACAAGAAAATTCGGTTGTCTGGTAATATTAGCTGATAGTTGGTAGTACGGATTTCTTCTCCCCCGGAATTTTGTCCTCAAGTGCACTTTTATGAATCTTTCTTCTAAGATTATGGCAGTAATGCAGTGAAAATGAGGTGATGGCTCTCTGATCATATTGACTTTAACTATTATCACCCTAAAGTATGCTGGAGTGGTTTCTGAACATGTGCAGGAAATTGCTTCACCCACTGCAACCTGGCACTCGTAAGAGCCAACACACCCCAGAGAGCTCCAGTGAGGAAATGCACCACATCGCAGTCCCTCGGGAGAAAGTCAACATATTGTTTCATTTAGTTCAAAAATATTGTGGCAGAGCCTCCACTACCTGTAAATGCATTTCTGCCAGCACTGGTAGCAGTTACATTCAAGTCAAATACCTCCTAGGGATTGTAGCCTGGCGCCTCTCTTTGGGCTGCTCGTATTTGAGGCAGCTCAGTGTGGCAGACAGGGCTGACGGCTCAACATCCACCTCAAAGCTGCCTCAAGATATTTGGGTACTTAAACAAATAAACCTGGAGTCTAGTAAATAGGCCATGATACATAATCTCCTCAAAGTTATAGCAGCTTGAATTCCTCGAAACTGTGAAACTTTATCTTCTAGTCTCTAAACATAGCTCAGAAAAATCTCTGACAGATGAGTTTGATATTTTTTCCCCCAACAAGGTGGCGCAAGAGGTACTACCATAGAAATAAGATAGGCCAAACTAAAGGGTCTGATGACAGTCACAAAATTCGTGAAATTAGTTCCTGCTCTTTAGAAGTGATAGTTTCATTCTTTCTCATCTTGATTCTTTCTCAGGAAAGTTATTACCTGCTGCAGTACCTGTTCTTTAAATTTACACTTTGCAAGTAATTTCTCTATGATTTTCCTAAATGTGGATTTCACCTGTCACACACAAGGGAGAAATTATGTTTATTCCTCAAAAAAATAGATTGATTTCTATCCCTATGACTTCTCTGTAAATAAAGGCTGAAGAGCTGACCTCGGCAGAGTGCAATGAAGTATGTTATCCCTTTCAGCGCCCATATTCCTTAGTAATTTTTGTCATAAATTGATCTTTTTTTAAGATATAAAGTCCAAACTAGTAAGCAATAACTAAATCATGAGATGATAATAGCCTAGAAAGTCATTCATCCATCATCAAATTACAATTTGGCTAACTATGCAACACACCAGATTTAGTGTTGGGTACTGTGCAAGCTGGAAGCCAGGAAGTACCATTCCCCTCTCAAGTATTTCAGCTTCTGCTGCAAATACTGAATATTCATTCCTAAGCCAGATGGTCTCTGGTTGTGATACAATTAAAATGCCTTAAAGCAAAACAAAAAAAGTTGACTCTCATTAATGTCCAATGGCAGGGACTGTTCTGCTTCGTATGACTTCATTATGGCATCAAAGAAGGGACATTTCCCACATAGCAGTGTTGTATACTTCCCCAAAACCTTGTTTATGATAAGCTTGGTGAACATGTCATTATCTGATATAGAGTATTTGGTCCTTTCAGCTGGCTCAGATTGGTATTTAGGCAGGCATTGTGCAAGAAAGGCTGCACATCAGATCCTGTCCCAGCTGTCATTTCCAAAGACATAGTGTCACATAAGTGACTATTGACTGACAAACTGAAAATAAGTAGGATTAGTGACCCTGCCAGCCTGTAAAAATGAAGGGAAAGGCTTCAGGAACACGGGCTAGATAGACATCAGCCAATATAAACTAGTGCATTTCCTTCACCTTGTCAAATAGGCTTAACTTTAGTGTAATTTTCCTATAACATTAAAAAAACAATGTGCTTCCAGTCTATAAGTGTGGGTAGAAAATAAGATCTAAAGGACCTGGATTCATCATTCATGCCAGAGGACATAGTCATGGAGGTCTTATTGAAGCATTTCTTATTCAAACTGTCCCTTTGACATTCTGAACGTAGCAAATTTATTTCATCCTCCACCCCCCCCCCGAGATGTCAGAAGATAAACACATCACAACACAATAACGCCAGCTGTAGAGAATAAGAATAATTAAATCCCACTGATGAAAGCTGCAATTCATCAGCATCATCATCTTCTGTCCATGGGAGTGTATGTTCCTCACATAAAGCTAGCCTGGGCCTTTCTCACAAAATGAAAACTCCTTGCAGAAACATATAATTTGTAGTTAATTTTTTCTAAAGGTTTTTCTGGTCAAAAACATAGAGAAGAAAACAGTTTACTTTATTCCAGTAACTCTAGTCCTTAAGCAGGTCCCAGTTTTGCATACGTTGGTACAGGGATCTAAGCTTCAAAGCCATATGTGTCTTTTTTCCAAGAAATATTTTATTACTTGTACAGCCATAGAATGATTCCAGGAGGAAAGATGGAGGGACCTGCCTGAGAAGGCCAGTGAATAATCAACTAATAAGCTCACAAATTTTGGTGAACTGGTTTTTTTTCTTGCATGTGAATCCCTGGACTTTCTTAGGCATATAGATCCTACCTGTTATGAGGTATGTGGATGGAGCTTGGCTGCTTTATTTATTCTAAATAGAGTGGCTTCTGAGCGTAGAGCCTTTTATGCCTGTTCTAATTAGGATCAGACTCCTCTAAGGTAGTCTGACCCTCAGTGCATACCTGAATAGCGTTGGATCCTGGTCTCCACTGAACCTGTGGTTCCCCTGCATCCCAAGATATCACTATTTTTGTGCATGTTTTCTCAGGCCTAAGTAGTTAAGGTATTTGGTTTAGGAGACACATTGGAAATTGTCGGAGAATGTTTTGATGGCAGGAAAATGAAGGCTTTGTGTTGTGTGCCCCAGCATATGGCTCACAAAGGGCTACAGATCCTGTACAGGACAGCACAAAATTGGTGGGATTATGGTGGAGTGCAGCAGAGAGAGTTAAGGCTGTTAAAGTTCTTGTTTATAACTCTTATTTGGAGCAGCTGACAGTGTGATCTATCCCCAAACCACACCCAGATTTCCTCTTGGACGGTGCTAGTTGGAGCATGCCAAAACACAGTCACGTAGTAAGCAAAAAATGAAGCAGTGTGTACAGTCAGAAATCCATCTCATGTCCTGTCCCACAGTTTTAGTTGTTTGATTAAAAGAAGAGAAGCATTTCTTCTTTTTTTCCTTCTGACAGTGTGAAATGGGAAGACTGTCTGTCATCTTTAGAAATTGTTCACAGAATAGGAAAACTGTCTCCATGGCTAATGTTGCCTGCAGTATTGACCATTTTTACCTAGAAAACGGTCTAAAGAAACACAAGTTAAAGCTACACAATGCACTGCGTGAAAAGCTGTGCTTGCTCTGGGTGAAATTGTTTCAGACTGGTAAGCAACTGAAATGTCGGAAGCATACTGAGAACAGGTGTTTGTACTGTATAACAAAGGGTTTATCGCTAACTCCTATGTGGTAGAGAATTACTGATTTAACCTGAAAGCTCAGGAAGGTTATTTAATTTTATCTGAAAGTATTTAAATTTGTATTCAAAAGAGTGAAAAAAATAGTCTCTCCATTGCTGGAGAGAGTAAGTAAACAGTTAAGAAATTGTGAAAATATATGAGCCTAAGCCAGTGTTAGCACATCAGCACCTACCTGATAATCGGTAACTCTTTTCATATTTGGAACCCACAGTTAGTTAGGAAAGACATTTTCCGTCAATCAGTTTATTCCTTGCTAACATTTCTTGGCGTACTTTCTTGCATATTTGGTTAATATCTTTGCGTGGTAATCTATTCCCAGTCAGACTTGTTGAAAATGGAGAAAACACAAAAGAGGAGGATAATTTGCTGTGAATCAAACACATGCCAAGGCCTCTGTACTGATTCCTCTCAGTTTAAAAGAAGCTAGCCGCTATACCTCTAATGTAAAGGTCTCAAAAAAGCAGCTGAAAGATTGGGGAGTTAGAGAATCTTGAAATTTCAAGTAGACCATTAGCACAACCTTTTAAATTAAAGGTTATAGCACCACACTATTGTAATTTTCCCTCACGCATCAGGAAAGTTTTACCTCCATCACCATATGCTTAAAATTCCATTTTGTTTTGGTCAGGTAGTACAACACTGTTGGAAACCTGAGCCCACTGGCAGCAGAATACAGGGCAGCCACTAATCTTTCTCATCAGCCTATCTCTCAGACAAAGAGCAAAGAGAGAGGAAACAACCCCAACCCCAGTAAAATGATCCATTCAGCAAGGGTAGGAACAGGAGTTACAGGCAGTTTCTGTCTTCCATGTGAAAGTGTTGTAAAATCAAGTTAAGGAAAAAAACCACTGGCTTCCCTTGGAAAATCCTACAGCAGAGCTTATGGGTGAGCAGCAGTTTGGAATTAAATCACTAAAATAAGGAGATGCAGAGGAGGAGGTTGTGGGCATTCATATTCAGGCATACAGATAGATAGATAGATTCATGTATATGTATATATATATATGTGCATACATTTGTACATGGACAGTTTGCCACCAAGTCTGGTTTGCTTTATAGACTCATTGCTATTTTTCCAAGAAGGGCCTGCCTAAATTCCTCATTGTTTTGCTACCTGTGAGTAATATGTCCATAACAAAACAATGCTGATAAAATTTATATTGCAGAGTCCCATGACCTGATGATCTTGCTCACTACAGAAAAAAAAAATAATAATAATTTTAGGACATTTTGGAAATCTTCAGGCTTTCCTTTCCCCCTCTCTGAATGTGAGTCTTTAACTTACAGTAGTCAAAAGAGACTGAAAAACCTTTCAATGTGAAGTAAAGAAATTCTTAGGTGAATAATATAGACACAATTTAGAGTGGTTATCTTGAGCTTTCAAAGATTGCTGGAAAATGCCAAGTTCTACCAAGAAGCTGAAAACATTCCCTTTTCCAGTGATCTAAGGTATCTGTGCCTGAAAGTCAGTTCTGACAGGTCTCCTAGTTCATAAGTATCTGCAATATAAATGCCTGCACCAGAACGGTCCATCCAGTGATCTTCTCATGGTCACTGGTAGTGCTGGACCTGTCTTGTCCTAAGATAAATATCTACAGTTGACCAGGTGAATTCAGTCTTTCAAGTGCCAGTTTATCCCTGTGAACAATGAAGGGGTCCTCTGGCAACAAGCTCAGCTGTAGATGTCTGTGCTGTATGCAGGTTAAAGTTAGTTAAGATGAATCCCTTCCCAAGGCACAGGACATTAAATTTGTATTATTTAAAATAAATGAAGATAGTAGGGTTTTAGATGTGTATGGGATATAATAGGAGCTATTCTAAAGGTGTGTTCTAATATCTGGGGCACACGCTGCTTTCGCAAATGGCAGCTCTAAGGTGTTTGGAGTATCAGACCATTTCCTACGTAAGTAGGAAATGTGCTTGTGGGCAGCTACAGGTGAGGAAATCCCAGTTACTTATGAAATGTGTTTCTCATATGTGTTTACAATTCATGATGTGCCTCCACAGTTTATGCCGTAGATATCACCACGCATTTCCGTGGGTAGTTATGTGTATTCCCTGTATGTGTTTATAATAACGTTATGCAAGTAACAAGAGAGAAACACGGAAAGCAACCACCACCCACTGTTTGAGGGAAAACTCAAAAGAGCAAATATCTTTTTTTAATATAACAGGATCATCCACCACCCAATTTGTGAGTTATGAAAAGTTCCCATTCAGAAGTCACTTGAGTAACTCTGGCTTTAGCAATGACTGTAATGATTATGATTGCAAGCCCCAAACTTTTATGTTTCATTTTAGAAAGGGTACTGAGATACTGCAAGATGTAATTCACATGGTTCTTTTTGTTCTCATTATGTTCTCAGCTAAATACTTGGGATTTGGTGGATTTTAACAGGTAAAATAGCTCCCATTTTTTCTAGAAGAAACTTGATCCTAGATGTGGCCAAAACACAAGACATTAATACAATCTATCCAGAGTTAGTAGTTTGTATACATTATTACATACTTAAACTTTCACTTTAAATTGTGTTTGTGAGCCTCTTCAGGGCAAATGACTACATTTGCCTATTGCCATCTCAGTGCTGGAGAAAGGGAAGTAACCACAGGGGTTACGTTACCACAGACAAGGCACTCAGGGAAATACAGAACATATGCAGAAGAAGATTTGGATGAAACCTGAGCCATGTGCAATAAAACAAGAATGAACTTGGACAGCTTATCAGAGATGGGATTTATAGTGGTATTTACTTGGCCCCATCTTGCTGACCTACTTTTCTGTCACTGGAATAGGAAGGAGGTGCTGTTGCAGGCCCTGGGCTCAGGCACGATCTGAAAAAATGAGTTGGTCCCAATGTTTATTAATTGCTCATCAAAGTCTTGGAGCTAGACACCACCAACTTACAGTTTAACTTACTGTCTTATCAATATTTTATCCAATCTAGTATATCTGTTACTTTTTGAATGAATAGGAGGGGGCCAGAGTTGGTGCCCTGTGCTTGGCAGCCCCATGTTCCCAGGGCTTTGCCGTGAGGCACTGTGCCATGGCTCCCCAGCTGTGTCACATCCCTGCAGCTGGCAGCAGTCTGCTGAGGCTGACTGTGTCTCAGAAAGAGGGGTATTGATTGACTTATTCAGTATTTTTGCCTGACAAGCCTCAGATACAAAATTCAGTCTTCCACAGCCTTCCAGTTGTCATGTACAATCCTAAAATGATTAAAGATGTGGAAAGAGAAAAGCTGTCCCATTGTTTTTGGAGCTCAGCGTGTTGAACTAAAATTACAGATTATGAGTATATTTTAATAGGTGTCTCGTACCTGGAGTGCTGCATCTAGCTCTGGATTCCCCAGCAGAGGAAGGACATCAGCCTGTTGGAGGTGGTCCAGAGGAGGGCCACCAAGATGGTTAAATAGATGGAGCACCTCTCCTATAAGAAAAGAGAATTGGGATTGTTCAATCTGGAAAAGAGAAGGCTTTGAGGTGACATGGTTGCATCCTTCCAGTACCTAAAGGGAGCCTACGAGAAAACTTGGACTTATTTTTACGAGGGTATGTAGTGACAGGACAAGGGGGAATGGCTTCAAACTGGAAGAGAGTAGGTTTAGACCAGATATAAAGAAGAAATTCTTTATTGTGAGGGTGGTGAGACACAGAAACAGGTTGCCCAGAGAATTTGTGGATTCCTCATCCCTGGAAGTGTTCAAGACCAGGCTGGATGGGGCTCTGAGCAACCCAGTCTAATGGAAGGTGTCCCTGCCCATGGAGAGGGGTTGAAACTAGAGGTCCCTTAAGGTCCCTTCCAACCCAAACCGTTCTGTGATTCTAAAAATTATGTAGGAAAGACTCTATGGGGAGGCATACTTGTTTTTTCTGTCAGGGCTATACGTTGTCTAGTTAGAAAGGCTATTTTTATGATTGCCTAAGCTATTAATGTAGCTGGGTCATTCCTCAAAGAAGAGTTCAATTATCACAACTTTCATGCCTCGTGACCAGTAATGATAACTTAAGTCACCGTTTTCCTTTCCATATAAAATGATTACTTCCATCATCATGAAGTTTGTGGTACTTCATCAGTTGCTTTGTGCAGGTGTAGTTGATCAGAACCTGCTAAACAAGTAAATAAGACCTGAACATAAAAGCATTCAGGTCTGAATCTTACTGCATATTCTTGTAGGAAGGATTATCTGATTCAACTTCATATCCCCTATGTGGAATATTGTCCTTCTGTAAAGCATGTCAAACATGTCTGATCATGCTTCTTAGAGATTCTCTTTCATCTAGGGCAGGCCTTTTATTTTTCTTGCTTGGTTTAGGTTTGTGGCACATGTGTCCTGTTTTATATGCCTGTTATCTGGGGAAGTGGATTAAGGCTGGCACAGATACATTGAACCCTAATCTCTTTAGAGGGCCTGAAAATCTCCAGAGGTAGTAAGTACTTCAGATGTTTATAATACTAGGTTCAGCTGATGCTTGAAATCCATTCAAGAAGGTCTAGAAGACAGGAAGAAGGGCATTTTACATATTAACTTTTTTCTAAATATATTTGCCCTCTTAATATTATTTTATATACACTTTGTGTTCAGGATTTTTTTTAGTGCTGTGGTGGGGTTTTTTTCCTCTCGTATTGAGGCAAGCTTCAAGCACTGTTTTCACTGCAAAATATATCCATCACCCAATATCTTGGCTGTACAACTTCAACCTACTTGTTATAGCCCTAGGTCAAAAATAGATTGCTGGTGTCATCTATTTCCAGATGTTTGAAAAAAGTGATAAAATATAAAATGTGTTTGTACTTAGGTACCTGGATTTGTCATCTCCAGGTCACTTACCCAATGGTTTACTCAGAGGAGCCAAGGGGATTCTAAAGTACCTCTGGTGCTCAGAAGCTACACTTGTATGTGTGATGGACAATCTGTCCCGTGCTCTCCTGGTTGGAAAGAATTTGCAGCACTAGAGTTATTAGGCTTTGTAGATGTGGGCAGGTACTATCCTGCTCAAGGATGATACCAGTGCTGTCACTGTTACCATAAAGGCAACACACCTTTTTGTGTGTTGATTTCAGTTTGACTCTGTAGAAGCTCTGAATAACTTTTTTTCTTCTCTTTATTTTCAGTTTATATCATGATATCTAGCAGTAGTCTTTAATCAAAATATGCAGGAGTGAGGTTGCTTTTAAAGAAACAATTTAGTCAAGACAAGAATGAATTGAAGCAAACTGACTGGAAATGTATTTACTTTGAGGAAATGAGAAAGAAATAAGAAGAAAGAAATAAGAAACTTGTTTCTAATCAGTGAAATCAGACTCTGGAAAAGGCTTCCACAGAGTGGTAGCTATAAGAAAACTGTTGTTTTTATGATGGAGTTTAAATAGGTTTATGGAGAAGAAGATCAGCTGATAAGTTATCTGCAAAATTGGATCAGAGATGTCCCAAGAGGTCCCTGCAGTCCCCTTTTCCTTCTGAATTCTTATTATTTTTAGAATCCTTTTTATTTTACCTCTGGTGTATCTGTTTTGCTCCCATGCTGAAAAGAAAAAAGAAATCCTGTATAAGGATTCCAATAGTGAAAATTTGCCAAGAAACATCCATTTTGATTTTGAACTTGTTGAGTACCTAAATCCGTCTTTAGGAAAACCATTGGTGAAGATGTGCAATTTCTTGCACTTGCCTCCATGCTTGCCTTTTTAGACAGTAGTTCTTCCAGTTGTTACTGATGAGCTGTGTTGAACTGTCCAGGCTCTTGGCTACAGGAGAAAAGGGAAAATGGGTCAGACTGAAGAGGCTACAAGGAAAATGAGGTCTTTTATTGTCCTGGTCAAGAAATCTGTGCATGCTGTTAAAAAATAAAATAGCCAAGATAATCTGAAAATGAAGCTGTAGAGGTAGTCAGCGCAGCTCTCTGGTTAGTCTGCAGTCGGCAGGTTGCAGCAGTGTTCTTTACGAAGTTGGTGAGTGCTCAAGAAACCCCTTTCAGCAGAGAGGCCAGGCTAACCACGGGCAACAACGTGACCCTTGGACGAGACAGCACGCCTTCCTGTGTGTTTCCACAAGCAGCCCAGGTCTTGGGTCTTCCTGACTGTCTGGTTTGCATCTAAAGTACCTTCAGGGTGACTATATTGAGGAGGCTTGTAGTCCTGCTGGGAGTTGTTCGAGTAACTGACTCCAACCCAGTGTCCAGAGTAGACTAGTAGGGGTTAGCAGGGCAAAGGTTTCCATTCCTGTAATGTCCAGAGTCAAGAGTTTGGTTCAGGACTTTGTCTAGGGAGTGGAAGTTATTCTTAGTTGCTTTTTGGAGTGTCAGGTCTCCTTCCCCTGAACTGGTATTTTCACTGCCACTTGCCGTATTTTTCTTAATTGGATAATTTATACTACATGCTTAAAATTAAAAAAAAAAAATTATACTTGGAGTGGGTTGTTTGTTTTTCTTTGCTTGTTTTGCTTTGCTTTGTTTTGTTTTTCTGGACTTTTTTATTTAAATCATGATGTGCTATTTTAAAGAGGTCAAAACTAGGTTTTTCATCTTTCTTGTGTGGATCTTTCAAACGAGAGCAATAAATCTGCTGCAAACTACTGATCATGGATCTATTATGATAGCTAAGAGGTGTCAATGCTCTAAATGGCTGAGTAAAAGCTTTGCCCTCGGATATGAATAACTGTCTAGATTTCAAAATAAATCCTTTGGATTATACAGAAAATTTGAACTGTCAAGAAATAAATGATGTGGCGAACTGAAGCATAGGTCTCTTTAGATGCCCTCAATTTAGCTGTATTTCAGTAATCTCTCATTCACCTTTCATTGCTGTCAGCAGCTTGTAGGGTTTCTTTTATATTTATGATGGAAATATCTAAGAATCATGTCACTGAGATGCATGTGTTTTGCCACTTCAAGGAATTAGTAAATCATGCATAGTTTCTCTGGTAAACACCACATTGCTGGATCATTTATACCACCAGATATTTCTTCATATAAACATCTTTCTTGCAAAAAAATTCCTTATTTTCATATCTGGTAGGTGGAAGATATTTTTGTTAAGTAAGTGCATATAACTTCATTTCATGTTTTTCTGCGTTTTCACTGTCAACATGTATTTCTGTAAAACTTTTGTTGAAAGCAAATATTTATTAACAGAATTTTGCAAGTATTATTACAGTTACGCAGTGCCTTTATCATAGAAAAATAGATGTATCTAAAATGCTGGAGCCTGGAGTACTTTTCATGTTTTGGAGTTACTTTGCTTAAATCTATGTTGACTAGATAATTTTCATGTTAAAATATTACTTACTTTCAAGTATAGAACTTTTTATTATGCAAAACTATGTGGATAAAACCCCATAATTTCCTTTTTAATCGTATACTAAACAAAAATGTAACCTACTGTAGGTTTGCAAGTTGAACAGGTATTATTAAGTAGTTTTTCAGTAATATTCTTTCACTCTTAACCTTGGTCACTTGCAATACCTAAAAAGCCCTAACAAAATGAAAAATGCAGAATATTTGGAAGACAGCAAGATCCTTTTCATTGGATCTTCTGTTTGTTATTGTCACTGTAGATTATGGATAAGAACACCTGCAATTGTCCTCCAGGTAATATACTTTTGAACTGTAAGAAATGGCAGAGCTGCACAGCAGCTGGTAGCTGGTCAGCTAAGCTCCATTGCAAGCCTTTAAAACATTGCTTCAGTGGGACTGCTTAATGATGAAATACTCAGGGATGGCTCTTCTGACAATCCATGGAATGTGATGGATGATAGTAACCTTTTCTCTGAATTAAACCGCAAAACCAGGAGCCAGCAGGGCTGTACGCTCAGAGCTTTGGAATAGCAGATCCTTTCCTGCTCATCACCTCATAAATACATTTCTAATATTTATTTTTAAATTATGGAAATATATTCTGGGTTATATTCTCATCTCCATTTCATTGAGCCTACTTCACCCTCTATAGCTTTGAAACAGTTATATTTGTACTTATTAAACGTAGCAGCAGTTAGCACCAGTTAAAATACTGTCTAAATTTTATTTCCTTTTCAACACAAAAGTAAGCATTATGAGTTTGAGCAACTCTCTACTACATGCAAATGAGGTATACGCTGAGAAAATCTTCAATATTATTTTATAATTTCTCATACTTGCCCAAACAAAAGGATAAAAACCCTGAGTGAGCTTTTTTGAAATGACTTTATGTTTTCAAAGGAGGTAAAGAGCATACTTGGCACAGGTATCTATTTTTGCTTAGAGAAACGTTTTGTGTAAGAACGTGTACCTCGGTGCTATTTTCTCTTCTGATTTCTTTTTGTGGTTTTGTTTGTTGTTTAGGGTTCTTTTATGCTGTGGTCATCTGCAACTATTTGTAAATTCTTTGTAATATTAATTTAGACTAAAAGAACAATCTCCCTTCAAGAACCAAACCTCTTTTCCTCATTTTATTATGTCAGTAATTAAAAAATATTGCTGTTTTCTTCTGCAAACTGTAGCAAGACACCCAAATCTGTTTCTACTCACAGCTGGGCATTTATTCTTTTAAAAATCTGTCCCTCCTATCAGATGCTGCTGGTAACTGTTGGCAGATGTTTGAGTAGCTGTGCTTTGATGGCAAGCATGAAGTTGTTTCAATTTGTTTTCTACGCAAGGATCAGATGTTTATTCTGAGCTAAGCAGAACTGTTTGCAGTTAAAACCTAAAGCAAATCAGCATCATTTCAGGATGTAAACCAGCCATGTCTCAAGCCATACGTGAATCAAAAAGAAAAACATGAGAAACAGAGGTAATCATGTTCTTCACTGTCCTGTACATCTTGGATGTTTGTTTATGCGAGTGAAGAATGAGTGGGTTATTCTCTCCCCTGTGTTAACAGAGGAAGAGTCAGATTTTTACCTTGGACGATTTCATGCTTTTCACTTGCTCTACACACGGATAGCGGATAGCGATAAAAACAAGGCAATGGGCTATATTTAGAGAACTAGGCTAACAGGAATTCATTGGTTCCCTGTAGGAGCCAGTGACATATTTGTCTTCCTGGGAGACTTCAGTGAGTACTGACGCATACCACCTCCAGCTCTGGCCACCTCGTGTACTTCCAGTTACTCTGAGACATAAAAAATTGCATGCAGAAAAAGAAACTGGGAAGACTTTAAAAATCTGAAGTCCAGCACTGGTTGCTGGACCCTTGAGAGGTGAGGTCCTGATCATTCTGTGACAGACAATGTCTTATGCAAGAAAGAGCTACCATGGCTACAGCACTCTGCTAATAGTCATGCCACTGCTGGTAGTTGAGCTTATCCATCTGAAACCTAGCTTTTGCTTTTCATTCCAGTATCATCAATATATTCACTCTAACCTTTAATATATTCATGGTATAACAGGCAGGAAAAATTACACTGGGACTAAGGAACAAAGGCAAATATTGCTGAAGGAATTTTAAATAATGTCCAGATCTCTAGTGAGCATTGATTCATGTCCTTCATGGTGTCAATAATTGTTTGTGAATTGCAGCCATTTTTCCCCCTGAACAGAGCATTACTCCTGAAATACAGTCATTAGCTATTGATTAGCTCTATAGTCATTTTCATGCATCAGTAGTGACAGTAAAAAAATGAGTAACACTTATTTTAAACTAATGTGTAAGATCTGTACATTGTTCATGAATAACTGAAAGGAGTCTTTAAAATATATTTTTTATTGCAGAGATCACAGTGACATTTTCAGTAGCTGTTAACTTTCAGGATAAATGGGAAAAGCCTAAAGGGCTCTTTTGGGTTTTTAAGGGGGTTTTGGATTGTGGAGTTGCAAATGTTCTACTGTTTCAGGACAGGACTACGATAAGAAGGGCATATTTGTCATTGTTTAGTACTAATGTAATTTCCTATTTTTCCTACTGTATGACTCTCCATTTAATCCCAATTGTTGGTAATGTGCTACTTTTTTATTAAATGATGAGACCTGAGATTCAGCAAGGAGAAAATAATTAAAACTATTTGTTTCACAGACTGTCAGCAGCTATTAAGGAAGTTAAGTGTTTTTCTTCCAGAGCCATGTGCAGACTTTGCAAAGTTCGCAAACAGTTGGAATCCTCTTTTATTGAGCACAGATTTAAAAGTAAAGGTCAGTTATGTTTTGGACACTAAGGAGTTTATGTAATCAATAAAACCCAAACATTTAGATTATTTATACATAAAAATTGCACTGCTTGGAAACTCTTGGTTTTTCACTGTGGCTCCTTTACAAAGCTCAGGAATGAAAAATGAGCCACATCGGCTCAGCAGATGTTTGTAGAGCAAAGTGGGTTTTGCAGCTTGTCCCCCCAGCCACAGGAATGGCTCATGGCCTTGCAAGAGCCACGCAGGAGTAGGGATTGTGGCTGCTGCTGGTGGTCTTTGTGTCCTGGGACTAGCCCTGCTCACAATCCTTCCCTGCAGCCTTGTGTGTCCAGCAGTGTAACATGCTGTTGTACTACCCTTTCGACACCTCTTGCAATTTTGCTGCAAAGAAGAGCCTTGTTTTCTGCCTGACCCTAGGGGCTTGCACTGCTTGTGGCCCCACTATTTCTCCTGTGTTCTCAGATTTGGCAGTGTCAATGTATGGACAGTGTTTCACCTAATGTTTCCCTCTCCTTTCTCTACTATTGAAAGGCTTGAGCTCACTCCTTTGTTTGCACCAGAAATGGTACATGCCATCTGCCCCACCAGCTCATGCTTTCAAGGCTTTTCTCTATGCCTTTTTTGGTTTCTTAAGGGGCTCGGGATGTGGATGGGTGACCCAAGGAGGGCAAGTGTTGGTGCTGGACTGGAAACCCTTCTACCCAGAACCCCTTTCTCCTCCTCATGGAATATGGACTGCAAAAAGGGATCTGAGCCAGTGGGGCAAGTGGTACACTGATGTAGCAGCCACACACTGCTGTGAGGTTCCAGTTAGAGCCTGGCAACAGGCATTTAGGAATTCAGGAGGAAAAGGGAATGAAAAAGCACTGGGACTATCTGTAAGACTGCAGTGGGGTGGAATGAAAAGGCAGGCAGAGAAATGGATGAAAGTTTTCTCTGCAGACATGCTTTGTATACCAGCTAGAGAAACAGAACCCTAATCTTGATTGGAACAATTCAATTCCACTGTGAAGTACATGTTAAATAACAATGGGCAGCTGCAGAGCTGTGCAGACTTGCAGGTGAAGAGCAGAATTTTAAGCAAGCTGCTGGGCAGGCAGGAGATTCAGAGGGGAGGGCAGGGACAGGTGGTCCGCACTGGCGTTCGAGTCTCTGCTCAGACTTCAGACTGTGCCTTTACAAGTTAAAAGCAGTTATTTAAACCATAGCACAGTTCTGCATTAATTCAACTGGCATTTTTCTTGGGAAGCAGAAGTTTAGTCGTCTGGAGCATCACTGCTTGCAGTGTATCACCCTGAGTGAGTGAGTGAGGGGGGAGGGCTCATAGACTGGACTCTTGAGGGCAAAGGACATGCAAAATGACAGTACTGAAGAGCGTAGTTCAATAAGATCTCCCTAAACAAAGTGAATTATTTTGGCACCAGATGAATCAGAAACATGTATTTATCAAACCATAAAGCTGAACAGTATTTGCTTTCCATTCTAAACAATTGCTTTAATGTTTATGTCAAAAAGCCATATGAATTCCAGTGCAACAGGAAGTCTTCTAGGGACCTTAATGAAAAGTAAAGGTTAATTCTCACTGTTTTATTTTGGCTACTGATAGCTCTGCAAGTGCAAGTCTGTGGGACATGGTTACCTAAATCTTTAATTGGTCCGGTATCAAAACCACAGTCGGAAGCTCTCTGCAGACGCAGGAACTATTTGAGAATGAAGTAAAAGGAGTATGAAGATTTTCAGGAAGATTTTGTTGGGATTTTTAACATTCTTGCCACCCAACTTTTTTTTTTTTCTTCAATAGCATATTAGGGAAAGATTTTGGATGTGAAAGGGATTATATGTTTTTCTTCTTTCCAACTTTTCACTGTGTTTCAGGTAATGAGGTTTGATGGTTTACTATGGATCTCGTTTTTGGAACTTGAACCTATTCTTCCTGCAACAAAAGCCTGGATAGTGAGTTTAGTCATTTCCACAGGAATGGTGCGTGCCATATTATCTGTACAGCAATGTGACACTTCTGCTGTGTCTTCTGTCATCCAGAAAGGAAACAGGAACATGGCCACGACCACATCTGTCATTAAATCCAGTCCAGGCCTTTGGAATGGATACACAAATTTTTTTCCCTCTATCTGCTACCTTAATGAAGGTTTGAAAAAACCCCTTAGAAATAAGCCTGGATCTACATTTCACAGCTTCAGTGGATAGTAAATCTGGGTCTTTCTACTTACGCGTAGTTAACAATTTTCAGTACATCCCACTTTCATGCTTTCCCTTATCTGCTGCACTGGCAAGAATTGACACCTTTGTTTTTGTCTTATCGCCATTGCAAATTATTGATGCTATCACTTCTCCCCAGGTTAACACCTCTCTCAGCAAAAAGAGCCTGCCCTTCTTTCCGACCATTTAGCTGATTAAATGTGATGAGCTTAAACTCTTGAGTAATTCTTTTCAAGATGGAAGTTTTTTGCTTCTGTTTCAAACCTTTGGAAACATTTGTGTGACTGAGGGTCTGTGCGTTTGCTCTCTGTAATGAGCTCTTCAGGAAAAGATATGATGCCTCAGATCCTGTCTGACATAGTTTTAGAGACATGACTAATCTCATTGAAACAATGGCACTATTTGCCTGTCTAAAGTTATACATGTTCTTTGGGGCTCTTCTGAATTTAAGCCATTGATAGATTCCTTTGCAAATAGTAAAGAGCCCCAAGGTTGATTGATTTAAGCAAAGGGATTTAAGTTACAGAGATTAAATTCACTTTCAGTCTACATAACAAAAAAATTGATTTGAATAATCAGATTCAGTCCTCCTTCGCATTTGCATTTTTAGTTATTTTGTTAAAAACAAGTTGATTCTGGTGGGTTAGTAAGCATTTAGATATGTTAATTTGCAACTGAATATAGCATTTGCTGTTAAATTTAGTACTTCTCTTGGGTAACTGAGAGGATAAGCTACATAGACAGCTCCATAATCGTGTCGTTTCAGAATCTCTCTCTTATTTCATGACTTTAACATTCTGGTAGCATTGCGATAGAAAATGGGAAACAGTAGTTTTGTTTACAGGATGACTCATTTTTTTTCTTTGTTATTTTTTTTAATAAGCTGCTTGCAGATGAAATTGAGGTTAATTAAAATGAAGAGAATGGAAATACCCCAAATTTATTGGGTAAAACCAAGGGTGTATAATCTGTGATAACTGACTTGAACTAACTAGTTCTCTTTACTGTATTTGTCAGAAAAATAGAATTAGAAAATCTGAACCACTCTCACCTAATTCTATTCTTTTGCTAAAATAACTACAGAAAATTAGTCATCTTTTTGTTTTTCATCTTTGCAGTATGTTACTAGGAACAGATCTAGATTAACATCCTTGGTTTTATCTTTTTTGTTTATCATTCAGAGACTATCATTTCAAGATTAAATAATGAAATTGCCAGCAACTGGAATTACAGGAAACATACATTTCCAGAATAAGATTCCTTTCCTCCCCACTACTTTCATCTGTCTTCCAGTCTGGGCTTTCTACTCTCAGTTTTGGGAATATTGTGAAACTATAATTTAAACACCATAACTGTATAAAAACCCAGTAACTCAGAGCAGTGCTAAACTCATGGACCATGCTAAATGGTTGTCCTGGTTTGGGTTAAGATAGAGTTAATTTGCTTCTTAGGAACTGGTACAGTATCAGAATAATGTTGATAACACACTGATGTTTTAGCTGTCACTAAGTAGTGCTTATGCCAAGCCGAGGACTTTTCAGTTCCCCATGCTCTGCCAGTGAGGAGGTGCACAAAAAGCTGTGAGGGAGCGTGGCCAGGACAGCTGACTCAAACTGGCCCAAGGGATATTCCATGCCATAGGACATCGTGCTCAATATATAAACTGGGGGGAGTTGGCCAGGAGACACTAATTGCTGCTCAAGGACTCACTGGGCCTCAGTCAGTGGGTGGTGAGCAATTGTATTATGCATCACTTGTCTTTCTTGGTTCTCGTCCTCTCTCCTTTTCATTACAATTTATTAGTATTATATTTTACTTTATTTCTATTATTAAACTGTCCTTGTCTCACCCATGGATTTTATCTTTTTCTGATTCTCATTCCAATCCCAAAAGGGGATGGGAGGGGAGCAAGTGACTGCCTGGTACTTGACTGACAGCTGGGATTGAACCACAAAATTAGTATTTGGTGATGCGCTTGAAACTTCTTCCTTCCAGCCAATTCAGTGTCTTCAGGAACGTCATGTTTCAGTCCTTCAGAAAGATTCAGAGTCTGCAAAAGTGAAAAGGAAGCATAGAATCATAAATTCATAGAATATGCTGTTTTGGAAGGGACCCATCAGGATCATCGAGTCCAAATCCTGGCCCTACACAGGACACCCCAAGAATGTGCCTCATGTGCCTGCAAGTGCCCAAATACTTGAATTCAGACAGGCTTGCTGCTGTAACCACTTCCCTGGGGAGCCTGTTCCAGTGCTCAACCATCCTCTGTGGGAAAAGCCTTTTCCTGATATCTAACCTAAACCTCCCCGACACAGCTTCACCTCCCTCAGGTCCTGTCACCGGTCACCAGGGAGAAGAGATCGATACCTGTCCCTCTGCTTCCCCTCACAAGGAAGTTGTAGACTGTAATGAGGTCTCCCCTCAGTCTCCTCTTTTCCAGGCTGAAGAGACCAAGTGACCTCAGCTGCTCCTCATAAGGCCTCCCCTTCAGACCCTTCACCATCCTCGTGGCCCACCTTTGGATGCTCCCTAATAGCTTAATGTCTTTTTCATAGAAGCTGAGGCTCAGGGTGAAGATAAGCACTGGAAGGTGAAGTTTCTTTTTCCATGCAGGACCTTTTTGTGGAGCAGACCCACCAGCAGGACATATTGTAGCCCAGCTAGCATGCCACAGCAATGTAGACTGAAGAAATTTGGGGGAAAGTGTATTTTTGCATTCATCTCTTCCATCTTCACAGGCGTATTTTCATCTTGCATGCTATTAATGCAGAGGTGTAGGACCCTGTAGTAATTTTGAGTTAGTTTGTGTTCTTCACCATTTTTTGTCCTCATTTTTGTTACTGCAGACATATGGCCTGCCTGACTCACGGGGGAGAAGTGTCCTCCACTGACCTTACCTGGTGATCCAGGGAGGGATTTGCACCTTCTCACCTGAGCCATCTGGTTTCAGCAAGTGCCTCCAGCGGGGAGGTGAGAAACCGAGGCTGGCAGCCAGCCCCTCCCAGCCCCACTGCCTGCCTGAGCCCACATATGGAAATAGCCCTGCTGCTGTTTGGGGTGCAAAATGGGGGTTGTAGCAATTTAAAAGGCTGTGAAATAGCTGCCGGCCTGTGCAATTTTGGGTTATTTCATTTTGTCTGTGTTCTGTAGAGTCTTTATGGTTTTTGATCTCATCATAGTTCATAAAGGTTTTCTATATTGTGGTTTTCTTTCAAATATTTGGGAGGTCCATGCCCATCCTGAGTACTTATAATAACTTAAAAAAATAACAGTCATTATAAGAAAGTTGTGAAATTGGAGATATGTCAGTTTCTGTGTTCTACGAAGGGAAAACAAGATACGTGACTTGTCATATATTAAATGGTAAGTAAAAAAGAAAAGATGATGGTAGGGGGGCTACAAGCCAGAACTTGCAATATATCTTATGCCTGAAGTCTTGTGTTTTCACCAAAAGCCAGCAAAGACATTTTATTTTCTATGAGCAGGCAGGTAATAAATTTTTCAGAGGTGTATGCACTCAGGAGCATCCTCTTCAGCACCTAGAGCATTGTTGTGTCTCCTACTCTCTAGGGCTAGTAAAAATGCCACTTCAAACAAAAACATTTCTGTGTGCTTTTCTGTATTGTTTTGATTGCCAAAATCTGTCTTCATTTGAAAGAATTCAGGAAACTAAAGATGACCCATGTACTGGTGTAAGATAATGCACAGAAAATTAATGCTCTAAAGCTTTCATGTTTGTTGGTTGGTTTAAGTTCTCTTTAATTTTCATCCATTCACATTTCAATTGATATTTAAATTGTGCTTTCAAGTGAAAAATTTGGCATATATTATTAAATGATGCAGATGTTCCAGCCACTACCTATCAAAGAGGTTGCCTCTCTAAGAGCTTTGTTGGAGGGAGGAGTCATCTTAGGCTCTTATTCGTTTTTCTCAAACAGAAATAGTTCAAAACTCAGTAGAATTAAAGCCTTGTGTAGATAATAAAAATAACAGTATTTATATTTAAATATAAATACTTACATATATACTTAGCATATATGTAACATGAATACTAAGCTGTAATTCAGTATTCTTACTTAATGATGGATCAGTCTACACCTCAGAATGACAAAGATTATATTCAATTGCTCTCATGATACTGTAATTATGGCCACAGAGCTGGTAGTAAACAAATAAATAGTGTGCTTTGCTTTACAAACAAAGGAGTTACAGCCTAGAGTGTGACTCTTCAGGATTGGGATTTAGAAGGCTCATACTTTCCTCATCTCTTCTCCTGATCTGTACATTTGCTTCAGTAAATCTCTTCCCTATCTGTGAACAGAGGTGTTGCAGAAAATCCCAGATTATGTGAAGATACCCAGGACAATTCTCAGTGAATTAACCGAGGCACCCTCAGCAATAGGAAGCTTCAGGACACCACCTGGTTTCCAGAGAGCTGATTAACCAGTGTCATGCTCCCAGTATTCAAAATAGTGAATGCTTCAGTATTTTGTGAAGTAGATGTACTCTCTTAGCTTTTGTCACCTATTATTGCCTGCTTTGTTTTCTAGAGACTGGATGTTCCAGCAAATGAGTGTCTCTGGTTGGACGTTTATGCAATGTCTGGGGCAACAGGCTCCTATCTGTCAAATTTTGCATACTGTTACTGAGCTGAGTGAGGTAACAAGTGTAATGTAATTTCAGTGGCTGCAGCGATATCTCAGTTCTGATTGAAGACATTGCTGTCTGCTGCAAAGCAAGCTTAGGGATCAACCTTCAGGCAAAGTAATCTTCCTCAATGCACTTGACAAAATGAATAAAGGACTCAGTTATGATTAATGACTTTGACCTGAAGTTTCAAGTCACTACTGAAATTCAGTCATGTAAAGCTGTGTTCTTGTTTCCATCTGAAAATTGCTTAAAAGTGAACATCATTCTTTTAGTTCTCCATTTCAACATCTTAGAAAATGCAAAATATGGATCCAAAACACTCCTGCTCACATCACTGAGGTTATATTGTACTTCTAAGTGAGAGAGATTCAGTTTGAAATTAAGACATGTAAATTTAATTTTTTTTTAGCTGCAAGTGACTTCACTTTTGGAGCTGCTCTTTGAAGTCAATGGAGTCAATGTGGCCCAGAAAGCTGGCCAGCCAACAGGGACTTCATTCAGCTGCCTGAGAACACAGGTGTCTCATGTTATTTCAAATGATCCATGATGTCCTGCTGTTGATGTACCCAGTCGGCAACCACTTGCTTACTTCCCCATCAGCAGGATCGGAGAAAAAACTGGAGGGGTAAAAGCTAAAAAACTCATGGGTTGAGGTAAAGACAGTTAATAGGGAAAGCAAAATCTGTGCACACAGGCAAAGCAAAACAAGGAATTCATTCAGTGCTTCCCACAGACAGGCAGGTGTTAAGCCATCTACAGGAGAGCAGGGCACCATCACACATAATGGTGACTTGGGAAGACAAATGCCATCACTCCAAACATCTTCCTTATTCTTCTGCCTACTTTATGTACTGACCATGATATCGTATGGTATGGAATATCCCTTTGGTCAGTTGGGATCACCTGGCCTGGCTGTGTCTCCTCCCAGGTTCCCATGCACCCTCAGCCTCCTTGCCAGAGTCTGTTCAAAAAGCGGAAAAGGCGTTGGCCTTGTGTTAGCACTGCTCAGCAGTAACAAAAACATCTCTGTATGATCAATCCGGTGTTCAGCACAGGTCCAAAATACAGCCCCATACCAGCCACTGTGAAGAAAATTAACTCTACCCCAGCCAAAACCAGCACACCTGCTTAGCCTGAAGTAGCTGCTTTAGCAGAGGAGGGTTCAGAGCCATGGCTGCTGTCTTCCTCTGTAAAATTTCGCTTGTTTTGAATCTGAAAGAAGAACCATCCCAGTGCTTCAGAGTAGAGCTACTTGGCCATTTTTCATCAAAACAGATTTCTCTGCCTTGTGTACAGGCATCCCATCCACCTGTCTGGAGGCTGATGTGAAGGCAGGATGGGGCTTCCCAGTCACTCTGTGTATCTGTGGTGGTTTTTTTTAAATGTCTTTCCAGAAAATTTGCTTTCAGAAGGAAAGGGATATTCAGGTTTTGATACTCTTTGTGTCTGTTTGCCACCTATCTCTGCTTCTGTTCTTTTCAGTACCTTGTGCTCAGGGAAGCCTTCTCTTTTTACCAGAATAGTCATAAATTATTTGTATTATAAAAGCTCCTTTCCTTCCAAATTTTGGTATTTTTTAGTGTGAAAGTTCCTTTGCATTCTTTATTCATTGAAATTGCATCTTTTATTATACACTCATATCTCTGATTCAGAAATTATTTCTCTGTAGCCACAACACTGTCAGAAGAAAGGCTTCACTTTTTAACTGAGCCATTTCTGTTCATAGTTGGTATTCTTTCAAAGACCAAATCTAAAGAATTTTATTATGGAGTGAATTTATTAAAGAATTCTCATTGCTCTGAACTGGGGATTGAAGAGAAATTAATTTGACAGTGCCGACTGGGTATCTAGGGAGAACTGTATATTCACTAAAATATCTCTATCTCTTTCTAGTCTATTATCAAGGCAGAAATTGGATAGAAAGAGAATAATGGTGAACTACATGTGAAAGAATAGGAGGAGAGAGAAAGAACACAGATGGAAACCAGGGCTTTTGAGTGAAGGCAGAGACTGTTGAAAAGCTGTGCTGCCACACCTCTCTGGCGGCTCTGGCTTCCTAGGGACCAGACAGTTGGTCCTGGCCGTTGCTCACACTAGGACATACAGTCACTTCCTGCAGCCTTATTGATCAAAGGTGGCTAAACACGTCTGTGCACCCGCGTCATAATTGCTTTTTAGCCTTTGTTTTCATACTCAGTGTTTCAATGGATTATTTTTTGTCTGGAATTCTCAAAGCAACTGTCACATTAGAAGGTCTAGACAGTGCACAAGTTACACAACGCACGCTGAGCACATGTGGCCCGTCTTCACCAGGAGGCTGCGACAGCAGCTGGTGTTATTTCAGCTTTGGGTCTTACACCCGAAAGTGGGTTTTGAAATGATTTTGTAGGTCACAGTTCACAGTAATCAGTGCACTCTTGAAACAGTTAATTTGTTTCTCTCGAGCTTGTTTGCTTGAATATTCATGGCAACACAACCCCAGCTACTCCGTTTCTGAAAGTTTTCAAACTATTCCATATTTCGTGTCTGCCTTTGTTCTTGAGAGTCAAGCAGTGCGTTGAGGGTGACTGGGTGTCACCTCTCCTCTAGTCGATGCCACCCTGCCACCAAGTAGATGAAAGACTTTGCTGTACCAAATAACAGTAATTTCTCTTTTTTGTTATTCATCCCCGCTCTGTATATGCATGGTACTGTTCAGGGATCCCAGATGATTGTTGTCATTCCTGAAGGACGAGAGAAAAGGAGGAAAACTGCATATATACAGAATTTTTCAGTCCAAAAACAAGTCAATAAAATACCAGCATTTTTTAAATATTACCAGAATGATTAACCTTAAGAAAAGTGAAGGAACACAAGCAAAAGTGCCTGAGCACCAAAGCCCAGAGGAAGGCCTGTTCAGTGCATTCTGCATCTTCCTAGCTGGAACCTGGGAAAACATGTGGCTAGCCAGAGACATGTCTTCTTCTTACCTGACCAGGAAGGGCCATTTAGTCATTTAAAAAAACGAGGCCACAGAGCAAACACCTGTAAATAAAAAAATAAATCCCTATATCAAACCTCCCCTACCCCAACACCTCCAAGCTTATTTAACTCACCATCTCATGAGTAGATTTTCCATATGAACTGAAAAGTGCATGACCTAATGGATGGTACATGAAGTAGGACCAGCATTACAGAACCAGTGTTGATGACTTCCTCCAGCAGTCTACCTAATGTTGCTGATGAGGGATATTCTATCAATACTGCAGCACAAATTATATGGATAAAAGTGTTTTAACATGTTTTTCCTCAGCATTAAGTAATCTGCCAGAATACCAGACAGCCCTGACTGCATATCTCTCTGTTTGGCCCCTTGTTCATGTCCCTCAAAACTCAGCTGTGATATCAGTCACTGAATTTGCCAGCTGCTTCCTGCTCTCTGTCCTCTTTGCCCAATCTTCTCTCCTACAATCTGTCAAGATGGCATCATCCTGAAGTTGTGAAATCAAGCACAACTTTCCGATTGAGTGGGGTGAGGGGCAGCTATTCCAAAGTGGTCAATCCCCTGATACCATTGCTTGTATCACTGTTTTTTTTCAATCAAGTGGCCAACTCTGTCAACCAGTACAATTTGAAGTATATGCATGCTGTCCATTCAAACTATTTGTCGCAGTGTTTAAGACACTTAACGAGGTTCTCACTGTTTGTTGGTAGTTACTGAAAGCAGTGCTGAGAAACTGAATGGGTTATGGAAGAGGAATTAGAGGAGCTTATTCGTTTTCTCTCCTGTCCAGTTTTCTATGGTTTCTGATGAACCATGCTGGCTACCCAGAACTCTGAGCTATGAATTCAGGTGAAGGTGGAAGTGGATGAGTACTCAGATTATCCTGTATAACTGATGCAGACGCATGATTTCCAAAGAGTTAAGCTGTTGCTCCTGTTTTAGTCAAATGGAAAAGATGTGACATTTCACGGCGACATGGCTGTAGGGACTGCCTGTTGTCAGCTAACACATTTTGCAAGCATTAGTGCCTAGTATTGACAAGATTACATGTCACTTAAAATTGCATTAATCAAAATGCATTAACTAGCAAGTCCTAAAAGAGCAAAACTAAAATACAAACCCTCTTAGTATTTGTCCCAGTTTTCACGGAACAGAATATTACATTTCATACTGAGGAAAATTATTCTTTGACAATGACTTATAACTGATGAATATTAAAAAAAGAAGTATCAGAGCTTCTGTAAAAAGAAAAAGCTTTTTCTTTGGGAATAGATAGTGCCAAAATAATGTTATTTTGTGTATATAAGCTACATTTTGCTTAAATAAGCTGTCACATGCTATCTTTTGTCTCTGTCTTCCACAGCCTACACATGTAATGAGCAAAGCAAAGATATGTAATTTCAATCAGACCTTTATTTATTGTTGAAGGCAAACATATAGTTAATTGCAAAACAAAAGTAAAAGATGTGACCAATACTGCAACAAGCAAAAGGAATTACAGATTCAGAATTTCATTAGGAAGAAGTTAAGCAGAAATCTGTTTTACTTGGATATTACAAAGGCATTAATTACAGTTCCTTGGCTACTAATAATATAATAATTTTTAAACAGAAGTCCACTTTAAAATAAGTTCAGCACCAATAAGTTGGAAGCTGAAGAGTAAAGAAGCATTGTGCAATTTATAGGAATCCCTTTTCTCTTAGGACAAGTCCAGCCAATTAATGAAAAATATGGTACTGATCCTATATGTATGTATATTATTCTGTTACTGTTTATTGGTATTTTTTTTTAGTCTGGAAATGTCTAGGCAATCCCTCCCTATCATTTGAATTATACTCATTATTACTGCCTGTGTACCTGCAACTTTTGGTAAATGCTTCAGGGTCCCAAAGGTGAGAACACATTCCTGTTTGTATAGAGCATCATGACAAACATCCTAGGGTTTTGTAGATCAAGATGTTTATCCATTGGCCAGTGATTTCTCTGGACCTTTATTAGGTGCTCTTCTTCCTAGAAAGCCATTGGCATCAAAGGATGAGTTAGATGTGTTGCTTTGACCATAGTCTCCTGCTTGTGGTTATTTTCTTTTCCAAGGGCTTTACAGTTCCTCCTCATCTTTTGATGGGCTTTCACGTGATAAAAGAAAAGCTATGGGACCCCCAGGAAAGCTGGCAACCAGCAGTGAGGCTGATTCTGCTGGAATAATTTGTCCTGCTCCTTGTCCACATACTCATTAATTGCTCCAGTGGTTGCAACCTGCTGCCGGCTTCTGTCTTCCCAAGAGGTCCTTGGGCACTGGTACACAGACAGGACGTCTGCATGTGTCTGTGTGTCTTTGTTTATTGCAGTTGATCTGTGGGCATGTAGTAGACCCAACACTTTCTCAGAAAGAGTCTGGCTGTGTGTGGGCAGGTGGATGTACAGTAGTTTCGTAGTAGATGTGAACGAGATCGAGAGGTGGATCCACAACATGTGCTTTACTTCCAACCTCTCAAAACAAGTAGGTCAACCACGCAGCTTGAAGACCAGGGTTTCCTTTTCACTTTCATTAAAACAGAAAACATGCCACAACAGTGAAGTGATTCTAAAGCAAGGGAACATTAAAACTTTCAACATTAATTAGACACACAGAAGATCAGTCATACATATGCAACTCACTCCCTGTTGCAGTGGAAAAATTGTTTTCCTTATGTCGTTTCTATAACATCTAGAATCCTAGAATTGTAGAATAGCTTGTGTTGGAAAAGACTTTAAAGACTATCTAGTTTCGTTGATATTGACATTTATGCTTGTTTATGCTGGAGAGCTGTTGAACTCAGGAACATAACGCCTAAAAGGACCATTACATGAGGCAACGGTTTGTCTATGTCACTAATTTTTTTAAGCAGAGCACAGCAGTATGTAAAAAACCTTTTGGTTTCTCTCTGTCTTCCAGAATAGGTTGTATAAAATATAAATGCTCTTATTCATCATTGTTCTGCTACTTTGCAATATTAAGGTGCTTTATATTGCATCATAGTTGACTGTTATAGTAACCACCCTGTGAGCACCTGGAATCTATCCCAATCCTGCAAAGAATTGTGCATGCCCATACCTTTATGTTATTTATATGTTGTACTGGATGTGAATAGTAGTATTTTTCTTAAGATAAAGAAGAGTTAAGTAGTAGTAGAGTACTAAACTAAAGTAACTAAGCACTTTGTGTTTCTAAGCAGAATCTCATAGTACAGTCACCTTCTTAAAAAATAAAAACATTACAAAAAGCTTCCAACTGGTTAGGTTTATTTTTTTTATAAGGCACTGTGTAACCTATTCACTATTTTCTCATTCATCAAGTGAGTTCTTCAGGAAAAGACATCCTGTCAGGTGCTGCAGACAAAGGTATGAGCAGCATCAATACTGTTAATGCATCAAATAATGACTGAAAGGATTGCAAAATTATACATTATTATCTGGCAGGCATTGATCATAATTACATCACTGATAAAGGCAAAGTACGTCAAATGTTGTATTTTAAATATGCCCTTCCATTAGAATAAAAAATGCTATGGAAATAATTTCAACAGTAGCTGTGTGATCCTTCTGAATGCAAAATGTAAATGTTTTGCATATCCTCAGGATGAAAGGAGTTATCACTCAAAGCTCTTCACTTATTAATTTTCATTTAATAGTCATGGTATATCAGACATTGTAGATCATTCACCATCTTGCTTTATGACACTGCAGAACCCTGATAACTATGCTCTGTGTAAAATTTAATTCCCTGGGTTACCTGCCTGCTTGGATTGAACTGCAGAATCATAATTTCTTCATAGTTTCCATGATCTTTTGCTCATGTCCTATTGTGGTTACAATGAACACATTGCACGTACAGCATAGCCTTCATCTTCTTACAGCAGAACAGAGACCCTTTCATCCTTGCAAAGCGAATAATTAAACTAGGATTTTAATATTTGTGCTTGCTTTTGGGTTTATTAGCTCTAACTGTGAAAACTTAATCAGTTATTTTGGATGCTCCATCTGACTAGCCCTTGAAAAAACGGACCAGAGCTTTCCACATATCTGTTCTGTGGCTTGAAGCTATCTCAAAATAGCACTGCTGTAGAAATGGATTCTACTTTGCCAATTGAATAGTGGCTTTTTTACCATTACAAGGTTCAGATTTGCATGAGGACCACAAGTGAGATGCAAAATTACAGAGGATGTTTGTCACTGGTACGGTCCTATGGTGTAACATAATTCTTGTGCTGTGCCTGTGCCTAACTTGAATTTGGGTTTTTTTGTTTCTACAGACTCCAGAGGAAGGAGCCTCTACAAGCATCTATGCAGCAGTATCGCCCGAGATGGAAGGAGCTGGTGGCTGCTACCTTTACAATGAGGAAAGGACAAAATCGGCTGACATAGCGTATGACGAGGAGCTGCAGAGAAGGCTCTGGACAGAAAGCTGCAAGATGGTTGGGATTTCTGATGAAGCCAGCAGACTTCCCTAGAAGAAGCCACTCCCAGCTGGGTAAATGAAATGCATTGAAAAGCATCTTAGGTGAATCCTTGCAGCATCAGTCATCATTCTGGAAATCACTGTTCAGTCCCAAAGGCAAATGTGAACAGCTCTGTTCTTCACTTGAACCCCTAGTCTGCTAGGGTGTGGGGGGAGTATTCCCACAGAAAGATGTAGTGGTTGGTTTTAAATCTAACCATCAGTTTTGTAAACCATGATGTTTCAGTCCGTGATTAAAATACAGTCTTTAACCTTGTGCAGAGTTGAGTTTTCATTTTTCTGTTCTACAAAAATAACACTTTCTCTGGTGAGCGTGTTGTGTCTGGGACATGTTGAACTTAAGCCACCTTGGTACATATAAGCTACTTTTTAAAATCAGTTTTAAAAGTTGAAGCTTGATTTCCTTAAGCTTCATTAATCTTTAAGACACTTTATAATGAATGTCAGCTTGTTCTAATGCAGAAATTTGGCATTCATGATCATGATGTTGTTTCTATTATAAGGTTAGTTTTATATGTCAGCTTTTATCCAGAGGTATTAACTGAAGGTCAGAACCAAAAAAAAAGTAAATAAATAAGGTCTCCTTCAGACAGGATATTGAATTTACTTGTTTCCAGTTCAAGTTCTTATCTCCTTTAAAGGAGAGGAAGGGATCAAGCATAATAATGGCAACGCTGGCTTTGACAGAGGATGCAGTTGGCCTATTGGCTTATTAGTGGGCTAAGATTACTTCTCTCCTTTTCTCTTGAGCCCATGTAAACTCGCATCCACAACTTCTTTCATTTTCTTTGAGAATGAGATTCACTCATGTACTGTTGCATGAAGAATCACCTCCTTTTGTTGGTTTTGAACCTAGTTCATATGAGTTTCAAAACTAGAGTTCATGGTTTGGAAGACAGCAATTAATGCCAGCCCACTTTTTCCTATTTTGCTAAAGAGTTTTGGAGATGTACAATGTGTCCTTCCTGAACTCTGTCTTTGCCATGTTAAAGAGTAGCCCCTGGCTACTCATCCAACTTACACAGTAGCTATAGGGTATTTTCCCTTTGGTTGTGTATTTCTTTCCTAAAATTTCCTAACAGCTATTTTATTTTTAAGTTTATTTGACTGTCTCTGAGTGTGGATCTGATGTTTTTTTGTGAAGCTATTTCTGGTAAACCCTAGGATTTCTCCCCTCAGTGGGATAGCAGTCAGTTTAGATGCTATCAGTTTTGAAAACACTTCAGTGTCTACAGTTCAGGGATCTCTACTTATGTCTAACAAAGTGAACCTTTAGGAATGATGTTCACATTCATGGAGTAAAAAACAAAACAGACATGGGGCAATCTAAAGATAGCCTGAATTTATACAAGCTCTAGAAGAAAAAAACTAGATTGAAGATAGAAACATTTTAATAGAAATGGTGGTAAACCATGAGAATAATTTGGAGAGAAACTTCCCCTGAAAGTTTTGGTCAAGATTATAAGTCTCACAAAAACATCTGAAAGTCTCCATGGACACCTGACAGCAAACTCATGGTACTTATAGAGGGCCTACAGGAAAGATGGAGAGGGACTCGGGGAGTGTAGTGATAGAATGAGTGGTAATGAAAGAGAGAAGATTTCAATTAGACATTAAGAAGAAATACTTCACTGTGAGGGTGCTGAAGCACTGGAACATGTTGCCCAGAGAAATTGTGGATGTCCCATCCCTGGCAGTGTTCAATATTGGATGGTGCTTTGAGTAACCTTGTCTATTGGAAGCTGTCCCTGCCCATGGCAGGGGAGTTAGAAACAGATGGTCTTTAAGGTCCATTCTGACCCAAACTATTCTGTGATTCTCTGATCTCTCCTCAGTGAAAGAATCTTTCGAAGCAGGAAAAATTTCCCTGTGCCTAGGGAGCCTGAACTCTTACTGTTAGTGGAGTAAGCTGTACTCTACTCCCATCTTATTGATTTTAGGTGTTGTCTGAAAAAGCAGCATAATCATATAAATGTCCTTGCATTTCCCTTTTTAAGATATACACAGCAAAAGAGACTAATAGATGTATGTAAAGCTTGTAGTCACTTTGAAGCACTGGAAATCACTGCATGACAGAACCAAATGCAAACACAGCATTGTGCTCTCATTTGCAGCAGACTAGAAACAATATGAACGTGTTTCTATGCACTGAACCCTGGCCTAATATCCCTTTTGGGCTTTTTAGCTCAAACTTGGTGCTTCTCTCCAAGTGACCTTACCTCCAGTCTTTGGTTTAGAGGAAGATCACATCTAACTGAAAGTAAGCATAACAATATGTCCAGAGACTAGCAAGGAGGTGCACAGACAGATTAATTTAAAAAAGAAAAAAAAAAATCAGTATGAAAAATAAAAGCATCTGGGAACAAAAGTGATAAACAAATTCCCCTCAGCATTAAGCCATGCATGATCTATTCCGAGCTTCTCAGAGTTAGTATATACAAGGCTTAGCACCAGGAAATTTATCACTCAGTCACTGTAGCACTTTCTCTTTATGACTGGTTGACTTTTTTTGGTAAGTGAATGTAGCGCTTGTGAAATGTGCCAGACTGACACTCTGGGAACTAAATTCCTCTGTTTATTCACGGATCATGCACAGGATGCAGTAAGCCTGCTAGACAGCCAACATTTTGATGTTGCCATAGCATTCCCACGGAACATCATTGCTGCTAGAAGTGTGTTCAGGATTACTCAAACTAGACGGGACCAAGTTACGATCAGTTTTAACTCTCCTGAAGCCCCACAATGTTTGCACAAGCAGTTTCAAGTGGCATGGGTAAAAGAGCAAACAGTAAAAGGAGCTAGTCATACTTTCAATATAATCTGAACCAGTTTTTTAACAGTCTCAGACCAAGGAAATTTGTTTTAAACAACACCAAGAACATGATTTATGAGAACCAAAAACACGACTTATGAGAACACAGATTGTGCTTGTGTGAGGGAAAAAAAATAAGTGTCTTAAAACCAGGGAGTTCTAGAGCAGTGCAATTCCATGGAGATACAGCTGAGCCAGTTGCAAAAGAGTTATCTCAGGAACTAAAACCAGAAAACTCCGTCTGCCAGCTTTGCAATGTCACATAAGCACATGAGCTTGTCTGGAGCAAAACCCAGAAGGGTTATAAAGTGCTGTGTGTCACTGGGGGCACACCCTTGTGATACTGCTGCAAAAATCCAAAATAATTCTTAACATATCTATTGAGGGGAAAAAATAGCATGTAAAAAACATGTGAAGACATGTAAAAAGCATGTGAGAAGATGACAATGATTTTACTTCTGCACAGAGAAATGGCTAGAGCTGATTTAATTTTCACATTTCAGGGTCATGGAATTTCTGGAGATCTGAGAAATACCTTGTTTCACTTCACTGAATACATGGCTGAGAGGTGGCTTATGCCTTTGCCATAGCTTCATACATATAGAAAAAACACCTGGGAGCTTTTTAACCTTGTAAAGAAAGGCAAAACAAGCTCCAGTAATCATAAATTGAAGGTAGACAAGTTAACCTTCCAATATGAAAACATATTCCCTCTCTGTGAGAGTAATTTCCTGTCGGGACATGTAGATTTGGTATCTGAAGATAATGAAAAGATGCCTCTAAAATGATACCTGGCAAGGAGGCCAGGTGGGCTCCTAAGCAAAGCAGGTCAGTCATGATGAAGTCATACTTAGATTCTCCCTCACATCCACAATGACTTATTTTGATAAATACGAGAGTGACCCATTCCTCACAGCTTCCAAAATGGATATTTTCCTGCCAGTACTCCACTTAGTCTATGTTTAAATCAAAAATCTAGGTGTCTCTACCTTGTCACAAAAGGCACAAAAAAACTGTGGTCCAGTTCAAATCTGAGATCAACAGAAACATTCACTAAGTATCAAGATGGTCTGGTTCTATATTGCCTTTTTTGTCAGAGTGAAACCATTTCAAAACAGTTTTTTTTTTCTTTTTTTTTTTTTAAAAAAGGATTACTAAAAAAATACTCGAAAAAAATTCTCTAAAGGACCAAAAAAAGATGAATGCAGTTATGAAAGATAGTCCAAATAATATTATAGATCTTACTGGAATGAATGGAGTTATCTAGAAATTGATAAGAGTGTTATTTAAACAATGAACTTGCACAGGAAATAAATAATGTGCTGACAAAGAGCTCTACATTTCTTGGAAAAAATTATAACTTCCTCAATAATTAACTGGTTTATTTATAAACTGTGAGAAAGTAACTGTATACTGAATGAGTAAATGCTTTAATTTGTTTATGAATACATTGTTATTCACACATAATGCAGTAGCTACATTCTTGCTTCCAGTTCAAAACTGATTTAGACCCCTAAATGTGGAACCATTAGACACACTTCTGAAGTGCTATTTTATAAATTTTTAAACTTTTTGCACAAGTTCACTTTTTGCCCAGCTAACAATTACTTTAGCACACAGAGAGACTTGATATAGCATAGAAACAAAGGACTTTGTTATTTAGCATCAGACTTGCTACTGCCTCTTCCCAATGCACAGCGGTTTTAGCCCTAAATATAACAATACATGGCAAATATTGAAATGCTCATCCTAAATAAATTTTCTACATGCAAGCTTTGGCTCTTGTACAGTTCCAGTGTTAGACTGACCTTGCGCATTCTATGACATGGTTTCTGCTCCAGCTGCCTCCATGGAAATACAAAATTGGATTCCAGTGAAGTTAACATGAAATCTGTCACAAATAAGATAAGACCCTCATGATTTTAAGAGTAAGAAGGCTGAGAATGTTGACCAACCTGCAATAACTGAGGAACTCAGTGCAAAATATGTATTGTACAACATCAGGCCAGGCAAGATGGGTAAACAACAAACAATTTCTTGAAGATAATTTTCTTTCTTTTTGAAATGAATACATTGTGTTTTGGCAATCCACCATGGTAACATTGAAGAAAGATAACAAGAAGGAAACAGACCAGTGGCCAAGAGAGCTGTTTTCAAATACATGCAGCTATTGGCTTCCATACTGTACAGATCAACCCTTGTTGGCTTCTCTCCCTTTGGAAAAGGACCTTAGCCAATAAGCCCTTTCACACAGGCAAAATGTAGCAGTGGCCATCATTTCTTTAGACAAACACTGCCTAAATTGAAACCAACCACCTTAAAGTGGTAGACTTACTAACCTCAGATAAGATAGAAAAGGGCCCAAAACCAGGCTATGGGACTTTCTGAGTGGAATTTAACCTGGTCATGTCTTCACAGGCAGAATGCAAGACACATTACAATGGTAAGCAGACTTATGTCCTTTCCAGAGAACACAGATCAACAAACTTGGCCTTCCACTATATCTTGGCATTACTTGAACTCTCAGAATGAGCTCAAGTAATATCACTGTTTGCAAGCAAGCAGATACATTTAAACTATCATTTTTCTTCCCTTTTCTGAAAGTAGAAACAAAATTTATTTCAGCTTGCTGACATTTATGGAATTCATTATTTAGTCCATATTGATCTGCATATATTCAAGATGTCTGATGTATCTCAGCCTTTTTTAAAAACACTGAAGGACAAAACAAATTCCCTTTTAAGAAATACAAGATAGCTGAGGGCCAAATTCTTCATTCCTTCTTTTTCTCAGGGAAAACTTTTATTGAATATGATGTTGGTTCTTACAAGAAAAGTAAGACCATGCGCAAGAAAGTTAATGTGAAATATTTTCACAGAACTTTTCCCGTAACTACATTTTACAGCTCTGCTGAAGTTAATGAGACGTCCCAGAATCACTGTACAAAGACACGTAACTTAATAGCAGAAGAAGCTATAAAAACCTTGTATCATTTAAATTTGATAATGCCTCAGAACATTATCTCTGGAGTGAAAGTGCCTTCATGCTTCTACTGATATATTAAAGCCCTCTCCTTGCCTCAAAGAAATTAATCTAAAAAAATGTGCAACCTAAAAATTCCACTGATGTGGTATATTGAGAAAAGAGAGTAGCATTCATCTCACTTAAAATAAATAATCTAAACCCAGGATAGCTAGTGTAAGCCTGTGCTCAGTGAGTGTAATACCTCTATGGGACAATTACTCTGATCTATTTGAGTGTGAAATGAGACATGAACAAGACAAAGATCAGCTAACCTTGATTTGAACTGGATCATCTCTTCTAGATAGCTATCAGCTCTTGTTTTAAATTTTCCAATGAAATGCAGCACCTTAGATATGCTCTTTCCAGCCGCAAATTGCTCTCAGCTTAAAAAACACAAGCTTTATTTCACTTCTGAATTGAAGTCGCTTTTCAGCTCCCAGCTATTTGATTCAGTTACAGCTTCATCTGCTGGGCTGAAGAACCAGTGTTTTTATCCTGGTAGAGAAGGGCAGGCATGTAAGAAGTCATCTCTTGGCATATTTTTGATAAACTAGCTTGATCAAGCTCTTTGAATCTTTCATTAGAAGACATGTGTTACATCTTGCAACCATTTTCTTGTCTCTCTGTGAATCTCATCTGATTTTTCAACTTCCCTCCTGCTTCTGAGATTGTAACAGCTCATTTTGATATACACAGGTAATCTAGTCTCACTAGTCAGCTTATTTTTATTGTTCCTGTGCCCCAAGGCCATATGGATCGTCTTCCCTGAAGCATCATAGAGGAACTCAGATTTGGAGACTCTATAAACCTTTTTCAGACACACAAAATTGCATCTGATAAATACAGCCCACTTGATTTGTTTCAAGATGTATGATCTAACAGAACTCTTAGTGCTTCTTTTATTGTGATTTATTTCCACCATTAAAGCCCTAAATCTGCACTAAAGAGAGCTTGAGAAAATTTTGGAGCTGTTGAGTCAGAAGATGCAACAGGGACCAAGAGTCAGAGCACTGACGTCATGAAAACATGCCATAGTTTAGCAGCATAGATAAAATAGTACACAGTGACTTGCCTTATCTGGAACATAACAAATTTCACCACATCAGTAATTTCCTTTGTTTTATAAATGATTTCTATTATTTATCACTCTGACAGAATCTCCCAGATGAGGTTTCTTTCTCATCCCAGCCAGGACTAGCAGAATAAATGCATAGTGCTCTACACCTCTGAGGTGAAGAGATCCTCCAGCAATTACACTGGGGTGTCAGCAGTTTGGCTACAAACCTTGGCTCTAACAGTGATTGAGAAAAGCAGATTTGGCTCTCAGAGATTTTTTTTTTTTAACCTACTACTAATTCTTTGTTTTTAACTTCTCTTTACCTCTCATTTGTGACTTTTCCATATAACCCTGCGTCCAGGTGGGAGACTTCTCCCAAAGATGATGGAAAAAAAGTTTTGTTTCACACACTGACTTGGCACAGCAGTTGTGATCACAGTATTACTTGATACACAATTGCTGCTGCTACATTTATCACCCGTCTCCTTGTAGACCAGAAAGCATTTTATCACCAGATCCTTCTCCAGGAAATACTGAAAAGTACAGCTCTCATCCTGTATCTGATCACAAACCCAATATGCAGGTATTTCCTGCATAACACAGGTTCTGAATTATTTCTGTTGGAAAACCGAAACTGTCTAATTCAAAGGTTTAATTTAGTTAACATTGAAAAGCCAATGGTAATGTTAATATTAAATCTTAAAGTACTGAATCTTTCAAATTATACTCAAGTTGGAAGTGAACTGGATCAATATGACTGTGTTTCTCATATTACATTGTTTAAACTGTGCAGCATTTTGCGGTGAAGTTGTTTCTTCAAACAAGCCTAGGGAACAGGCCTTTAGTGAAAGACGTCTTTTATTCTGCTCTGAAAATTAAATTCTATATCTTTAGCAATTATACGTTGAGGAGATTTTTTTCTTTTGACTACTATGACTTGATGACTTGAACTATAGGAGAGGATTCGTTAGACAGAAGTTTTCCTTCCACATCACACTGGGGCCAGTGAAGACTCCTGAAAGGAAGATACAAAACTTACACCTGATTTTTTATCTCCTCTCCCTCAACTCATTTTATCTATGAAGGCTGCATAAAAACAGGAGAGGGAAATTCGCAGGAACGTGCTCCCATTTGAAAAGGGCAAAAATGAAAGAGCAGTTACCCAAATCTTAAGTACTTTATATACCTGATGTATTCATTGGAATTTTTTTAGATTGGATATTAGAAAAAATTTCATCATAGAAAAGGTCGTCAAGCATTGGAACAGGCTGCCCTGGGAAAGTGTCTCTGTGTGGCTATCCCTGGATTTATTTAAAAGACCTGTAGATGTGGCACTAGGGACATAGTTTAGTGGTGGACTTGGCAGTGTAAGGTTTGTTGTTGGACTCGATGAACTTAGAGATCTTATCCAATCTAAATGATTCCATGATTCTATATCTCAATTTTGAATATATTTTTGAAGATTTGCTCTCAGGGTCATGGAACTTGGGAAATTTGGTCCCATCTGTTAGGCGGTATGACTTACCTTGTCTTAAAATGGAAGACTCTTAGCTGCTCTGCTTTTTCAACCTTTGTTTCACTGTAGCTGAAAAAACGAAGTGGCTGCTGTTTTCAGTACAGCTGAAAAGGTCAAATTCTGGGTGTTGCTCTTTTTTACAATACCAACCTCTTTACTAATTGACAAATTCATGCGGAATTTTTTTTTTTTTCAAAGGCTTTCGAGTCTGGAAGGAGCACACAGTTATCTGAGCAAGAACCCTCAAACATGATTATCTTCAAAGTAGTTTTATGAATGTTTTGATCCTGCAAATACTTTTCTGTCCTGCATTCTTCTAAAGCCAATGAAAAGGTCTGGAGAATAGGTTAGACTGAATTTGTAATCTTTTCCTACCCCTAATTCTCCTGAGAGCAGTTAGTTTAGCCATCATGTCCATTCAGCAAAGCACATTAGCACGTGCATGAGCGTATTGTAACAAGTAAATTCCTTTTAAGCTTATGCTCAAATTTCAGCATGTTCTTTACTGACTTGGGGCTACAGTGTGTTGTGCTACAGATGTGGGACAGGTCACAAAAAGGGTTTGAAACAACACCCGATAAGTATAACACATAGCACAAGTTGGAGGGCTAATATTTGTCTGTAATAAAGGCCAAGCCAAATGATCTTCATGTTTGAAAGTTTGTCATAAACACCAACACTAAACCAAAGTGAGTTTCAACTTTAAGCCCTTTAGTTCAATTGATTTCAATCAGAAAATCACTGTTGGCATGAGAAAAATAATACAGACATTAAAATACATTTTTAAAACAGCAAACTAAAACTAGCCCTGTATTGCTGAACAATGTGGTATATACCTTAAGTTCAGACCATGTATTAAAACTCACTAAGGAAAAGAGTTTTGAAAGAAGACATGGGAAAGTGATCCCATTGTCACAATATTATACGTACAATAACTGTTATTTGCAAGCACTTGATTATGTACAGTGCTACAAAACAACTCAAATCCCTGCACTTTGCAGGGACATAAACTGAAGTGGTAACCATATGTCAGTGTAAAATTGTTTATTTCGTGAATGGAAAATAGAGAAATTCAGAACCACTTGAATTTCATATGTTCAAAAGCAGTTGATTTGCTGAATACAGATGAACCCTTGTACTTCCTCCTATTTTTCTTGTGTCATCTTTCACTTTTAATAAAGTCTTTTGTTAGTCAGATGTGATAAAAAGCTTTAGATCAACCCTCTTGAGGCAAAATCCAAAACTGGGGAAAACTAAGAAAGATTAATTTGTTTAGTTTCTCTAAACATTGCCAAGAGCCTCCAGCTGGCAGGATAGAAAAATTATCTCTCCCAATTGCAAATTGCCAATTCTAAAATGGCACAGAAGCAGCTTTCCATCCTGACTACCTGCAGCTGGCTTGCCTTCCACTTCCCCTGTGCCAGGGAAAATAGTATCTGCCGCTTGCCATCACTTCCATCTACCTTCTCCAAAATGCATACCAAGCTATGAAACACAGTTAAAATTACTTGTGTATTTGAGATGAGCTCGTACTATAGCTGTTGGTCTCACAAACAGGAATATGGTGAAGTACATATTCTCCGGACCAGCTGGTACGGCTGTGAGGAGAAACAAATAGGCTTGCACCTCATAAAACCCTTAATGGATCTAAACAAATACAAGTACTGATCTTGAGACTAATTGTTCTCAGTTTAACTTCATCATGTTAATCAATTAGGTAGATCAAGAGAAAGCTTGACTGACAGCTATGCGCCTGAAGATATTTTCTCGGCAGAAGGAAACGAGCTTTCAATCCCGGGGAATGGAGATAGTTGTGCAGAGGAAACCAAGGAGTGGGATATGTTTTCATGGGATTTAAGTGACCTGAACATTACTCGAGATGAAATAAAAATTAAGGAATGCTGCTCTGCAGGTGTTAAAAAAATTAGTGAGGCTGATGGAGTGAGATGTGGGTAATGTAGTGCATTAGTTCTCTTAGTAACAATGGAAGTAAGCACAAACTTAAAATAAACGTGGGCTGAGGTGATACTCCAGACAGGGAGAGGCAGCAGGGCTGGCACCTCTGTGCTGCAGGTGAATGCATGTTCAGGAGGCTGCAGAGGTTCAGGCTTACTGCTTTGTTCTTTCTGTATTTTTGTTACACTGCAACCTGGCAGAGCTTCAGTGCTGGCTGTGAAAGGGGAGACTGCCTGCCCAGAGCAGCTAATCCTTCACCGTTTGTGCTATGCTCCTGGAAAGAGGGAGATTAATCAGAATAGGGAGGGGAACTCACTCCCCTAGCACCAAAGAGGCAGTGAGCTTGGCATTTTATTGACAAATCAGTCCCAGTGCCTGTTGTGGGGTCCAAACCTTAAAAGAGAATTTTAGAAGAACTCAGAGTACAGAATATAGTTCAGAGTGTAGAAGATTCAAGCATGGATCTGCCTAATTCCTGGGTAAGAGAGTTCATATAGGAGCAAAGCATCAACTTTCAAGAGGAGAAGGTCCTTGTCAAGCACATTAGCAGATTTCTGTGTGCCTGAGGAAATCCCACGGGAGAGAGGAAGGCTTCTGATGAGTTAAATTGCTCCTAAAATTAGGCAAGTCCCAAGCAGGAGTAATTTTGGTGGGACATTTAGATATTATGGTGTTCATCCCTTCTTATTTTAGAGACTTTGGTTGGTTGGTTGATTGGTTTTCACTGGAGCGCAGTGCTGGAGCAGCCAGATCTGAGACATTTTTCTCACTGTTGGGAAAGAAGTGTGAGGCAGTGGCTGGTAGAGGGCTGAAGTGTACCTGCCTGCTTTGGGCATCCAAAATCCTCCTCACTCAGAACATGAAAAGGAACAGCAGGAGACACCATGAGCAATCAAACCTGACAGAAACATCACTGGAAAAAACAGCAAATTAGTACAAAAGCCAAACTGTTGCAAGGGATGGCCACTACACTATTTTCTCTGCTTGTTTTCCTTCCCTCTTTCCTCCAACAGAACACAGGTAATTACTAACAGCATCTGTGTTAGGTAACACCCAGATGTTAGGTGTCTAAAAACACCCCAAATGCAATGGGTACAGGAGTCTCTCTTTAGAACAGCTGTTTCTCTCATTAAAACATCCTGTTTCTCTCTAGAGAAACTCTAGCTCTCATGTATAAACACCATGGGAAAAAGGACTGTTTAAGCTGAAAGACAGTGGCAGTGGCACACAGAGCAATAATTCCGTGCTAAATAAATTAGGCTCCAGAGCAATAGGCATTTTCTTACAATCTGGGTTTTTGTCCCAGGAATAGTTTTGACAGGATTAGGGTGATTAAAGAAATGGAAGTATTTTTACAACTGGAGTCTCATTAGGGTGACACTGGATAAATACACAGCAGTGGACCTAAGCTTGATGACACGAGTAACGTCTTGTAAACCTGAATTTCTTGACACATTTAGCATCCCACTTTCTAGAGAGTGGAGTTTGCATTATGGCGAATGCTCATTACTTATGAAAACTGTTGAAGGATTTTTAAGAACAACAGCCCTGGACAAAGCTGCCACTGGCAAGGACTTCTTACATGGACTAGAACTGCAACAGGAAGAAGAAATTAATCAAGGTTCCTATAACAAGAGTAATAAAGTGTAATTCAGGAAGCAATCAAGACACCGTAGCTTTAAACCACAAGAGAGGCTTCTGCTGTAGCTCAGTATCCAAGTCTAATGAGGAAAGAGAGGAATCCGCTACTATTGCCTTGGAGATCCCCCTCTTTCCAAGGAAACTTGGCCTCTAGCATGTTAAAAGGCTAGTCTTGACCAGACTGTCTAGTCTTTCTCAGTCTGTAATGACTTTCCCCTCCTGTACACACCCCATAAACAGTTAAGTTTTAAGTGTCTGGATTAGCCTTCCTTGTAGAGTCCCCAGCAGCAGAGACAGATCTTTTTAGTAAAAACAAACAAACAAAGAAGGGTGGAGAATGGCAAGGGAGTAGGGTCTGGTAAGAAGAATTGAGTGTAGCAGTTCTTGATGTCCCATCCTGGCTGTGAGTGCTCTAAATCCATGTCCACACAACACAGGTTTTGCTGTATTTGTCCTGATTGCATCATAGGTGATTCTTTTGGGACTAGAAAGTCCCCAGAAGCCTGATGTGCAGGCATGATGATCTCTCTTACAAGAACTGAAGAAATCTCCTGTGGTTAAACCCCTTCAGCTTTCCTACTGACTTCAGTCACGCAGTTCTGGGGATTTTTTTTCTTTTTTTTTTTTCTAATTTCATATAAAAATTTCTCTTCCCCTCCCACACCTCCTGAGTAGATTATTTTCTTGGTCTTATGTTCTCAGAAATGACTGATGAGGTACAGATAGCACTGAGCACATTGTGCTGACAGCAGAGACTCCGGGAAGCTCAAGCTGGCAGAGCACTCCTGGTGTCCCTGCTGTCCTTCAGCAGGTTTGTCTGCAAGGATGCAGGTAGCAAGTGATGAGCTGCTTTTTGCCAGCACAGGTCATATGAGTTCAGATGAGATTATAATGTTTTGGATGTAGCCTTTGCCTTTTTAACTTTTGCTATGAGTGGATGTAGAACAAGAGAAAACGTCTGTAGGCGTAAAGTGTAGAGACTAGCAGCTAAACAGTGGACTAACACGCGGGAGTTTGGGTCATCCTTAACACTGAGCAAAATAGATGGCATTTGGCAGAGGGAAAAATAGAGCAATTTTTTTTACATAAAAGCTTCACTTCTGTATGTGAATTTTATGTGAATGCAGGAAGACCAGGAGGTGCTTTTACTGCATCCAAGCTACATTTCCAAAGCAGGAAGTGTAGCAGAGTTCAGAGACTCAGCTCACCTGTGGTGTCCCAGTATTGCTGCAGGGCCAGAGATGAGGCTCTGAAACAGAAAAGCTTCAAAGAAACAAGGTATTATGTTCAGACGTGAGGTGTTCAAACCAATCCAAGTTTGAGAGGGGCTTTGCTGTCTGTGCAGGCACAGTCTTAAAAGGGATGGAGGAACTGTTAGAGAAAAAATCTGGGGAAAGCCAGAAGATACAAATGAAAAAGAGTAGAATGAAGGGATTAAACTTCAAAAAATCTGTATGAGAAGAAATACTAATCCCCCTAACCCGGCTTACATCTAAATTCTAGGGTTCTAGCGAAATCAGCCTCTGAACTTCAGTAACTCCATCACTCACCACAGAGTCAGTGGAGAGTGAGACGAGTCTTTGCAGTTTCACAGAGAGAGATCTTGTCTGGCTGTGTTAGCTAGGTAACTGGAGCTCACCAAGGGTAAGTTGCAATAGGAAAGTGGGGCAAAGGCAGATCAGAAAACAAAAGCAGAAAATAAGTAAGCTGGCTAAGGAGACAGGACAGCAATTTCTAATAGAGGGTAGGATACGGAAATATGAGTGATGCAAGCTATAAAGGAGAAAGGAAATCATCAGGGTTAAGACTGATTGCAAAGAAGGAAGTTGCAGAAGAAAAAAGAATATAATCCCAGCTAAGCAGTTTCGAGAAAGTGGCGTAAACAAGTGGAAACCTTCTGTTTGTCTTGAAAGACTACTTCAGACACTGCTGCTTGGAGAACTACGCATTTTGCTTATCTATTTTATTGCAAAAGAATGAGAGGTTTTAATTATTTCTGTTTGTTTTGGAAGTTCCTCTCATGTTCTGTGTGCTTGATGCATTTTTAAGTTACTGTCCTGATTTTAGCATAAACTCTGAAAGAGGGAACTGAAGCAAACTTATTCTCTCTGGATCTATGTCTCTGAGACTGAAGAAAAAGTGAAGCTTCAGTGACTAATGGATATCTAACTAAAACTGGTGAAACAAACTACAGAGGGGTCAGTTGGGTGATTTTTCAAATTTCAACTTTAGTTCAAAATGGTGATCCTGAGATCCTCTCCTCCAATTTGCTGCCACATTACTCCACTGAAATAGTTTAAAAGTTCTTCAGCTACCTTTAGTTCTGTCTTTTCCCACACTCTCAAGCAAGCTGAAGTGCTCAGTGTTTTCCTCTCATTTGCTCTGTTGAAACCCCTGAACCTGGGAAAGGAGCTTTCCTGCAAGTAGTTAAATAGGAACTCTGCTGGCTGCAACCTCCATAATCAGAGGGGAGAAGTGGCACACCGTTCACTTTTAAGAGCACCTATTTCTTTGTCACACACTGAAGGTTTCTGAGGCCCAGATCAGACATCCAGCTTTTAGGCTGCATGAATCTCACTCTAGGTGTTCCTGCGAGGAGGCAGGCAGACCATCTCAGAGCAGAACTCATGTATCTCACCAGGGCCAAGAAGTGTGTGGCTTTTTGAGAGGTACCAGGCTGTCCAGAGGTGCTTCAGTCCCAATTGTCTTGCCCCTTTTTTCCATATGTGACCTTTCCATACTATTGCAATGCAATCCATAGCTTGTATGTGTCTGACCACAAGCAAATTCACATTTGAATCTTATGCTGCAGAATGAACAAGCTGTAAGAAAAAGGAAAATAAATTAATAATATAGAGCCTTATAAATTTTATGAGCAGAATCAGATCACTTCTCTTCTGTAACAGAGGCAAAATCCAATTTCTTCAGAAAGAATCTCTGATGACTGGAGGGTTGTTGGCAATAGAGCCACAGAGGCTAATAATGAATTCTCTGTTGCAATTCTCACCGTTCTCTCAGACAGTGGGGTAACATCATGTAAAGACTGTAACATCCTAGATGGGGAAGCAAGCAAACAAAGATTTAAGGATAGAGTCAGACCTGTCTTATCAATTTATGACAGTAAGTCCTGTCATGGAAGTGGATGAAAGTGGACGAAGCTATACCAGTGCATAATCTGTTAATGTACTACTATTTTCTGGTTTATGGTATGTACGAGACAGGAAATATACATATTGTGCTGGTTTAAAAGTTAACCAGCAGGGGGAATGAACTCAACTCAAAAGAGAGATTATAAGTCAGAATAACAATTT
>JAWMRA010000001.1:81072603-81182484 GCA_035584735.1 Pseudotriccus pelzelni
AAATGGCATGGAAGGCTATAGAATACACAGGTTTGGGTTACACCCATCCAGTGATGAATTGGTCCCAGCTGTTCTAAGTAGGACATTATCAAGTGACATAAAAATTTAATGGTTTTGTAATAATAAATGTCTATGATTACCTCACAGGGGTTTTTGGGTATCTGTAAGCTTATCCTTTTTTTTTTCCCTTTTCAAAGCCATGAAAAGTGTTTGTATATGTAAATGACATAAAAATATGCAATTATCTTCCCTATAGGCATACCAATTTTGGAGGAAGATACCTATGACAGGTTCCGGGCTATCTGTTAACCATCGTGTGCCTGAAAGGCCATGCTTCCTTCTTCCCCTACAGCAGGTTTGATGCTCAAAGAGTGCTTTTTGTTGTTCACAGCCATGTGTGGCAGTAAGACATTCTACTCTGAAGCTCTTTAAAAAGGTGTATTGCTATATTGTTTCTCCATGATGAACTCATAGCACAGACATAAGGGATGAGACTGGATAAAATATGTGTCCACAACAAGAGTATTCTGGCATAGCAACAACAGGCTTATGAAAGAGCTGAGCTGCCTTAAAGGCCCAGTTTCACAAGAATAACAACCCTCAGCCTTTGAGAAACAGTGATCTATTCAAGGTTTTCTTTTCTAAACCTGTTTCCCTCTTTATGCATGTTCTCAAACACATTGGGTTTGCCTCAGAATAAAATGCACAGAGAGCACAGGAGGTTCTTTCACTGCTGGAAGAAAGGCTGAACACCTATCTCTGTGTGGATGCCAAACAAGGACAGTCGTTTCTGTATTCCAGTCATGTTTCCTTATTGTTTGTGCTGTCCTGACCATCACCAGAGCATGGGAAACTGCTTAGGGGGATGTAATTCTGTTTAAAAGTCTGTCACTATGAATTACCAAAGGGAAAACCCAAATCACAGGGTAGCATAGCAGTACTTTAGTGCCAAAAAAATCCTAGACCTTTGCAGTGTCAGAAAATAATTTGCAGTGAATACCCAAGTTCTCCTTTATAATTTTCTTGAGGCTATAAACATGCTAATTTCTTCTACACAGAAAAACACACAGCATGTTAAAGGCACATTTGGAAAAAGAAGATGGCACTTCCTATATCTACGACTGCCCAATTTTAGTCCTTAGACCCTGCACTTAAACAACTGGCTTGCGTTTGATATGATCAGGTCTACCTATTCTGTGTAAGGTTTCCTCCAGTGACACCGTAGCTGTATTTGCAGTTTGTTTGCCTCAACCTTTTTTCATCATTGTTCAAAAATTGTGTAACTACCTTGTCTGCAAAAAACTGGATGTTTATAACAGATGAGCCTGAGGTGCTTTGGGATACTGTAGGTCACATTTAAAATAACTTGCATGTAAAATTATTCAGCAAAAAGTAGTAGCCTGCAGTGAGTCAGTGGTTCAGATACTCTCCACTGCACTTAAGCAAACTAAAGTAATTTGTTACTGGTCTTTTTAGAATTGTTATTTATACCCAAAATGAGACCATTCCTCCTTATATTTTCAAAAGTTTTACTGAGTAAGGTTGTTCTTATGGGAAAGATTAGCAGAAAGCCAGTGCATCAACCAAATTTCATGCTCAGACGAAGGCAGGAGAGGGATAGAAGTCAATAATACAAAGCAAGGATATACCTTATGCTGTTCTCTTCACAGCAACAGATTTCATCTCTACAGAAGCCTTAGAAGGGGAAAAAGACCCAAACAACAGCCTCCCTCTTTTGTTAACTGACTAATGATTAGAACTAAAAGTCAATTCAAGCCAGTAGTGAGCCTGTCCAGAAAACACCAATGCTGACTTTCTATTCAGACAGACAGACTTGGCTAGGAACCACACACTTTCACAGCTATTAGATTCTCTAAAACTTTTGAACAATAAGCTGCAAACTCATTAAAGAGAATTTTTTTTTTAAGATAAAGTTAGTAATATTGCCAGAGCCATCACCAGAATCTCCCATTTCAAGTAAACTGGTGCAACATCACATGAATGAAATTTTAGAAACAGACAGGATGGACAATAATTTACTTCTTGTTTGTAAGTGTAAATTTTTAATATGAAGGAAGTTCTTTGTCTCCACATAATGTAAGTGACTGCTTGCTCCTAATATTGAAGAGAAGATAAATTAGATTGATGTTAAATTATTAGATTTGCCAGTGAAAGGGATGCCCTTGAATTCCCACTGTGAGTCTGTCAAAAGACTTGTGTTTTGCCCTTATTATGTCCTTTCTGTTCAATCTGAAAAAACCCCACCTTATTTTACTGTAAAATTTACAAATTAAGCAACTTTGCCCCAATGAATGCAGTGCCTGGCTGAATAGGGCTCTGATTAGCTGGCTGTGTCAGGGCTTACCATTACAGCACAAAGTATAGGAGATAGTTTAAGAAATCTGCTTCTTACACTATTTGAATGAGGGGAGAGGGGGAAAAAGTCTTCTTAAAAATTATTTAAAAATTCCCTGAAATGAACACTTTTCACTCCTTTATTTTTTTTTAACCATTTAACTTTTTCCATTCAAAAAATAACTTTTTTTTTTTTTATTGAAGGCTTCTTTTGGGGAAAGAAGGCAAGGATTTGGGGGGGAGCTTTTTATAGTTTTTAAAAATTCCTCTTCTTGTGATTTTTCAGGTTTTTTCATGTCTCTGTCTTTGAATTTTGCTTTCTTGAAGAATCATAAAATAACCTTAGCTGGAAGGGACACACAAGGATCACCAAAGTACAGCTCTGAGACTCTGTAAAGAAAAAAAAGAGTAAATGAAGAAAATGGGAAAAATTTGAAGACAAATATGTTTTAAAATTAGAGTTTTTAAAAACAGAAACAAAAAAAATACAAATGGGAAAAATATCTATTTTTAAAAGGCCTTCAGTTTTTCGCATGCTCTGACAGGAATGAAACATTCTTAGGCAAGCCCTCTGCATTAACATTTGCTATACCTGAAATGATCTGGGAATGTTCTTTTGCTCTTCAGGTGTTTATAGCAATCACTTGACTCCATAACTATGACTATTTTCTACATAATTTCAGTTTTCTGGTTTAGTTGGTCTCCTGATTTTATGTAAATCAGCAACTTCACAGTTTCCAGTGAAATCAATACTATTCACAACAGCTAAGCATCTATTGCAGCTTTTTGACAGGCCCTTCAATAGTGCTTTATGTTTTAACATGTTTAGACCAACATCCAAAATGTTTTTGCAGGGATGGTTAGAGTTAAGAAGCATTATAAATTACTTTATAAGAACGTTGCTTAAAACTGGAAAATACTAGGCACAAGAAAGGCTGAAGGAAAGAATTATTTTGATTTGTTTCTTGGACAATAATTTCAGGCCTGTAGAAGCAGAAAATACTCAGCATCTCAGAAACAGGCTGCAACACTTGGAGGAAAACACAACATTGCAGTCTAATCATAAAGGTCTGAAAATCTAATTAGAACGGTCTTATTTTCTGCTTGTACCGTTTTCTCCATTGGTTGCCATCAAAATCATAAAATAAATTAATTTAGCATAATTCAAGATAATTAGCTAGAGAATAAAATAAATCTCTCCCACAATGTACAGAGATGTTGCTGTATTTCACGTGATTCAGAAGCCTCTGGCTTACCAGTGAGAGACTGCAGTGTTCTGGGTGGTTGTAGAAAGCCTATTGACTTCTAAGATCTACTCTGTGGGACCAGAATGTGTTTCTGCTCTATGTTGCATGATGCAGCCAGGAAAGGAATGTGCCTCTGCCCGGGTGTGCAAGGCAGAACATCCCTTGCGGATCTGCCACTGGACTTCCCACTTTGGATTGGTGTAGTGCTCTGGAAAAAGCAGGGAGAGCATGGCACAGTGGCTGCTTTCTGGTGGGGAAGGTGTCACCATGCACCTCCAATGAACCAAGGAAGCAAGCTGAAATGTCTAATAGGCACAGCAGGGGGAATGAAGGCAGCAAAGGGATTGATGGAAACTGAAGGCAACAGAGTATTTTGTTTCTGCAGCTTTGACCAGGCTGTTATGGCTGTACAGACACATGGCTGCCCAAAAGTATAGAAAAGAAGCTGCCTCGGCCCTCTGGGAAACCGTCTACTTGGAGGATGTGGGAAGATGGAGAACAGTGAATCCTGGTCAAATGCTGTCATTGCCAGACTCCCAAGGGAGAGGTGACCGTTGTTATTGTCCTTATCCAGCCTTTCACGGAGTCAGCCAGATGTAAACCCACCCCCTTTCTTCTCTCATGACGCCTCTCCCAAACCCCAGGTATTCAAAGAGATTAATGAGCAGGAGAGGTCACAAACACACTGTTTCTCAAAGATGTCCACCACAGAGTGGCAGGGGAGAACCAAAGTCCAGGAAAGAGGCCTGTCTCTTCCCTCTGTCCCCTGTGAGCAGTTAAAAATCCCCTTCTTCAGGCCCTGTTGGAAGTTACTACTTTATCGTAGGCAGGCAAGAGCTTTAAGGCCTCCTTCTTGACCCAGCACGAGTGGCATTTTTTGCTTATTTCCATGCTGGGCACAGAAAGGCTAAAACACCTTTTCTATTTGCACCATCATTAGTCTGATATTCAGCTGCCTCTACAAACCAGGGCTGCTTGTGCAATCCCAGGTTGCCTGCTCAATCCTCCCTCAGTTGTCTGTTCAACCAGCTGCCTGTTCTGTGTTTTACAGTTATGAAGCAGCCTGGTACTTCTGGAATTTTTACAAGGCTAAATATGTCCACTGAGACAGACTCTTAAACTACAGTCATTTTACATTTAATCATCATGTTTAAATATATTTAAGACACCCATGTGCACAGATTTTTCATTACATTTTCAATGGGCCAATAACCGCTCTGAGCCTGTGCCCTACTTGAGCACATTTTGCCAGCTTAAAATGCCAACTGGCACTATTTGGTCATTTTCAAAGCAAAGGCAGATGTCTGCTCTTGTAGGCAACATGTCCAGGAAGGTCAGGAAGGTTTTTTGGGTTTTGTTGCCTTTTGTTGTTTTTTTTTTGCTTTGTTTTGGTTTTTCCCCCAGGGGTTGTGTCCATAACCATCCTATTTCACTGATACAGGAGCATTTTTCTGAAATTAAGTTAGGCTTCCTGGCTCTCGTGAGCTCTCTTTTGTAAGAGAGCAAAGGGATTCCTCATTAAAGACACAAGCCTGTGTAGCTATAGCAGAAAGACTTCAGTTTGCTTTTTCATTTGGTCTGCCAGCAGGAATATTTTTGTTCATTTTTTCAACCACCAAATAGGATCGTATGAGTGCTCTGTATGTTATTCCACCAATATTATATTATTTAATTGGCATTTGATCGGTAGTCTTAGCACATATTTATTCTTTCTGTCTGAAAGAACCTTTAACAATTGCTCCAAGAGATCCTTTTGTTTAAAGCACCTTGACATATCTGAGCTCATCATCTCCAGTTTGTTGCCTCACTGCACTGGCAACATTAGGTGACTCTGGGCTCTTGGAGAGCATAAGGAATATCAGACCCTTCCCCACAACAGTGGGAAAGCAGACCATCATGGGAGAAGTCACATGTCTGCTAGTGCAGGAATGAGGCTTCCTTGTGCTGTGAGACCAGCTCCTGGATGTAGTCGTGCTCCCACCCACTCCTCTTCCTCCTCCCAATCCACTTTTCCTTCTTTTCCATTGGCTTTTCATCACCACTCTTTCATGACTGCTCTCCACTTTCTGTGAGTCCTTGGCCCACAAACAAGGCTGACAGAGGTGGTATCTACACACAGCTTTAGTTGGACCATAATGAAGATTTTATGTTATATATACTTAATAAAACATGCACACAGATGTATATTTGTTATAAAATATTATTTATTAAACTTACATACAGATGTATGTTTGTTTGTCATATTGCCTTGCAAAATAAACTACAAGGACCCTTTTTTTTGCAGCCATTATTCTTCCATTTTCTTTATCCCTCTCCCATCATATGCAAACATGAACTATAAAATATTTGGAACAAAGAATGTTTCATTTTATTTGCTATTGGCAACAGCAATCTTCTGAATGAAAAATGAATACTTAATAATTAATTTTTCTTATTTAACAGTGATCAATGGAGAACCTTTTTTTTTTTCAGAATATAAACAGTTAGGTAACCCCCCTCCCCCCTCTGCTTCATGTAATATCTCTGATGAGCTCCATCAGGTTTAATTTCAATTTGTGGGAACCTCTAATAGAGGGTGTTTTTCTTTACCACTTCAAGGTAAAACATTATTGTCATAAAAGGATCACTCTTCTGCAATTAGAAAAACATATTTTAAAGAAAAAACATGTGTTTTAAAAACCTTGTTAGCGGAATTGAAGATAAGTTAATAATCTTGTATTCTCTGTCATTCCTGCCTTGTTCTAAGAACATCTCCCTCTAGATTAAAAACAAGACAAGAGTTAGACATGAGATAATTTACCACATCATTTATTTACACATTTTAATGAAGGAAAGATCACAGAAGCATAACTGAGCTGAAGTTTGTTGTCAGTTGGGTTGGGAAATGTATATAAATTCCAGAAACAACTTAGTCAGTACTGACACTATTTTAATTTCAAATGGAAATTATGCAGCTAGCAAGTCATATCCTGTGTTCTCACTGCGGTTGATCTGCAAAGCAGGAATCCTAGAGGACATAATGGGAGAGCACACAAAAAGTACTTCTCAGAAATCTGAAATACTTATTCTCCTGCTTTAATTTTAACCGCACTGCTGCACTAGTGTTAAAAAAAAAAATAAAAAAGAAAAAAAAAGAAAACCATTTCAACATGCCTTTGATATTTAATTTTCTTATTTTGCAATCAAATAGCACAGACCATTACCTTGATTCATATCAAATCATCACCAACTCATTGGAAGTGTCATCAATGTTGTGATTTAACCCTTGGTGGCGACCAAACACCATACAGCTCCTCAGTCACACACACTCCCCCAGGGTGTGATGGGAAGGAGAACTGGAGAAAAAGGTAAACCCCATGGGTTAAGATAAAAACAGTTTAATAATTCAGATAGATATATATATATAGAGAGATAGATTGATCTATATATAAATGTTAATACTATCCTACTGCTAATATAATTTTAGTGAAAAAAAAAAACCACAAGAAAAACAAATGGTCACTACCTGTTGACTGATGCCCAGCCAGTCCCTGAGCATTGATTGGCAGCTCCCAGCCAACTCCACCAGTTTACATATTGAGCACGACATTCTGTGATGCAGAATATCCCTTTGGCCAGTTCAGGTCAGCTGCCCCAGCCACGCTCCCTCCCACCTTTTGTGTGCCTTCTTGCTGGCAGAGCACAGAGATTAAAAAGCCCTTGGCTTGCAGGAAACACCACTTCAAAACAGCCAAAACATCAGCCTCTTATCAACATCATTCTCATACTAAATAAAAACCACAGCACTGTACCAGCCATATGGGAGAAAATTAACTCTGTCCCAACCAAATTCAGGACAATCATTAAAGTACTTGATTATGCTCTTGACAACAACAAAAAGAGTTTGGAGTGAAGTTACACTGACTCTGAGCTGCCTTTGCAATGTCTATTCATAAGAATTTTGCCTTTTTTAAAATGCCTAAAGATATTTATTCTACAAAAACAAAACAGAGAGAAAGATGCAGGAGACAGATATTGATGATCAGAGAAAAGATGAGATCTTGGAAATGTTTTGCACAGTCCACCCATGGAGAAGTAGAGTAGAAAATGCAGATATCCTGTCACCTGTTTCCAGCATTGCTTCTGATTCACAGTAAAGAGTAGAAAAAGGTCAGTAAAAAAAAGTAAAAAATCTGCTGGAGGGTTTGAAGTAGAGAGTCAATGTCCAAACCACTAGCGGGAGGCAAAACTTCCTTGTGTTGTTGGAGGAGCCTTAGGTCCTTCTCTGTAGGATGAAGAAACTCAGAAGAGCACACTGCCTTCTGATATGGCTGGTGTCCTGGAAGGAGGTCTGGAAACCAGTCAGGATGGGATGGGAACTGCTCCAAGACATTTTGTAAGAAGACCTCTGTTACAACAGAGTTGGGGCATGAGTGATCTTTGCATCAAAAGGCATACCTGTATCTGCAGACTAGATGCAAACCCAGTACAGGGATGTGTTTTGTGAACGCTTATGGGACCAATCCTTCCAAGACTGCAGGGTGCCTCCTTGATGTATAACAACTACTCCTAGGCATGAACATGGTGTTGAGCTGCCCAGTCCCATCAAAACTGGGGCATTTTTGGACATGTAACAAGGCCTAATTCTGAAATACACAAGGTGCCTCCAGGGTTATCTGGTGTTTTTCAAGATCAGAAGTTTGGATGACACTTTGCATCTGGTTTCCAATTCCTGTGTTTAGGGGAGTGTTGTGGGACAAGCCAAGTGTACACATCCCCTTGTATATCTGGGCAATGAAAAACCTACAGATAAGCAGAATCTGAGAAAGCTTCAGAGTCTATAGCTGGGTGGTTTGGTGCCTATGCTCGCTTGTGCATAGTGTTAAAATGCCTGTGTCTACTGAGGGCCATTTTTTTAATTCCCTGGTGCAAAGTGTTTCTCTTCAGGCTTTTGTCCTGTCCTTTTGATTCCCCCAGGGACCTTTTTCTGTGACAAGTTACTGCTTGTGGTGAGATAAGATATAAATGAAACCTTAGTATTATTCTAGACTTACAAATCAAATGACAGGTAATTCTATTTATTCTGTTTCCCCTACAAGGAAACAAGGATTAATTAATCTTCCTGTCCATTTCCTTAGTTAATATTTCTATTTTCTTATTAGCAACTAGATAAAAATTTGAGCATTTTGTAGTTATTCACATGGGAAAGGAACATATGAAGATAAGAAAAATGTGTTATGGTTCAGTTATATAAGTCAACTTATATGAAATCAGCAGAAATACTCTTTCATTTCCACAGTGGCAAGGTTCAAGTTTAAAAAGGGCAAGTGTAGGTCTTCCATAATACTTGTAATTTATCATTTCATATTTGTCCTGAAGTTATCTCTCTGAATCTTCACAGCCTTGACAATAAATCCTCTCCATGACCTGGGTTTACTTTCCCACATTCATCATCTTCATTTCATGCCATTATTCCTTTGTTAAACCTCCTGAAAATTCTCTTCATTCTCTTGTCCCATTTATCACATCAATATTAGGAGGCCAAATCAAAAGGGGTCTGAAATCTTTGTTATTTATGGTATCAAAGATTTTTCTAAAACTGAGGTCATAGTACTCAAAATTACATCTTGAGAAATGTGTCACATGGTTTTCCTTCCATGTTGCTCCTTTTGCATGGCAGAAAACTCTGCAAAATTACTTCATTGTCTCTATATGTAAATTTCCTCTCAAAACTTATCTCAGTTGCAGTGCCAGAAGTCTGACAGTCAGACAGATGGCATGTTGTAACTGCTGTTTTTCATCGCTACAAGACTGCATCTTATCACATAATCATAAAATGGTTTGGCTTGGAAGGGACATTAAAGACCATCTAGTTCCAACCCCCCTGTCATGAGCAGGGACATCCTTCACTAGGCCAGGTTACTCAAAGCCTTATCCAGCCTGGCCTTGAACACTTCCAGGGATGTGGCATCCATAACTCCTCTGGGCAACTTATTCCTGTGCCTCACCACCCTCATGGTAAACAATTTCTTCCTAACGTGTCATCCAAACCTACCAATGGATATTCTGAGGTCTCCCCAAAGCCTCCTCTTACCCAGTCTGAACAATGCCAATGCTCTCAGCCTTCATTATGAGGCATTCCAGAGTCTTCATGTCTTCATATGAGAGACGTTCCAGCCCTCTGATCATTTTCATGGCCCTACTCTGGACTCAATTCAACATCCTTCTTATGCTGGGAGCCCTAGAACTGAATGCAGTACTCCAGGTGGAGTCTCGTGAGAGCAGAGTAGAGGGGGAGAATCACCTCCCTTGACCGATTGGCCATGCCGCTTTTGATGTAGCCCAGGACACAGTTGGCTTTCGGGGCTGCAAGTGCACATTGCCAAGTCATGTTCGGCTGCTTATCAAACAACGTCGCCAAGTCCTTCTCAGGCCTGCTCTCAATCCATTTTCTGCCCAGTCTGTATTTGTGCTTATGTGTTTGATGCTGTTACTGACTATGGGACAGACACTCTCTATTTGCACATAAAATTCACAATAGAGCTCTGGTTCCTAGCTGTATCTTATCCCCATAGAAATATCTGACTTCTAAGCAAACTGCAACAAGATAACAAAAATGTATGGAGCCCTTATAACAGATACATTGTTTCTTATAAAAACATATGTGAAGTGATGCATCCATGATCTCCTTTTATGAATATCTGATAAGCTGATTGGCATGGTGCCTAGAAGTCCTCTGTTCAAGCAAGTGACATTCAACCCTCTAGCAAGGTTTTGCTCTCTCTCTAAAATGCAGGTATTAATAAATCTAGCATCCTCATCTGAAAGATGTTATATCCTACTAAAATATGCATATTCTAATATTTTCATTATTGTAGTTATTGTAGTTTCTTTTTGGTCTTATTTCTTCTATTCCATAGGTTAGCATCACACATTTCATTAGTGGACTACCATTTGACAAAGTTGTCCCTTATTGGTGCTGCAAGCAGATCATAATTAGTCTGGAAGGAAAAGCTGCAATTCCATGGATACAGACACAGGTAAAACACAGTTTTAAAGGAGTTTAGGTAGGTTTAGTAGGTTATTAAGACGTGACAGTTTTAAAGACTGAGAAATTATATAAGCAGATGGAAGTACAGCTATAGCCAGGGGCCTCCATAAGGGTAGCTATCACAGATATACATGGATATGAAAAGCAGCTACCATTAGTGGTCAGAAATAAGAATCAATTAGTTTTTATTATTTCAGTTATTGCAGGCATAATATCAGGTTATTCATGACAAATCTAATGAACCAGAGAAAACACGTTCATCCGTTTTCCACAGAAATAAAACAAGTTCAGGCAGAGAAATAATGGTAGTAGGAGCTGATGAGCAAAACGACCCCACAGGTTGGAGTTAGTGTTCAGAGCAGAAGCAGAAATTCCTGCGTAGCAATTGTGTGTTCTTGTGCATCTTAAGTTCCCAAACCTTCAGCTGTCACTCTCCTCAGCCTCCTCTAAAGCTGGCCCTGAGATGTCTTCCGGCTCTGTCCTCACAACAGTTCTTACCAGGCAGCTTTCCTTGAGCTGCAGCAAAAACTCTGCCATTTCAGTAATTTGTCAGAAAATTCTCTGTTACCTTTTTGCTTCAGTTCAACTGTTCTAAAGAAACAACAAATGTGGATGACATATCCCTGGGCGAAGAGGACACTTAGTCCCTGGACACATGCCCTATACTTCATTGGTTTTACAGGTGCCCTCCACTGCCTCCTCCCAAGGCCTGACCACACCGCAGCCACAAACTTGCTTTCAGCAGGAAGGAGTCACAGCAGCTTTGGCCAGACTATCAGTACCTGCAATCAGTGTTAAGGCAGAGGTTTAACTGCAGATGAGCAATACACTTCTTTAATTGTCTTTACAAACACTTCTGATAGATTTGTAAATTAGAGCTGGGTGATAAAGCTTTGATGACAAGCAAAGGAAATGCCAACTTCTTCAAGCTTCTGGTGGCAACATATGGTTGCAATTAAGGAAGGATTCCATAGGGCAGGATGGACTTCTGGTAACTGACAAATGATTAGGATACTTACTTGAGGTAAGAAAACTGGTGGGTCCAAGGTGTTGAAGGCACCATATGTAGGGCAGCAATATAATTTTCTGCCCATCACTTGTAGGGGTAATTTGTCAGTGATTTCTCTCAATTTCTTTCTAATGTATGAACTGGTTTCTAGAGCTCTATCTTTCTGTGTCAATTTGCTAAAGTTTTTTATACTGTTAAGAGTTATTTTGTGTTGGACCTCTCTTGAATTCTCAGAAGATATTGCCTCTTTAAGCTTCCACCTCTCTAACACATGGTGCAGAGTAGCTTTTATTTCAGCAGCTTGGAAATGTTATGTTTGGCATATTCACTCCTATGTCAAATAATCTCCACCAAACCAAGAGGCAGAGAGTTATGTGGAATAGCTAGCTCCTAAGGAGTTCCTTCCCCACTGGAGGGCCATCCACTGCATCCAAATTATAACATGGTGCTGCAATTATTCACAGCAAAAGGGAAGGAAACAATAACAGGCAAAGAAGGCTAGGAAATGCTGTCTGTCATTAAACATGAAAAGTATCCAACTCCAAAATCGGCATCACTTTACTGTGAACATTGAACAGAAATTAGTGAATGACATGCCCATGACCCCTTACCCAGTTTACCTGGGACTTTGAACTGTGGTGTATGTGCAAAATTGATTATGCTGAGTTTAATCATCACCAAAGGGAAACAGAGCATGACAGGTAGCACAACAACAGCCTCAAGAAGCATGCAGCTGCCTTTTTCTTCACTGCAATATCAGTAGTCATGTCTGAAAGGTGGTGCCTTATTTCTAAGATGTCCACCACTGGCAGAGCCAGAACAGATGATTTTACTAGAAACAAAAATGGGAGTTAATTCTGCAAACTCTAGAAAACATTTTAAGAGATTACAAATGGATTGATGCTACTGGATGTCCAAGCCTTTCATTTAAAATCATCCCTTCACCCCATACTCCTTCTGCCTGTTGAACAAGTCACATAGTAACACAGTCCTACTTTATAACTGTATTTTACTTCACAGAATCACAGAATAAGACAAGCTGGAAGGGACTCACAAAGATCATCGAGTCCAGCGCTTAGCCCTGCACAAGACCATCTCCAAGAGTCACACAATTCTAGCCCCAGAGTATTGGCCCAGTATCTGTGTTTTCATTGTCCTGCTCTATCATAGCCCTTTGATGTGTAATGCCACATTGAAGCATGTATTCTATAGCTATGCCTTGAGCTATTGTATCTAGTAGACTTTTGGGTGGCTTTCCAAAAACATTAAACATATATAAGGTTTAAGAAGATTCACAGGCCAAAAAGCCAGTACGCACATTCCATTCCTTACTAGGCTCAGCATGAGAGCATGAAACAACTTCAAAGCTTCCAAACCCAAAACTCTAAAGGCTTGAGTAAACTTCTGCCAGAAACCAAACTTGTCATCAAGCCCTTTTCCTGAATCTTCTGATGCAGGGTGACATCCAAAAGAGAGTAAAAACATCACAATAACCTCAATCATATTTCTCCAGAATTTGTTTTGTTTTGATTTTTTCCCCCGACTTCATATACATTAGTGTTTCTTCGCACTTGAAAGCTAAATCACATTCAAATTATGAATTCAAAGCAGTTATTGCTTCTGAATTATGCTAAAGGTGGATGCTGCTGTTGCAGAATGACTGAATTGCTCCTGCTCAGCTGGAAGCTGGACCAAGCCCAGATTACAGCACTCTGGAACTCATTAATATTTTCATGAAAGGAACAGCTCCAAATTTTTGCATAGAAATAGGCTTGAATGTGTACTGTCAAGCAAAGGGAAGTTGTATTCTCTTTTGTTATAGAAAACAACTGAGCAGTGACAGCTTTTTCTTTCTCTTTAAACTGAGCTATGAAAAGTCAATGAATGGGAAAGAATTCTGCCCCACTGTTTAGGTCCCTAACTGACATCCCTTATCAGTCACAGTCATAGAGCTAATGAGGTGAGGAAGACACCTTTGCATTCTCCAGAGACAGCTTCAGTCTGTGTCATTTAGTGTTCCTCCATTGTACAGAGAGCTCAATCACCTCCAGAGGGTGATCTGGCCTATTGCACCAGTGATTTCCCCAGACACTTTGTGAGAACCAGTAGGCAGTACTGTTTGCATCCACATCCCCAACATTTGTCCTTCCCTGTTCTGAGACAGAGGGGAAAATGCAACTCAAGACAAGTATGTGCATTTGTGTTGGAGGGGTGTCGGTTTTGTTTGTTCCTTTTCTTATTTGGTTGTGGAGTTTTTATTGAACAGTCCCTGGGTGACCCATCATGTCCTCTGAGATCATACTGAACTGTACTGCTGTGACATAGGCATATCAGGTGGTCCAGTCCTTTACGGTCAAAAATATATGCCCTCAAATGTGTTGGGAGTGGAAAAACAGCCCCTGTCCAGCCTTAACCACTCAACAACGATCTCCAATTTTTTTGCTGGTTTTTCCTCTGGGACTTTTAAAATGCTATGTGAAGGTAAAACCCCATGTTCGTGGTGAAATGGCTTCTCCTGGTCTGAACAACTTCTAGCATAAAAAGGAAAGTATTAATTGAATTAAGCCTTTCTAGCATTCGGCAATCTTGGAAGGATTGTATGACTTTTGAGACTCAAAAGGAGCACAGATATGCAAGCTCTACAAAGCTGGTATGGAGCTTGACAGGATCCTGCTGGAGTTACTGCAATATACATTCAGAAATTACCTGTCAAAAATCAAGAAGTACAAGAAAGATTAGATTTAACCATTACATATCTGTCAAAAATATAATTTCTTGACATTTTTCTAATTTTTTCTGATATGACAGATGATACTTGATCAAAAGAGATATTTTGTGATTTTCAAGTTTTAGGTGTCATAACTACATCTTATAATAAATTGCATATATTCAAATTGAGAAAAAGAACAAAAAACTCTGTGGACAGGAGGGAACAGAGGTTTAGATGGAAGCAACAAAAATTGGTTTTGAATTATTTCATGCTTCAAGTATTTTTGTGCTTGTTGATTCTATAGTGGGTTTTTGTTTGGTTTAGGGTTTTTTTGCAGATTTGAGTTTTTTTTCATTGTTATTTGTTTTGTTTTCAGTTTTTGTTGGTTTTTTTTTTTTTCACCTTAATAAAAGCCAAAAATCTTGGGGATGCAAAGTCCAGGTAAATAGTGTTTGCAAATCTGTAGGTATGAAAATAATCTGTAGTCAAGAGGAACACATTTGTAACCAGTGGCTGAGCATTTCCATGTACATATCTGTCCTTTCCTCAAACTATTTCAAGTGAGTTATCAAGATCATCACAGTGTTATTGATCTCTAAATTAAAAAAAAAGAACCAACCAAAAAAGAAAAAAAAAAAAACCAAAAAAACCCAAACCAATAAAAATCCAACCAACACGTCACTTTTCTATTTTCTTTCCTTTTGTTTGTTTCTCTTCCTATCACATTTCTCACCTACCATTCTGTATTCTTCTGATGCCGCTGAGTTTAAACACTGAAGTACCCAACTCTCTTGACAGGACATTTTCTCACAGGAAACCAAGTGTTTATACAAGGGACTGGTCTGTCTAAACAAATGTACTTGCAGAATGGTGTTGGTTGTGATGTGTTTTGAGTAGAGCAGAGATAAAAGTTCAATGGGCAGGCTTGTTTTCTCAATCCTTGGCATTTTGGAGAGGCTAGGATTTTCCCATGACACTAGGAAAGCCTTGCCTACAGGTCACAGCCAATTGGCTACAGCTGGAACTCTCAAGTTTTCCAAATCTTCCTTCTGCTGAGGGCCATTAAACTTTAATTTTTCTTTCTAAATTAGGACCTTTTTTTCAGATTTTTTTTTCCCCAAAGTAAAAGTTCAACACTTTATAATCACCCGCATTTCAGACACTGCGGTCTTCTTTTCCTCCACCATTCGTATCTGTACATTCCCATGGTTGAACTGATACCCAAATCACTGATCGAGCTGGAAAAAACGAGGTTGAGGAAATGATGATTGCTGCTATGATTTTGCATGATTTGAAATTATACATTAAAACAAGACCTCTTAGATGCTTGTATAAAGAAGCATAAATAAAAAAAATAGAACTTTATCCTAATGTCCCCTAAAACTATGAAATAAAATTACAATTTTATTACTAAGATTTTAAAAAATCTATTGGGCATTTAATTTAGAATTTAGAAGGAATCAGTTATCTTGAATAGAAAATCTACTCCTGTATTACCATGCACTGGAGCAAGATTAAACAAATAAACAAAACAGTGAAGAAAATTCAGACCATCTCTTTTGGGTTTTTCCTTTCTTGTTTTTGATAAGGTAATACTAAATCATACTTTTTTTTTTTTCTTTTCTCTTTATTTCAAGGCATCACTCACTTTTTTTCTGAATATGATGACCCTGATTTGGTTTTTTCCCTCCCCACATGTCCCTTGAACAAATTGCGACTGCCAGAGTAACGAAATAAATGGGTAAATAATATCCAAAATAAGGGATGTATCAAATTATAACTTGATTACTTGAGTGGATATTTTTTGTATTGCTAAATAATGTGTTGTTCCTGATTCTAGTCCCAGAATCTGTGCTGCTATGTCTTAAAAAGTAATAAAATATTTATTTTTCCCGGACCGTTTTAGAGAAAAAAACCTCACGTGTTGTTTAGCCTCAAGAGCCCTGAGTAATAACATGATTAAGAAGAAAACATTAGCTATATATACATTTTTTTTCATAATTTTCTGCTCTGCAAAACAAAACTACCAAGTGCACCTTCTGATTTCAAGTGTCTGCAGGAAGCTGGGTTTCACAGTGCTGTCCTATTGGGGTTGACCTTTCACATCTTTTACAATCATAGAATATACGAGTTGGAAGAGACCCACAAAAATTACTGAATCTAACTCGTGGCCCTGCACAGGCCAGTCCTGTGTTCCTGAGAGTGTTGTCCAAACTCTTCTTGAATTCTGGCAGGCCAGGTGACCACTTCCCTGTGAACCTGTTGCAGTGCCCAATCACTCACAGCATGAAAAACCTTTTCCTAATATCCAACTAAAACCTACCCTGCTTCAGTAGAAATATACCTACCTGCCCTGGACACAGCTAAGTCACCACACTGGTGCAAGCCATCTGCAATTCGGAAAGCACCACACAGATCCCTCCAGTGCCTGCAAGTCCATTCCCAATCCCTTCTAACCTTCTGGGACTTTCCTTGCTTCACAAATAAAAGCACTTTGCAGAGCTGTGTGATAAGGGGGACAGACAGCTGCATAGGTTGTATCTGAACTCTGACCCAGTCAGGGCAAAGCATTCACTCCCATCCCTTCCTGCAGTCAAACATAACCTGTTGATGGAAAAAGCAGAGATGACCCACTGCGTTGCTCTCTCCTACAGGGGCAGAGTCAGGGAGAGAAGTGCCATCAGCCAGGAGAAAACAAAAGCTCCCCGCAGAAACAACCAAGCGTCAGGTTCAGTCAGAATCATTTGATAACCCCATGGAACAGGTGATCAATATTCATCAGCATCACAGTTCTCCTGCTAGTGATAGTTAATGGGTTGATAATGCCATCCTCCTTGTAGCCAAATCCCATCAGGGACCAGACAGCTGGAGCTAAAGGAGAAAACTTATCAGATCTGGCAGGAGACAGTTTAGGAGGCTAAAATTAACCTTGAACCATTCACAGAAAGAACTAATTGTTTGTGACTGCTAGATTCCTGCCGGTGGCAAAGGTTTATCACTGCAAAGATCTTAACCTGATACTAGTTTTTCCTGTAAAAAAAAAAAAAAAGAAAAAAAAAAAAAAGGAAAGAAAATGAAGTAGGGAAAAAATTATATATAGCAGGATCCTTTTTAACCCTCTTGCACAATGAAAAACATTAGCATACATATACTGAAAATTAAAACTAAAGCTTTAAGACTTTTTGCTGTAATGATTTAAGTTGTTTCAAGTCTCTACATACTGAGAATTCATGGGCTTGATAAAGCCTTCATCATAAAACGCCCAAGTCTGCTGAATTACTCTTACCTTATTAAAACTTTCAATTATATAATTTCCTCCCCTTTCCCTGCCAGCAATACACAAGCACACATATCGGTTTTGGCTGTAGAGTCATCAGCTGGAACGCGTCAAAAAGGAAACAAATAAACAAGTGGAGTAACTGAAGATGGTGACAGACTTTACGTCAGGATCTGAGGATGTGCAAGAGATGGAAGATGTAACACTTGGCAGCTATGCTTGCGATACACATCTCTGGAATTTTGGGCATAGTGATGCTCAGCAAATGTGCAGCATAGCAGAACTGCAGGGCAAACTCCAAAACAAGAACGTGAATCTGGAAATGTGTCTGTGCAACCTGCACAGGAAAAGAGAGCACTAAGAGCTGGAGAATGGGTTTGCTTCAGAGAAGAAGAAAAGTAACTGGTAGAAGCACAAGACAAGTTGGCAAGTGAGAAGACAGTAGATTTAGTGCAGCAAAGAAAGAGGAATAGACATTCAAGGAGCCCTTGGTAGCTGGTGTAGAGAAAACAAGAACATGTACCAGGAAAAGGTCCTAATTAGGAAAAATAAAATTAAAATCCTACAACAGGAGCTGATGTAAATAAAACAAGACCTGAGAATCAGATTTGGAACTAGGAGAACCTTGAAAATATCAGGGTGGACCCTACCAAGCATTCTTGGCATACTCTAGAGTGGGTCAAGACTGCCTACATTAGGATAGAGTTTTCAAAGTGAAGCATCTGGAATTCATCCATTCCTAAGATGCTTAGCAATAAAAACTAAAAACAAACCACAGGGATTGGTTATGATAAGAAAGATTTGACTTTCAGTCACGAGTATGCAGTGAGGTAAAAGCAGTTTCTCTTGGAACCAGGCGGGTATCTGGGATACTGGAGTGTGACATGGATGACTTACAAATGTAAAATGGAAGTGAAGTGACACTTCTGAATCACCATGGTGTTGAAATGCAGCTGAAGAGGGCTTGGGTGTATAAGAATTCAGAAGATTATATATGTTGGAGTGTTCGCAGGAAAGGATATTTAAAAAAACTGTCCTGAGAAAATTAGATGACTCAATGATTAACCCTCGGGGTTAAGTGTACATATGGATCAAGGTCCCTATAATATGACTGTAGAGATGCCTAGATACTGAAAGTTCTTCCCTCAATGATTTTAATCCTAGGTAGTTATCACCTGAGATTGAGAACTGTGAGAACTGCCAAAAGTCAAGCTGAATTACATAGCTGCAGGATATTCACACAAGACAATAAGTTCTACATCCATAAGAAGCATGAAAGATAAAGGAAATCAGCATCATTTGTTAGGAATATTTAAAGAAAACAGGTAAACTCTTAAACATCTTTCCTAGTCTTGTCTAGGGAGCATGCATGACACCTGATTTCTTGGATGTTTCCCCCAGATCTTTGTTAGCTGTAAAAAGAATAGATTCATGACAAAGTCACTTAGCCATAGAACTTGCAGAGTTAAGCTAAACCACCTTGCAAGAGCGGTGTTATCTCCCTGTCAGGAGCCTCCTGACCAGACATGCAACAAGCCAAGTTTGCAAACAAGCACCTAAGTCTGTATTTGAATGGTGGTGGCCGTGTAAGGGGTGTTGAGATCTATTTCTTCTGCATCTCTCGCATGAAAAGCACACAAACAATAAGCAGGAGAGGAAAATTTCAGGGTTCTAGTTCTTGAGATAAGTATGTATTTGAGTTTTTTTCTTTGCCAGCACAAACATCTAAACAGGAAGGAAAAATTTCTTTTATGTCCCACTCAGCACCAGCAAGATTACCTGGCAAAGTAAGATAACCATGAATTTTTTTTTTTTTGGCATACATCCAAGAACCAAGCATTTTGACCCCTTCCAACATTGTTATTACTGCTCTCCACTATAAGCCACAGCACAGGATCATACTAAAAGGTGTTGCAGCAATAACAATAATTCTCTGCCCAGAAAGAAATATTGCTATTGTTAATATTATATAATGATGGTAGTAGGTAAGTAATAATTAAGGAAACTTAAATAGTGATATTATGGAAACACTTCAGACTAGCTCCTTAAACCTAGAGTGCAAAACAAAGAGATAACAGAAGTAAGATGTGAAGGTAGTTTATGTATAGATAAATCAGAAGAGTAAATAATATAAATATCACCCTATATTCAAGATATGGGTGTGAACCATTACTTTATAGATACTAACAAATAGAGGTTTTTATTAAAACAGAAACCAGGCCATACAGAAATGCTGTCTTCAGTACTGACACATGAATGAGATGCAGAGAATTAAAAAGGTCCAATGTGTCATGGGCAAACATTGAGAAGACAGACAGAAAAAAGAGCAGGAAGGTGAGGGCATGAGTCAGACTTTAATGAAGAACATGAATATATACAAAAGTAAATTGAAAGGCCCCTACCAATTCTCCAATCTAATAGAAACAATATTTTCATCTGAAGAAGTGGCAATCAAATAACCACTCCTCCCCAAAAACACACTACACAATAAAACCAAAGCTAACCAGAGATATTTTTGTCTAAAATTTTCTAAACAAAATTACTTCAAATTCATATGATTCTGCTGAATAAGAGTCCATTAATCATTTTTATATGTTATGAGGAAAAAATTAAAACCAGCATGACAAAGTCCGGTTTGAATAAAGCCAACTAAGCACACGCAAAAACCCCAACCCTATACCAAAAAGTGCATGATAAGGGATTGAATCCACTCTCGTGCTGTACATGCAGCATCTGTCCTTTGTTTATAGCTTCCATGCTAAAGAACTCGTAGTAAACCAAAGAAATCAACTTTTCATGACTTTTTGTAAACAGCAATATATTTAGATGGCAGACACGTGGATTTAAAAACCCCTGTTCCTTCTAACACATAGCTCTGCTTCTTTCTTGGTGGGAGTTTAAAGAATTTCTTCCATGTTAAGAATGTTTTATACTTACAGCTATTTCTATGACCATGATTGACTTTTGCTTGGCATTTAAAAAAAAAAAAATTAACTTTTTTTCCCAAATGGACTTCAAATAATTTTTTCAAAAGAGTTATTAAATCAAAACATTATGAACAAGAAAAATATGTATTTAAGAACACTTTTAAAAAACAAAGAACTGTTTTTACTATAGGTCTGTGATTGAACACCCTTATTATTGGACTATATGAGATTCTGTGTTAAAGCTTTCTCATTCTCTTCTGATGAAACTTTAAAAATTCTCATTAAACATTTAATAGGAAAGGAAGTATGAACTGAAAGGAAAACTCTCACTTCTCATGCAAGCGTTCTAACATTTTAGAAGATATTTAGTTCCTTCTTTAGCCAGCAAATAGTTATTATTTCTTCCTCCATTTTTCCTCCAAGTTTATCAAAATAGCATTGAAAAGTTTTTTGGAGATATATTCTGAAAAAGTGTCATTTTGGTTTCTTTCAAAGTTTCTGATATATCACTTTATTTGTTCAAAACTATTCAGAAAATCTGACTGTAATTTAAAAATAGCTTTGAATCAACCTAAACAGTACTTTAATGGCAAATTCTAAAAGCACACAGTTCTGCTTATGACAACTCACTTTTGTTAGTTATGTTATTTTCCATACTGCATCCAAAAATATCACAGTTGTTCCTGAAGGGGAACAGAACAAAAATAACCCTAACAAGTTCATTTTGAAGTGCTCCTCCCACAAGTTGATATACTTAAATAGTCAAAACAGACAATTTAGCTAAAGGACTGTCAGGAAAAAAAAATTCTGCCAAACCAGTGAGAACTGATGGCTTTTGAAGTATGTATTGCATTGCACACTGAAATAACTTTCATATGTCTACTGTCTGCTGGTTTGCCTACACCGGGGCTAAATGTCAGAATCAATAGCAAAAAACTTAAGATATTCAGAGGACAAAGTGTTAAGAACAGGTTGCCTTCACCTTCTTTATCATTCATTATTCAAGTGGCTGCTTGTAATATTTAACCTCAGCCAAGTCACTACAGAAACTCATTAGTGCTCATTATCTTATGAATGCTAACCTGCCAGGCAGGGCAAGTGGCAGGAGCAGTGTACCAAGGAGGACGGGTTAACTGATAGAGACAGCAAAAAAGAGGAAGAAGCTTTTTATCACTGTGAGAAAATTGCTCCTTTTATCCTACCAGCAGCTTCACAGTTGCCTATAGGTCTTTTGCTACTAGAATCATTTAAGGCTCCTTCCAGGAAATAAACACAAAATTTGGGAATTTCCCCTGGTTTTAGAATCTTGAGCTGAAAAAAAGTAGGGTCTGGTCAGTACCAGCAGTGTCCAGATGCTCGTAGTGACACCACAGAACTCAGGGATGTTGATTTTGTGATAGTAGTTCACATTTCAACTCCAGTTCCTCCTGAGGTGTAGAGTACAAATAGAAAGCAGTACAACAATATCTGAACAGAATTCTTCAGTGGCATATGTTGTCCTTTTACTGTGCCTTCACTCCAATTTCCTCTGTGAGTGAATAAAAAGTTGCCAAGAATTAATAGCAATTCAGACCTACACTGCACCACCCAACCACTTTGTAAGATTCTGATCACTCAGCAACCTTTTCCTTTTCTGCCCCAAGCTCCCCCAGCCTTTTGAGTAAGCCCAGACTGGCAGGTGATAGCCACGCCTGGGCACAGGGCTCATCACAGCCACCACCTGCCAACTGGCTCCTGCCCTTTAGCCTCTAATTGCAGTTTGTCACTTGAACTTGCAAATATTGATTGGTGAAACATTTTATTATAATCATGTGAAAATGTTTAGCTGATCACTTCTTCTTACTGGAAACATTCCGTGACTCCTTTGGAGCCTCTTTCATCTTGGCACTTTGAGGCTTCACGTTCACACAAAGGAGGCCACGCTCCACAGAGGATTTCACACCAAGGCTGGCATCCACCAGCCATTTACACAGATGCCTGATATACAGCATAGAACTCATTTTGTTCTGGCAAATAGAATAATTTTAGCATGTAGAAAGATACTTATATGCTTAAACACATACATATACATATAACTGGGCTTGTACACACACACACACTGGACATAAAAAATGGAATGAGGACTAAATACAAAGAGGAGGGACTGACAGTAAAATATAAAACTAAAAAATAAAGACATTACAATTTTATAGTACTTTGACTTAAAATCACATGTGTCTTTCTATTTTTATTTTTTTGATCACTTAGGAAAACCATATATAAAAGTGTTCACCATGCTGAAAACACTAACATTCTTCAGTACAGCGTTCTTGTTACCTCTTAGAGTAGTCTCATTCATGTTGGTTTGAAATCCGTCTGATATTTGAAATCCCACAACAACATACTGTAGAATTATCAGTATTTCTTTGAAATTTATACTCTGATAACAGCAAGGGAACACAATAATGAGAAAGGTTCTATTGTGCTGGGAGCCCTAGCAACAGCATCCCAATCTCAAAAAGGTTAATCCCCCATTTCATTACATCCTGATGCCTAGCTGATTGTCCCTATTGAACCTGTTCATGTGTAGCCTTCTGCAAATTCCTAAGGGCATGATGTGTCTATTTTCAGGGACAGGGAATGTTTCCTTAATTCAAGTGAAAAAAAAATTAAATTAAAATTTGTTCAGTAAAAGCCAGAAGAATTCTACAGGGCAACCCCCCTTATTTTTAATGTGTGAAAAGGATTTCACTAGAACAATGCACAGAGCACTACAGCATTGTAGATGGCTGTGATTAAAGAAAGGTTTGAAGCTGTTCACATGAAATGATCTAAGGAAAGACTAGTCAATAGTGGATTTTAATGATATATTAAAGAAGTAGTTAAGCTCTGAGACAGAAATCATATTCTAGAACTTTTATAATATGTCTTCATTTTCTCTGCTTTATATCACATTACCAATAAAAAAATGAGTTGTTTTTTTAATTGCACATAAGCTGCAGAGTGTCAGGAAAACATGCCTTGTGTTGCATGTTACTCAAACACAAAATGTGAGTTTTCTTTGCAGTTTTGCTTTAGTACTAAGCACTTACAGAAAACATCTTGAATCCTGACAGCCAGGTTTAGAACTGAAAAACGGCTGCAAAAAGCTGGGTGGATCTCCACTGAATGGGCACAGAAACAATGTAGATCTTTCTGCTTGATATTTTCGTAGCTAGAAACCATACTTGGCTCCTATTTTAGACATCTAAGCCACCCTCTTTTCTTAGCTACACAGAGCAGTTGAGTTGTATGGAAATTCAGGTCCTCCAACTACAAAGGCTAAAAGAAGGTTTTGAGGAAGCCTCTTTTTCTGGCTGTCTATAGAGGGAAACCTATCTTAACACTGGATGTTTGCAGAGTGATGTGTAAGTTGTTGATGTGTACTTAAATCAGTCCAGATTTTAGTGATCCTGCATGCAAAGTCTCAAGAACTGTATCTAAGGGGTACATTTTCATAGTGTTGATGTTGCATATTATCAAGACTACAGAGAAATTCAGGAGAGGAGACAGTGGCCTGCATCTGCTTTCCTAGGATGTGAACTGCAAAACCTCCTCCTCAATCCTGCTCTGCTGCTGCTCCAAATGGGAGTTCTACCAGTGAAGCCTGGTAACCTATCCTTAGTCAATTCACTCTCGAAATGACAAAACAGGCAGCTCAGAGAAGTCACCCTGTCAACCACAGGCACACACATACCTTTCCTTGCTGTAGTGGAAAGCATAGGATTCTTTCCATGTGCTATGCCTGCACAATCAGTAAACAACAGGCTCTGACAGCTGCTCTCCCCTGTGCTGTGTTGGATGGCCCTGGAGACAAGGAGAGGAAAAGCAAAGAGTGCCAGGGTAGGCTGCAGGTTCTTACCTGTACTAGTTTACTCCCTTGAGTTTCACAACAATTTCAGCAACACTGATACAGAAAGCTGCACAAATTTCTCTCAAAGTTATGTTTTGATCAACCTTTCAGCCTTACAAATCTTAAAAAGCCCTCATTAAATGATCTACAGCCAACAAACATTTAGCATTGTGTATATACAAATTGCTACTCACATGTCCAAAGAACCTGTGTGTCAACATCTAAAAGAACATTCAGATTCTTTTCTGTAGAGCATGGAGAAAAAAAGCCTGATCTGTAGAGCGTGATCATAATAGAGCTGAGTTTTTTGTCATTGTTGGTGCAAATAGTATCCTTTGAATACTCAGAGAATTAGAGTTGATCTTTCTTTCAAATAAGTCTGTCATCTTAAGAAAAATGAAGTGCTGTGAAACTTTCAGTATCTAGAAAAATTTCCCTCATTCTCTAGAAATCAAAGTATGTTTTAAAATTTAGATATGAGGCATGCCACAATTAGAGATGTTGCTAATAGTTCTGAAGGGAGCTGACAAGAAACAAAACAGATTTGAAAAATACCTTCATTAGAACATTTCTTGTAATGAGAATTGGAAAAGAAAAAGTCTCCTTAGCTGCAGAAGGAAAAAAAGAACACATTTTATTTTACATGTAACAGTGAAGTGTCTGTGGTTTTGTTTCAGATATCCAAAGCCAAGTTCTTCCTCAGAAACATCTAAGAAACGTCCTGTATACTGCCTAGCTCTAGACCCCTGCTAGCCAAGACTCAGGTCGGTGAAACAAATTTTTGTTTGTGTCATTGATGTACTGTGGTGAGTGAGCCTGGGAAGCACAAAGTCTTTGACGTGATTTGTTATGTTGCAGACTAGTGTTAATGTGAACATGACACACGCTGAAGACATCTAGCCTTTAACATCTAGTCCAAATTAACACATGAACTCCCCATTAATTCTACTGGATGTATCTAAAGGTACGTACCAGCTCTGGAGATGCCTACCATGTCCACTGATATCAGAAGAAGTCTGACTGGCTCTTCTGGAAGAGACAGCCAAATTTTTGAGCACTGTAGGCTGTTGGAAATTAAAATGGCCCTAGGACAACTGGCATGGAAGCATGAAGTCAGTGAACTGAGATGTGAATAGAAAGACAGAGGCTTACACGTTTTGCTGTGCTGCTTATGTCCAATCAGTTAGCTATTGTTCAATTTCTTTTTACAAGATATGGCTCTTTTTGCATAGGAGAAAGAAATATGCAGTCATTTGCATGAATAACTTTTCTTCAACTGTAAAATCACACATGGAGTTAAAGTGGATGTGGATCTGCACAGGTGTTATGGTCAGTCACTCTCTAGTGGTTTGGAATGCAGGACAAATCTACACATTAGTATGCAGTAAGTGGCTCCAGACATGGTACACTTGTGTTACTGGAAGTTTCTGGCATCTATTTCTGCCACTGAACCAAGCAGAATTATACTTCCACCTTCTTCCATATCCTGAAAGAAACTTCAAGGTAATGAGAGGAAGTATCAACAAAAGGATCTGCTTGTAGTCATTATCTTTGGTCTTAGACCATTTCTGAAGACAGCAGCTGAGCCCTAGTTCTGGTCTTTTGTCTCAGCATCTGCCTAGTGCCTATCAGGTCAATTTTTCCACCAGTTACCACATGTTTCAACAGTTACTGGAGGCCTAGAAGACCAGTTTGACATTCTGGTGGCTGCAAAGTTTGAGGTACCCTTTCTCCAAAGCTCAGCTGTTCTGTTTTGATACAGAACTGTGAGAAATGTAATCAAGTGAAATATGGTACGTTTTACATTAATAGCATGCCTTGCCCTAAAACATGCCTTTACAGAAAAGTTGTCCTTAGTAGCCAAATTTATATTAGCAGTGGAATTTAATGGGTGCCAGACATGCACCCTTAGAATGAAATATGCATTGAGCATGTGGATTTCCTGTGCCATTAATGGCTGGTCTAGTATATATGCTCTGATTTAAAAGCCTTTTAATTAACTCTATAAAATGAAATTATTCTCAATGTAACAAGCTAATGCAGAGTCTGTTCCGTTTGTAGAAATTCTCAGAAATAATTACTTAAAGGACTGGAAAGTTAATTGGGTTCTCTTAATCTTTGATATTGGATTTCTCAACATGCTCAATTGTAAGCACATTCTTTTATCTGTTAAACCACACCTTTACATATCTTACCATTCCTGTTCTGCTTTGTTTCAAGACTTTGGAAACATCCATTGAGTACAACATCTTGAAAGTGTCTTCTTAGATTCTCTATGCCCCTGGATTTTCCACATTTTTCCTAGATACAACTCCCAACACCTTGATTATCTATATACCTCAGATAAGATATCTTTCAGTTATAGAGAACTGATTTCTGTGTTATGTCTAACCACCATTTCAGCCTCAGAACAGTTGTGACAGGGCATCAACTATGACAGGTTTTTTACTCTATACTGTAAAAGAAACTAGTACAGTTAAACTTCTTGAGTTGTAGAGATACCTGAGTTAATTTGATACAAACTGCATCAATATTTAGTTTGGGATCCTGAGGGTCCTGTCCTTAGCTTCTTGTTATCTTGGCTTCACTATTGTCAAGACCCAACCTGGCAAGCTCAAGAGTCTCTGTGAGCTGCAATCTATCTTTGAAGTTCTGGCACACACATAACCTTAAAAATAAGAAGGCTGCCTGTGCATCTTTACAGAGGAGTCTCAGTTTCCAGCTGCTGCGGTTGTGACCTGTGTGACAAATGGAAGAGAGAGCGTGAAATGTAATCTGTTATTAGACAAACACACACAATGCCATACAGTGAACTAGAAAGCTGAGTCTAGGTAAACAGCAAGCAGTACAGGAGCTTAACTAGTCAATATAAGTGGAGGTGATCAAACACTGTAAAACCTATTTTCACTCTACACTGCAATCTGACTTTATACTTGGTTTGAATGCTTTAACATGTGAAAGGGAAACAGCAGCTGAAAACCTAAAGACATCTGGATGTGACTCAGGTATTAATTTAGATAAGTGTACAGGGTCTGGCTGTGGTGGAGGTCACTTTCTTCTTGGCAGCCATATATAGTAGTGTTGTGGATTTGGGACCAGAGAATGTTGATAACACAGGGATGTTTCACTTGTTTCTCTTAAGTGCTTGCTCACTGTCAAGGCTTCCTCTCTTTCTCACTCTGTCCTGCCAGTGAGAATCTGGGATGGGGCACGGTCAGGACACCTGACCAAAGGGACATCCCATACCGTATGGGATATGTAAAAACTGGGTAAAGCTCAGTAAAAACTGAGGAGGGAAACTAAATTTCCAAGGTAGCTGCTGCTCAGAGACAGGCTGAGCATTGGTCAGTTATTGGGAGGCAGCAAGTAATGGTTTTTACACCACTTGTTTGTGCTTTTTCCAGTTTGCTTCACTTCAGTTGTCTTTATCTCAAGCCTCGAGGGGTTTTTGCTTTTGCTTTTCTAATTGTGTCCCCAGTCCCTCTAGGGGAGAGTGAGTGAGTCGCTGACCAATGCTTAGTTGTTGGCCAGGGTTAACATCAACCCCCTACAGCCTATCAGTTTCTTTTTTTAGAGAAATACAAAATAAGAGACAACAGCCTAACTATAAACCCATTCTTTTCACATGGTTGCTGTGGAATCATGTCACCTTAATTGCTAAGTCTAAATGTCAAATATATTTTGAAATATATTTAAAAGGATTTTCAGTCTGCTCCTAAACCAAAATGGTAGAACTGTATAACTATAGCAGCAACCAGTATTACCTTATATTAAAAAGGGAATTTTATGAGAGGATAAGGTATGTGAAGACCATGTGTATGCATAAAATTTACTCACTGTTTCAGTTTATATTCCATATAGTACATTACCAAAATAATGAACTCTATGCACTCAATTTAACACCTTTGACACCTTCTACTTTGTTGGCATTTTTCAAATTGGAAACCTTTTTAGAGAGAGTCCTTCCCTTAAATTGCGCAAAGTTGACAATCCCGTGTCAATGAAACCAAGACATTTTGCCAAAGGCAGGGAGGGAGGGCAGCAGAAAATTCTATTTCAGAGTACATTTCTTTCTTCCCATTATTTCAGGGATAGGTGAGATTATCAAGGGAGTGAAAAATAGCCTTCAAATATATGAACCTGTGTTCCAAATTCCTTCTGTTTTTAGATTTTCCTCTCTTAACTTCTGCTTCTTCTCTTCCCACAGTTTTCACAATAAAAAAGGGCAAACCTCAGAATAATCTGCTAAGTACTTACGTATTTCTAGAATCATTCATATCTAAGTGAGGACTCCCCACAGGACGAAGGTCTAAAAATACAATTCCAGCAGAACTACACAACTTGAAGAAAATTCACAGAATTTTAAAAAAAATCAATCTAAATCAAAGATTCTTAATCCTCTTTAAATGTCTGAATTAGTTGATCTGAAATATCATGACAATTTTGTGCGTATTTTTATTTTATCCAAACAGTTGGGCATCCCTAATTTAAACAGCTAGAATGAAGCTCATGGGGAAAGGACAGCTGGGATGATTACTTTGCTTCATTCATAATGCAGTTTTCTTCTCCTCCCAACATGCGAAACATCTCAGTGATTTTATGTTCTCCTCTCTTTCTCTAAAAGTACCAGTGAAAATATCTTCCCTCTGACTGAGGATGTAGTTAATTTTAAATTAGACATCTGTGTCCAGGCACAGTGAGCACATATCTCTGTTGCATATCAAATGACTTGCAACTGGAATTACCAACATTTATGTTTTTGACCTCCAAACAGTTAAATAAATTTATCTTAAGTGAGTAGTATGAGATCGATACTCTTAGTGATAACGCATAAAGGTTTGGCACTTTGAGTCCAGTTCTCAGTGTGCAAGGATGGCAGTACTAGTGGCTGTGTAAAGGAGGTGAGAACCTACTGGAAGTTAAAGCAGAGAGAACTTGGGAAGTGCAGAATAATTGTGTGCTTTACTTTCACACTGGATAAAAAGCATTTGGGGAAGCAAGAGTCATTGCTTTCCTGGATGAGTAATTGCAGACAAACTTTCAAAAAATGAGAATTAAAAATATATTTGGTAAGGCAGGACAGTTCTTTAAATATGGGATCCATTCCATGGTGATAAAACATCAATAAAACATTGTCGCTTAGGCACATAACAGGGACAGAAATCTTGATCTCAGAGGGAAGTAACCTCCTGAAATGCTTCAGTTCCCTTGGTGCAGGGGAAAAATAAGCATTTCTGAAGGTCTCACCTTCTCAGTAGAAGCACCTAAGTAAGTCAGCCCTGATATCCTTCTGAAGGCCTCCAGTCACCTCTTCACATGCAGGTAAGAAAGGTCTGGAAGAGAATGGAAAAATGCTAGGTGCAAGCTAGATACTTGAGGTCGACAGGCTGGATCCTAGCCCACTTTTCCTTCCTGCTAGCCTGCTGTATTTATTCCTGCAATTATTTTCTGTAAATTGCTCAAGAAGTCAGTGAATCAACTATTTATCTCATCTACATTTCTTCTTGCCATGTGTGAATTAAGTTTAATTCACCTGTCTGTAGCAAAAAGTAATTTCACAATGACTGGCCACTAAACAGTACTTAATTCAGCCATGCAAATTACAAAGACAATGATTCACTGTTTATGTAAACCAGAAAATAAAGCTTTGTGCTAAGAATAATTCAGTCTGTCTATAAAAAGGATTGTCCACAAATAGCTTCTGTCCTCTAAAATGCTCCAACGTTGGTTGGAGTTTTCCAAGGACTGGTTCTTTCCTTTCATGTCTTGAAAGTTGAATTATGAGAGAAAGGTCAAAAGTGTTAACAGTAGAGCAAATAATAAGAAAAGTCTGTTATGTCTCCCCTCACCTTTTCATTGCATATGTTCTCTTTTTCAAACAGTCCTCCAAAACAGTGTATTTCTCTGAAAGGAGTTACAGGAGGATGCTTAGCCATTTGGTTCCTCTCTGACCCATTTCTGTTTTCAAAGTCTAACTTTAGAGTTAATTTAAATCAATTGTGAGTACAGTTAAGCACTTGAAATCAAGAAGTGCATTCATCTGTGAAAGAGTGAGTGGCATGTCTCAGGGCCACTACAGATGTGGTAATCCCTTTAACACCTCTGTGGTCCTTCATTCTACTCACTCCAGTATGTCCTGTGTTGGGCAGCCCAGAACCGAACCCAGCTTTTCGGATATGTCTCTCCAGCAATGAGCAGAGAGGAAGGATCACCTCCTTCAACCTATTGTCAACACTCTTCCTAGTGCAGGCCAGAAAACTGTTGGCCTTGTTCGCCCTGAGGGGGTACTCCCAGCACATGCTGACTTACTGTCCATCAGAATCCTTAGGGCCTTTTCTGAAAAGCTTCTTTCCAGCTGGTGGGTGCCCAACCTGTTCTGGTACGTGAGGTTATTTCTCTCCGCTTGAAGGGCTTTTCTGTTCCTTTTGTTGAACATCATGAACATCATGAGATGGTTGACCCATTTCTCCCTCCTTTCAAGGTTACAATCAGCTTGAACCTAGGTCTATAATTTGCTTTTCAGGTAATGTACGCTGAAGACAGTTCATGAACTCAGATTAAAACCCCAACCCATATTCACTAGGAGGACCAAAACGTAATTTTTGTTTGAATTAGAGCTGCTCTTTTAGAGAAGTATTCAAATGTAGTTGCCATTTTCCAGTGATAAGTGAAAACTAACAAAACTCTTCACCCCCTGCAGGTTATAACCCTTGACATCTGTATGAAAACTCCTGTTTCATTTTTTACTAAGAATTCATCTATCTTTGACTTGCAGTTAGCAGAATTTCATCTTTTGTGCTGAAAGTCTTTCTATTCTCAGGCTTAATTTCCCATGTCGAAACTTCAGTCTATGGCCACTTGTATTTTTCTTTAAGTCTTTGAAAAAATTTGGTGAGTTTCCTGTAGCTATCACGACATGATGCATCTCCTCATTCATTGCATCATTCTCTCATGTCTCTGAGTTGCCTTTACACTTTCCCTAGCTGTTGAAAGTGGAACACAATATCACGTTCTGATAGTCGTTACAGTTGTACTAAAATTCAGTAGTAATAGAGGTAGAGCTTATTTGCCTAATTGTAGGTGTCTAGTGAAAATTTAGATGGTGTTTTGCCTAACTTCCATTTGCCACCCCAAATAACTATTCTTCTGTGGTAGGTCCTCTGTCATATCTTTGCAACACAGTCTTGTGTTGGATATGAACAGTCCCTCATCCAGCACTAGACACCTGTTCAGGCAGCTGAGCTCTACTCACAGCATCCTTCCACACGGTTCGTCAGTTAATGCATATATTCACTTTATCATTTTTATGTCTTGATCATAACATCGCATGAGAAATTATTTTCATCTAAACATTTATCTCTGGTTTTTTTTCAGAGTAATTTCTTCCTATTTCTTCCTAGGCTAGCAGCTGTTATTCTGCTTGTCCTACTGTCCTGCTCTTTTTCTTGGCTTTGGCTGCACACTTCAGTTGGTGCTGAAATTTCCACTTTACTGAGCACATTAGAATACCCCCAAGCCATGTTCTGATTATGGTTCCAATTTTCTCAGTCTTTGAATATCAGAAAGCTTTATAATAATATAAGAAAATTGTTTTAAAGTTGTATTCCTAAGGCTAGAAGGATCTCATTTTTTAAAATGTCCCTTTAAAGTGATTTATTCCTTATGATTATAGGCAGAGACATACCAATCAGCCTTCTAATGAAAGGCACACTTCTTTTATATCAGTCTCCCAAAATATTTAGTGCAGTATAACATTTCAGATGCCTTACAGAAATCTAAATATGTCAACATCTTGTGTAATCTCAGTCTGCTTCATTTTCTTTTCTGCAGTTGGAAGAATTATAAAGCTCTCTGTTTACTGGACGTTTTGTCCTTTGCCTTTGATTTGGTACGTATTTAAAGAAAGGTACATCAGTGTTAAGACTGTCAGTCTGATGCAGTCATACAGATGCAAGAGATTTATTTAAATGAAAGGAAAAGTGGATTTTATTCTTGCTGATGCTAATGGGCCAGTACATCTTCATGAATCATAAAAGGACAAAGTGCCCTCGTCTATACAAACATTTAGCTAAAGTCTCAAAGGATGGCACCCTGAGGGTACCTTAAGGACAAGGAGAAAATAGCAGTTGAAGAAGAAAGAGCAGCAGAATGGAATTCAAGCTGCACTGTCCCACTGTTTATTGCCCCAGGGTAGGAACTTGAAGAAGATTCTGAAATAATATGAACCTCTTGAAAAGATATCTCTGTTTGAGATCAATACCAAAGATTCCTTCTAGGAGGAGGCAGGGGAGAATTATCTCTTTCTGCTTAGTGGGGCTGACTTTTGGCTTTTGTGGGCTCAGAAGAAGGTGCAAGTTACTTCTGAGCTGAGGGAATGTCTGTCCATCTGTCTCTTGTAGGCTCTTTGCATTATGGTGGGAACACGGCAGGGAAGGGAATTTGGGAATATTGTCAAGTGGGCCTTTGTGCTTCAGTCATGGAAAATTACTCATTACTGTTTGATTCACCCATCTCCCTAGTATTTCTGTTCTACCAAAGGTTAAATGTTAAACTCTTAAATTCATTTTAGTATTGTTGCATCATCACCAATACTCCTCAAAGGTGTCATTTCCTTGTTCATGAAATTCATGAACTGTAAGAAAAGCCAAAACCAACCAACCAACCCCCCCTCCAAAAAAATCCCCACAACAAAAACAACACACCAAAAAAACCCCCTCAAAACCAAACTCCAAACCCAATACAAGCAGAAACAATGTGATTTATGTATAATATTTACCACAGGCCTAATTTTCAAAAATGTTGTCATGTTTGGTTATCTTTGCATAACTAAAAAATGCATCTAGATGCCCCAGAACAGGTACTCAAAACTGAAGAGAAACAGAAATATTTCCGTTAGAGCTATAAGCACATTTATGTGACTATTTTAAGTTTTATAGTGAAAATTTGATAAAATAAAATGTGAAGGTAATTTTGCATACAAATATATGCTCATTTTTTACACATATCCATTCAAATTAATTTATTTCTATATACTTAAGATGGAACTCTTTACTGTATTTCTCCCATTTATTAGCTTGTGTAGTAATGAAACCATAGTGGTATTTTACCCTACTATCTGGGTACAAATATCTGTTGGGAGCGGGGACAAGATCCAGATAACTTAAGCTACAGTACTGTGGAATGTGGGAACCATGAAGACAGTTGCACAACCCCTCCAACACCATTCAGCTGTTCTTTCATTGTTAACACCGTGATAGTTTTTCTAGCCAGTTTGTTATCTTAAAAATGTTTTCAGAATATCTTTTTCAGCTATGTAGGTATTTTTCTTTAGTCCTGCTCTACAATCGACTTGCATGAGTAACTGTCTATGAATGTTTACAGGACATTTAATGAGCAGGAGATACTTACATTTATGAAGGTAATAATAGGAAATCCCCTGTGGCTTTGTACCTAATTTAGTCATCTTTAAAGCTCAATATATTTACTGTTGAGGACTGGTACTGTCAAAAGATTCTCAGCATAGAAAGAAAAAATTCAGCACTTCATCTGTCTAAAGTTAAATTCCCCAAGTTTCAGAAAGGTATAACTCTTCTGTTGGATGAGGGACTTATGGTCATTGTGCCCTGAAAATGTTGAAGATGATTTTTCTGCATGAATGGAGAATAATGAAAAGGTTGGGCTTTAATATTTGATATTGAAAATGGAACCTACTTTCCCAGCACACAGAGAAAAAAATTACCCCAAAACTTAAGAAGCAAGCATTAGCATAGAAAAAATCTGAAAAGACCTCCTTGCTGTAACCTTTAAATCCTACCTGATCTGAGCTGGCCTGTCCAGCTGCCAGCCATTAGTACCGCATATCATGTTTAGTCTCTCACTCTCTTGTCTCGTATTCTTACATTCCACTTATTTCATCCTAATAGAGATGAGAAACATCTATCTGAAACAATTAAAAAATTGAAAATAAAAATTTTTTAGGACTAGCCAGAATATTTTGCCTACTCATTTTCTTCCAGATCGCGTTGAAATTAATTCTTTTCTAGGAGAAAAGAGGAGCTAAAATGTTCTCACCTTTTGATTAAAATGTGAAATATCCTGTACAAATTTGTACTTAATGAAGTTAAGAAAGATGCTGTAACATTACATAATACCACAACAACTGAGGCAATGCGATAAAGCACAGTCTGAACTGCATTAGTCCTTGCATTTAAGAAGATCTTGTCTTATTGTTCTTTTAGTTTTTGCAATACTAAGCCCAAATGCTTTGGACTGAACCTGTCCCTTGATGCTCTGGGGCAGCACAGTAGCTTCCATTGCTGTTTTTCCTTGCGGGCAGTTTTCATCTCTGGTAATACACCAGATTTTATTTGACAGAATGAAGAAGAGACAAAATTGCTTTGTAAAACTAAGAAATTGAGAAAATTTAGTTTGTAGTACCCATTTCACCAATTTCTTAAAAAATCAGCTAAGTACTTATGCACATGCTCAAGAACTACTGGTGTTATTGGTACTTCCGAGAAACTTAATTGCAAATACTCACCCAATTCTCTGTTAGGTAAAACCTCCTGTACCATCAGTAGCAGTAAAAGATGAAAAGGAATCAGGTGAGGCAATAACATAGTGCAACTGTTCACAATCTAAAGCACAAATTGCAGAATCATCTGGGGCATGGGGGGGGTGAGGAGTAGTCATGCAGTATTTTCTGTATCTAAAGCCAGATTGCATCACTGAAAGCAGATATCTCTGTAGAGTTCTTTTGATTTGTTTTTATATCTGAGAAAAGAAACATTTATGACCAAGAATCACAAAATGGAGGACCAAGAAATAGCAAAGCTGATCTTCCTTAAGGACCAACATAGAGCTCAGTTTCTGAATGTAGTTTAGCTAAGTTTCAGTTCATCAAAGAAAAAAAAAACCCAAATGGGAAGCAGAAACTTCAAAAAAGTCAGCCAAAGCAGAAACTTACCAGAAAACCAGCTCTGATGTATGATGCCTTCATTTCCAAGAACAACTAGAAAGTTATCCTGTATAAATTAACTATTTCACAGATGTCTCTGTGACATAGAACTGCTATCATGATGCTTAAAAGAATTCTTTTTTCAAGCTCCTGGCTTCTGGATCTAAGCCTCCTTTTACGTACTCTGGTTCCTGAAACTGGCCTCTAAACAAATTGTGGCCAAAATTCAGAGCATCTTAATAATTGGTTTGAATGATACCAGTGCAGAGGGCAGGACTGCTTTACATAACTTTACATCTACAGTGTAGATAACAGTCTTGTAAATTAGTCACATTCTATGTACCACGAGACCCAAATGGCTTATTCCCTCTAGGGCTTATCCACCCCTCTATCCACAACTAGTTGCTATGTTGTACAGACCTGGTGTTTTCCATGTACACGTAGACTTTGCAGTCATCATCCTAGACTACAGAATGCTATTACAAAAGCTGCTGCAGTGGCACAAGTTGGTGTTCCCCTTCTTGTGACCGGGACCTGCGCAGCATCATCAGGACTGCACTATCCCGATTATTCATTTCCAGCTGCAGAGCTTCCTAATGTTGCATCAGTTTTGACAGGAGATGCTGAAATCTCCTGGCAAAATACGCTGTGCATGCTCTCCCTGACTCTAGAAAGGCTGCCCCAAGATGAGCCATGGTACTGTCTGCAGCAGAGAGTCAAGGATTTTCATTACTTACACAGGGGAAACAACAAGGGATGAGATGGTTAATTCTCCTTTAAACAGCTGAACAACATTCCTTATAAAGTATATATAGTCCTGTTTTCTGTGATGCACAGAAAGAGCAGAGCACAGACAGGGAACACTAAAAGTCACCCTACAGTCAGCTTTTCATTATGCAATGTTGCAGTGCTTGTGCTGTAAGGGTGACTGAGCAATCTTCTAAGATGAAAGTCAGCTGTGAAGAATAAAATGCCAGCACGCTTTTCTGATGGTTGGTTTTCACTGCTTTCTCTGTTTTGTTTCTGCCCTTATAAATATTTTACACTTAATTGGTTTATTATTGGGCTTATTGTTAGAGGTCAACATGAGGTCAGAGAGGCAGGAAAGAAGATAACTGTTGTCCTGCTACTGGGCTTGGTTGCAGGTTTCCTAGCCAAGGATTTTCTTTCATTGATTTACCTGATGTGATAAGACACACCTGTCAGGCCTTTGAAAGGTGATGGGTAAGTTTGTGTACTGCCCTGAAAAGGCAGCATTTAGAGTGGTGAGGACTGAAAAGCAAAATTCTTTCAAGGTTTTTGACTGTACATGCAAAAAAACCTGAGATACCCATTTGAATTACTTTGAAAATAAATATAAGTAATATGAAAGCTATGATTAAATCATAGCATGGCTTATTTCTAGGCACTGCTCAGATTTGCTTACCTCTGAACTGTTTTTCTCTTTCCAGAATGCACCTCTGTATAATGAAGGTTGTCTGACTTCTTTTACCTTGGTCTGTACTATATTATCCTGCCTGAATGCACTGAGAACCCGACTGTGCAAACTCTCATGACAAACAGTAGCATCAGAGACAAGATCCCAGAGGAAGCACCTTACAAAGAGTTGCTATAACTATGGCTGAAACCAAGTGGATTCTTCTTACCCGGAATTATGAAGATTGGGATGGATAAGCGAATTTTTCTAGGGTTGAGATTAGGATGGAGAAGGACAACACCAAGGCAGGTTCTGGATATGATTCTAGGGGCATGATCCTCTGAACTGCTTGAAATTATCATTGGGGTGTAGGAAGTGCATATAACTGGGTGCCTGCTCATATTAAATTTTCTTCAATCAGTTGTTCGGTAGGTAATTTTCTGGAAAAGGCCAAGTCTAGATGTCTGGACTCAAAAATACTCTGAATTTGCCTTCCTCATAACATCAATAATAGAATTCTGTTTCTACTTCAGTATCCCTGCATTTGTTAGAATAGTCAGTGGACAAGTGCCTACCAGCTTTTAGGGCAGTTGTGATCCAGCAATCCCTTCCCAATGCTGTGGAACCATGTGGTTCTTCCCTGGCCCTCCTCACCCCTTACGCATCCAGATGTTTCATGGGCATAAGCACAGTTCTCCCTGCAAAGGTTTCAGGAGCAAAATGTGGCTCTTACCGTCTGCCAGCATGAGGGAACAAGGGAGGGATCTGTTCTGAGATTTTCAGAGACTATCTTTTATTTGGTGTTTTGGTTCTCTTGTGGTTGTTGGTTTCAGTTTTGTTTTGTTTTTTTCAAGGGGCCAGATTATAAAAGTCTGATGTGCTTTGCTGAAAAGTCAACTCAGGTAAAAGATTAGATTTTAAAGAATCACCTTTTGAAGACTTTGTTTGTATTAAAAGAACACTACTGTTAAACAGATGTTGGCTGTAAAGAATGGAGCAGTGCAGGCAGCTGGTTTGCCTTACGTTATGCTCGGCATTAGATGTAATTTGTGTCTTCCCTGGGCCAGGAGACTGAAAGCTGGTGTGCTGACCACAGTGTGCTCAGACCCATCTAGAAATGCCTGCCTGGAAACTGACAGGACACGGTACTCTCTTGGGGACAACGCTGACAGTCAACAGTAATTTCTTAATACCTGTCAATCTGAGGGGACAGAGCACGTGCAAACACTGTGACTGGAGTTTCAAACAAGCACAGAGGTTTCTGGATGTTTTACTATGAAGGGAATGGCTGGTGCAGAGACTGAATGAATTCTGGGGGTGGTGACACAGAGAAGTGAGAAACACGGATGTGTGTGTATATTTTGTCCCAAAGGACTCTTAATCAGTAATACCTTATTTTTAAAGGTTAATGCAGACTTGACTAGTATCCTGGCTGCACAAGACATTAGGCTGCACTGAAGCTGCTGGAAGAGCCGCTGTGAGATCTAAAGGAGCCCACAGTGGGAGCGTTGTTTAGGAGAGTAGTCAGGGTGGAGAAACTGAAGTTGATGAGAAATTGAAACATCTGATTTTCGCTTCTCAAAATGACATGTTGCTTATCAGCTCACAGATAATTGTAAAATTTACAGGGAGTTTCTGGAAGCTTTTTTTCCATTCTGGAGTGGAAGAAATTTTGAAATAATTTTTGAAACAGCTCCACCCCATCCATCATCACTGAAAGTTTTGTTCTGCATAGGCACCTTGGATGATCATCTTTCACTTTCTGAAAGATTGGCTCATAATAACGGCCTTTAGGAGATTTACAGACTAGAAAAGATACGATCTCTTAATCACTGTGGCCCGGTTCCATTCTTGTGCTGTGTTAGATCCAAACAGTGAGTTATCAGAAGGGTAAGAATCAATTTTAAGCAGTAAAATACATCAAACTGTGTAGTCTGCTAAATTGTTCTGAAGCAGATGAATGCTTTTTTTTTTTTTTAAGCAGCTGTCAAGTGCATAGCAAGCAAGATAAATCTTCCCATTTTCTGTGTGTTTTGATGAGCATGTCTGGAAGAATAACATCTGCTATCACATTTTTGTACTTGTGTGATATTTTGCAGCCAGGTCACAGGAATATTTTTAAATAGAAAATCATAACTCAAAATGCAAAATAATATATGAAAATTAAGTTCACATTAAATGCTTTTTTCCCTTATTTTGTTTGTTTTGTTTTGAAAAGTGAAAAGGGAGAAAAAATATTATGTTTGTATTAAAAACTACTTTACCTACTCCTAACAGCAGGCATGCACTTCTCTGCGAGCTTCATGTAGCTTTCCATTTTTCTTGTTAAGAAAATCTTTACTAAGCAGGATCATTTAGGAGTTTGGCTGGAAAAAAGTGGTCATGAAAAGGCAGTAAAAATAAACTGGAGATGGATGTCTGGTGAGTAAAACTACTAAAGACACAGGAAGGAAAAATCCGCATACAAAGTCATAGGTGTTGTCTCCTATTTAAGACTGCATCCAGCTGTGGCTGCAGTGGTGCGTGGCTGTACGCACAGCCAAAGGGATTACACCTCCACCTTACTAAGCCTGTTAGGCATCAAATCAAAGTTAGTTTCTAGGCCCCATCTACAGTCAATGGAGAAAAATAGTTGCCTCTGAAGGGCAGGTTCCCCTACTTTCTTTGGACATGCATTTTGCAGATTTCAGGGTGACTTGGCACAGAACGAAGTGTATTGTCTGAAAAATTGAGCACATTAACAATAAAGGTTGAAGAACGGAAACATCCATCTCTGCTTATACTTCTTCATTTGTCACTTAACTATTATCTATGTTTATTGAATAGAAAAAAAAAGATACTTCACTATTTTTATGCATCTTTGGAGATGTCTTCTATCTTTTTTGACAAAATGAGACCTTTGGCCAATTTCAGCAATGTGTGATTTTTATATAGGTAATATTTCTTCTTGTACATTGATTCTAAGGTTTAATAAAAGCTCATACATAGCTTTTGAATTATTTCATTTAAAGTCATTAAGTTTCTCCTCATCCACAACCTCAGGAGATCTGTCGTTTGAGAATTTGTTATTGTCAATTGCCATTAACATGGGACAGCCTACATCCTTTATGGTGCTATCTTCCCCACTGCACTAGCCATCGTATATGGAAAACAGACCAGGCTTCTGTGAGTTTTATTCTTCCTAACCCTCTGCAGATTTAGCAAGTCTGGTTCAGTTTCTTTCTTAAGCTATTCCTGGCTGTGACCTCATCTTATTGAATGATAAGGATTTGTTCTGCCTTTCTTTTTTTTCTTTTTTCTTTTTTTTTTTTTTTGTGTAATTATTTTTTTAAAAAGGAACACTGCTGAAATCATTATTTTCTCTTGTTAAGGACTATGTTGTAAAAGGAGATCTTCAAGGAGATCTGAGTGCTATATTCATACAATAGACAAGAACAAGTTGTTCCAGTGACAAATACAAAAGATGAACATTGGGATAACCTTTGTGATAAAGACTCTGTGAGAATTTTAATAAGAACTAAAAAAAGAGAAGGGTCAAACAAAAGGCAATGAGATAAATTTTTCTCATGTCAAAACATGCAAAATTGATTCTCCTTTCGAGATCTAAATTAATATAGATATTGCAAATGTGGTAGCCAACTGCAAAAAGAGGGAAGGAGAAAGAGGCTATTTCTGCCCTCCAAAATGAACACTGCCAAAGTCAAGGTGGAAAGAGCTGTAAGTAGCTCCTGAGTCAGGATTCACTGCTCTTAACTCCAGATGCTGAGCTCTACCAGCAGAACTGATAACCACTAACAGAAAATGGACCTTACTAACAGTTATGGACAGCCTCAAAATCAGAGCTGTAACACAGTGCTCCAGATTTTGTCTCTGGTAAATATCAGAGAACTACTACTCTTGCAACATTCTTGTGTTAGTAATACATACTGAACAAAAGTTAATAAGCAATTGTGAAACAGAGCTTTGCTTTCAGAGGGTGTATGATTAATGCTCTGTTGCATTGTCCCAGTCAATGAGTTTCATATAAAAATGTCGTGCTACAGTGGTATTAAAAACATACAGGTTGAAGCCACTCTGGTTTGTTCCATACTTTGTCCTTAAATTAAATTAATAATAAAACCCCTCCATTAATAGGCTGAAGGACTGTCATATGGCTTTACTTGGCTTTGAAAAGGTAGTTTTTCTTGGCACTGTGAACACTAGATCCCAGTTTCCTTGTTGGTGCCAAATCTTCTTACAGAGCAAAGGCAGGAGTTGAGCTCATACATCAAGAGCACTACAGTTCCTTGGTAAGCTCCCCAAATTGTGACATAGCTAAGAAAGCAGTAATTGCTTTTTTTTCTCCCATTTAAGTTTTGGTTTACCTATGGGAAGATATAAATGCTGAAAGATGAAATTCTTCAAGTAGGGTAGAGAGCAAAGACAGAATGTTTTTGGAAATGCCACATAAGCTTGGAATAACTGTCTCAGGAATAATTTGGGGATCACAATGAAATTCTTGCAGAAAATGCACTGTACTAATAAATGAAGACAGAATATTAAGTGATACAGTACCAGACAAAAAATTTTTTACAAATTAATAGTTAATTTATATCACACTTACAGGCTAAGCCAAACTCTATCTTGTTCTTCCCTGGTTTTATCTAAAAGGTGAGTGAATCTGAAGTAAAGAGTGAATGATGCCAAGTGATTGATAGTGTCAGCCTCATTTTCCATATCTAGTTCTGTGCTTGACTGCTGAAAGTCCCACCTCCAGGTGTGGGCATTCACTACCTTGTCACCCACCTAACCCATAAAAATTAAAACTAAAGGCACAGCAAGAGTAAAAAAAGAGTTAAGAATATAAAAGGCTGGAAAAAGCTATTTTTTTGGAAACAGCAGCAAACTCTACTTTGTCATGGTTGGAGTTATAACCTTTTTATATGACTTCCATGCTTCTGTTCAGATGTCTTCATCAGAGCTATGAAGCAAAGCGCCTGAGCTGAGCAAACAGGGTAACGTCTGGCATTCAAAAAGTTCAAGTATCTTTGAAACTATGCACAACAGCAAACCTCTTTCCTTCTTTGCCTTTTCCCCTGTATTTGTTTAACTCTTTCCCAACCAGTCAAGGATAATAATTATTAGTTTTGTTGATTCCTCACTTAATCCCTTAAGTCAGCTCTTTAAAATTTAAATTGCTGTGCTTTCAATGTCTCCACTTATATCAAGGTAATAAACCAAAATTCAGTTCCATTCTAGCTAACCCTTACTTTTATATCCCTCAATGATCAAGCCAAAGCCCAACTGCGAAAGCAAAATGGATTAAAATCTGCCATTTACTTTTTTAATTTATTTATCAGAGAACACACCAGTGGCATGTAATATCTTAAAATGCATAATAAACTATAATACCATGCTTAAATGAAACTACATGGCTCCAGTATGTTCTATTTGTGCACCTTATTTCTTAGTTTCATCACTCAACTGGTCCTGTAGGTCTGTCCTTTGGAGTTTTGAATGCTTTCTAACGGGAATTTCATTAGATCCTCACTGTGCAAAACATCTACTTGTGCGTGTCCAGCAGTCCTGAAAGCGGAATGTAAGCTCTATCAGTGTGTTTCCTGAGATGAAAAAGAAAAAAACAATGCAAAAACCAAATTGCCCTATAGCTCTTTCCCTGAAAAGGAAGCTGCCAGTGGTCACTGGCTGTTGCAAGCTGACACTGCTCTCTGCACAGGCTTCTTCTTTGAAACCTTTCGCCCTCCTAAAGTGGGTGGGGAAACTGAATCTAAGACATAAAAAACCCACAATAAATACACAAAATTTAGTTCCCAAATGGAACCCAACATGATTAGAATAATAAGCATCACACTGTGCTCAAGAACACTTAAACTAGTATAACTAGGGTATAGAACATTAAACATGTCTCCAAACCAAAACATTTAAATTTAGAACTGCAACAGGAAGTCTGGGAGAGCACTACAGTGTGTGTTAGACTGCTGTCAGTCTAAATGTGCTAGTAAAGATGAGGAAGGCTTACTGACATGGCCAAAGCCTGTCCAAAAATATAGTCTGTGCATTCCTCCTAAGAAAACCATATGATGGAAAGGTTGATCCCCCCATTGAAAAATTGCCAGTGATCTCCGTCTTCAACCAAGTCCTAAAACTTGAGGTTTTCATGATGCCATTCATTAGATCCTTGCCTGAATACCAACATGGCCACAGCCTCTGTCTCCTCTAAGGCAGCAACTGTCATCCAGGCCAGAAGGCAGGGGCTTCTGGGACAGTCTCACAACGCCAGGTCAGCACGTAGCCGTTTCCAGAAGGTACGCCAAGCACCAAGTGTCCTTGCCAGTGTGGTCTCTGAGCCACAGGTTGCAGAAGACTACAAAAGCATTTTGAGTAAGTATTTCTGAGTATATAGTTATTGTTAAATAATTATTATTGATAATTTTTTCATACTGCTAATATGCTACCAGCCTTCCTGGTCACTGCTGGAGGACACAGGGCTGGCTAGAATTTTCTTGGCCTAGTGTTGAATATATTAGAAATAGAACCAGAAAAATGTAAAAGGGAAACTCATAGTTTAAAATACGGGGAATATGCACCAGGAGATTCTTTTGTTGTTGTTGTTTAAATTACAGCCCACTGTGCTTCTTCCTGAAACCGATTTTTCGTGGTTTCAATCATCTTGGGGGCAGCAAAAATATACAACTCTTTTGCAGTCAGTAAGTGCTGTACATAATTTTCCCTAGATGACTGGTTCTCTGGGACATCTGCTATTGCCTTTGACAATTCAATGGTCTCTTTGGGAACAGAAACAATTTCTGACATATTAAGCTTTGTCTGACAAAAGGGCTCCCATAGTTTTCTATCATATGTCAATTTTGACTTCTCTGGCAAACTGAGAATCTGTTGATTAACAGCAAAATCGTCCATAATATATGGAATGGACTGTGATACATAGCAAGAAATACTTGTTGTGTAAAGTCACCATGCATAATAGTTTCATCAGATGACTTTGGTCTCCCTGTTTACAGAAAAATGTGTTATGTGAAAAATGTGCCCACTGTCATCAGGTTATTACTGTGTTATAATGAAAATAGGCTTTGCAGCCCACACCTCAGTCCTATAATGACAAGCAACCTCCAAGTATCTCCTGTTTGTCATTTTGAGAATGATGGCATACATTTTAAGTGTCCGAGTGTTACTTGAACTTATGCAGAAATCGATTTTCTGTACCAGAAGGTATTCTTATGATTTATGGCATTGATTCAGGACTCTGAGCCTTTCAAAACACCTGAATGTACTTTAAGTTGCACTTTAGACTATGTAGCTACATTGCCTATGACTGCATAAGTTTTGGGTTGATTTCTGTAAATTTTCTTGCTTTCTGTAATAGGAATGTGCAGGTTAATGGCATCTGAAACAGTTCAAGTTACTGTATGTTGAAACTGAAATAAGCCATACCTGGTCACAGCATGCTCTTTATACAATCAATAACTTTTACAACAGCTAATGTCCATTGAATCTGAAAGAAAGAAGCAGAGCATAGTTGTCTGTAATTAGCATCGAGCAGTACATTAAATAGAATGGGATGATTTTTCTAGTTCCTATTGTTCCACTCTCATTCAGAAACATTTGAGTCTCCATTTTGATGTGCAAATGTTGTCGAAAAAGGAGTAATAAAACAAAAGCGATACATCCAGCTGTTCCATTTGTTTTTATTTGCTTTGTGTCACTGAGGAATGATATTAACAAAATACTGTGCTCTTGATATGATGTGAATTGGGTTTCTTCCATTTAAGAAAACTGAAGTCTAACATAGAAGATGGAACTAAACCAGTTACATCCACTGACAAACTTTTTAGGGTTTTTTCCTTGGAAAAATTATGCCCATTTCTACAGAAGGCAAGAAATATGCAGGAAGCAACAGATGCTCAGAAAAGAAAATGAATGTTTTTTTTGAGAGACTAGTTCTGTGTCTTCATTGGTGATTTTCTTTTTACTACTCTTATAAGCAAAACTTTCTGGAGAAGAAGCAGCAGCTAAATTATTTGTGCCCAGGTTAAAGAAAACAGTAATGTGAAAAAAATAAATATAACTTACAGTTTCTCTTTGAGTTGCAAAGTGTATTTTTCTTTTACTGATCATACTTCAGAAAGACACACTTTAATTAGTAGTCTCATTTCTGAAGATGTGAGAGATTCAGTACTTTTTGTTTTAATCATTAACTGTACTGATATCAGAAACCAAGTAGAGAAGAAGAGGAAGGGATATTATAATATTACTTTTAGAGTAATTTTTCAGATTAGAGGCGTTTGAGGAGAAAGCTGCTGACTTCTGCAAACATTGTAAGTGGTTTCAAAAAAAAAAATAATTTTTCACTCTGTAAAAATATCCTTGAGAACAACTATCCATAACAAAGATTTCCTGAACTTCTGCTAAAGCATAAACAAAATAGCCGTCTTCAAAAATTAAATCAACTTTTGCTTCGGTGAGTTGGAATTCATTGTTAATCGCAGTGGGATCTGGACTGGAAACATAACCTTCATGAATCAAATAGCGTCCTTCTTGAAGAAAGGGATGTTTGACATACTCAGTAATTTTTCTGACATGTACCTATTTGTCTGTTTTTATTTGCCTTGCTATTGACGTCTGTTTCCATTCTTCTTGCTTGTGATTCTTTGGTACATGATGTGGTCTGTACTTGACAACTGCTAGCAAATTATAATGTCTATATTTTAATGAATTACAACATTTGGAGTAAGAGGTGAGCAGAGCCACAAGGGAGAAGAAGAGTGTGTGGAAAGCAAACTGGTTGGTATGGCCGTGCAACTGTCATAAACAAATAAAGGCACCCTGGAGGAGACAAGTAACCCTTTGCAGCTCAGAAGATGAGTGACATTGGGCTGTCTGGGGACCTGGGCAATGAGGGGACAATGAATTCCATTCATTAAATCATTGATCACAAGACAGCAGAGAGAGAGGGTGTGTGGGTACTCAGTATGATCCTCCGTCTTCTATTACTAGGAAAGGAATAAGGGTGTTTTATAGTCTTGTTCTAAACTGTCATTAAAATATGAGGGTTTCCTCATGGCACACTTCTGAAAAGTTGAGGTGCCTGCCCTGGCTTCCACTGTAGCTGTTACTTCTTCAGACAGAATCCTTAAGAATGTCTCCCTTCTGCAGAACATTCATGCTGCAGTGGTGGTCAGCAGAAGATTTGCACACCAAGACCTCACCTCAAAACCCCAGATGGAAGCACTGTTTGAGCCTCAGAGAGAGGGAACAGCTCTTTTAGGGCTACATATACAACAGAAATATTCTAAAGCTCACTAAAACCCCACAAAATGTTTGCATTTTGTAAGGAAAACTCTATGTTTCTGGCTTGAAATTTGGCTGGAAGAAACTGCCCTTTTCACAGTATGTGTTGCTCTCAGGACATGCTGCGTCAATGTGATTTACCATGGCTTCAGATGGACTGCAAAGTCACAGCAGCAGCTCTCCTGAGAAAGAAGGTCTTGGGTCGAAGGTGAATGATCCTTTAAGAGATGCCCAAGAGTTCAATATCCTGTGAGAAATGTCTAACCTGAATTTTAACTTTAATATTGGACTGTATGGAGGCAAATTCTACTGGGTAAACTTTGGATTAAAACATGTTGGACAACATAGCTCTTTACAGACTTCATTATTCAAAGAAAATTACACTAAATTGAGCAAAGAGATATGAAAAGATAAATATTAGTCTAAATTCCCACTTACAGGTATATTTATCTAAAGAGAGAAAGAAAGAAGGTTTTCACATGTAAAATCTCTATCTGTGAATATGCATACATGTATGTACATACATATGTGTCTGTGTGTATATGTATGAAACAATCTATTTGTAGTTCTTTTCAAGAAGCAAGCTTAATCTAAGTTTGATGTCATAGTATCAGCTAAGGCAAGCTGACAACAGCTTTTGCTTTGCCTGGAAGTTGAGAGATGCCTGATGAATCTTTTTGGCCTGTGATAGGATGAAGCACCAGCAGCTCTGTGTGTTACCAGTTTCCTTTCATGGCTGAAAGTGGTTCTGGTTCTTATTAAGCAAGTTCTGTGCAGCAGTTATGACAGGGATGGGATTTTTGTTTATCGTTGCACAGCCACCTGAAGACAGAGGGCTGAAGTCTTCTGCTGTGAAGGAGTTCATCCTCATCATCTGGCCCTCTCAGTGGTAAAAACTCCTGGTTTACTGAGGAATAATGCAGGTGTGCAATATTTGAAGTTTGTTTTACCATTGGAATTCTTGCCTGTGAGGGTGGTGAGGTCCTGGCACAGGTTGCTCAGAGAAGCTGTGGTTGTTCCATCTCTGGAAGTGTCCAAGGCCAGGTTGGACAAGGCTTGGAGCAACCTGAGATTGTAGGTGTCCTTGCCTATGTCAGGGAGGTGGAGTTAGATGATTTTTAAGGTCCCTCTCAACCCATTCTGTGATTCTATGGTTCCATAATTACATGGAGTTTTGGGGGATGATTTGAGTTACAACCCTGTCGTGGTTTTGTTTGTTCCTGGAGCTACACTGGAATTTTCCCTTTGCCCCTGCCCACTGTGTTGGGGTGGGGAGGGGAATTGGCCAAGGTATCCAGGTAACTAAGTGTCACAGAAGAATAGAACTAGCAAGGCTGCATTGCCATGCTAATTGCCTCACTTTGTCTCCAGGGAAACGGGAGGGTTTGGAAAGCTGGAAGGAGGTCTGGAGGTAATGGGAGCTGGTCGGAGTGGCCAGAGTGGCAGAGCTGCCGGCGCATGGGAGCTGCAGGAGTGGTCGGGACGGCTTCTCCTTGTAGCTGTGCTGCTGCTACAGTTGGAGCTTTTTGCTTGGATTTCCATCAGAAAGGGACGAAAAACCATATCACTGTGCATTTCAGCCAGTGGGAAAGAGTGAGTTCTCCAGTGTTTGGGAGCCGTGAACTTTTCTTTTCCCCTCGCCTTCCCCCTTTCAGTAAGGGGGTATTACATCCATCGTCCTGCTCATCCCCGGCACTTGGGAGGCCCCACGTGGCGACTGCCAGTGACCCAACAGCGCCCCCTGCCGACTGACTCAAACAACTGCAGGGTCCACATCTCCAGCAGTTCAACAGTGCCTCCTGCTGACTGTGGCTGTAATTACCCCAAAGGGTGGACATTGAACTGTTTTCACTGTTGATTTTTATTTGTTTGTCTTAAAGGGGATTGTTTCTGGGTATGGGATTACTGTTTGGGTGTTTTACTTGTGTTCTTTAATTGTTTTTGTCAATACATATATACCCTTTAATAAAGGGTTGTTATTCCTTCCTCACCATAATTTAATTTTGCCTATCCCACACCATCCCTCTATTGGAGTCTCTTAATTTCGGATTTGTAATCACTTAGAGGGAGCAGGTTTGGGTCTCCCTCGTGGTTCATTCTCAGCAAAACACCTGTGTCTCATTTAAACTGGGACAAACCCACTGCATTAAGACTTTCCAGACACACTATTTGATTTGTTTTGAAGTGTGTAAAGTGGGCAGATACTTGTCTGAATTTTGACATAACAGAATGCTTTCTGCCTACTTTGGTGATGATATCTGGTATGTACCTCTAACAAGCTATCAAACATTGTTTCTTTGCACAGTGGATTCTCCACAGAACTCTAAATGCTTCTTATCTATCCACCTGTCTACCTGTTTATCATATTCCTAAAGCCTTTGTCATTCCCATGAACTATGGTTTTCAGCACTAGGACTGAATAACAAGAGAGGTGAAAGCAAATTTGTGGTCTGTTTTCCTTCACCAAATTAGACATGTGAATAGAGTAGCTGTGATTTTTTAACAAAAGTAGGTTTACATGAAAGGAACATTACCACTTCAAAATAATATTTTAAATTGTGTCTTATTTTGGAAAATCTAAAAATTTTTTTTTCTAATTTTGTAAAATCATTTAGAATTCTATTAACTTATTTTTATTTTACTACATGATTTCATTGTGTCATGGAACTACTGAGAAGCATCACTGCGTATGAAGTGGTACAAATAAATAATGGGAGGCTGCAGTGTGACTAGAAACTACTTTGACTTAAGAAGAAAAAAACAAATAATCAAAGATTTATTAAGTAGCTGCTACCTTTATTTTAAAATCATATTCCAATGTCACTCACTGTTGTAATTATGATGACTTTGACATTCTTTAGCCCCAAATCTCAATATTTTGAAATGAAAATAACTTCCCAAGCAATGCTTGCAAATATCATTCCTACAGGAGTTTTTGAAGTGTCTGTTATTTGGTTTCAGACTCAGAAAAAAAAAAAATCCAGAAAAATAGAAATTGTAAGGGTCTATCATTACTCTGTTCAAAATGTTCCTTAAACTACCTCTACAAATGCAAATGGCACTGTTGACAACAAAGCTGCTTCTTTATCTCAGAGTAGTGTAGTGGAAGAGAGACCAATAAGCCTTGAAAGAGTCTTGCAATTGTTTGTAACAGATACAGGAAATGTGAGGGGAATGGAAGTTGTTCTGCTTTGTGCCTTAATAGAAAAGTCCTCTTTATCCATAACCTTTTCTGTACAGTTAGTAATTAGCAGTTTATTATGCTGAGAACGAATTTCTTCTTTCTGACTTCTAACCAGTCTAATTAAACCCAGTTATTAATGTAAAGACTTTGTATGAAAGAGACACTTCATACCTGATCAAACAATTATTTTGGAAGGTGCTGATCCTCTTATAACTATTCAGGATATGTTTTGGTTGATTGGAGATGTGGCAATGGCACAGCATATTAACAATATAATGGAGATGAATGGCTATGAAGTTTAAAATTATATTTCTGCTCTGCTGCTTCAATGAAAACTATGCAAAAACTGTCTTGCAGTGATGACAGGAAATATTTGTAAAATTAGCATACAATTTTCATTGCTTCCAATGTAGCTATTAAGTTTTTAATGAAAAAAAAAGTATTTTGAAAATTCACGGTACATTAGTAACATTTCAATGTGTGTTTTCACTGTAGACACTACATCACTCGTGATTGCACAACTGCAGCTTTTATAACTTGCTCATTTTCCTGAAAAGATAAAAACTAATATATCCTTTTGTTTTCTGCATGTGCCTATGAACAGATTTAAATAGATTGTTCACTGATATATTTCCTATTCACTAAAACTGGTTTGCTGTCAGAAGAGAGGACTACTTGAACAGCGAAAAGATTCTCTATGTCAGTAAGACTGTCAGAGTTGACACCCCAGGACCTCTATAGCAGGATGAAAATGGGCAAGAATTAACTGAGTTTTGTCTGGGGCTTGAATTGATGAGGTGACATAATGGATGGCCTGAATGAAATGGAAAGACTTAACATCTGGTGAAATTAGATGAAAATATAATTGTCCAAAGAGGATGACACTGGTCAAGATCTGTGTATGGGAGACGATTACCACTCCTTTCAGAGCTTCTGCACAAGTAACAAGGGTTGTTGCGAGCCTGACCCTCCATACAGCACAGGGATTCCTCAGGGCATCTCCTTGGATGCACACTATCCAGAAAGGGAGAAAAATGGGAGCAAAAAGGTAGGATCTGCACTTTCAGAGAAAAGTGGCCCATGAACAACTAATCTGAAATACCTATTAGGTATATGCAGCAGGGTGTCATGTTTTATGGCTCCCAGCTTCCCAACAGGAAAGGTCTGTGCCAGCTGCATATGTCCTGCCTTTAGGATAAGATTCTGGTAACTAAGGTATTGCCATACTCTTTTGTAAGTGGTTGTCTTTTTTTTCTTTTTCAAGCTAATGAGAAAACTCTCATAAGCAAAGAGAATGACACATAGATTAAGACACTATGAGTATCTTTGATGGGGTATTACAACTGAATGCTTAAGCATATTATACACAAGCAAACCAAAAACCTAAAAGAGAATGCTAACTTTATAATTCAGGTAGGAAAGTACTTGCCCTGTGAGCAAATAAAATATCTATTCTGTAGACTTTAATTATTAGACTGTTATATAAAACATCTATTACTGATCACTGCCAGACCTGATGGTATTAGATAGAAAGGCCATGGGATTAGATCCTGAATGGTTATACCTGGTTTCATACTTTCTGACTAAAGAAAAACAACTGCATTAAAACAGCTACATTGCCTGAAACAATATGAGAAAAACAATCCCTTGAGTTTATTTTAACAAATGTTTGGTGAGTTTTATTCAGTAAAGCAATAGCAGGGAGCAAAGTTATGAGGATTTATTTTTTAGGCTGTCTGATCCCATTGTCTTCCCATATCGAGGGCAACACAATTCCCAACCAATAATACCTTGTCAACTGTGCATGTATGTTATATCCACGTTCTGAATCCAGTCTAGAATAATCTTTTGTAATGCAGAAAAGGATCAGAATTAGCATTGCTTAGAGAGGGTAAATGAAATATACAAAATTTAAGCACTTACCAAAAGTAAAGATGACAAATCTGTGTTTTGTTTGAAGCAGCCCCAGCTACTGCTGAAAGTGAGGAAAGGGTGAGATGGAAGAGCATGAAAGAGCAGGCTGTAACCCGTGGTCTTGAAAACACAGAAACCACACTGGCCAGTACGTTAGGATACTCACTTGTTATATGAGAGCTCCAGATTTGCATCTGTCCCATCCCACTGCTCTGGTTTCACATGCATGCTGTAATTCAGGGACCATTTGCTACCTTGTCATTAGACCTGAGCCTCTGCAGAGGTTTCTGGTCTGCACGTGAAAAACCTTAAACTTTCCCTTTTTTGTCAGGGGCAGAGGAAGCCAACATGAGATTTGTAAGTAAAATCAGAATAATTCATATAATCATAGAATTGTTAAGGTTGGAAAACACTTCTAAGATATTTGCTTTCAATGGCTAACCCAGGACCACTGTGGTCACCACTAAACCATGTCTCCAGGTACCACATCCACATGTTTTTTGCACATTTCAAGGATGGTGACTTCACTGCTTCCCTGGGCAGCTTGTTCCAATGCCTGACCACCCATTCAGTGAAGAATTTTTTTCTAATATCCAATCTAAATCTTCCCTGGCACAACTTTCCTCTCATCCTATCATGTACTACCAGGGAGAAGAGCCCTCACCCCACCTTGTTATAACCTTCTTTCAGGTAGCTGTAGAGAGTTATACACCTGAACCTTCTTTTCTCCAGGCTAAAGGGCTCCAGCTCCCTCAGCCACTCCTCATGACTTTAGCTTTCTATTCTAGTCTATTCTATTCTATTCTTAAAAAAATTTTTAGTTTTGATAGAATTTCATAGAGTATTTTGATAGAATTTATTCTGACAGAATAAACGATCTGTTAGAAAATTTCATATATGAATGGGCAGTTATGCCACAAATCATTAAAATTTAAGTGGACCAAGTAGATGAAATCCTGTTGAAGATTCATGCTGAAACAATTCACAAGTGAGAGGCTCAGGGGAGACCTCATCACTCTCTACAACTCCTGAGAGGAGGTTGTAGCCAAGTGGGGGTTGGCCTTTTCTGCCAGGCAATCAGCAGTAGGACAAGAGGACATGGTCTTAAGCTCTGCCAGGGGAAGTTTAGGTTGGATATTAGGAAGAAATTTTTTACAGAGGGGGTAATCAGGCATTGGAATGGGTTGCCCAGGGAGGTGGTGGATTCACTGTCCCTGGAAGTATTTAAGAAGAGACTGACTGGATGTGACACTTAGTGCCATGGTCTAGTAACTGTGATGGTAGTGGATCAAGGGTTGGACTTGATGATCTTGGAGGTCTTTTCCAACCCAGTTGATTCTATGGTTCTATGAATGGCTTGTAGTATTCTTCACAGATGAAACATTGCTGGAAAAGAGTTAGGGTCTAATCTTGGATTCATACAAGTAAATGGTAAGTTTCTGCTCATTTAAATAGCAAATGTTCCCAAAGAAACCTCTTCAAAAGCATTCTGCCTTCACATTGCCCTAGTCTGTTCTACTTACAATCCAGTACCAACTGATAGTTCCTATCAAGGTTATGACCTGAAACAAGAAATGAAAAATAAGATTTTGAATTATAATGAGCAGTCTTGCAGTCTTATCTTCATGAGCTACAACCTGTCTGGGTTTCTACACTTTAAGATAGGAATTCTTTGTAGAATGAGTGCCTTCAGTCTCTCTGAGAGGCAGGTTCAGGTGAATAAATGGTGTTATACTTATTTAAATACTTTGTAGTTCTATTCCCCTTGTTCAGGTTCTTGAGTGTCTTATTTAATCACTTTATCACAGTCTTCTCTGCCTCTTGTATTGTGCTTTCCATTTTCTGTAGATGAGATCATATCCCCTGTTGGAACTGTAGCTTGTTGGCTTTCATCATTAGCAGATTACACTTTGCAGGACTTGTAGCTGTGCAATGCTGGAAGTTATTCCTGGTGACACCTTCACTTAGGTTTCTAAAACTTCAGAATATGAACTAGTCACTGCAGCCTCTGTCTAGAAGGCTCATCATCTCCCTCTTATAGAGACACCTATAGCAGCGGGGAGCAGTTTCCCTCTAGAGCGGTTACGCTTCCCCACTGACTAGGGCAAGTAAAGAGAGTCCTTTTGTTCTGACTTTCATATCTGTATTTTTGATGGTCACAGACAAGTGAGATGAACCTTGCCCAAAAAATTTATGGAAGAGATTCCTGAACTGAAGACTTACTTGGGTATTGACTATTTGGTTTGGTATATGTTGTTTGGCTCTATTGATCATGTGGCATATTTGTGTTCATAGCTAAGTGCACCTCATAGACTTGGATTTCCAGTGTGAGCAGCCTTAATTAAAATATGGTATTAATTTTCTTCCATATTTTGCTATTTCTTTTCAATCTGCTTTTTTTTGCCAACATTTCTACCATCCTGGCTTTTGGAATATTCATACACAAAAAATGTAAGAAGAGTGAAAATGCAAAGGCTAATTCACTTGAAAATTAAAGCAAACTTTTCTGGATTGCTTATAAAATATTATTTTCCCATTTCTAGTCACACTTTCTCTTAGACAATACTGCCAAGAGACAGATGAGTGAACAGATATTATGTAGAACCAGCTGCATAAGGTACTTCTGGCAGTGCAGATTCTATTTGAAGTCCACTACTTATGTCATAAGGCTGAGGCAGAAACAAAGAATGTGTCCCAGAAGACATCCTCTACAAAATGAAACTAGGAAAAAATAATTAGAAAGTGAAGCTTCTTATGAGCTCAATTAAAAGACTACTTCAATTTTACAAACATGGTCTCCCTGGCCAGTACAGGTGAAAAAGAGAAACAGCTTTCTCCAGAGGGCAATTCAGAACATGGAAATCTAGATTCTCACTCAGACTAAAAGACAACTAGTAATTTTTAGTAACCAAAATCATGTAGTATGACTGTCCTCAAGAGAAAAAAAAGTGCTGGCACTAGTTTGTACAGTCCCTACTATGGGTAGGACTTACTCCAAACAGTAAGGTCACAGGAGTGTGCAGTGTCACAGTGGTTAAAAGTTGCAGGGTTGAACACTAACATTCATGTCCCTCATCACTCTTAATCACTTCTCATTTCCAACTCTGATGAGGAATGCAGTGCACATTTCCAACTTTGTGTTTCTGCTGGAGCTTTCTGCTCTCCAGCAGATCAGCTAACATTGTTTGGATTCCGGCATTTATAAAACTAATTGGAGGGAGATATTTGCATGCTTTATTAATTTTAAATGTTGGTTTAAGCTTAGATTTTAGAACATTAGACTGCTGATGCAGATAATATGTTTTATACCTGTTTGTCATGAGAGAAAAATAACACCAACAACTTAATCTTCAAATATGCTAAAAATCTAGTAGACAATTTCATCTGTTTATATAATAATACATTTATAGATGACAACTTTTTTTACATAAGATAATTACAGCAACATTTATGGGTCCCTTCTGGAAGGCTTCTTAGCCTCCTTTATTAAAGGAATGATTGCTTTCAAAGACCATGCTTTCTCATTTGCTGAAGGGTTGCTACATGAAGATTTTACTACAGGGAGATTAGGAAACAGTTGTTTTGCAGGGTAAGCCAAGTGAAAGGACATGATGCATCTTAGCATCTGCATGCCTGATTGAACATTCCAAATCCTGTTTCTTCTCTTACTCGTGATCTGAAAATTTTTGTGGGCTCAGTCCAGGCATGAAAACATTTTATTTTTTTTTTTATCTAATAGTTCAATCCTCTCTATATTGATTGCTTATAAGTAATCTGTAAAGAGAGCAAAGTGGCGGTGTTGGCAAGTGCATATGATCCTGGCAGAAACAGATTACACACCCAACCATTACTCCAGGGGAAAAAAAATTAGATGCAGATCACTTATTTTTATTGACAATTTTGAAATAAACTGTGAGCTTATGTAAGATGGAGGTATGAGCAAGCATGCCGTAATGCAGTATCTTTCAACATTCTCAAACCAATTCAATCAATATTGCAGAATATTAGAATGAAATAAATCAGTGGTGTAAAAACAGTGCATTAAAATTCATTGTGCATGGGAATTTTAACTTATTAAGGAACAAAAAAGCTTTATGATGTATGCTTCTGTGAGTAAATGTTACTGAGATATAGTACACCATTTACAGACATTTCTCAAGGGCAGGTTCTAAAGTCTTGAACTTGACTACATATAATACATTTGAAAATGTGCACTGAATTTGAAGAAGAAAGGATGCAAAATGTGTACTCTAGTTAAAATTCAACATTCATTACTTTGTTGCCACAACATCCTTGGGTTTTACTGTCACTTTTCAGACAAATGCAGGCAGACATTTCCCTGCCTAAAGCACTTACAGAAAGCCTATGGCCATGATCCTGCCACTGATAACACACAGGAGGAAAGTTGTCTCTAAATGGAGTGTCCTTGAAGACAAAGGGTAGTTTGAGGATGAATCAATCAGTTCAGGAGCTGTCATTTCAAGTGCCGTAAGTCTTAGACCTTAGTTTTGCTCCTGCTGATCTCTTACAGTTACCTTCAAAGGCTGCAGGATGAACCTAAAGTTCTACAGAGTACAGATAAAGGAATAGAGGTGAGATGTAGATAAAACACAAAGAGGAAGGTTTCAGCACACTCTATAAGCTCTCACCAGAGCCAGCCATAATAAAGCATTATTAGTAAGAAAGCAAAGAGCAAAGAATTATGGCCTAGAGATGGACTGAGAAGGAAATTTTGTTCTCATGGGAAATCTGTTTCAAACTGTGTTTCCTTTCTAAATTAAAGCAAAACTTGAAATTCTAAATTTGCCACAGATCCAGAGGAAATTCCGTAGGATCTTGCTTCAGAAAACTGAGATTTTGCTGTCTCAATAAGACACAAATCATTGTAGAGAACACAAAACTATACGCAAATGCCTTTTAATGTACATTAACACGCATTCATAACATCTAAATAAAATTAACTAAGTTTAATTAATGCAATTCCTATTTTCAATTTTATCAAGGAAACGTTGTCAAACAGGATATTGATCCTGACAGATATGTGTTTCAATGAACAGCAGTTTCCTCTCAACAGTAGAGTTACAATAGGTCTTGTATCAGTCAGGGGATCTTCTGAGCACATAAGGAAAAAAAAAGTATGACATTTTCATCTCCTTCGCCAGTTCCATATTTGAGCTTAGGATCTCTGTGATACCTTACAGACTGGCCAAAGGTGGGTCTGGCTGTGCTGGGAACAAGTGCAGCCGTGACATCTGTGGGACATAGTGCAATGGGATGCCTCCTGTGAACCCAAGAGAAACTGGGATCTGCCACAGTCCTTCATGTGACATGTGGTTTTGGAAAATGCTTTCTTAACCACTGTGATAATGCATCCAAGAGTGATCCAGCAAAACAGCTAAATGTTGATTTATTTTTAACTCTGTTGTTACTATCGTGTGCCTCAATGGTAGTTCTGTGCTCACCCTGCAGTCAGTTCCCTACAAAAGAGACACTGATACAGGTACAGCCAGAATTAAAGCTCAAGAGCACTTCTAACTTCCTCAATTTATTGTAGAAGGAATATGAGGAGATCAGCTACATTAGCTTTTGTGCATAGTGTTGACTGGGTGCACCTGCATTAGTGTTTCCATTCAGGCTGGAATTGGGGTTTGGAAGTCAATCTTATAAATTCTCTGCCTGTTGTACCTTGGCTCTTGTCCAGAAACTATTCTCAGTATGTAGGCTCTAATTCTCAAGTAAAACTAAAACAAAAGAGGATCCTAAATCACACTTCAGTGGGTATTCAGACACCATGACCAAACTAGAGTTAATCCAATAAGAAGACCTCTTGAACTGCATGTAGTTTAGATGTCAGGTCTTCAGCTGCAACTAATGCTCTAAAAATTGATTCCTACTATGGCACATTACTTTCTGCTGGATGCAAGGCTCTCCCAGCAAATCTAGCCTGGCAGGAGATAACACCTACTCACATTCCAGCTCTATCACAAGATTTGTGATGGAAATATGCACCAAATAATTTGTTTAATTGTTAAGATCCAGATAATGAGAGGTGTCTCTGCCCGAATTAATGTGGAAATGACACCACATGCTGAAGTCAACAGTACAGATTTTATTTAAAAATGAATGTGAGATAGAGAGTCAGAAAGAAATAGAAAAGAGAATGGAGAGTGAGAGAAAGATCAAGCAGAAGGTAGTCACCCCACCTGCAGCCAGCAGTGTCCCATTGCTCCTTCTTCACCCTGGAATTCTCAGTGGTAGGGGTCTCAAGGTAGTTCAAAACTTTTCACTATTTATACATCTTATCAAGCAAAGAAATCAATGCTCATTGGCCACACAGTTCTCTTATTTTATTGGGTAAATGATTCCCTCAATTCTAATGTTAATTAGTCTGAACGCTCAGTCTTTCTCTTCCTTTGAGTCAGTGGGTTTCTTGGGTCTATGGGCCATGAGTCAGTGGTTGCAAATCTTCCTCTGCTGGAATTATGTTTTACCCAGTTGGAGCTGATTTCGGTACAGTTGCTGAGCTGGCTTTCCTTGTGGCCAATAAATTCTGCATTCTTTGTATGCATTATCAATGATACATTCTTCTCCTCAAGTTTTGTTAATTTTCCCCTAGGTCTGAGACAACACCCAGACAATTGTACCACCTTTACACTGTCTCAATTTCCCACTGTGGTGTCTTATCCTACAGTCCAAGTTCCAGGTATCCATGGAGGTGTATTTGGAGGGTGGTCATTGGTGGCCACAGGTGCCATCTGTCCCATAACTCGGGGTAGTTTTTTTGACTGGTGATATGTGTATGAGCAGTTACACCAGTCTCCACAGCGGGAATTTTCATTTGGATGTGTTAACAAGGATGTCCTAACCAGATCGCACCTCCACCAGGCCTGAAGTTAGGGCCATACTGTCACTCAGTCTGTGCTTATGTCAACGTCCTTCTGCAGCCTTAACAGTGCTTGAGACAGACAACTGCGCTCTTTAAGCCCTTACAGTAATAGAAATTGCTACGCCAGTTTCCTAACAAAATTATTCTCCTCAGCAGCGTTTCCTGCATATTAATTCTAAAACCAGGACACTAGGGAAACAAGGCACAAGAACAGACTCCGTGACAACAATGTGGCTCTTTGGAATGACAATTACAAATTTATTACGAGAAATTTATAAAAGTGGTGCATCATTTCTTTGTTCTCAGTGTCTGGCACTTTTCTCTAATGGATAAGTTTTTCCAAATGGCACTTTTTTTGGTGCTAAAATTAGGTATTAAGTCAATGTGTTTGACATTGACTCTTTACCTTACCATTTCCTGGTACGAACAGAATGATCAGCCCACGCCTGGGAGGTTCAGTAATAGGTAAGTGCTTGCCAAATCTCAAGTCTGGTTTTTGTTGTTTTTTTTTTTTAAGAAACCTGAGAAAAAAAAAAATTCCACTTTCCATGTTTTTTAAGGTTTATGTTAAATATATATGGAAAAAACTACTAGGTATTTGTGTTTACAAGTAGAATCATAAGCAAAACTAAATCTTGGACATGATATGCTCTCCCTTCCTAAATTTTACCTTGTTCTTTTTAATTGATATGCCTTATTCTGGCTAATGTGCTTATCATCTCATGCATACTCTATAAATTAAAACAGATCTTATTATACCTATTTAACAGTTATCTTGAATTGTTTTTAAGGATTCCCTTTGTAATCCTGTTTGTTGTCTAAGAACTTGCAGAGGTGCTGGTGCATGAACTGGAAAAACACAGCAGAGTTGATGAAATCTGAAATGAGTTTGAGGATAGAGATGATAAAATCCTTTTTTTATTTGTGCACACAGAAAGTAGGATATAGAAATTGGTAGAACCTTGAAGGTGGAAAACCTCCATCTCCTTTAACAGGGTCCAATTTTATGGCAGAAATGTAATTCCATTGCTGCAATTGTGGAAGCAAACGTGCCCTTGGTAATGATTCCAGTGTAATTACCAAGATATATCATCCCAGATAATTTTATCTTTACAGCCTCGAAATTACAAGGCACAGGCATAGAGATCTGACGTGAGGTTCCTGAGATGCTCACCTAGAGTCACTGTCTTCAAGGTAGGAATGGAAACACTTACAGAAGATGATACACAGGTAGATATCTGCAAAAGATAGGTAAATTGCTCTCTAGAAATACTTATGGGGGATCAAATACCTTATATGCGTGTGTAGGGTGCAGATACCAGCAGCTAGTGAGATAAATCCTGTCTCTAAAACCATGTTCTTAACCAGTATTGTTGCCCAAGTGATCTCACTTGTGTGAGAAGGAGCTGTAGAACTGACCTTAATACTCTGTCAGGGAACAGTGTTTTGTAGGCCTTTCTATGTTAATTTTATTTAAAGTAAAGGGTTTTTTGCGGTATTTTTTTTTGTTTCTTATTATTGTTATTTTTTAAAGGATGTTTTGTCAGCTTGTGATTATAAGCTTCATAGTAATTCAAACTTTCAATTTGAAATAAATCACTACTGGTCTTTTGAAAAACTGTGTGTTGCATGAAGCTCCAGAACAGGCAAAACACACTGTTTACACTAAATGATTTTTGGTCTGTCTCTGAGACAGGTGTGTATGCTGACAGAAACCTGCTTTATCAGGTCATCTAGTACAGGCATGAAATGAGAAACTAAGGAAGCAGATACTGCTCTCTCCCAAAAATAAGGTATTTGGGTTGCAAGAAAAGCAGTCCTTTTCTGGGAGCAATGGAACTAGTTAATGAATTGTTTCATCAGACAAACCAAGCTGGCTATAGGTGGGACAGAGGGAAAAACTCAGTGTAACAGGACCAGGAATCAGGAAGACAACAAATCAAATCACAAAGAATACTTTGTTTATGAGTAAGAAGAGACCAAATTCAATTTACTGATGATGACAATGATGATTACTAATATTATTTTGCCTGTTCCCTATTTACACTACACATTTTGTGTTAAAGAATATCTCCCCAGTGTCCACTATTTTGTCTCCCAGAACAAGCAAGCTCCAAACCAGCCCAGCCTGAGGACAGACAGGCAGAAAGAAGTATTGCTAAGTCACTAGCATATTTGAGAAGTGTGGGTGTAGGACTTTGGAGGAAGCCCAAGACTAACACAGCTTTGCCAGAAGGCTTTGTGAGCATAGCAAGCCACAGTTAAAGTTTTGGTGTATGCATCATCTGTAGGGAGCTTAAAGACCCTATAAAGCCTAAAAGACCCCTAGGGCTACAAGGAGAATTTATTCAGCTTTGTAATGGCGAGATTTCAAGAACACATAAAGAAGTGTGGGTGCACAAAAGACAGAAAACATATTTGACAAATATCACCTTACATAATGACTGCCTTCGGGTTTTCACATGTATAGGAAGTAATGAATACACATAGAATGGAATAAAATGTATATAGACAGTGGATGGTTCACGTTAACAGAGACCTGCATAAAGTTATCAGAAGTACACATTTCTAATGACAAATAATATTCTGAAGACATATTGCTCCAGGAAAAGACTGTAACCTCATGCAAGAGTTTTTTACTTCGTCAGTGCTCTGTACTTGTCTCTGTGGAGAATGCAGGCACCAGAGGAATGAGGGCTGTGGTGGAGTCCTTTGCTGCTGCAGAAGAATAGCTCTCAGCCACCCTTTCAGTTTCAGACTGGAAAATGCGCAGTAAAGCAAGAAGGGAAGAAGTAGTAAGCAAAGAAACAAACCCCCAACAACCTTCTCTCTTCCAGACAACCCCATGCTATGTACTTTCTCAAAACACGTATACACTGCTTTATTTGGTACTGTATTACACATGCAAAAGCCCCATTTCTTCATTGGGTCAATATCAAACTGCTTTGTGCTTGGCATGGCAAGCCATTTATTAATTAGAGCTGCCCTGCAGTCTGTCACTTCTGTTCTAGTACACTTTGTTTGTGCCATTCTCCAGCTGGTGTAGCCATGATGTCACTTACTTTCAAAGATGATTTTAAAAATGAGAGGAGAAAATGTGAAAAACAACTGAGTTAATCATGTTTTAAGCAGAACTTCTGAACCATTGCCTAGTGGCACTTCTGCACGAAAGGGAAAGCTTGTACCTGTCTCCTGGTGGTGGTGGGGGGGGTGTTTCTATTTAAAAGTTGCAATCACTCTTAAATTTCGTTGTAATCCATTAGTTTACCAAACAGCATTACTAACAATACTGTGCTTCACGTATGGCTTTAATCTGGTGACCTGAAAACACTTTGCAAAAGAAGTCTGCATCATTACATTCATTTATACATTTCTGTTTCCCTTTGATCACTTCTTTTTCATAAGATGTTTCTCAGAGGGTGTGCAGATGGGAGTGGCAGCGTTGTGCAATTCTCTGCCTCAGTGATTCTTTCAGCCCTTGTATTTGGTCACTTAAGGGAAGCAGCTTAGTGCCTTCAACATACCACACAGCCCCATCTGCCTTTACTGGTGGGGAATCAGATGTGTGAGGTCGACCTGTGGAGCCATCAGCTTTCAGCAGAACTGCTCTGTGCCATCTGTTTTCTGAAGAGTTTTCTTTTCCCTATCTCCTAACCTACTGATAGCATCTTATGACTGCACTCTATCATTTTTATGTGATTGTTGTATCTCACTGTAGCCTCATATTACCAGACCTCTGATCCAGTCTGTAATACATGTGAAAGGAGCACCTTCAAGACATGCCAAAAGTGAGATCACAACAAGAAGCCATTGATGGGCCTGTACCACATTTTTTTACTAAAAGGAAATTAAAAGGTTATATTTTTGCTCCTTATCCATTTCTGCTGTTGCCACTATCTATGTGGTGCTCTCCAGTAGAAGAAAACCTTAATAACATGAAAGATGTTAAGCAGAATAGAAGCCCTTCCCTACGTTCTTGTCAACTTTCACCAAACCCCACATTCTTGGACCTACAATAGAAAAAAAAGAGGTCAGCCTCTTGTCCCATGTATAGAGACACAGCTCTTCCAATTAAATTTGCCTTCATCTTTCATAGCTCTCTTCTTGGACAAGAATATGCGTATGTGTGCATAGGGAATGTTGATTTAGGGTCACTACTTAGAAGTACAGACCTAAAATGTCATGGAGTTTTATTAAAGGTACAGTTGTCTGACATTTCACCACCCAGAACAGAGCCAGAGCATGTTTATAACATGGGCCAAGACCATGCGCCAGCCAGCAGGAATGGCAGTAGAGGTGCTCATAGTAAGAAGGTTGAAAGGCTTCATGTCTCTGTCCATCAAAAGAGGACCTGGCGGAAATTCTTCCCAAATCCTTACAACTGTTCAGCAAATCAATAGACAAACTGTATCGGGTTTGTGTGGCCAGGTTTTGGTAGCTGGAGGGGCTACAGGAGTGGATTCTGTGAGACGCTTTTAGAAGCTTCCTCCATATCCAACAGAGTGAATGCCAGCTGACTCCAAGGCGCAGCCAGTCAGGAATGTTAGCAATGCCTCTGTGATAACATATTTAAGAATGAAAAAAAAGTTATTGTGCAGATGTAGTTGCTGCCAGAGAAGACAAAAGTGAGAGAACATGTGAGAGGAACAACTCTGCAGAAAACAAGGTCAGTGGAGAAGGAGGAGGAGGAGTTGCTCCACTTGTTGGAGCTGAGATTCCCCTGCAGCCCATGGTGAAGACCACAGTAAGGCAGCTGTTCCTCTGCAGCCCCTGGAGCTAATGGGGATGCAGAGATCCACCTGCAGCACATAGAGGAGACCCACATTGGAGCAGGGCAAGAACTCCTCTCCCTGAGCAGTGACAGGAACAACCTGTAACTCCCATTTCCCATCTCCCTGCACTGCTGGTAGGGAGGAGGTAGAGCCCAAGAAGGAGGGATGGTTGAAGGGAAGGTGTTTTTAAGATTTATTTTACTTCTCATTATCCTGCTCTGATTTTGTTAGTAATAAATTCAATTAATATCTCTAAACTGAGTCTGTTTTACCCTTGATGGTATTTGGTGACTGACCTCTCCCTGTCCTTATCTCAATCCATGAATCCTTTGTTATATTTTCCCTCCCCTGTCCATCCAAGGAGGGAAGCATGATAGAGCAGCTTTGGTGGGTGCCTGGCATCCAGCCAGCATCTAGCCACTACACCATCCAAGCTGATGTAGAGGTTTCCAGATGATGTCCATAGCAGTGCATTAAATGCATGACACTGGAAACGACTGGCGAAAGGTGGTCTGTGTCTATATTACCGATCTGTCTTCACTCTCTAAATAATGGTGGCAACATGCTATTGCTTACTGGATATGCTCCCTGGCCTACACTGACTCCCCAGCCACATCTGGAGATTGTCTGAGAGAATGATTTTCAAGTTTAGGTGTCAGTAAATATCCTCTGTCACTATTTAATCTAATAATTCATGCTTTCTCTGTGTATCCTCCTTGTTGCATTGGATTTTTACCTGCTTATTGTATTGAATAATAATTAACAGCATTTGGGTGAAAACCTTATTTCTCTGAGGAGGAACACTCCCACCTCTGTGCAGGGACTGGCATTACTCTGAACTTGCAAAATTATTGTTTTTTGAAAACTAACCTATATGAGATTAAAGTCATAGCACCCAGTCAGCAGACTATGTACCATCAGATTTAAAGGAGATGAAGTGAAAGGAGAAACTAAGTGGAAATTTGAGGTGATCAGTTCTCATAGCTAGAGCCTAGCTGTACACAGCTCCAGTCTCATTCTTGTACATGTTTCTGGAAATATAGAAGGGATGACAAAGATCAGGACCAGGAGTGTCCTTCTCTTACATCAGCATCCAAGAGACTAATGGGAGCTTGCAGTGGCAGGAAGCAGCTCTATTCTTACTCAGAGCTCTTGTCAAGATGATCACTGCACTGAATAAATGGGGTATATTTTTTTTCTTTACAAAATAAGATGGGGTCATAATTATTTGCAAGGATTTACTTTCCCAGGGAATAGCACATGAGAGGAAAATATGACATTGTTCCTTAAGAAATGCAGAGAAAAAAAATAACCTTCTTTCCCAATGTACTTCCCAAGGAAGCAATTTTTCAATAGAGGTAACATTCCTCTCTGGACACTTACAAGCTTACACTGTGTCATTTTTTGAGCGAAAACAGAAGCTATGCTTAAAAATATTGAGTGCTTTTCCCTTTAATTTTGCTGAACAAAGATGTAATTTCAGAGAGCTGTGCCATAAGTTATTACAGTGTAAAATCAGATATGAGAGGTCATTCCTGGCACTAACAGCTCTAGGCACACTTGCTCAACGACCTCTGTTTTCCTGATGGGTAAATTCATTATGTGACCATCTCTGCTTGAAATTAACAGAGTCCTACCATTCTCCACATGAAGAGATCAAACTGTCCCATGTGACTTGCAAATTAGTCCTCTAAATGAAGGTCCCCATAGAAATAATTAGGTTGCTTAGTGTGAGATATTAACATTACCCATTTCAGCACAAATGTCTGGAAAGTTCTCTTCTTCCATTCCTCTTTTTTAAACTGAACTTGCATTAAGCTTAATGCCACAAAGTATTTCTGACAGTGCAGACTTATCAAAACAGCTTAATGGAGAAGCAGAAGGCACGTTTTCAGTATCAACTACAAATACTAAAATTGCAGTGGCTTGAATGTTGCATGTTATTTGTGACTCTCACATATGCATAAAGAACACACCTACCCCAGGTTTGTGTGTGCAGGTGTCCATGTGGGTGCCACTCCCAGCCTGGCACTACCAGCAGGTCCAGACCCTCTGCCTTGATGCGCCTGTGTTGTACCAAGGCTGATCCTCCCTGGCCCATTGCAGGAACGCCCTGAACTAGAAGGGGAAAATTCAGAGGAACCAGTGGGGCATTGCACTAGCTCGACCCTCTGAAATGGAGAAGGAAATCTACCAAGGGACGAGGTCAATGGGAAACACAAAGATCCAGCAGAAAGGACAGCCCAAGGCAGAGGCAGTCTTGCAATGGCTGATTGGGAAAGGGGGGGCTCCTGGTCCTGGGGTTTTAGCCCATTACCTGGAAGGGAAATGCTCCCCCCCTGCCCCCTGCCAGGTGGTCCCCATTGAGCCCGGAAAGACTCACACAGAGACCAGCAGAGAGACCAGCGAGAGAGAGAGTTTATTGTTGGGGGTAGGGATATATATAGGTTTTGGGGGGATTACAAAATCACCAGTTAGGAGTTTCAGGGGGTCTACAGAACCACTAATAGCAAGAAAGGGTTAACAACCCATAGAAAGGGGTAGATAAAGGCCAATGAGAGGACTTCCTGATATCTTCCCAGGACATTTCTGAATAGAGATAGCAGTTATCGAGGGGGGTTTTGGGAAGAAGACACAATGAGTTAGCAAAAAAAGCTACAAAAAGCCATTTTGAAACATGTTCAATTAAACAACATTAAAAACTTCTGGTTTTAAGACATTTGGGCTGTTTTTTTTCATTTTCTTCACAAGTCCATTTCTGACAGGACTTTTTTCCATCCAAAATACTGCAGGTCCATTGCTACATGGTCTGAAATCTGGTTACATAAAATTCAATTATATGGATAGAAAGCAACAAGAACATTAACTTTAAATTATAACCACTGCTGTTGTTACCTCTTTTTAAGGTGGTTTGCTTCTTTGTTTATCTGGTTCCCATTCTGTGAGTTGAATTACAAGCATGAGGCAACATCTTGTGTGAGAACTGTATTTTGCACTAGATATATGCACTACTGGTCTCAGCTGTAAAGAACTTGACCTGCGTAAGCGATCATTCCTTAAATTTCATGGGTCACATTTTGGTGAAGAAATTTTACTTAAACATTAGTTGAGTATGTGATAGTAAAATAATAATTGTTTTGTTTGACCAAGTTGTTCCCTTCCAAAAGAGTACAAGAAATGGAAAACTCATAGATCCACATGAATCCCAGGATGTCTCAAAAGGCTGTGGCATTCTCTGCAGCCTCACTTCTCTCTGGCTACCTGATATGATCACCGCCACACTTTTTCCTTTCTTTTATTCCTCTAAAACAGACAGGGAGAAGTAGGCCAAAGAGATAAACAAGACCTACTCCAATTTTAACCTGAAGTGTGAGTTATTAAGAGAAAACTCAGACAACCACTCTGCTGTTGGAATAATGAAGCAGAATCTGTTCGGATCAAAGTTCTCATAAACTCATTGAAACCTTTGTAATTATGACAGCAAACAAAACTGAACTTCTGTTTCAGTTAATGTAAATGGTTTAGTCACTGTTCCCTTACACTTGCACAAAATCCAATGCTTTCACATTTCTTCTATTTTCTGAATGACAGGTACAACGCTCACTCTTGCAGTATCTCTTTTGGTCTAAATGGCATAGTCCAGCACATTTTGTAAAGAAAGAAATCCAGTGAAGACTAACACTCCTAATGATATAATGCAAATCAATATATTTTTTCTATTTAATAACTACATTATGGGGAATCACATTTTTTTCTCTGTTCTTGTAACCCATAGTTATCTTCTGATTTTGCTTTTCAGACCTTGAAATGCCTAACAGTAATTGAATATTTAGCCACTTGATGTTCATTTACTTTCAGGAGTGCTCATGCCTGTGTAGATCTGAAGATGAAATGTGGGAGAAAACGTTGAATTTCCTGCACACAAAAAAAATCTGGTATTAAACACACAAAGAGGACAAACTCTAGGCCTTTGCAATAACAACAGTCACAGAAGTGGTACAAATACCCTATTAACAATAAACAGGAGTGAAATAACATTTTGGTGTTTATGAAAATCAGTCAGTTTTGAAACCTGTTAAGCAACATAAAAGCAATATAAAGGACTTTCCACCTGTTCTTTTGGATGCAGTATGGAAGTGGAAGTGCTTGCTTAGAGAATGAGTTCAGACATACATTACTTCACTGCTGAGTACTGCAGATCTCCACTTATAACTAGGTAGGTCCACAGAGTAGGCCTTTCTCTGGAAATGGAAAATAACAACAATATTTTCTCACACTGAAGAAAAGTTTATAAAACTCCAAAGCCCTAACCTAACTTGTCTCTAAGCTGACAAGGCATCTGGACCCTGTGAACATCCCAGTTGCTGCCCTGTTGCCAATGACATCCTGCAGGACTGCCAGCAGAGCCAAACAGCAGTGCTGGGAGAGGGACCACATGTGGGGTGACAGACCTTCAGACAGAGAATCAGCTGTGGCTGGGCTTTGTCCTAGGAGTGCTGCTGGCAAGAAAGGAAAGGTGATTGGACAGGGCAAAGTGTGCTGTTATTGTGTCCTGGGTCCAGAATGAGATTTTTAGGTGCACACAAAGTGCTGAAGCCACTGGTTGCCAAGTGGCTTTAGAAAAAAGGCACAAAGCCCTAAGGTTGCACTGAACACCTTTTAGGGATTGTCTTAATGGAGTACTGCACACAACTGACCCAAACTGACACACTACCAGGCAGAAATCTCTATGTTTATAAATACACATCTGAGTAAGATTTTCAGCTGCATCTTACTCACTCTAAACCGTCTCATACTTGTGAAAGCGTCCGTGGGGAATCAGCGTGCTATCATGCAAAGGACCTTTTTCCTACCGAGCTCTTTTAACCCAAAGAACTGCAACAATGGTGTTCTTAAATAATCTATATCTCGCGCAGGCAAGACCTGACATTCAAATTAAGGAAGAGTCAGCACTTGGTCTCATTGAATGTCCCTCTTAGGGCATTGCTTCACAATGTGCTGTTCTGATCCAGGCAAGGGGATGCACGGAGGGCAGGCAGTGTATGTGCTGATCATGGGTGTCTCTGAGAGCTCCTGCACTGAGACTGCAGAGACAACTTTAATCTTAACATCTTCCACTTTCTGCATGTTCCCTTGTCCTATACTTTGGATGCTATTTTCTTCAGTCAAATACAACTTCAGTCAAATATAGCTGTGACACAGCTGCCTTTAGGAATACTGAAGGACATTGAGGCCAACACATCTGCTCAGGAAATGCAAAGGGATAAAAAGATTTGTCTTATTCCCAAGCAGCTGCACTGAGTTGCAAGAGCGTGATATTCACTTCACAGGCTGTGCAAGGGACTGGTTTAATTTTTAAACTGGAAGATTGTTTTTGTACAACCATCCCTGAAAAATTATTTCTTTCTCCCCACAGTGGACACAGGTATGTTGGTTTAGCTGCCTCTAACAAGAAAAAGTACCTTCACTAAATCAGAGGTACAATGGAAAACAGAGAGGAATGTCACCAATCCAGGGTGATTCCCAAAACTAATTGTAAATACTTCAGTATATTTGTGGCTAGAAGGACTGTCTCCCTGCTTCAAACTAATTGCTGTTTATCTTCCAAGCTGGATGCTGAATCTGTCTTGAAGCCTTCACAAGGTACTGAACACTTGGAGCTGGAGTGGGCTGTGTGCTGTGTGCTGTGATGAGCAGCATCTAGAGGAAGTGCTTGCTCAGTAGAGAGTGTGTGCACACAGAGCAGTCCTGGCTCTGCCTGGCCAAAGGCCAGTAAGAGGCTAAACAAAGCACCACGGACCTCTGGCTGGAGGTGCCTTGGGTTTCATCAGCTCAGACCATTGTACAGGGGAAGTTGTTTCAGTCATCCATGTAGATAACTACCAGTGAATTTTGTCAGCCCTGAACAGAAAGCAGCATTGTAACTGTGCCCATGTGTATGCTCTGCACATGGCAGGAGGGTGTCTCCTGGGAGTCCTCTCCTGCCTGTTCCTACTTTCCCATCATTTTGGTACCATCCTAAAGTATGCATTAATCTTTACTGTCAGCTCAGGCAGCTGATTTCTTAGCTCAGCTCAGCAGCAGTTGTTCTATGTTGGTCCTTCACAACATCTGAGGGCTGCTTGAAATTCTACTGCAGCCTTTGAACCACCATAACCACCTAAAAGCCAGTGGGAACAGCTGCAATCCACATAATCAGTTTGATGTAAATGGACCCTACTATGTTGCAGGACTGACCTGACTGTGGAAGACAAGGTAAACAGAAATTACTTTCTCTCCTTTTTGCACTGGACTATTATCTACTTCTGTAGATAATTTATTCTTGAAGGTGTTAGAAAGAATAAGCTTGTTGTGTTGTCTTATAACAAGAAGAAAAGCTGCAGGAACAGCAAAAGCAGTAGATATGAACAATGTTTTGGCTGGCCAAGACATAGCCATAATGATGAATGCTGAGAAGGCAGTTTTCCTCAGATGTGTACATCTTATCTCCTGTCTCCCAGGCAACCTCCTAACATCTTTTGAAATTACTAAAGAGGAACTAATGTATTCCAATACAGTGGCAAGTCTTATCAAGCCAGTACAAAGCCACGTCATTGTCTATTTTGAGATATATACAATAAACCAAATACAGTAACTAAATACTGATAGCTATAAGTATTCTTTCCTATAACACCAGGTAAATAAAGCAACATTGTTCTCACATTTCACATGAACATTAGGTTGAATCAGTGCATTGAACTCCTACACGAGCCATTTATATAATTCTGTTATACAGAGTATGAAATTCCTTGGAATTAATTTTCTGAGTGTTCCTTATGCTTTAGAAAATACATGTATATTAAACCAACAAATTTCATTTCTCAGTACCAAAATTCTGGGTTTTTATTTTGCAGCATTCAAAATAAAGAATATTTTAAAACCTATAATCAGTAGCACCAAAAATACAGGGTTTTTTTTCCTCTGTCTAGAAGTACTTGAAAAATAAATAAATACATATATGTAGTAAGTTTTGATACAGTTACTCATGGATATCATGAGACATTGTCCGGAGAAGAGCAACCAGACCGGTGAAGGGACTTGAACACAAGTCCTGTGAGGAGAGGCTGAGGGATCTGGGGTTGTTTAGCCTGGAGAAGAGGAGGCTTAGGGGAGACCTCATCACTCTCTACAGCTCCATGAAAGGAGGCTGTAGCCAAGTGGGAGTGGGTCTCTTTTCCCAGGCAACTTTCAGTAGACAAGAGGGCACAGTCTCAAGCTCTGCCAGGGGAGGTTTAGGTTAAATGCTAGGAAGAAATTCTTTACAAAGAGGATAATCAAACATTGGAATGGCCTGCCCAGGGAGGTGGTGGACTCTCCATCCCTGTAGGTATTTAAGAAGAGACTGGATGTGGCACTTAGTGCCATAGTCTAGTAACCACAGTGGTGGTAGTGGATCAAGGGTTGGACTTGATGATCTCAGAGGTCCTTTCCAACCCATCTGATTCTATGATTCTGTGATTAAGGCTGAGTTGAGATGTAGATTGTCAACTCCCATGGCATACCTTAAAAGAATAGAGTGCACTTTTCAAACATCATTAAAGAGGGAAAATGATCTTAATGTTTTCTTACAGTTGAGACCGTCAGGGAACGGGACATTATAATTTTTGAGTCAGGAAAATGTTTCTCTAACCTCTACTTCTACACATCTTATAAATAAAAAACACTGTGTATTTACATAGAAAAATATTAAAAAAAATAGAGCAAGATATAGATAAAAACTCAGTATTTCCACAAGGGCAAGAAGAAATCCATCTCTGTTTTGAGAAATCTTCCTGTTTGTAAGTAATAAACTGCAGAAAAGAACCCAAGTATTAAAAAATAACAAAAGTAATACACCTTTTAAAAGAATAGTAGTCTTGCTCACTAAGCAGTCAGAAAGCAGGAAATCCGAGTTATAAGACTGATGTTTTCTGTGTGCATGACAATAATTGTGCTTGGCATCAGAGATAAACTCAGTATTAAGAGAAAAAGTATCCAACTTTTTTACATCCTGTTCCAGAGCACTGAAACAAGAATATACCTCTCTTCTACAATCGCTTTATAACATTTGCTGTTCCTGCTTTGTGGTGAATGGGGAATACCTCTGGATCAATAGCTTCCTCTAATTTTATTAAAACCTGCATCTTAAAAAGAAGTCACAAACAGGATTTGTTGAAACATAATTTGACAATTTTTGTATTTCTGAATAATTACCCTAATATTTATTTTAAAAATTACTGCCAAACACTTTACTACATAAAGAAGGGTAGGAAAGAAAATGATCATCATGTTAAAGTCTTAATTCTACACAATGTCTATACACCATATGATATAAGAGAATGGCTCATAAAAGAAACAACTTTTATGGACATATCAGCCTTAGGAGGTGTTGTCCTTCATTTTTTTAATAGCTTGAATATCTAGTGTAATAACAAAAACCATCAGTCTCTGGAGGGGAAGGCTGGCTAGGAACAAACACACAGTACAGATGAGGATGGCGGACCAGCCCAGATTCATTCTCAAAGACTGAGAATTTCCTCTCCATTGAATAAAACAGAATGAAGTATTAGACGTGAGTTGCTTGTTCTTTTTTTTGTGTTGTTATAGCTCTGCTCACAATAAAACCTTTGCTGATACAATCACGGACAAGGAGATCAAGTGCACCCTCAGTCCGTTTGCAGGTGATGTGAAGTTGGGCAGAAGTGTTTATGTGCTGGAGGGTAGGAAGTATCTGCAGAGTGGTCTAGACAGGCTGGATCAATGGGCCAAGGCCAATGATATGAGGTTCATTAAGTTACAGGTCACACACTTGAGTCACAACAACCCAGTGCAACACTAATGGCTCAAGGAAGAATGGCTGGAAAGCTGCCCAGTGAAAAAGGACCTGGGAGTGATGGTCAACAGCCAGCTGAACCTGAACAGTGTGCTCAGGTGGCCAAGAAGGCCAATGACATCCTGGCTTTTATCAAAAATGGTGTGGCCAGCAGGACCAGGGCAGTGATTGACCCTCTGTGCTCGGCACTGGTGAGGCCACACCTTGAATCCTGTATTCAGTTCTGGGCCCTTCAATATAAGAAAGACAATGACGTGCTGGAAGGCATCCAGAAAAAAAGGACAAGGAAGCTTGTGAAGGGTCTGGAGCGCAGGTCTTATGAGGAGAGGCTGAGGGAACTGGGGTTGTTCAGCCTCAAGTAAAGAAGACTCATGGGAAACCTTATCACTCTCTACAGCTACCTGAAGGGAGGTTGTAGCAAGGTGGGTGGTGGCCTCTTCTGCCAGGTAACGAGTAAGAGGACAAGAGGAAATGGCCTCAAGTTGCAAAAGGGGAGGTTCAGTTTGGACACCAGGAAGAATTTTTTCACTGAAAGGGTGGTTAGACATTGGAATGGACTGCCCAGGATGGGGATGGAGTCACCATGCCTAGAAACGTTCAAGAAAAGACTGGACATTGCACTTAGTGCTGTGGTTTAGTTGATGTGGTATTCAGTCAAAGCTGGACACAATGATCTTGGAGGTCTTTTCCAATCCTGATGATTCCATGCTTCTGTGTCCAGAAGGTCATTAAATCCCCGTTGCTAACCAGTATGATTTTCTTTATCAGTAACTGCTTTTGTTGTGCACAGCCTAAGCTTATGAAACCTGAGCCCTGCTGCCATTGCTGCTAGAAGTGCTCACATGCCTGCTGCCAGGTACCAGAAATAATTATACAGAAGATCATAGTTCCTTATAGTTCTTACCAAAACAAATATGACAAACACACTACTTCTAAGGACCTAAAAGAAAATGTAGGCAGTAGTAATAGCCAGGGTGAATTTTATAAAAACATTTAATATCAAATCAAATTAAATCAATTCCTTTATACTACAAAGTAGCAGAGACAAGATGTAATACATGCCATATAGCTTGTTTTATATAAGACTTTTGACACTACATTGTGTAGAGTTCCAGTAACCAAGCTATGGAATATTTAGTTGGAAAAAACCTTCCTCTGAAGTCATGGGAAAATTCTACTTGGTAATTCATTATCAGTGGTTCAAGTACACCCTGAAAAGGACTTAGTAATGTTCTGTGGGGATCAGTCCTAAGGGAGTGGTACTATCAGATATTATTTTCAATGATCCAGATGATCAAATAGAAAATGTTCTGATTACATTTGAAGACACCCATAAGCTGAGAGTACATTGAGAAACAGGAGTAGAGTTCAATTGGATCCTGGTACACTGATATATAAAAAAGGATAAGATACTATTTAATAAGGGTAAATCCCAGACCATAAATTTGGATAAGAATAATTAACTGCACAAATATAGGGAAGGGAACAAAAGGCTAAGCTAGAGCTCTGTAGGAGTATATTTAGAATTGTTGTGAATCATAGCTTCAAGGATTGTGTAAATGCAAAGCCCATATGATTAATCAGCCACAATGATTAATAAACTGTCAGAACTAACAAGACATTTCAAGTAAGCTTGCTCCTTTCAGCATTGACCTCTGCTGAAGAGCAGTAACACTGAGTGTTGAGCAATAAAATCCAAGGAAGACAGAAGGTACTTGGGCAGCTTTCAAGAATAAAAAGTTCTTGAAAGTGCAGTGAGAATGAAGAGAGGTCTGAAAAACAGGTGAAGAGGAAAGTTTGTGTGAGATGGAGTTTTATTGCTTGTTGCGTTCTTATTCAAGTATGACAGTGAAGGCTTAAACGTTCAAACTTTGACTGTTGAATCCTCTTGTAGGGAAATGAAACTATTCTTATGATCCTCAAAGTCCTGTCATGGAAAATAATGGCTTTTCACACTTCCCAGAAACATTGCAAGTGGCAATGATGCATCTTACAATGTGACCAGATAGCCTATACCAGGGGTTTTTTTTCAATTCTTAACTAATTCCTTTCTTCATCCTCTGCCAAAAAAACCCAAAAAAAACCAAACAAAAAACCAAACCAAAACCAAAAAACCAAAACAGCAACATTCTTTTACTTCACTTTCTAGCTTTAGAATCTTTACTTATTTCATATCTTCAAGACTTTCGTAACTACCAAAAGAAGTTATTTATGTGCCTTTTGACCCAGGACTTTGTGTCTCTGGGTTTTAGAAATTATGACAGATACTGATAATGTTGCCAGCAGTGATGGTTCCTGGCTTCTGACCCAGTACTCATTGATCAGGGTGTTCATTGCTCAGAGTGATTCTTTCAAGCTCTACCTGAGCTCAAGCATTGTGTCTGGATTGCATTCATTTCACATAGCAGCCAATGCAGAATTCTTTTTCTTGAAGCAAACATAAGATGCAGAGAACAATTAAAAACTTCAGCTTCATCTCCTTCTTCATTCTAGTTGCTCTGATTTTTTCAACTCTATTCAATGTCCTGTGAAACCTCAAGACATGTGAGATAACTTGTGTAATTTGCAGAGCATATGTAGCATAAATCCCACTTGCCTGGTGGGAAAGAGAGGGGATACATCCTGGTTCCTTGCTTACCATGACACAGTTTCTTGCTAAATATGTACCTCAGAAGAGCATGTCATAGCAAGGGTGGTTTCTATGGCAGGACACACCTGGGAAGCATCATATTCATTTCCTAGCATACAGAAAAGACATTACTAAACAGTGCACTTTTCAGTGCCTAGTATTACACAAACTACATCTGTTCTGGTGCCTTGATCTGACATGAGGCATTCATGGCCCAGATTTTCTTCCTCAGGATAAGAAAGGTGTGGGCTGAGAAGGGATGCGGCTAGCTCGATCTTGCCCTGTCATAGCCTTGGCATGTAGCCAGTGCTTGCACCTGGGTTCGGGGGCTGGGAGTGCTCCCAGCATCCACAGTATAGACACAACCACTGAGACACGAGTTTATTTGGAAATAAATCGTTACCTTGACAAGCAAATCTGTTTATGCAAATGTGACTCTGGTGATCCAAAGTTCAGACACCACTGAAATGCATGAAATTGCCATTCAGCTGTAATATGCTATGAAATAAAGTCTTAAGTGCCTCAACAACTAAATGCCAATGAATACCATCTTTTTCTGCTAACCTTCTATTTCTCGGGATGGATAAGAACTGATATAACAGGGCAGGGAAGGGGAAGAGAGAACAAAGGGTGGGAAGTTCCCCACTGACAGTTACAGTGTGATAATTTCCTGGTTGTTTCCTAGCAGAGAAAGCATGGACTTGTATCATTCATGTGATGGCTATCTCTGCCCCAGATGAGTGCTAAGCACCTGTGTCCTCTGATATTTTGCTCCCATGCCACTTCTAACTGCCTAATAATGGAAAAATAAGTATTGCCCCTTCTTGGTTCACATAGCTTTTTTGACATTGTGACTCTTAAAAGACCCAACTTCCTCATTTCAAACCGTTGTCAGCATAATAATTATTCAGCTGTAATTAGGAAGGGACATCAAATCCTGTTACCAGTGACTAGCCACCATGTCCTAACTTTTGTTTTCCCATGACAGTATCTTTCTAGTGCTTGGCTTTCCATGGTCTCCAGAGTGGTTCAAGCTGCTCCCAAACTCTTGAGTTTTCCCATTTTCTGGTAATTTCTTGGCCCAGCGATTTAAAGAAACTCATCTACACGAGTTTGCATTCTGGTTTTGCCATTTGCAGCATATTCTACACTGTGAAAAAGTGGAGTAGATCCAGCACTTGGCGTCTAATAAACATCTTTATTCCAACTAACAATTAATTAAGATTAAGGGATCTTGGAAATAGATCTTACAGCAGAAGAAAATAATTACCAACTATTAATCATGCATTATGATTATGTATTATTCTTTCAGGTACTTAAAAACTAATTGTATGCATTTTCCAGATGATCTGAGACTTGTGAAACATTTAAATTGCCTTATAACCCAGGATCAGTTGAGAAACATCCAAGTTTCTCACAGGCAAACTAACGCTTTAGTGCAACACTTCTATTGCCCTACTCATGTTATTATTTAAAACACAACCTCTACCTCATAGCACCCAAAATTATGCTTTACTGTGTCATAGCAAGGTAAGCAAGGTCTATCAATAGGTCACTTTTGTATACTTTAGAACTACATCCCACGTCAGTGAAGAGAAGAGAGTACCACTGTGGGATGCCACTGCTGGGGGAGGATCTCCTGCAATCCAGTATTGTCTGAGACGCTTGTCAGTGGAGGGAATTGTCAGGTGGAGTTGCAGATCTTTCAGTTTCTACTTGATGCCTCCTTCATGTGATGAAAAAAGATGTATCAGAAGAGCACTCCTTCCTCATCGTATACATTGAGAGGAATTCTTCTGCACATTGGCCATTAATACCTTTCAAGTGATCTGGATAGGCAGTTCCTTCTGGTTTCACATCAAAAGCTCAACCATAATGTTTCTGGGAAATCAGTAATGAAGCTGAGTCTCTCTGCCTAGGCCTTTGGGTCTAGGAGCATAATGTATTTCAAAATTCAATGCAATGAACCTAACCATTAACAGTTTATAACTCATAATAACCCATTCTGAATCTGAAGGTTAATTAAACTTAACATAACAAACTTGCCTGCAACTAGAACTGGTTGTATGTGTTTTGAAGAAAAAAATTGCAAAAGATTATTTGCATATCCAGAAAACTTAACACCCACGAAAATATTCAATAATAAATAAAATAAATCTTGATTTTTAAGTACAACATCTCACACATCAGAATAAAGAGGATGCAAATAATAATTATGCAAAGCTTATTTTAACTCCAGAAGGAGACTTATTGAGTATTAAATCTGAAATACTAGGAAATGAGTGAAAATTCTTCTGAGCATAGTGTTTTTATTTTGTAAGTTGTAGATATCAGAAGCACATATGGTAGTAGCTCTTATAATTCTTTAGTTACAATGTGTTGCACTCAGAACATTGATTCAACGTGGTTTTATTTTCTATTTTTCATTAGGTATAAAACACATAAATACTATTAAACGCTCTTTGTCCTTCCCTCAAAACAAATGTTTAGTATGCACAGATTTATTTTACTAGCCCCATAGATTGCTGACTCACTTACAAATGAAGATTAGCACTCTAAGAGAATGACCATCTGTTTCAGCCTTTTCTTCTTCATAGTGGAACTGCAGTGGAGTGATTTTAACAAAAGAATTTTAACAGCCAAGTGATTTTAACCTCTGTGAAAAAAAATAAAATTGTCTTGAGCTCTAAGCTACTCTAGAAGAAAATAAGTCAGAATTAAGTGATTTTATTTATGTTCATACTATTGTTAAAATAAGCACACTTCAGCCAAGGTCCAATTAGCAGAATAACGTGATAGATAAATACTGAAGGGGACGATGGTGAACACCACAGTTAGAAAAAAGCCTGACCTTGCAGGCAATTTCCATGCAGAAACATTATGAGGACATCGGGCACCATTCAGGAATACTGTTTGTTACATTATTTGACACAGTTGACACTATTCTTTAAAGAGACACAGATGTTTGTGCTTAAATATTTGTAACATTTATTGAGTACTTATCATATACTCCTGTTGGGGGACTCTGACTAGGAGTCAGATATTGACACTTAGATTTAAATATTGATATGGAAAGTTAGATAATAAGAGTCTACGGTGAGGATCCTCAATCTCCTTTTCAAACACAGACGTCTAAAACAAAGCATTTTGAAGGAATTCATTAGCTCAGACCAATTTCATTCTTCTATTTTAAAACCTTTGTATCCTACAGACTGCCTCAATAGAAAAAATAAGTTACTGTCTTGTGTCTTGCAAGCCCTGTAATGTGTGCAAGAGCACATGACTATATGAAACAAGAAGTTTTAAAGCTAGTCCCACTCCAAATCAATACAAAAATCAAATACACTTTAAGAAAGACTTCTAATGCCATAGCATGCCATGGTTTAACACTGTGGGCAGCTTAGTCCCACCCAGACACTCACTCACTCACTCCCCTCAGTGGAATGGGAGAGATAATCAGAAGGGTATACGCGAGAAATCTCATGGATTAAGATAAATACAGTTTAACAGGTAAAACAAGAGCCACAAACACGAGTAAAACAAAACAAGGAATTAATCCCTCTGTTCCCATGGGCAGGCAGGTGTTCAGTCATCTCCAAGAGAGCAGCGCCTCATCCCATGTAGTGGTTATTTGAAAAGACAAACGCCATCATTTTGAAAGTACCTTCCTTCCCTCTGCTGTCTTCAAAATATATTACTGATCATGACACCACATGGTATGGGATATCCATTTATGCCAGCTGAGGTCCACTGTCCCAACTGTGCCCCCTCCCAACCCTTTGTGCACCCTCAGCCCACTCACCTGTGGGGTGGGATGAGAGGCAGAAAAGGCCTTGGCTCAGTGCAAGCACTGCTCAGCAATAACAAAAACATCCCTGTGTTATCAACAATGTTTTGTTCACAAACCCAAAATACAGCACGTACTAGGCTGCTGTGCAGGACATTTACTCCACCACTGCCAGATCTTGTACAGATCGATATCCAAACAGAAACACGGAGAATAATTAAGGCAGATTATGCACTGTTCCTTCAAGCATGCATATATGTCAGATACATTATGCACTGCTATGTTGTGGGTATTACTGGTGTGGATGACAAACATAATTAAAACAGATATCTAGGTCATTAACTAATAAACTCCATAATTAATAAAGAAGGAGTAAACAAAGTCAAATTATTTCATACGAATTATAAACAGTTTAAGTCCGATTTAACTTTTGTGCATTTTCTTTGATCAGAGGGATATGAGACATCTGTTACAGGCTCCAAAAAATTCCTTTTGCTGAGAAGTGAAGGCTAAATATTGATCTAAAGTGATCTAAATATTGAAATCTCCTTGAGTATAAATGACAAATTGAGTTAAATCTACTCTGTATGAAAATGCCTTTAATGTAACCTTTAGGTAGGTACATTTTCTTTATAATCATCATCTCAAAAAGGAATGTTCCAGACTGCTAAATTTGAGGCTGTTGACTCCTGGAAATACTGGGCAGAACAAATGTGATGGTCAGTGAGTGCTACTCCTGTTTGACGTGTCACTCACAGACATAAATTTAGGCAGATCAAAGTACTTTGGACTCTGTGAGGTTGACTGAGAGATGATTTGCCAAATGGACAGGTGAAAAGGAATAACATGCAGGTCTTTGGTAGATGGCAGAGAGGTAAAGCAGAGGGCAGACAGGCTTGCCCATAGCAGCACTCACTACATCTGAAATGGATATGAACACCTCACCGGATTTCAGACTGTGGCCCAGGACTAGCACTGCTGGTAGTGGGGGTGGACAGGACATCTCCAGAGGCTAGAGACCCAGTCAGAGGCACCTCAGCACCAGCAGCTTGCCTTGGGGCTCATGGATGGAAAAGCAAGAACAGTGAGCAGTGCTGGGGCCCGTCCATCGGAGTGGTGCTTGGCAAGGGAAGCTCTGTGTGAACTTTAGGTGCACAGCAAGGGGGTGCCAAAACAATTTTTTCTGAACAACTGAGGTGACTTACTGAGGCCAATATGCTTGTTGCACATGTGTCAGTGGCAGGAACCCCAGCATCACAAACAGAAAAGTCAGAGTGAATGGCGTCTAGGTTAGAAACTCAAATGCTTTGTTCTCCTTTCAAAGTAAGAGCAAGAATGTGCTACATGCCCTTGTGGAGTGTAAAGAAACAGCTCGTGTCAAAGCACCATCTTATTCTGTCTGCCCTTTTCTGTCTATTAGAGATGATAAAATTGCAAAACTCATATCCACTCTAATGACATTGACAAGGAAAAGTCTGATGATTGGGCAGGTGGAAGAAAAATTACTTTGGTAATCCATTGTTGCTCAGAGGTTCTGGTGGCATTGCTTATACTCCTGCCGGGATACCGTATTTGTTTGGTAAAACTAACAGCAATTTCATTAAGCTAACAGCTCCTAATGTTAATAATAATTCTGTTAAATCAAAATGGATATATTTGTCCTTGACTTACGTTTTCATTTTCAATTTATTACAGATACACTTCACAGTCTCCTGTGTCTCAGATTAGTGTTCTGTATTGCCACAAGATCATTGTCAAGTCCTGCTGTGCCTTTTTAGACTGTGAAATACCTGTCTCACTCTGTCCTCAGGGACTTCAGTAAGAGCAGGAGTAGTCTTTATCTCAGTTTGAAATCTATTAAATATGTTTATCTAGTTAAATTATTGTTTATGAAGGCATGTATCTTAGGAGGTATTTAAATAATGTTAAGTAAAAAATAGGAGCAAAACTATGACAGAAATGTGACAAAAATCATTTGCCAAGGTCTTCCCAAATGAAAACTCTACCTTCTTTGTTCAGCTTTCTCTCAGACAGACTGCAAAATGAGAGCTTTTGTCCAAAACTCAGTTCCTTTACAATTTTAATCATTTTCTTCACTCTGCAATGCAGATAGTAACACTTTACTGACTGCTATAGCAGCCTTTTATGTATATGGTATGTTAGGTCTGGCAATTCAGGTCTTGGATGGACACTTACTGGGAGTGACTCACACAGATCAGCCGTGAAAAGGGAGAGGGAGACAGCCAAAGGTAGCAGCAGTTGGATGATGCTGATGCTCATGTGATCCTGCTAACAGTGACAAACTGGGGAGGGTGGAGAGGCAGAGACAAATAAACAGAATATCCAACAAAAAATACTCATTTTCATTATAAGATGTAAATTACTAGCAACAATATAATTTCTGCCATTTCTCAGGACTAAAATTTGCCATGTGAATAGAATGGTTTTCCAGCTAGTTTGAGTATTGACCATACTTTGCAAAAAATTAATAGTGGATAAGTGCAGTCATAAATGAAAATGCATACATCAAAAGAATGCCTCTTGGATGGGTTTTTTTTTTTAGGGTGAACTGGCAAGGAAAAAGAATTTTTTTCAGATAATATTTGGAATATTTAGAACTGTTAGCCTGTGGAGAAAGGAGACCGATCTCCAGCGAACTCTGCCTGACAGCACTGTAAGTGTGTAAGAGTCAGGTAATAGTTTCCCTAGATTTATACTGCTGGTTGTCTCACTGAATGCACACATATCCAAGTACCTCTCTGGCAAGGCCTGGACTGAATAGTTTTGACATGAAGTGTTCAGACAGAAATGGTTAATGGGCTTTGTCCAAATCCTAGTGAACAGGCAGATCATATCCATATTACTGAAACACTATAACATCAGGCATGTTTAGGGTTGGTTCACCAAAGAAATTTAAATGTCAAGGTGTCCCTTCATTCGGTGATGTGATTTCCCAGCCGCAGGGAAGCTGATTATTTTCAGGGAAGGCTGAACTACCACAGAAACATTTTGCCTAATCTCTGGTAATGAATCTGGCTTAATATTTTATAAATGCTACCCTTCCCAAAAAGTTATTGTATATCTTTTTTCAAATCTGCATAAAGTTATTTTTTCCTTAATATCACAGTACCACCTGGGCACTTGGATGATCTCTTCATTTACTTTGCTGTGAAAAATTGAAGTAACCTGGGACAATTACTTGCTGCCTCAGGAACTATTAGTGAATCACCTTTGTACATACTTCTTTTCCCTTTGAAAACAAAACCTTTTAATTTTGCAGAAGGGCATATGAGAAAGTCATATGTTAGGGACGAGGAGCATTTGGGAAGACCGAGACAGTGACTGATTTTCTTCACAGCATTAGATTTGTTAACAAATATGTTAAATTGAGCATGCAAAGAGTATCATCCTTCTTCTTAGGTGGACTCAGATTATCATTGGAGAGGCTGCAGTGGTTCAACACTACACAGATTTTAATTAAAAATTTGGGTGATAAAGGTATTCTGTTTTATTTAATTATGTACTTATCCAGATGTTAAGTTAAAATAATAGGAATAGGTTTAAAACAATAAATTGCCATTGCACGGGAATGTTTCTTTGTCTGAACAATGTAGCTGCAGATTAGATTTCACAGACATATATGGCATTTCCATTTGCTGGCTTTGTATTAGATTTGGCAAGAACTACTGATCTGAAAAAAAATTCTCCAGGCAAAATTGTGATTAAAAGATGTAAAAGATCCATATCTGAGAAGAATGATGATAGGAGTGGCAATGAGAGCTGTAGTGGCTCAGTGGAGCCATCCTGTGTAAGCATATTTAAATTATACATATATGACTATACATAAATTTAATCTATTTCTTTTTTCCTGGTAGGTACAGCATTCAAAATAAACTTAACAAAGGAAGGCCAGATATGTTTTTAATAAATAAATGTAGAGGGAAAATCAAAACTAACTCACAGATTTGTGTGATGATTCCACCAAAGGACATTATTTTTGTACAAGAAAGCTTTTCAATTGACCACTCAGAAAAGCTGTGGTCCCGTGAGATGTTTAGAGACATGAGGCAGAGCTGGTATAGAAGGATGGGCTGGAGCAAGAGTGGAGAAAGCCACTATTCTGGCTGCAAGAAGCTTACAAATCCTTCAGCAGGCCACCTTCCCTCCACTTGCAGGGAAGTCCTTTTGAGGTAACCATAGTACTAACAGGCCCAATGGAGAATTATTCATTTGAAGAGAATACCAGCAACTGAATTCACAGAAACCATATTTGCAATACTCAACATAAGTATACCTTGAGTGTTGGAAGAAGTGATTGTGTAGGGAAAAACCCTAAGCTCTAAAGAAGGAGGAACATGGAGGGACAGGCTTAAATGGTCTGGTGGAGAAACAAGGGTTTTGGCACTCTCCATTCAGACCTATATTGCCAGTAAATTAGTAAAGATATTAAATTTGGACTTAACTATTTTGCTTCACATGATCAGATCTGGAGGTCTTTATTAACTGGCTGTACATGTGAATGCAGAGAAGTTTGGAGAAGAAAAATATGACCTGGAATCCAAAAATATCAAAAAGATAACTTTTGTTTAAAGAAACAGGAACCATGGTAAAGATTTTAAAAATATATATGTCATTTCCAAACAAGAAAGCAAGAGCTCATTTTATTAGCCACACTCTTTTGGTCAAGAGATAGCCTAGAAATTAAAAAAAAAAAAAAAAGCCACTGGCAAACAGTGTAAATTATTGCACTGTTGGAAGGAGGAAAATGCAGATTACCATACCTATCTAAAACACTGAAAATAAATTAACAAACACCAAAACAAAGTGAAAACAAAGAGATACAAAATAAGATATATTAACACCCTCTTGGGAAAAGGGTAGTTTCAAATCAAATGAAACCAATTTACCACTTTTGCATTTATTGGACTAATAGAATTTTCAGTCAAAATAAGAAAGGTATTGTATAAGTACTAAAACATCAATTAATAACTATTTTTCCAAATGCAAAAAAAAAATGAAATTTCAACAGTTTTTCACACTATGCTTTTCCCAAAGAACTTTCACTAGAAAGAAATGGAAACAATGAACATTTCATTTAGTTGAAAAATCTAGGTTCTAGAAAGCTGAGAGTTTGGAAAAGGCCCTTTTCTGTCAACTCAGTTCTGATTAACTATTTATTTTTGGATCGTGTAGCTGATATTTTATGGAGCATCAACTGTGTTGAACTGAATTGAGAATAAAAAGATATTTGTTCAGTGGGATTTTATTTTATTTTAACCCTATTGAATGACCTAGATATCAGTTGCATGTAAAAGTCCCATAAAAATAAAATGCTGTTCCAAGTACTTAGTAAGAACTTGCCAAGATAGCTGTGTTTTACACAGTGCTGAGCCTTTGATGTGAGAAACAAGAGTGTGTTCTCTGCCTTGGTCCTTAGTTATTGTTGCTCCTTCTTCAATATTGTTCTAATACTGTGTTGAAATTCCTGAAAGGATGAATTCCCAGCCTAGTGGTTAATTATCTGTGTTCCATGACTAATATTTATTTGCAAATAAAATTAATTATATTCACAGTAATTCCAGTTCTACTACCACTAGTTCTCTACTGAGAATATGATTGCAAGAACATAATGTCTCATACATCTCTGACTGGTAATGTTAGTGTATGAACAGATAAAACAAACTGCTTTGAAGATAGTAACTATTGTGATCTGAAAAAATAATTAATCTGATATACTTTGATTCCAGCCCTCAGGTTATGACTGATGTGGTTATATCATGATAATGTGTCAGTCAAACACCACTACCACCAAACCGTTAGTCTTGTAGTAAAATGGCCAGGAGTTTTTACCTCCTTTTGAGGTCAAAATAATCAAGAAGACCTTGCAAACACATCATTCTGACAAAAACACATCCGTCACAAAAATATAAAAGTGGGATTTGTATTGCATTTCATCAGAACACGTGATGCTATCTACTTTAATTAGGTAAAAAGCTTGAACTGAAGTATCCTGGCATAGAAATGATGAAGATCTGCCTGAGAAAATGCCTATGTTTTTAAAAATTATGAATACAGTAAAATTATGAATTTTAGATTTAAAGACTTCTTTTAAAGGTTTTATAAATGAATGGAAGGTAATATAGACTGAATAGCTTATGCTGTGAACATAAAATAAATGCATGACATAAAAATGCATTTATATAAACTTGATATTCACAGTTTTGAACTGGATGCCACTTTTGTCATTGCTTAAATCCCCTAACAGTTGGACTTTACTTTTAACAATCTGTAAGTATGTTGAATTCATATTAGTCTGTCACTTAGGGTCTTTCAAGAGAGATTTTATGCTGTCAGTTTAAGAATCAAATTTTATCAGTGCCACTTCAAAGAAATTCATCTGACAATAGGTGAAAACCATTGGTCAAAAAGAGAAACCCACTGAAATAGTTAATTGTTTGTGTTTGTAGGCCTCTTCAACTGACTGCTTCAGTACAGCTTGGCTGCTCTACTTTCTTTCCATGCCAAAATGGTATTTCAGGCTTGTTGCATATTTAGTGGGCCTATTTATTTACAGTGTACAGTATTCATCAACATTTTATTTCAGACCAGACGGGGTCGGTTCAGATCCCTGTGGTATGGGTTTCTATTTCTATTAAATTCAGGCTAGCAATACAGACTGTGATCTATTTTGCCATCAGCTGGCTGTTACTATTAATGAAAGACCAGTCATCATTACTTTGGGTTGTCCTAATGCGTGTGTAGGAAGTGATTAGCGCATCCAGCCAGTTACACTGGAGAAACCTGACAAGAAAAACAGTAGATATAGACATCAGTTGTTGATACACATATTTCCAAGTGATAGATTGATTATTCTTCCATTCTCTCAAGTTTAATCAGTAGAGTTGATACCAAACTGAGCAGTTGCATTTGGATTGTTATTGGTCATTAGAAGTAATTGGTGAGTAACTAACTTTAATTAATGGATAGACAGAAAAACTGATACTGGCAACAGTTTTCTGCTGGTAAAAAGGTTTGCCCAATCTTGATATTTTTATAGATAAACTACCAAATTTTAATGGAGATGCCATATTAAAGATGTCGGGTGATTTCTGACATTCCCAAAGTCTGAATTTTCAGCCTTTTTTAATTTTTTAACATTATTTCAGACCACTCGTGATGAAAAGTGCCCAGCAGACCTATCAAATATCATATGTGACGTGATTTTTGTAGCAGCCATTGCAAATAAGAATCTCCCATAAGTGTCATCAGAGATGATTATTAAGAAAAAAAAGAAAGGTCATCTGGTCTCAAGTTTAGAATAATGTCCTCTCATTGCTTAGGAAAGATTGTAGCCAACTTAAAATGCCATCGGAAAACCAGACATAGTTTCTGTGGCTTTTATTAAACTGAATGTTAGGAGGAGTTCTAGGCTGCAAAATCTACTGTAGATTCTGCTCAAAACTGAGGTCCAGGTCTTGCACAGCATCTGCAGAAGCCTTATTCTTCGGTCTGCTACAGTGAGTGTCTTTGCTTCCATATTCATGCCTCAGTCAGCAGCACACCTTGAGGAAAAGGTGGAGTATTTGGTGTGGATTTAGACCATATTTTTTGTCTTTGACTAAGTTCCTACATTACAGATGTTTTCTGTGGAAATAAACAACTTTAGTAAGACATGTCCTGTTCCTTTAGTCAGTCTCTGTTAGGCGCTTCATTCAGCACATCATGCAATCCTAGAAGACCTGAGAAAATGACTCAAAATCCCAAGGAAGAAGTGATCCTCATGAAAGAACCCTTTAAAGGAATAAAATGCTCTGTTTGTGTGAATGACAGCTGAATGTCATTTTTCCTCAGTTTCCATGGTTGCATGGCACAGCCGAGTCCTGCCCATCCTGACTGTTCATTATTAACACTGCTCAGCTGATGGACACAGTGGGAGAAACTGCTGCTTGCGATATTGAGCTGTAAGTAATTCTGCTTAAAGAAAATCTTAGATACACTGGTGGCATTTGCCTTGTGCTCTCAGCGTGGTGAACGTCTGCAGCTGAAAGTCAACCTAGTGAAGCAAAAAGCAATGTGTAGTAGAGGAGAAATTCTGTATCAGCGTTGACATATTCTATTTATAAATATTTCCTCTTAGAAATACAGGTTCCAGGAACAGAGAACACAGAGTCACAGAATCCATCATGGAATCACAGAATGGGTAAGGGTGGAAGGGACCGCAGTATGTCATCTGGTCTGGCTTCCCTGCTCAGAGATGTACAAATACTACTTATAAATCCTTACTAACCCTTTTTCAGCATCTCTGATATTTTCACACTCAAGTGTCTGGCTGAAGAATGAAGTGTTATCAGAGTGAACTGCTGCTTGTCCAGCATCTTTTTAACAACTGCTGATTTGTACTTTCATAATGTTATTTGTAAAAAAAAAAAAGGAGAGTAACTTCCAGCTTGTGTTCCCAAGATACAAGTTTTGTTCTCAAAAAGAACTTGGTCATCAATACATAACAGTATCATCTGTTTAACAGAATAGACAATAATATTAAAGTTGGGATGTTATTCAAGAGCATTTAACTGCTAATTTGCCACAAATTAAAATACAGTATATCAGTCCTTTAGAAATTTTCTTGAAGTGCTCTGATACTTTAGATGTTGCCAGATTCAAGCTGATAATACTGTTGGTTTGACAAAAAAAAAATATTTCTTTGGGCAGAAATAAAATTTCTTTTTGATATCCACTTTAGTGTGGTCATTAATTAACATTTTGTAAGAGCTTGTTTCTTCTCTGTGAAAAGAGTAGACTAATATGTGGAATAAGAGTCTTCCTTAATTACCTTTAATATTCTAATATGACATATTTTAAAACACTGGTAGTGTCTTGACTTGTAGAAAATAATGGTGCTAACTTGCAAGGTAATTAAATAGATGGAAAAACTTTGCATGTATGCAACAGAGAGAAAGCAAAACATATGACATGGTATAATCCAATAATCAGCAATTAATTCACTGCTTGTGTGACACTTTCAAGTGGAAAATTTTTGCTTTGTTTTTACCAAAACAAACACTGTATGAAACAAGACACTATCACAGCGTGTGGAACCAGTTTTGTTTTTAACCCATGAATACCATCATCCACTTACAGTATTTGAAACACAGTTTAAAAGCTGTTTGCTGATGAATCTATGGATGTGAGAACATGAATTATTTGAATTACTATATTTAAAGATTATTTAATTACTGTTGTCTTTTATATATCTTTCCTGAAGGAAGCAGATTAAAAATGGACAGAAAGTAGCCAAGGAGGATGGATACTTTCTTCAAAGAAAGTGTAGGGTTTTTGAATAGTCAAGGCAAAATTGCAATAATCTTATCAGCAAGTATTATTTCTTGATCTATGGTCCAATGCAAAGGTTGTGTACCTCTACAATTACACTGAAAAAACCCACAGACAAAATAGATTTCCATAGAAAAAGGTTCTTGTTGAGCTGCTGGATTATTCTGTTTGCTTTGACTGAGCTCTGGTTCTACATCCTTTCCTCCACTGCTGACAGAAATAACTGATGGATGTTGGTAATGCTAACAATAACCCATTCCCTAAGGGATAAGAAGGAGTTCCCAGGAAACCTTACAGTTTGAACTAAGTCTTCTTTAAATTAATCTACGAACAACTGTTTATCTTCTGAAAGAACTTCCATGAAACAAAAAATGAATTAACCAAGCTAAACTTCAGGCTGTTAGCTGGCCATCAGTATTCCTGGGGGGAACATAAAACAAATTTGTCGGAAACTACATCAAGATTTTGGGATATCTTTCAAAGCCTCTCAACTACAAGGACTGGGGCAGGTGGAGCTTGAAAAACATGCCAGGACCCATGAACATGCAGAGACTTAGTATCCACACAATAAATCCTTGTTGTTGGCATCCCTTAGGCTAATGCAAGAGCAGAAATCTATTTGCAGCTCTGGTTCTCTCTTATTAGTCTTTGTCAGTTCTCCCTGCAAGCCCTGACACTGCATTTAGGGGACCAGCACTTGGCAGTGGCAGCCGAATCAGTACAAGGTTGGGCTAGGTTTTTCTAAGTAAGGAGGTTATGGAAAGAGGGCATCTTTCTACTCAGTTTTGTGCTTTCTGGTCTCAACATGGAAGTAATTGATCCTCAGCTACCACCCCTCTCCTTCCAAAAGATGTCCCCTGGGATTGTATTTAGAGCATTCTGCATTTGTGCAACACCAGGTATCTATATCACTGCAGCCAAACAGGCCCTGCACAAGGACAGCGAGAGGCACCAGCCTCAGGGACACACAGTACTTTTTGCACATTGTTCCTTCCACTGTATTAATCATCTTCCCTTCGAAACAACAAATACAATTTTTACTGCAGACAGAAGAATTCCAGCTGAACTGTGGTGTATTCTGTAAAATCAATATTCATCATTTTCAAATTGTTTGCTTGTTGACTTTCTGAGGAGAGCAAGAAATCCTTCGGGCAACTTATGCACAGCACAAACAAAATGTTCAACAACAAGAAAATGTTTGGCTTTTTTTTTGCCTCTTACATTTCACATGTGACCTTTAGAATACTCTTGTCATTTAATCACATAAAGGGCCACAGAATGTGATGAATAACCAATATCTAATCCACAGTCATGACTGTATTGTAGAATTCTGAAGCTATCTATGAATTGCATTGATATGAATTGCTGGTTTAAATATTTTGTGATGTCTTGGCTACAGTTAACGAGCTGCGAACCATACAAATATGAAGAAAAAAACGTTCATTTTTGTCCCCAAGCACAAATTAGTAACAGAAAATAAAGTCCAGACATGTTATTTGCCCTGAATTATTATATTCTTTTAAACAGGTAAGCTGTTTTTATTTTACTGATCATCCTCAGAGTGTTCATATTTTATCAGTGTTCTTATCATGCTGCTCTTACAATGATGGTATATTCGTAGCAGTGATTGGATCCTAGGGAGAGAACTATTTTGCTCCTGCTCTACAATGACTCTCCATCAGATGACTATTTCAAAATGAGAGTGCTACTGGAATAGTTAAAGAAAACATTAGCAGTAGGGGATTTAATAAAATTATGTGATTATTAATCTAATCACTATTAAGAAATATAAAGCATGTTAAGTATTGCTACTAGGTCTGTCTTTCTCTCTGGTGCTGGGGTACAGTCTTGTATGCTGGCTACCCCAGTGTTTTGGCAATATGCTACAGAAGCCTATGCATCCTTAGCCATTGGAAACCAGAACTTCACCTGCCTTCTGTGCATCCCTCTGAAGGCTGATAGGCTCCTCAAGGGCAGTTTGTCTGAACAGCAATTTCACTGAGATAAAGTTCACTGGGATTAAGAAAATAAATAGGGTAAACCTAAGAATGTTTTGTTGAATAAGTCTCCATTTATCTTTTTTGCAAATGAAATGAGACAAGAAGATCTAAATAATGTTACAGAAAGAGAACACTAATACATATGTTTTCCCCAGAGCACCCCGTGGCTCTGATCCTAGGATCTCATTTCTAACCTACACGTTGTACTCAAATATAAACAGGAACTACCTCTGTGTTTCTTTTCATCCCCTGTTTGATTTTGCAGCTTTTGAAACACAGGGCATCTAATGCTTTTTGTTCAGTCCTGCTCTCTTCAGCTGTGCTGTGATATGTGAACAGACACATGAGCATGCACACGGTATGCTCACACACAGTGCTTTGAATTAGTAGTTATTTTGCTAGTCTATTTATTAGAAGTCACTGGGATTTTAATGTCTTTTGATGATTTATCAAATTGCTTAATAAGCCCAAAGAGCATATCAGCATCACTGAATAAGGTATGATAAGCCATATTTATTATGCACGTATAAAGCATTTGTTTTCTATTGGGCAGAATGCTTCAAGAGCTGCTTCTCACCAATACGATTTCACTGGCAAGCCAGTCCTGTCTGGCACATCTGTGTAGAGATTAAAATGTTTCAACAAAGTAATTGAAGAATAACATCAATAGCTACCGGACTCCTGTTTGTAATGTTTGTCCATAACCTGTCTTTCTGCTTTTTAGTGATTTCAAGAGCACCTTTAACATATATTGAGACAGAGAGATATATTCTTTTCAAAGCATGGAATTACAGGCTATAGTTTTATAGCTCACAGCAAGCAACCTAGAGGACTTATTAATACTTGATGAATCCCTCTCAATGTCTCAGCAGTGAAGAGAAGACAAACAACCTGCTGGATGATTGATGTTGTGCCTACCAAGGAGGAGCTTTAAAGCATGATTTTCTCTTACAAAATCCGTAAAAAAATTCGGTCTGATCTGGTGTGATCCTGCAGTAGCAATAGTTTGGGCTGAGTGGAGACGCAATCTCTGCCGTATTGCGCAATGGAAAGTGCATTAACAAGTGATTTAAGTCTTGAAGCAAGGCTGAAAACCTTTCATCTCTGCCTTCTCCCTACCCACAATGCTCCCCAGATCTCCATGGCATACTGCTCTTTGGCAATGTGTGTTTGCATACCTGTCTCAGGCTGCACATGAAAACTTACTTTACCACCACTCTTAAGTATTGTTTGCTCTCTGAATCTTGCAATTGCAGAGTCTGTTAATCCCTTCTTTCATTGTTTTTCTCCTCCTAATTACGGACTCTTCTTTTTTGCAGCTATTTTCCTTTCACTCTGTTTCTTCTTGCTCCCCTCAGATGACCTGACATACCTTTGTCGGATGAGACACATGGTTGGACTTACTGCATGCTGTCCCGACTCCTAGAAACAAGGCTTCAGAGATGCTTACCTAAGCTTGATGCCATATAGGCAGAGAATCATGCACCTTTCCTGCAACTTGATTGCACATAGGAAATTGCTGTGTTTCAGTCTTTACTGAAGGAGGGCCATCAAATGGGTGAACAGACCTATATTTTCTTCCGAATGAAATTTTCTGTCACATGGACATCACACAGAGTTCCTCATATCAAATGGAATCCCTAAACTGTACATGAGCTCCTCAAAGTATAGGATCCATATTGCAATTCTGCTTTGAAACCTGTGTGCCAAATCTACCTCAAAAAGGATGCCAGTAATATATATTTTAAAGGTATGGACATTTTAACTGCCACAAGAATATTCATCTTCAAATAGGAACAGTTTCAATAAAATACAATTTAATTTCAATTAATGCACCTGGGTCCACAAATTTGCCTTTTTCTTGTTTTATTTTTTTTTTGTAATTGCAACATACTGAAGCCAAAGGAATAAAAAATTCCACTCCAGGGCATAATGAATTATTGATTAAGGCAGCTAGATCAGTATGAATCCATATAGGAAGCCAAAAGTAAATGAGTAAATGAAAGGGTTTTAAATATATGTTTAGAAAAAAGGATTTTGGCAAATAGTGAAATAAATCTTGGACAGAAAATAATCTAACAGTCTGAAATACAATCCCTAACTGGCCGGTCAGTCCATGATCTAAATAAATTGCAATTTAGAGTGAATTATGTTGGAAAATGAATCCAATAAAGCAAACATCTTCTCAAGCTAACACTGAAAATGTGACAGCATTTAAATCCTGATCATGTGAAAACATTTGTTATACATCTCAGACAAAGGATTTGTGAAGAATAGAAAGACTAAAATGCTGTTCCTCAATAACAGCATAAAAAGAATGCCCACTGAAATCAATGCTTGTACATGGATAATTCATACCAGAAGAATGTGAGGTTATTTTTTATCAGGTCTGAAAGGCAATATGCTAGGATAAAGGGAAAATTTTTTTGCATGCACCGCACTGACCTGTATATTTTAGTGAATGGACTAAATTCACAGAATCACAGAATTGCAGGATTGGAAAAGACATCTGGAGATCATCTAGTCCAATCCCCCTGTCCAGGAAGGCTCACCTAGAACAGGTGACACAGGAACTCATCCAGTTGGATTTTGAATGTCTCCAAAGAGGGCCAAACTGCGACCTCCCTGGGCAGCCTGTTCCAGTGCTCCGCCACCCTCAGTGTAAGGTTCTTCCTCATGCTGAGGTGTAACTCCTTTTTTTTCAGTTTAGGGCCATTAAGCCTTGTCCTGCCGCTGGGCACCACCAAAAAGAGTCTGTCACCATGCTCTTGACATCTGCCTTTCAGATATTTATATGCATCAGTGACATTCCTTCTCAGTCTTCTCTAGACTAAACAGGCCCAGCTCCTGCAGTCTCTCATAAAAGAGAAGCTCCAGACCTCTGATCATCCTTGTGGACCCCCACTTGACTCTCTACTTGTACAAGGAGCCCAGAACTCAGCACAGCCCTCCAGATGTGATCTCACTAACGCCAAGGAGAGAGGGAGGATGAAATCCCTGGACCTGCTAGCCACACTCTTCCCAGTGTATCCCAGGATACCACTGACCCTCCTGGCAGCATGGGCACACTGCCTGCTCATGATCATCTTGTCATCCACCAAGACTCCCAGGTCCTTCTCTGCAGACCTGCTTTCTAGTGGGTCAGACCCCAGCCTGTACTGGTACTGGGGGTTACAACTTCCAAGGTACTGCACCTTACACTTGCCCTTGTTGAACTTCACTAGGCAGTTATTTCATTTTGGAGAATGCCTAATATATTAAATATTGTTTCATGTTTCTGTGATGACAGGGACCTCTTCTGCTATCCTGTATCTCCTATAATTTTCAAAATGTAAAAAAATGTAGTTTGTAATTGCTTTCAGTGATAGTAAATCAGAAAAAAAAAAAAACAAAAACAAAAAACCACCAAAACCAAAAGCAAACAAAAATCAACCAACCAAACCAAAACAAAGAAAAAGAAATCCTCTAAAAAACCTCTAACAAGAAACAACCTAATTCATCTAACTTATGGCCAAACTCTAGGGGAAATATGTCTCAAGATAGTGTGATGGACATAGTTAAATTATTTTGCTTTTTGTTCCCTTACAGTAGAAACTGTACACCAAAATCTGTCTGCTTAGAAAACATGAAATCTGTCATTTTGTGAATGGAGGAATAAGGAAATGCTGATATTCCAGGTAGTCATCGAATTCAGAAAACACAAATCTGATTTTTTTAAAAGAAAAATATAGAACAAGAAGCATACATTAAACCTTACAGATTTGTTAATTTTTCTATAAATAGTCATACTACATGAGAAAATTAGGCTTAAAATAACAAAAAGCTCTGAAGTTATGCTAAGAGATCTGCAAGGGTATTTCTAAATAGCAGGGCAGGGGGTTCAGCAGAGTGCCCAACTGCCTTAGTGCCCACCATCTGGGGCAGACAGCGTGCTGGGGCAGGCAACATCCTCGATCAGGTGTGCTGCCATAGCAGAAAAGAGCAAGGAATTTTCTTCTAAAGGATATCCAGAAAATGGAGATGTTTAGAAGTTGTTATGTATGGATACTGCTGAGGACTTAGGTCAAACTCAGCTATGAGCTCTTATTTCTTATTATTTTAATGACATAATTAATGTGTGGAGCCTTTCAGAAGAAGTGCCTTCTCGGACAGACAGTATCCATGGATGAAACTGTTTCTTAATTGCAATAGTTAATATGCTGTCAAAATCATAGAGGGATCAATGAAAATTGAGGTCTACTCAAGAGCTTACATGAAGAATATTAAGACTATCAGGAATCTGTGAGTAAATCATAAATGGGTCATGATATCTTTTAAGATTAAATGTGTTTCTTTTCTGAGAATGGATTCTGTCAAATAACATTATAGCGTTATGTGCACTCTGGAACTCAACACTTTTCTTGTTCTTGGATTTATATATACATTAGAAGGATATATGTTTCTTCTGACTTCAAGTAAAAATTCTTCAGTGGGATATGAAATTCATTTTAATTTCTTTCACCTTTTGAAAACTACAGGATATATCGGAGACCAGCAGAGGACATTGTAATCATGGGGTAATTGGATGAAAAGTAATCAAAACAAGACAAAGTGAAGTGCCAAACAAAAGAGAATCACTTTGAAATGTTATGCTGAAATAAAATGAGTGGAAGATTTTAAGGACAAAACATTTTGTTTTCAAGCCTGGGAGAAAATCCTCTTACTTTAAGAGATTTTTGACCTGAATCTTAGTCCAAAATGTGGGAAGCTTTTGTCATCAGAACTGGTGGCCTCAAAACTTAGCTTCTCACACTTACACACGTCCACCTGTGAGGCTTTATCGTCAGCTCCAATCAGCCTTTACCTAATATCTGAAAAATAACATGCCATTTCCTCTTTATTCCTTTAAGTTCCTGTTGTTCAGAAAAGAGGTCTTTAAACGCCATATTTTTCCAGCAATGAGAAACCAACTTATGCATAGAGTTTGTAAGTTTTGGTTTCGTCTTCTAAGCTTTAATAAATTATTATGGCCTTTAGGAAGACACAACATAGTTAAAATTTACTTTGCATACATGAGAGTGAAACAGGCATCCCTACGGGTCATGAACCAATTAATAAAAACAAAACAACAACTAAAGATTGCTCTGTTTGGGAATGAAATTAATTTCATTTAGCATGGATGAGCAATGAGCAAAAGGAAATTTAATAATGTAAAGGAACCCTTATCTTGAAGAAGTTATGAAATTATGGCAATAAGGAAACAACATTCTAAAAAGTAACTCAAAACATGCTTCTGCCTTACACCTTTATATATCATGTGATAATGATAGTTCACAGTAGCAAACCCAATACTAATGATGATGGATGAGTAAGCTACAGTACATGTAAGAGAATTACACTATAAATTCTCTCAGGCAAATTAAATTTCAAGAATGAAATCAATAAATGACAAGAAGATATTAACATAAGCCAGTAAAATTCAGGGAGATAAAGCTATTCACCACACGTATAAGAGGAATAATGTAAAGAATATCTCTTTTAGTGTCTGTTATGGAGAGTCAAATACCTGAAAAAATACCCAGTCATTTTTGAGAGCTTCTAGAAGGAGCTATCTAAAATCCTTTGCCCTTGAAATAGTGTTAATTAGGAGGTATTTTTAATTTGAACATCATTTTATATTTCCCTCCAGCAGCTTACTTTTTTGTCTTTAACAGTAGCTGTCTCTGCCACTTGGTATGTGGTAGGGATATTTAGGTCACGAATTCTGAGTTATGTGTTTAGGTCATAAGAATGAAGGATAGTCCTTTCTTAGCATCCTACATATAAAGCTGGTGTTTGTTTTACCTGTATTGCTGGACAATGCTTCTTTCCTACCTTCCATTTCCTACCTATAAAAACGTCTAACTGCGGGCTAAGCAGCAGCAGCCAGCACTCACTGGACCCCATGAAAGGGCTCTAATGGTTGTGGGCAGCTGTTGAGCTGGGGGTGTCCAGCTGGGAATACCACCAACCTGGGGCTACCCCAGCCCCAAGGCAGTCTGTGAGCTGTGGGTGTTCTGGCTGTGGCCCACAGCAGACCCTCGGGAGGGAGGCGAGGAGGGATCTAGTCCGACAAGCTTTGGTACTCCGGGGCCTTTTGTTTTCTGTTCCTCCCTCCACAGGGCTCAAGGGCAGTTCATTTCTCTAAGATCACAAAGTGACAGTGACAGAGTGAGGATGTAAGAAGCAGAGGGATTCACATGGGGAAAAAAATGCAGAATTCACAGCAAAGGTCACCGTCCTCACAAACGTTCTTCTGCCTCAAGTTGTTCAGCTGGTAAATCATGGCACTCCTCTGCAGGGAAAGCTATTAGCTTTATTGATGAGCTAATTCTTGAAATTTGTGGAGCTTTTCAGTAAATAGTCTTCACACTTACCAGTAGGGATGGATTTTTGGGATGTTATGTTGTTCATTCTCTCTGTTTTTGCTTTACATTTTAGTATGTACAAATTATTGATACTGTTTACTAGCTGGTCTTTTTGACTTAGACATAAACCATGACAGCTTTAGAAAATCATCTGCATAGCATGTATGTGGATTTCCCAGGAAACTGGATCTTCTTGGGAATACACAGAGCACGCAAACATCCGAAGCAGTCTCATTTTTCAAGATCAAGGCAGCAGTTCATACTTGCACCTGCCTAGTCAGACTTTACTAATTAGATCACTAAAGCAGAACAGTGTAGTTCTTTACTAACAGTTGCCTTCTACTTGGTGCTGTGGGCAAACTACTGACAAACTCTGCTTGCCAGAAGCAACCTCTGTGCCCAGCAAGTGCATAGGCATGATACGGGTCTGGTGGATGAAAGACAACTTTTCCAATGGCTTTTCTTCCAAATAGTATCTTTAGTGTCCACGTGCAGAATCAAGTAGCCCATGTAAGGAAGATGTTCACATTTGTTTAGGAACCATCAGTAAAAACAGAGCTGTGTTTTCAGTTTGCTCTGTCTTTTCAGAATAGGCTGTTTCTTCAGTTCTAAGCCAACAAGTCCTGGAACACATTTTCACTCAGAGTTTCATTATACTAGATGGCCACAAGTGTCGTTGGATCTCTGCTTGTTTGTTGATCAGATGGGTTACCTCACAACAGGTTCATGGGGAACAATACATAATTTACATTTCCTAACGTTCTTTTTTGAAGACACCATTTATACCATAAAGGTTCTCTGTCCTTGTGAGCAAGCTGTATTGCTGGAATTGTTATATTCCTAGAACTGGAAAGTGTTAGTCTCTCTTCTGATATCAATGGAAAAACTCCTTGATAGGTTTTCCAAGTACCATTGTCTGCACTTACAGAAAAGCCTCTCATTCAGCTGAAGATAACTGCTGCTAGTTAGACAGGCAACAAGAAAGTGATAATTTCCCCTTGTCAAGAGTTTCTGAACCATAAACCATAAACACGAGCAGAATGAGCAACTTCTAAGTTATGATACCGTAATTCCCAGAAAAAAAAAAAGTGTCTGATGTACAGATTTTTGTTGTTGCTGCTTGTCTCTATGCCCAGTGCCTTGAGTGCTCTGCACTGTCACTTCCATGTCTTCTCCTGACCCTTGATTCCTCCAGTTCCAGTCTTGGGTCTGTCACTGGTAATTATCCATCATTTGAGCACTGACACGTAACTACAAGCAGAGGACACCTGATCTGTCATTGTGCTTGCTGCTGAAACATAGTGGTGTTGTACATATCACAAAAATGCCACATAAAACCCAGACAGCTTGTTCTGTGCTAGGGAAGTTAGCAAGCTGAATGTGAAAAAAAGAAGAAGGAAATACATTTTAAAAGGGCACAGTTAATTACTCAGAGTAGGTTTTGGGGGGTTTTTAAGTGATGAAAGGATTGTATTTTTTTTTTTTTGGTATTTTTAAGTAATCACAAAAAACACATTTTCTGTTACCAAATTCAGATGTGTTCTTCAGAAGTTTTGGGAAGCCACTTACCCAGATAATAAGCAGGAACCATAAGATATATCTTCTCTGACCCAGAACATCTAAGGAATACATAAATCAAACTCAGAACAAATCAGAAAAGCACTATAAATTGAATGGTTAATATTTCTGATGATATATCTATATTTTTGTGTTTATCCTATAGAAGAGGTTTAATTTTTTATTATATCAACCAATTATCATTTATTAAGTTTTAATTATAATTACAACCTCCAAAACACCAAGTAAAAATATACATATATATTCATATTACTTTGCTCTGATCTATGTTTAAATTCTCAGATATTTCTTATATTTCTTCCTTTTTGCTGATAACTTCGTGGAATGCCTTATTGATTATGGCGTGGCATGGTTTTCATAAAAGCATAATCCTATTGATGTCATAACTTATTTCTGAGGTTGTTAGACATCATGGCATGGATTAGAAAGGCCTTTAATTCAAGTAGCAAGAACACAGACAGCCATAAAAAAATCTCAAAACAGCAAATCCAACTTAATTTGTTGTGGCAGAAAGCAAAGATGAAGGAATTAAAACTGCAATGACTCTAATTTGTACTGTTGTAAATGTTCAGGCTTATGTGGGTTGAATTTGAATTACATAAAATCAAATTAATTTATTTCATAGTTTTTTCTGAGAATTGTAACTTCACTCAATATCTTTAAGCAGTTTGGTGAAAAGATTGGTGTAATGACAGTCATTTAGCAGCATATTTGAAAAATCAAACCAGAAAGCAGATATAATTTAGGATAAAGTCTTCACAGGTGAAGTTATTGGTAAATAAATCTTTCAAGGCCCTTCAGCCACCCATGCCAGGAACACTAAATCTCTCCCTGTGGGGCTCTGCAGTGTAGAGGTCTCTGAGTTCAGCACCACTTTACTGCACTGGTTTAGGACCAATTCCAGCGCTGGTAGCAAGTATTTCACATCGCTCATCTGCCATAATAAACATAGCCTCAGCTCTCTGCAGGGCTTGTCTGTGAAGTAATTTCAAGTTAAGTCTTGGAGCACACAAGATGGCTTAATTGTTAAGCACAGATTGTTGAAATCATCTTTATATCTGATGCAGTGTGGCACACTGAGCAACAGAAACAAAGAAAATAGTGTCTTTCTCTCAAGTAAAACTTTATAGTTCACTTCTGCATTCCAGTAAAATGCACAGTATGAGCTGATAAATCCTCCGGAGTGTTTATGAATATGTGTATCACTTACTGCAGGGGGAGAAGGGATTGGCAAGGGTGCAGAAGACGTGATCCCATTTGTCTCTGCACAGTGTAAAGTGAGAGTTTTAAAGAGATCTCTTTGGTTTTGGCCCTAGGTATCTGCTCATATGACTCAGGTGAATATTGGGGTCTGATGATTTCTGTCAGGTTGATACAGTGTTTGCTGATTCATGAGAGTGGATAAACACGAACAAAAAGGGAGAGTCTTTAAAGAGATGAGAGGTAATGATGTTCAACAAAACAAAGATTCCTTTGTTTATTTCTACCCCATTACCTTTGCTTTCTTCAGCAATGAAGGTATAAAGATGAAGACTAGCTTGCAGAATATAACAAGTAAACTATAGATGTATATGTTGCAAAGAGTGGAAAAAATTGTTACACAATAATAGAGAATAGGGAAGAATAGGCAGATAAGGGAGGATTCAGCTCATGAATCTGTGGATTTTTTTAATCCAAGTCTGCCACACAGGTATTTCCTTCCAGCCTAGTCATCTCAATGCTTTGTATGGTCAAAGATTAGTCAAAGACTATTTCTCTCCACTGATTGTAATATTAATTATGAAAACTTTGAATTATTGCAGGTGCCAATTATTACCTTTCACTCTTTAACAACACCTGCAATTAACAAAACAATCATGCTCAGAGTGGTTGGCAACTTGACTATATCTTTATTTAGCAGCATGCAGCAGGCACACTTATAAAAACATTCTGTGGAATCAGAGAGTTAAGTCATACTTAACATTTGGATTCGCTTGACTTTCAGTGTAACAGCAATGGTCATAACAAACCCTTTGGTATGTGTGTGACATTAACCTCCATTCCCAAAGGTACTCTGTCATTCAGCAATAGTGAAAATTCACTTAACACTTAAAATAAGATGGGCCCATGTAAATCTGTACTAAATTATAAACTGTAATATACAGCAATGTCACAAGGCAATTTTCATACTTTCAAGGAAAAGAGAACAGCCTAATTTCCTAATTCATTACATGCTGCTGCATTCCAAGTAACACACATTACTGAAATTACTACATATTTATCTTCATTGATCAAATGCTTCATATGAGATTTTGATGAAAACCAGCTTACTGTGCTACTCTGTCTTTCCCTAGCTTTTTACTTTTCCCTTTTGTAATCTTCATGTTTTTCTCTGTAATCTTAAAAGGTTTTCCCACTCTTTGTAGTTCCTCAGAATGGATAATAAATGCAAGTGAGAGGCTGTGTTAACATAGCAACTGGTAAACGTGTGTGGTATCCCACCTTTAAGGGGAAGGAAGCACCCAAGATTTGTAGATACTCATGGCTGAGAAGAAATGACAAAAGTCAGAGGGTCTGCAAAACTTATGAAGTTTTATTAGTCAATTATATATTTGGCGTGGAAATTGATGTTAGTCAGTCCCTTATCTTCTAGTATAAAGACATGGCAGTGGATTTTGAATAAGGGAAAGAGTGAAAGGGAAGGAAGGGAAGCAAGAGAAGGGAAGGAAGGAAAGCAAGAGAAGGAAAGGAAGGGAGGAAGGAAGGAAGATCGCTCTGTACTGTGTTGAGTTTATCTCCAGGAGCCAGAACAAGGACATTTGTCCTAGAAAAGTGCTGCCTTGCCTCCATCTGGCTCCCTTCTCCAGACATATCCTGTTCTTTCTCACAGTGTGTTATTATCAACAGTCCTTGGTTGGCTTCACAGCTATCCAGCTATCAGTGTTTCAGACATGCACATTTCCCCCCTTATCTTCTAGGCTTCTACAAGGAAGTAGCTGGTTGAGCTTGGGTTTCTCTGCACCATATTGCGTTGTGTTAGAGATACAGAGCTATCCCTTCCCAGTCTGATAATCTGACAGTTTTTCCTTAGCACTGAAGAAGAAAACAGCAGTTCCTGTGCCAAGTATAGTTTGCTATCAATTTTATGAGAGTCATTCAGTGACTGTACAAAGCAGAAACCTGCACCGTGTTGCAACGTTTGAGGTACATGTCCCAGGTTACTCAAAAATTCTGGTATGCCCTTTTGCTTTTCTCTTTTCTCCAAATATGGCTTTTTGACTTGTTGGTGCTCTGTCTTCTTTAAAGAGACTGGACTTTTGGTGCTAAAGGCTCCATCACCAGTGTGCTTTGCTAACAATGTGCACGGTGGCCACCCAGGTGCTGAGAGCCTGCACATCTGCCACCTCAGGCTACAAGCTGGGTATTGAACAAGATAAGGAAAGAGGCAAATCTTTCGAGGTGGGGTATTGTTTCTGTGTCTTTATACAAACGACTCAGCTGTGATAACTCCCCTCTGATGAAGCAGACAATTCACACATAACCTGAAGATATTAATCTCTGCTGATGGACCATAATGGATCCACCTATGCTGCCCACAGGCAACTGTAAGGTCCTAGAAGGTGTCAAAGACTCCTGAAATGTCCTGTGATCCTGATCAGTGCAGAGCTCTCTGCCCCAGGGGAGGTACTGTTCTAGGCAGGCATTTCCATCCAGCCTAAACCAAATAAAAGATCACACTTGGACTTCTTTTAACACTGGGTTTTCTTTGCCCACCACATGGGACTTTCCTTACCATCTGGGGCGTTCCCCACCACTTTGCTGGATCCGGACTGTGACCACCACGTGGACAGGACTACAACCACCACTTTGACCAGAGAACATCGAAATGCAACAACCCAATCACTGCAAACAATGGGTGTCTTGCAAGTCCTTCCAGTGGCCTGGGGAGTCCACAGCCTTCCTCTGGCTGCCCGTATCAGCACCGCAGTCTCACTCCAGTGCAGCGCAAGCATCTGCTTGTATCAAATCCCGCCATCCCCCATTTCCTCCCAGCACCGACTCTTTAAATGTTCCTGCCAGGTTTTCTGGGTGTGGGGGAGACAGACCACGAGGAAGGGCAGCCATCTTTCCTTGTTCTGTGGCCACATGGTTTTTTTCTGGGTTGTGGAGGCCGGCTGCCATCTGTTTCCTCCAGTGGGTGGGGTTTGGGAAGTTCCTCCTCATCGGTGGATTTAACCCACCTTTATCAGTATTGTTATTAGCATTTCTACTTGGTAAAGAGTTATTTTTTCACTTACATCTGTGTGCGTTTGGTCGCTTAGTATTGGAGAAACCAGAGGTATTGAATATAAGGGAAGAGACTTCTGTCTGAGGTGCCCTCCCCACTCCAAATTGTCTCAAACCAAGACAGTATGCTCCTGCAGCATCCTAGCAAAAGTCTCAGTCTATGGAGTTAGTGTCAGGAAACCAACTCAAAGCACTGCTGATGAATAAAATAGTTTCATAGTTTTTTCTGAACTGCTGGAAGAATAGGAAAGCCTACAAGTACTGATCTTCAGCATTTTAGATGCACCTCTGTCTCAGATAGCAGTATTATTTTTTAATTGAGAGCACCTGCCTGTTGTTCCTGCTGCCATGGTGACACAGCAGTTATGGAAATTAGTAAAAATAGATCATCTCCCTCGTTCTACAGTTTCCTTTATTTTGTTCTACTTACTCTGTTAAGTGAGTGTACCACATTTTCTTCTGTAGTGGTTTGCTTAGCTGCACTTGAGTACAAGACAGGATGCACCCAGCAGTTTCCATTGAGATCCTCTGGATAAGTGTTTCATATATTCCAGTACCTGAATTACAGGAAAAATACTGCTGAATATTTTCTTTGCTTTCCATTACTTGGCTAAACAGTGGTCTATCCAAACCACTTACCTATAGTTATTCCTCATTTTTGTAGGATTTTCAGTGGAATAAAAGATGCACAGGAAAACCTCTCTTCAGAATAGACTGAAACTTGACCTCTTCCTCGTATCTATCAAAAATGTGAGCTAGTATGAAAAGTCTGTGTTGACTTTTTCTTTTAAAATATGTATATGATGATTATTAGCATATTTTAGAAAGGGTGTGCCACGAAACCTAGAACAACTACTCAAACTATTTTTTACCCTGTTTCATTCTGTTTACTTGTATTAGCTATCAAACAATTAAATTGCAGTCTCATTAAAATAAGAATTTTGAAAACAAGTTTTAAAGCCCTTTTCTATTTGGTGAAAGTTACATTCTGATGTTTCCACGAAATATGTTGGGTCACTTTTTTCACTGCAAACTGTGGGAACTAGAAAGAGAAAAAAATATAGTGGGAGAAGCCAATCTGCATATGTGACACTGAGAAGGCTAAAGGTGGAAACTCAGACTCTCTTCTGCATTGTTTGCACTCACTTGTCAAACTCCAGTAGTCTGCCTTTAGGACATGGATTATTCTCAGAATAGTCTTAAGGCTTCTCTTTTTCTATTACATTTGTTCTTTCCAATTCTGGTTCTTCATGGTCTCAGAAGAGAATGTCACACATTGTGGCTTTCCCCTGTAACTTAAAATAAAGCAGTATCACACAAATTCTCATCTGTATAAGAAGGGAATGTACTAGATGCACTAACAAGGCTTTTTTGCTGAAGATGGGTTAGATTGGGAAAAACAAAATAACAGTATGGATACTAAAGAGAAGAAAAATTGTAAATGAAAATATAACCTTGACTTTGAACAATCTTTACTATGCACATGACGTAATATGAGACTTAAGTAAACTTGGGAGTTTCTGAGTTCTAAACAAGAAGCTGGCTCTAGAAATTAAAAGCTTGAGAAAAAAAGAGATCTAAGTTGAGTTCTCAGTTCTGTCATTGACTTCGCTAGCTAGTTGTTTAGAGTCAAAAGGTGCTACACAGCAAATCGACGATTTCGTAAGATTTTAGTGCCTAAATTCCAAACAACATGGTAAGTGTCATTTACTAGGCTGTGTTTACTTTAATTTATGTCATGTCAAAATTCTCCTGGCAAGTAGAGTTTCACCTCTACATCCACAAAAAACAGCTCTGCATTTCCTTTGTGAGCCAGTGCAGGCAAGAGCGCAAGCTCTATGATACCAGAAAAATGGGGTGCAAACGCACTTGGGACTCAAAGTTAGAGGTTGAGACCATCACATAGAGTCTGAAGTTCCAACTTTGGTATAATGTCAGTCTCCATACTGTGCAATGAACACTTAAATATAGCAAAAATGGTAGCAGCAGCAGGAAGTAGGGACAGTCTCTACCTTTTTATACCACCAGCTGAAAGCCCTAGATCTCAGGGTTTAGAATTTTCCCTCTTTAAAGGACCCCATTAATTTTCGTTCTTTCCTGCCCAGAAGCAGAGTTTCTGCAGGAGTGATGCTAATTCTCTTTCAGCTTCTCTCCAGCCTGCAAAGGCTAACCAATGCTAAACTGATCACCTACTCCCTGATAATAACCTGCATTTTCATGCTTCTACTATGATTGTATCTTTTACAAAACATTTATTTTGCTGTCTCACCACTGAAAGTCTGCAACACGATTGCCTGATATTTACAGGACTTTAGTAATACAAAAAATTTATATCTGTATTGGTCAGTAGGATGTAATGTGATGGGCAACCTCTAAGATAAAAGTTAAAGTTTCACAGCTTGACAGTGGCTGGCAGTGTAGACATGAGTGTCCTCAGTGTCATCTCACCCATGAACGCAGAAACGCTGTGACATAGACTGAAGCTGAGAAAATGATTGGGTGTAAAGTAGTAGGATTTTTTTTAAACAGTACAGAAAAGGAAAAGTAGAGATCATGATGTGGAAAAAGTAGGGTAATGGGAAACAGAACACAAATTTCACCGTTCCCTTCAAGAAATGTTGATATTCCACCACTTTTCAAGACATGGAGCCCAATGGGGAACAAGGGGTGACTCTCTGCCATATAGTAAACTTTATCTTTGCCAGCTTAGGTAACTGCTATGATGGTGCACTACACAGGTGGAAGTAAATGTTCTGAAGATGGATATTTTCAAGGTATATAAATATTAAACTGATATACTCAGAAAATAAATGCCAACAGTAATGCCACTATTAAAACTTCCTAGTATAGGCATGACTTCAGTTGTTTACTGCCTACCCCTCGTTAATTTCTGCATTAATTTTTTTTCTGAGACACCTACTAGGAGAAGGTAGGTAGTGTCACTGAAAACCTTCAGGTTAAATCATAAAGCAAGCAAGCAGTTAGTGGCTTACTGTTCTCATGCTTTCTGTTTCTACCTTTGAATTAGTAACTCTATTACTATTACTTTTATTACCATTACTGTCATGTTTAAATTCATCCAACTACTTCTCTGAAATTTATTTTGGGTATCTTCTTGATTATAGGATCATTAAACAGTATTGTATTAAACTAGAATTACTGGCTATCTAAGTGTGGGCAACTCTGTCCTTCACTGCATGCTTTACAGTGACAGTCTACCCTTTCACAGGCAAGCTATTAACTGAACTAATCTCTAAACACTTAATTGAACTAATCTCTAAACACTTGCATACTTGAAAATTTGTGCGATTTCCATCATTTGCTGCACGACATTAAATTAAAAACTTAAGAAAATAAGATTTGTGTATGATGTCTTTAAATTGATATATTCTGCATCTCCCTGGTAGTGCTCAAAGGCTTGTGCCCTGTTATTGACTGTGTTAATTTATAGAGAGCTAGATAAACAGAATGGATGGATTATGGAGATTAGCCACATATATAACTGAAATCCTTGTTCTTTGTTTAATGTGATAGTCTCTTTCGTAAAGAATTACGAAAATGACAGCACCTGTCCTTGCTGTTTGTTGTTAAGCTCATCTGCATTTTTTCAATTACAAAACAACTCATCCTAGAAACCCAGGGGGACGTGAATTATTAACCAAGCTAAGACACACTTGTACTAAAATCTAATGGGAAATCATAAGATTAATATCAACTGTGCAGTGAATATACCTTTTGAGTTTTATACAGAAAAGACAGAGACTGCTTCTTATATATGAAAACACAGTTTGCTTATAATATACTCTGGCTTACTGCATTGAATTTTACATACACAACAAATGTTAGTCTATGCAAAAAAACCCAAATGATTTCTAAAATTTAATAAATATTAATAGACATTATAATATACCCCACACACTTTATTATTATTGTAAATCACCAGATTTAGAATGTTAACATTAATAATCAGACAATATAAACCCAAAAATATTATATATGGAAGGCACTGGTTTTCGACTGTAATGTTAGTTTAAAAAAAATATTAACATATCTATAAATTTGAAGCAAACAAGACTTTAACACGAATAGGTTTGAGATTGTACAATACACTGCACTGGTCTACTGTGTTGTTGTGTTTCTCACCAACTTTCAATGCATAAAACCATTATTCCATAAAATCATAAGAGAGCTAACCCTGGCCTCGGGTTTGAGTTCTTTATATCACTAAAATTTATATCATTAAAACACTGTTTTACCTTGGAAAATTGATAGAAGGGTAAATCAATTTCTTTAGTAATTCAGAATCTAAACAGGATTGCAGAAGTCTGACTATCATTGCTTAGGATGTTTGTACATCCAAAGAAAGCAATATATTTGTAAATTTTTCAAGTTTTCTTTGTAGTTCAGTGGAATCAATTTAGTCAACTCTTTAATTTTTCAATTTTAAAAATATTGTTTAATACACTTCATGAATACATCAACACAGTGAAACATTGTTTAATATATTTCACCAAGCATAAAATACATGCAAAATAATTTACAGACTTGCATACTTCTAGTACAGTTTCAGCTACCTTTTCCAACTACCTTTCTACTATTTTTTCAAGATTTTTTTTTTAATTATAATGCTTTTCAATTCAACTGATTGGAATATTTATTTTCATTAAAAAAACTGTTAGGCACAATCTTTTGCAGTTTCATATTTGGACAAGAACTAATTCTACAATATCATCTTTTCTCTTATATTTAAAAATTAATTTCTAAGAAAATGTGTTTAGCAGGAAGCTTGAAGACATTTGTTTACTTCAATCTGTAATTACAGTACTGGAAAATAATAATTCCCAAAACTAAAATTTCTTACTATCACTTCCTCAATATTGCATGTTATTAACTGAATCTGTGCCTTGAGCTTGAGCAGGTTTTAGTTTCTGTCTTCTACATAATGTAATACTTTGAAATGTTTCTTGAAAAAGAAAGCACCGTCAGCAGAATTGGTAATGCTGCTTGATTAGAAAGTCTACCAGACATTTAATACTTAAACCATGCCTAGGGAAACTTGGTCCACATCTGACCAACCTCAGTGGTAACTTGGAAAAGGAAAATGAGCTCTCCATGCCTGTATGGTATTATCTGGACATATATAACCCACTAAGCACCAAGCTGTAAAAAGGGGTGTAGTAGAGAAGAAGGGCTGTAATATTTCCTCTTTTCCTGTCAATTAATATCTGTGTGACTGGAGGCAGATACAGTGCTATGTGGAAAGAAAGCAGGTAAGAAAGGATTCATCCCTAGGAGTTTCACCTTTCAAATATTCATTGAAAAAAGACACTCATCTTCTCTGACCTTAGTCTCCTAAATTTTCCGTAGGATGATATGGAAGTCAATTACCTTTGAATTCAATACAGTCCTTAGACTTTGTACAATGTCTGTTTTACAGACACTTACTTGGCTTTTTACTCCTCTTGTTCCTTTTAAATCCTACTAATTTCTGTATGCTTTCCTGCCATAATGCATGCCTCTTTCTATGAAATTCACTGGAACTGGACTATGCCATGCAAGTGTCTTTGCTTTTCATTGTAACCCTTCACAATGCTACAAAGCAATTTCCTTCCAAATATTTGTCCCGCCACTGGCATTTCTGAAGCTACTGAAAGAAGGAATGCCTTGTGAGTTGATTTGACAGCAGGAAGATTAACCCGGCTCTGGGTTATGACAATGCCTGTTTCAAGCTAAGTTAGTTAACCGTACAACTTAACCATTGAAGGATCATGTGAGGGTGCATATGCGTGTTATTACACGTGGAAGAATTATTGCTTTGTTCTCAACCTGTACAACATTAAGTCTTATTATGAGTTGGCTGTAAACTCAAAATATGTCCCCTGAGCCATATTTAACTGCTCTATAAAATGGAAAATACATTTACATTCACATATCTGCACACACATAATGTTGGGGTTTTTTTCACTGGACGAAATGGCATAAACTACATAAAGTAGTAAAACAAGAAAACTTTTGTTTTGTAAAAATCTTACAATGAAAATGAAAGATTCAAGTTTATTTTGAGTCTTCCTCACGTCACGCTGTGTCTTGCAACGGAAAATATTTTCTAGCTGAACCATAGCTCTTGAATACAGAAATTATTAATTGCTTTGGGAGGAGCAAAAACTTCCACTTCAGGAACTATTGGATATAATACTTTGGTTTATGTAATACAGGAGACTTTCTACCTTTCAAATGCACAACTATAATGTTTTAGCCCTGTTTCAGGCAATGAAAAATCATCCACTGAAGTTGTTGGACTCCAGGTTTTGAGGCAAAGAAATAGGAAAATATAAATTTTCTGATCTAATATCAGGTAATTTTCAAATATGGAACAAGAAACAAAAAATTGGTGAGAATGACTGCAGTGGTTAAAGAAGGACAGGCTATTGACTAAATCACATTTTAAAAGCAGAGTACAAACAAGCAATATCTAAATACTGATTCGTCTTGGTTTCTGCAGCATAGTTCCTATGAGAAACTATGTAAAGTGGATCCCTACTACTATTCATATGTATTTTGCATTGACCTCCTTGATCTGTAAGGTTTTCCCTTAATTCAGCTCAAACTATCCTTGTTCTTCCAGCAACTAGTTATTTTTCTGATTTTGCAAAAGAAGACTTAAGTAGCGTACAAAGCAGAGATGAGAAAAATAACAACATACAGCTCTTTTCCTTATTACTTGCTGTCTTAGTTTAAATGAGACACAGGTAAGATTGAATTACGTCCAGGAAGGAATAACAGCCCTTTATTAAAAGTATAAATGTATTGATACAAACTATTAAAGAATACAAGTAAAACACCCAAACAATAATCCTATACCCAGAGCAATCCCCTTCAAGACAAACAAATAAACCCAACAGTGGGAAAAACAAAAAAAAAAAATTAAACCAGTTAAGTTCACCCTTTGAGGCAACTATAGCCACAGTCGGCAGGGGGTGCCGTTTAACCACTGGAGATGTGGAACCTGCAGTTGTTTGAGTCAGTCGGCAGGGGGCGCTGTTGAGCCGCTGGAGATGTGGAACCTGCAGTTGTTCAGGTCAGTCGGCAGGGGGCGCTGTTGAATTGCTGGCAGTCGCCACGTGGGAGGGCCCCCGAGCTCCCGGGGGGGAAAACAATGGCCTTGTTGGCCTTCCCCCTGATTCTGATACACAGGCACTCAACCTTATTTTTACTGACTTCAAGTTCTAGAGAGTCAAGATTCTCTAACATATAGAGCCACCCCTGCACCTCTCCTACCTTGCCTGTCCCTTCTGAAGACCTTGTAGCCATCCATGGTAGCTCTCCAGTCATGCGAGTCATCCCACCACGTTCCTGTGATATATGTAAATGGAGGATATCAGTTACAAAGAGAGGCATGACAAAGGTTGTGGGTCTTGCACAAGGGCAGAACAGAACCATGACACTTACCATCACTACCTCTTCCACCTCAGGGTCATTGTAGTGGTTTCACCTCGGCTGAACACTAGGCATCCACTGGGCCTGCACCCCACTTCCTTCCGAAGGGAAGGGGAGGCGGGAAAGGCGGAAAGAAGGGAAGGAAAAAAAATCTACAGAACCAAAAACTGCTAAGAGAAATAGCTTTATATTTACACAGAGAGAAAAGAAAGAAAAATTGTAAACACTACATATACAGAGAAGAACTAACAACAAAGACTACTTCCCCACAACAAACGCCGTCCTGCTCCAAAGAGACAGCCTGGTCACCCGTGCAGCTATCCGGAAGAGAAGGAGAGACTTGCTTCCTTCCCATCTCTTTTATATCTAGGCTGACGTAATATGGTATGGAATATCTTACTGGTAAAATATACATCAGGTGATCTATCCTAGTTCCATTTCCCTCTCAGGGAGGGTGACAAACCCATTACAATCTCCACCTCTTATTCCATACCATTTTACGTCATGCCCATATCCCATATTCGCCTAGATCCCGCACTTATACCGGTTTTGTATTCTACAGTTGTCTCATCATTTAGCACCAGCATCGGCTTAGTTCAGGTCTTCCTTGTCTAGTGACTTGTCCTGCAACATACAACTCATAAAACGAATTAGTTTTTCCCCAAGGTTATGTTGGCGACAGGTACGCGGACACACTGCAAACAACCAATATGGTTAAACAATGTGACGCTTTATTAAACATACGGTGCACATTT
>JAWMRA010000001.1:81182584-81245447 GCA_035584735.1 Pseudotriccus pelzelni
AGGTCTTTGTATTGGGCCATTTGGTTATTCACAATACACAAAACCCCAACCCTTCCCCCCCTCACTCACAGAGCAAAGGGAAAGGGTAAAAATTCCAAGAACCAAACCATGACACTTGCTATGCTTATTTTTGCAAGGAATCAAGTTTCTGATGCAATCCACAACTGAAGAAGCGAGTAGGACCTTGTAATCTTTATGAGTATCAGTGTTGAATGTGCCATATGCCACAGCATGTTGCCTTCCCTTTTTTTGGTTTGTATGACACTCACCCGTTCCACTGTGAGCCCTTGCATATGTTGTATGAAAAACTGCAGAATTATAATGAATCTATTCTGATTATACTACAGATTTCAAACATATAAATGTCTAAATGATGTACAAGATAAAACCAAGAGAGATGATTAAATAATCTACTGTATTCCATATTTCTGTGAAGTATACAAATGCTAAACCCTTAACAAATAACAACCTGGCTAATTAGGAAAAAATCATCGCCACCCCCATTGTTTCAATTAAAGAAGTTTTTTTCATTTCCCTTCTGAAACCATCTTGCATAAAATGATTGGAATATAATGCAGCTGTGTTGGTCTCCTGAGAAAATCCGTTGAGATATTATCAGAATGAGATGTGATCGTCCTTCTGCGGGTGCTATGCCTACTGAAACCCTTCATTAGTATTTCCAAAGTGTTCCAATTATACTGTGTCACTTCCAGTTATAAAGCTTCTCCTTGTTTCAACTTTTCAATAAGTATATGTTGGCCATTTTTTATTTTGTGTTCCGAGGCAGGAATTGGGTTGCAGAGAGCAAATGGAGTTAGTTGATTTGTTAAATGGGTGGTGATGGCTGAGATATGAAACTAAGTAAAACCCAGGTAAGCTGTTTATACAATTAGCTGAGTGTCTTATCTGTTATTTAGGCTCTTCCCCATTTAGGCTCTTCTCCTTCCAGATGTAGGGCTCTTTTTGCAACATAACAGACTTCAGTGGGAGCTAGAAGAGGTTTTCAAATTTTCCTCTCTAAACCTTGGCATAAAATGCATTCCTTCTGGTTGGGATTGTGGTTACAGTGAAGAAGGCAGGCCTCCCAACTCTTGGAGCAGGATTCTACACAGTACACTGTGATGTGGGAAGCGTACATCTTCTCAAGAGATAATATGAGACAATACAGTATTTTTGAGTGATAAGTAATCCTAAAAAAAAAAAAAAAAAGAAATGAAGTCTTAGTCCCAGAACCAGATACCCACCTGAGAGTGCCACTGCGTACTTGCTTAGCTCATGCAAAACCCCCAGTTCTTGGGAGCATGCAAATGCAATGTTTTAATCACACTGACAATACTTCAGTACCTTGGGTGGGTATTTAGGAAACTCCAGTGAGGTAAGGGGAATATGTGGGAACATTCAGGTGTCTGAATTTCACTCACATGCCTCTGAAAGGTGCTAAGTACTCTTTGGAGCTTGCCCCAACTGCTTCACACAGCACAGAAATGAAATGAAGTGAATTGCTCACTGTAAATTATTTACCAGGAGTAGCTTTAGAAAATGTCCCTAAACATAAACCACAATAGGAAAGGCGCAACATGAAAAGGGAAATTTTCATAAAAAGGGAATTTTTCAACTAAATGGCAGTTTTATAAATTATACTCTAAAGAAGCTGCAGGCTTTTATATGCACTACCGTGTGTAACGCTCAGTTTGGCCCCTGCTCCTCAAGCAGCATTATAACAAATTTTTCTGGGCAGTCACAGTTGCACTTTTCTCATCTATTTAGTCATCTGGGTTGTGTGATGGCATAACCATGGTATATCATAAAAGAAAAGTGCCTGGCCTTTTGTCTGAGCTACCACATGCAGGGCTGGGGAGGCAGCGAGGGAAGGAGCAGTGTGCTGGAAATGTTTGTAAAACCACTGGACAGCATTGCTTTGTGCTGCTAAAGAGATCTGCTGCAGCTGGAAGAGAGAATTAACTTCCTTTGGAAGAGAACAAAGAAAGGAGCTGACATTTAATCAACAGGGAAGAGAGGGAAATGAAGTAACTATGGAAGGGTACAGTTGATATTCCCACTCACAGTTCTGGCAGCAGGAAATATCAACTGAATTGTATTCTCTCCATTAAAAGACTACCCCAGGAAAGCAAAGCAAAAAAAAAAAAACAAACAAAAAAACCCACCAAAAAACCACAAACACTGTGAAAGATGTTATCAGGACCTGTCTGTGGCTGACTCCAGAGTGGATGGGTCCAATATCTAGATCCCTGAGTACCAAGGAGATGATGGCTAAACCCAAAGTCCTGGTGCTCACAGGGTGTGTCACCTGCACACATCCCTGAAAGGTGTGTCTCTCCAGAACCCAGGGGCAAGCTGTTATGTGCAAAAATGTCCCATGGGAAAACTAAAAGGCTCCATGATAAGATTAACCTTCTAAACACCCTGGTGGCCCATTAGACAGACTTGTGCAGCACTTGTGATGAATCCCCAGAGAAGGCACCAGGTGACATACTGCCTCTAATGAGAGTCACTTGGGAACCTTACAGAGAGTACTGGTAGTAACTGGGTAGAGTTAATTTTCTTCACAGTATGGGCTTTGGTTTTGATCTGGGCTTGAAAATAGCATTGATAACCAAGGGATGGTTTAGTTACTGCTAAGCAGTGCTCACACAGAGCCAAGGCCTTTTCTGCCTCTCACCCTACCCCACCAGCAAGGAGGCTGGGAGAGCACAAGGAGTTGTAAGGGGACTGACCCCAGCTGAACAGCGGGATACCCCATAACCATATGGCATCATGTTCAGCTATAAAGAGGGGGGAAGAAGTAGGAAGGGGACAGGTGTTCAGAGTGATGGTGTTTGTCTTCCCAAGTCACCCTTATACATGATGCATCATGGCTTTCCTGGAGATGGCTGAACACCTGCCTGCCCATGGGAAGCAGTGAATGAGTTCCTTATTTTGCTTTCCTTGTGCATGCAGCTTTTGCATTCCTTATTAAAATATCTTTATCTCAACCCATGATTCTCTCCACCATCCCACTAGGGGGAAGTGAGTGAGTGGCTGGATGGGACTGAGTCGCCAGCTGGTGTTAAATCACAACAAGAACCAGTGAGTGGGGCTGTCTAACTAAAAGCACTTTTGGCTCCTGGTTAGTGACTAATTTTCCTTCTCTTAGAGAACTGCCTGTGAGAGCTAACTAGCGTGTCAGACAGTAACCTGTGCCTGACCCATGACTGCCATGCGTTTCCATGTTCCCTGCTAGAAGCAGGCCCCCTTTCACAACACTGACTGCAATTGCAGATGAGTGCAAATTGTGTTTTAAATATACATGGTCTTCAATACTTTCCAGGTCCTAGATATGGCGAGCTGGGGTATATGAATTTCTACGTGGTGAATTTAAATCTGCTGTAATTAGACTGGCTTTTTTTAAAACTTCTATTTGACAATTTAAGTCAGAATGTCCATTTTTCTGACTGCTTAGTGAACTGGACTAGAGTGCCAATCTGGCTGAAAAGCAACCTGCCTAAAGCAAATCATTCAGGGCAGCTCCTCATTCTGGCTTACCAAGGAACCACATAAACACTTGTGCCAGAGCAATGCAGAAGGTAATTTGGGGACAGAAATGAGTGGCTGGGTTGCTTTTTTTTTTTCTTCCCAGAAGTGCTGGGTTACGATGATCCCAAGGATGTGCTGAACTGTAGTCTCCACTGCCTCTTGTACAGCACTTTCAGTGCAGATCTCAGACTGTTGGGATTTTTTTAACCACAGCATGAAAACTACTGTCCTAAGCATAAAACAAAGTAATGGCATGCCCTTGTGCTGACTCCCTGTGAGTAAAACATGCTGGGATAAACTACTCCACTGAGGGTGTTTCTGATGGATAGTACATTGTGTGAGTACTATCTAGGCTGTACTTAGTGGGGATAACTGATAAAAGAATTGTCAGTTCCAAACCACCACCATTATTATGCTACTAAATGGTCATATGCCCCCCAAAAAAGACACTTATAGAAATTGTTTATGACATAATGCTGTCACCTTTGCTCATGCTTACTGCTGTTTTGTTCCATCAGTACACTCATCCCCACAGACACAGGGGGACTACTTGCAGAATTAGAAGCCCCTGATTTCCTGTTGAGTCAAGCTGGCAGAACAAGGTTTTCAGAAAAGAGCAGGGGGAAGAGTGTTTCCTCATTTCTGATGCATTCCTCAGTTTGAGTGTGTCAACAGATGGAGTGGGGATTAGTGATAACATAATGTAGCCTCTTAGCTTATGTAAAAAGCAGTCTCAGAATGCTGTGAATTTTCTGATGGTTCATTAAATGTACTCATGCAAAATAAAGGATGCTTACATTGTAAGTAAAATACTCATCTTCAGTGAGTGTTTGCCTTTGATAGATAATGTCAGGGTGGGTGATGTATACATGTTTAGAGAAACATGCAGAGAAGTGTTGAAAAAGAAACAAAATCTGTTATTTGCTCTTTGTAATCTAGCCTGAAACTCTAGCTGTTGATGGAGTTACTGCTACTGCTCACTGTGTGTTTCACATCCCGCTGAGGCTGTTACGTGGCCTTTTGCAGACTGACATATGTTCCCTCCGCCTTTGCTCGGAAGCAGCACTCCTGTAGCTGTGGCTGGTGAGCCACACAGAGCAGAGCTCAGCTCCAGCTGCACATCAGGGTCCATGGTGCAGAGTGGCTGCTGCTGCAGCGTGGGGCTGATTTGCCGCTTACAGTCTTGGTGTGCTCCTTGCCGGGTTCTGTTACACCAGGGACCAAGCTCATGGAGCTGTACAGGCCAATAAGCTCAGCCTCTGAGTATGCAGGTAAAATGCAAAAAGAAATTATTACTTTTACCAGAAAAATATACCCAGGGGGGTATATGAGGGCCTAAATGAGGGCACTACTTAACATGAGGCATTCCTACCATGCTGACTATGTTATTCCTCTCCCTCCTTCTCCAGCCTCTGAGCCCCAAGGGGGCTGCCTCCAGTTTTGCCCACTGAGTTCTTTAAGTCTCCTTATGAACTCAAGCCAAGGATTGCTATGGGTGAAAAATGTCTGGGGAAAGGCAGGATCTTTCTCTATTTCATCAAGATCATTTCCTTGATTCAATTCACAGAGTGAAACATATTTTAAGTCATTCTGTAAAGAAATGAGTCCTTATTCTCAAGCTTCAGAATCACTAAGGACTATTGCTCTTAACCAAGATAACAACAGCCTATACAAATGTTTCCCTGTCCTCTCAATGCCAACATTTCCTAGCTAATCTTTCTCTGGCTGCTGTACAGAAACACTACTGCTTGTGGCAACATGGATGCTGAACTGTTGGTACCAGGATATTTTCTTGAGGTGTGTTTTTTGTGCTTCGAGAGATTCTGTAAAGATGTGCATCCTACACACCGCCATAGCAGAGCATTTCATACGTGAAGCATGCATTACAGTGTTAGAAGCCAGGTGACTTGTGAAGCCCTGTTAGCTAGAAATAAGGCACAGTTCTGCCACTGCACAAACAGTCAGATCACTTTGTGTTTGTGATAGTGCCTGTGATCAGTTTTCATTATAGACACCTTCTGAAATTTAACATTGCACTGATACTGTGATGTGGTGATCTTACATTTGCTGTCTGTTTCCCATTACTCTTAGAAGTGATAGATGGGCTATATTATTTAGAAAGAATAGAGGAATATCAATAAAGTCTGCAGATTCATAAAGCTCACTGTTAATTCTTTTTTTCCTGCACATATACACACCAATTGAACCCAGTAAGTTCCCTAATTATTCTTTTAAATAACAGCATTTGACATTTTCCCTGAAGGCTATGTAACAAGTGTGGCTTTACAATAAGAATGGTGTCATTAATAGATTATTAGCTGCAATAACGCCTAGAGCAGCATTAACAGGATGGGTGAACTAATTTAGGCAAAATGAATGGAGTTTTGCCTTTGTTCACCAACCTTTTGTTCCTTAGATTTTTTAATGGTTAGACGGGACACAGGAAAATACAATTCCTGACCCTATTCTCACTGTACTTTCTATTTCCCCATGACATTTTCATTTCCAGCTCTAATCTGGTTTATCCTCCTTCCTCTTATGATACATTTCTTCACAAAAAAGAGAAACAATGGCCTTTTACATATCCTGGTGGTTAGTGTGCAAAAGGAATATCCCCACTCAATACTCCTGCCATCATACTTCTACAAACCAAGCAAATGTATTCTCCGGTCATTTATGCTTTTATCATGTGCATTTTATAGAAACAATGAGGGGAGAGGAGGAAGGCCTATTTCAAAGCACTGCACTGAAGAGCTCACTACGACATTATCTTGAGTACTGCAGGCACCAGCATGAAGCAAACCCCTTTCTTGCAACCAAAATTATGTTTTACCTCTGCTAGATGTAAGTGGACTAAAGGTTGAGGTGACATTGTTCAGATTTCCATGCTGTGAAGAGAAGGAAGAGGAAGCTCATTAGCTTCTACGATGCTAAGTGCAAAGCTTGATATTTACTCACAGAACTTTTGTACTGTGCCCCCGATAAAGTTTACAAATGACTAATTTGCTAGATGACTGCTTTTTTTGTCTTCTGTCAACTCGCCAACACTCTTATGACAACAATTAAATATTTGTACAGACTTTGCCAACTTTACTAGGTCTCTTCCTTTCTAAATTTTTCTGAGATCCTGTGCAGGAAAGTTTCTGAACCTCAGGCTGGATTTACAAATCTAAACTTGCTACATTAGATTTCATATATTCCTTAGCCTACATGTAATCTACAGGAGAGTAGTTTTCATCTTTGCCAAAGATCCAGCAGAACAAATGACTAAAAATTTCTGAATCTTGATAGGCTAGATAACACTTGCGAAATGAGTCAACAACTCCCAAATTTTCCTACTATGAGATTTTTTTTTTAAGAAACTTCGCATTCTACTTACTCTTTATGAAGCATTATTTAAATTGAAGGGGGGAAAATGGGTGAATTCTGGCTTGTATGAGCAAGAAAACCTAGGAGAAAATTAAGGCAGATGGAGTATCTTTTAATGGAACTTTACTAAATAGCTACACAGATGACCATCTTTACAGAACTTCATCGGAGGAGAAACTCCAGGTTAAGAGTTACCATGTGGGAAAGTTGGGTTCAATTGCAGTAAAAGCAGAAAGAGCTATAATTTGGTGTGGGAGACAAAATGTTTTGTACAGAAAGTGGCAGGTAGGAATACAACTGAACTTTAATAAGCAAAAAGGAAAACTTTGCAGAAGAATGTTTCATATTTACTTTGTACCGAATGTTTCAAAGTAATTTTTTTAAAAAAAAAAGGTAAAAAACCCCCAAACAAACAAAACTCTTTTTCTATTAGACCTTTTGGAGATTTATCTTTTTATTAATTAGGTCACAACAACTTGCTACATTTCATTTTAAAGTTGATACTTATTTCCTGATTAGTATTGCAGTTAAGACTTTTCCTTACATGATCATTGAATTTAGAAGAAAACATGAACTGCTTTTGTAAATTAGTTTGGGAAGTATTTAAGTGTTTTTCTGTGACCCTGAACAACTATATATGATGTTGCATTTGAGCTTAACTTAGCAGATGTCATGTGTTTTCTCTGGTTCTCTGAAAATGATAAAGCCTTACATGAATACCATGTAACACTTTATCCTTTTATGATGCTTTTCCTTGTTCCTCCTTTTTATTTAGTCTGACAGAGTGTGCAGCTACCAAGCAAAAAGTACAGGTGGACTTTTTAGAAACTGGAAGAATTTTTCACGTTTCAAATCGTTACAGTACAGAAGTACAAAAAATGTTCCTGGGTATTAGGAAATCATTGTGTGTGTGTGAAGATTAGTAACAAGTTATGCATGAATCTTGTAAGAAGTAGGATACACTTGTGTCCAACAGACAACTGGAGTTACAGGTCATTGCAGAGAGAGATTTTGGGGCTGGGATCTCTGTCAGATCTAGATAACACACAAGCCAACTGTTTCTCTTTGCAGCCAGCGGAACATAGTTGGTACCTGTGCACACTACCAAGCTGAACAAGTTGATGGGGTGCTTCAAAAGTTTAATGTACCAGCCACAGTTTAACACCTCTCCTGGATGTCTTGCCAAGCTTCTGCCTGCTTGCATGTTCATTTTTTAATATTTTTATCTTGTATTCCAGTCGAAATGCATTACTTACTGAAAGACAAGCATTACTATGTGCAGGACAGAGTGCTGGAGGAGAGGGTTCAGATGAGAGTGTGTTCATCAAACATAATACACTGAAATGTGGTCTTTAGGTAACAAGCGATGTGGTTTTCTTTTTCTTTTTCCTCCAGATACCTCATTTGTGTATTTCTGAAAGGTATTTTTTAATATAACATTTCTTCACAAGGAGTTCTAATGCATCACAGTGATCAAGAATGAAACAAAATTTTGTAATCACATTTCAGAGAAGCAGTTTCCCAAAGATCTGCAATTAGTCTGTGCTTACTGTGCATTCCTCAGAAAAGCAGGTTTTTTAAGACAATGCCAGGGCCCTGAGGGAACCAGCTGGCCCTCCTGGCTACCACTGAGTGACCGGCCCCTGCTCACACCCCACCAGCCCATCCTGTCCCACTCATGGCCCTGTGGTCCATGATCCATCTGGGGGACAGCTTGGGTGGCTATGCCGTTCACACACGGCCGCTTGCCAGCAGTTTGGGTTTCCGGCATTGTTCATTGTTCGTATTCCAACAGGTGCCTTTATGGAAGGTCATAATTTATGTTAATTAACAATTAACACATTGATGAATGTAATGGCTGTTCCCAAATGTTTCCAGGAGAAAAATCCTCTAAGCATAAGAAATAAGGATGCTTTTTATGTCTGGTTCTGGAGTGTGAGCTTCTCTGCAGCATTTGCTATAGCTATACATATATATATATATATATATATATGTATCGGTGTGTGTGTGTGTGTTTCTGTATACACACCTGTACACTTGTAAGATATGCATTCTGTTTTGCCTAACAGTCTGCAGAGGATGCCAGTCTGTCTGCCAGTCAAGGCACCCCTAGGCATCCTCTTCTCTTTTAGAAGCCCGTTTTTGTTAAATCCATATAAGCTTGCATTTTGGTTTTTTTGGGGGGGGTTTGTTTTGTGGTTTTTTGTTTGTTTTTGTTGTTGTTTTCTTTTGTGGATAGGTTTTGTTTTTGGTTTTGGTTTTTGGTTTTTGGGTTTTTTGGGGGGGTTTATGTGGGGGGTTTTCTGGTAGATGTTTTTTCTTTTTTTTGGTTGTATTTTTTTTTAATTTTCCCATAGCGACTCTTTTCCAAATCTGGCTGCAACTCTCCAAACAGCTGATAAGTCATAGTGCACACGCATCTTTCCACGAGTGGCTGTGTCAGCCTGGATTCCTCAGCAGCTGATCCACACACTAAGACCATTTCAGCAACATCTACCATGTAAAAAAGATAGTTCCCTCTAAATCTGTATTAAACTGAGCACTTCTCTCTTCCTGCCCCTCCCACCCACCCAGAGAGTTTTCCAGCTATACAAAGCACTTTGGATGAAGGGTGCTTTTTCAAAGGACACGGAAGATTGATTAATCAGCCATGGAGAAAGTTTGTGGAGAAAGTTTGTGAAGTGCCACGTGCTGTCGATGAAGGAAGAGAGACAGTCCTTACCTCCCAGTCCTGTTGCAGATTTTAACCACATAAATAATACTGGCATGCATAACAGGACCACTGCCATTGTGGCAGCTTTGCACTGAAATCCTGGTTGCAAGGTGATGGGCTGTGACTATGTCTGTCAGATATTGACACATCCATCCTTTATCACATTGTTTGTTTGACTTTGTTTACTTACACTGTAAATTTTTTTAGACATAAATCAACTCTAAGTATTTCTGAAAAACTTTCTACTTTCATTTATTATTAATTCTCATTGAGCATACTCTGTGCAATATCATACTAAATTTCCTAACCTTCTAATAAAATTAAATGAAATTCACTTCAATTAAATTTACCAACTTCACTTGCTATCTTCATTTTCTTTAAACTACTTCTGAGTGGTTTAATTTCAGGCTGTTATTGATCTCCCAGACTTGGGGACCAGAAGATATTTTCTTACACTTTTATAACTGTTATGTCTATATAACAAAGGAAAGAGGTATCCAATGTTAAGTACGGAGAAGAAGCATGAAGAGCTGGAGTTAAAATCTTACTGTGACATTTCCCTGGACAAAGAGGATATAACTGTAATAGGATCAGAATTCTTCATTTTGAATTCTTCACAAAGACAGATGAATTCCCAGGCTGAACAGTGGGTAGACTGTGCAGCATAAGATTTCTGTATTATGAAATCGAAAGGCTCAGGTTAAACGCAAAGCTTGATCCTTTGGGGCAAAACTGCCATCTTCTTGAGAATTTCTTCTGTCCAAAAAGGAAAATTTTCTGCATCATTAAGCAGAAGGGAAAGCTTCATGGCCCTTCTCTGGATCATCTGAAGTCAAGATGTTTTGATGTATCGCAAACGTATGAACAGTAATGCACAGACAGTGAAATCCATTCTGATTGCTGGTACAGGGAAGCATGTGGTCTTGAACAACTCACAAAGAAAATGAGATGAGAGAAGCAGAAAAATCCCTTTACAGCAAAAACATTAAATGACAAATAATAATTTGACACACTCTTCCAACCACACATGCAGGCTTTTAAGATGGTTGACAAAACATTGTCTGTATTTTATTTCCCTGTTTTCTTTTTGTGTTCAAGTCCTGGCTTCCTCTGGGAGAAAGAAAGAAAATATTGACATAAACAAGAGAGATGGGGAAGCTTAGGGACTATAAAAAAAAATATGACAAGTTTTAATTTATATAGAGTGCACTTCTCTGTTTGGGTGTTATACTGCACTTATTTGTCTTTATTGAAGCCTTTCATAGTTGAGCCAAAGCCCAGACATAAATTCTGATTATGTTTTACATCAGGAATTAGGATAGACATTATGGATAGGTTGTCCCGTAACAATAATCTTGAAGAAAGAGTTTTTGGTGAGGAATGTTATATCTTTTAAAAGTTTGAATATATGTTGCAGAAATAGATATGCTAACGGCAAAAGGTTGAGTCTTGGAGCAGCCTAGAAGGAAAGGAAGTTACAGATAAGAAAGCAAAAGGAAATAATTGATGCACCAGAGCTTTGAGGGGTAAAAAATTAATATCTGGTATCAGCATCTGACCTACTGTACAGTGAAGCAAAGCAAGGTGAAGATATACATAATATAAAAATATCCAAAGTAGTTCAAGAGTTAGAAAACACAGGCATGTCAACATAGTGTCCTACTAGAATTGCTGACCTTATCTTTTAGATTAATAGAAGTATTATACAGCTTGTGCACAGCTGTATAATAACAGCTGTATAATAAACACAGCTGTATAATAATAACACATTAACTTTTATCTGCTCTTCATCACTACACTGACACAAGTATATCAATGATCACCCAGCCCAGCTCATAACACCAAAGTGCCCAAAAGTCAAGGAGACTTGAAGTGCAGTGGGAACTGAAATATCAGGATACAATCCAGCAATGGTGGGGCCATTAACCTTTGGGAGGAGACGGTGACTGCAGATGATGCAGAATAGATGGAGGTGGGGGAGAAAGGGGACATTTCTGAAGAAGGTGCAGTGTGATAACAGTCATCTCAGATTTGACAGTCAGAGATACACCTTCCTCACAGCATTTTTTTCCCATCCAGAAGAATAAGGCAGCAAAGATGTGAGAGAACCTCTTCAACACCAGATCTCAATCAGAAATAGCAAAGAACTGTGATCTTATCAGACTGGAGGAAATTATGCTTCAAAAAGTCTTTCTTTCTCAGAGAAGTGAACATGTCTATGGTGGATTAATAATTAGAGAACATTGTGTAATTTCTACCATTAGGTATCTATTAAAATAATTTATTACTTTTTAAACGCAACAGACTTTCAGTGAAATTACTCCTCTGAATATGAGTTTTCTGCTGTCTTCCTAAAGATTCACCCCTGATAATACAAGATTTATATGTACCAGATATTGCAGCTTTTAATATCAAATCTTCCCAGGCTGCAGGGCTTTTCAGGGTTAGAAAGAGAGAGCTCAGTTAAACCTGTTTTTAGGGAGATTCATTTCTCTAAAACAGTGGTAGAGAAGTTAAAAATTTTATAGGAAGTAAATTATGTTCACAGTAAGTGCAGAAAAATATGTAATTAACAATATTATGAACATTAGGTAAATATTTTAATGATTTGAAACTCTAGCATCTTTTATGCAGACCACACATCTTATTTGGTAAGAATTAGGTAAATTAAGATGTCAGCATTCTTTTCTAACCATTCTTTGTAAAATCACCTCATCTACATACTCTTTGTAACATGCTTGTGCTGTATTTTTCTGCTGGTTAATGCTACATGCATGTCATTCCATCAACAACAGTTTGACGTTAAGAACAGTGTTCTGACATGTTAATTAAAAAAAAGTTGTAGCAAGCATAGCTGCATTTCATCAATGTCTCATAAGGTCTCTTCACCTGCAAATGGCTGGGGGGGTTGTCTGTTTAATTTTTATATATATTTTTTTTAATTTAACACACACTGTACTACCTAATTATAGAGGATTTTCTAGTTTTTAATTTGTCTGACTGTTGTTATTCAGCTACTCTATAATTACTCTACTTTATAATTCTTTTTCTCACTAAAGACAAACCATTTTACATATTACAACCAAGGTCCTTGCTTGGTTCTTTGTTATTATCAAATAGCCTGGTATCTGTTGTGGGAGCTAACTTTAAGATAGGTATCTCAAAATCTTAATCATGGTTTATACTTTAATAACCATTACAAACAGAACACAAATAACCAGTGCATAAATGCAATCAATGAGACTCAGCAAAAGAAGCTTCTCAAGAGAAGGGTGATATTCTGGGACAATAGTGCTGTGAAATTCCGGGACACTGAGAGATAAAGCTGAGACAATCTCATGTCTCAGGAGTCTGTTTGGATCCTTGTGGTGTTTTATATTTATTCTTTTAATGTTTCTCTCCTTTAGAAGTCTTGGCAACTGCTTTTATGATAGCTAATACACCCCTTTCCCTAGGCAAAAAGATCAGAAAACCAATAGAAATAGTTTCCACTCATGTTTTAAAACCTTTGAAATGTTTCTTTAAAATAGGTGTTGCTGATCTTGACACACCTGTTCTGTATAAGAACAATCTGATTGGGATCAAGTACCTGAGTATGTTTTATTATGGTGATAATTTTGGATATGAACTTCAATAGAACATACAGCAACAAGAGAAGACAGGAATTGGTCACAGGACATCTTAATTGGGTATGGCTGCTGTGAGCCAAGGATGGGTTGTCTTAGCAGAGAAACTATGAGACTGGAAGGCTCTTGTCAATGTTTTTACTCAAATATCAGTTATGAGCTTGAACTTATTTATAATTATTCATGAAATGTACCAAAATATCAAGACTATATAAGCCAATAATAAACTTGGTTATAAACCAGGAGTTCTTCATTTGTGAGTCTGTCTGTGAAGAGAAAATTTTGATATATTATTTGGCCATGCAAATGGCTGTGAACAGCTCATGAAATGTGGCCATGAAAGAGTCAGATGTGATCAGGTAGGATTTTCCTAGTAGAGAGCAAGAAGCACCAATGCCTCTGCACCAGAGCAGCGTCATGTATAGTAATATATACTTGCCTAAAAAGGAGAATAGAGTTAAAAATTGATCCACTCCCAAGCTGTTGTCAATACAGTTTTCTAACTGACATGCGCTATGACGCGCAGCAATAGAATGACTTTCTGTGATCCTGTTATTGTACTGAAATTAGACTAAAAAAAGAGTCATCTATCTATTTACTGATGAAAAGTAAAACGTGGCCACGTGTTTACAGAGTGTTGTAGGTGATCATGGAAAGTAGGACACAAACATTTTTATGAAATAGTATATATGGCACAGTATTCCTATTAAATCTTGGCTTGATATTTGATTTAGTCAACCTCTTTCTAGTAGTGGTTGATTTTTGGTTGTTAATTAGGGCACTTTCTTGGCTTGCAAGGGCTTGTATATAAGCTGTAATATGTGTTGTGGTGTGAGGATCTGAGCTGCAAAGATCAAAGTGGTAAAGCCACATGAGACAGTTCAGCATTACTCAGGGCCTCGTTCAAACAGCCCTGCACTGGCCCTTCTGCCCGTTTGGCTCTGATCCATCCATGTGCAGGCACTTGGGCAGCTTTGTTACTGCCTCATCATCTTTGATGAAGATTTCCTGAGTCCCCTTTCGTGGGGAGGTCCACCCCTTTTGGTGAGTTTTGTCTCCTCAAAACAATGCTGAAAAATTGGAGTCCATATAACTTTTTCCTGATGAGATGTTGAGTCAGACAGGCATCAATGTGCCTTTTCAGAATCTGAATCGCACTTCTTGGATGGCTGATCTAGCTGGGATGAAATATCTGTTGAGATATATTTCAGTTTGTCAGGAAATGATCCTGTATATTGTTTCATTTGTAAGTGGAATGCAATCACTTAAAACCCCCCTGAAACAACAAGAAAAGTCTTTCATTACAGAACTTTAATCAGTAGAACAATGGAGGGATACACTGACATAAACTCAATCTGTCTTCAATGTTTAAGTTTTATACATTACAACAAATAAACTCAAATTATTTTTAAAATTAGACATAAAAAACCCCACACATCTCTCTTGCAAGATGAGAAAGTGAAAGGAATGTTTTTCATCCTCTTGCAAATAAATCATTGTACCAGCAATTCAGATCTCAACAGAATTCTGTTTTCCTCTAGTTTAATATGTTTCTAAAAATATATATTTTCATGGATCATCGATTTCCAATTCCCTTCCTTTGACTGTGAAGCAGGAAGGAAAAATATTTTCTAGAAAAACCTTGTTTTGATTTAGGAGCCTTTTTGGTGTACTGCTTTAGGCATGAAAAAAATAATTCCCTTTTCTTTCTTCTCATTTTCCCCCTTGTCACAGAAAGGGTTTTAAAATTCTGTCTGATTCATAATTCTGCTACCAAGAGATGGAGTCCTGTCCTCCTCAAATCTGTAGTGCAAAAGCAAATGTACCATCCTTCCAGCCTCAGACGAAATCTAACAAAGACCTAGATGCCTTTGCCAAAAAACTCAGTGAACTTTCAAATATGACATTTCTGGGGACGAATCAGGATCAGCTGAGTTAGACTGCTTAGACTGCTTACATCTAGAAGTCCTCTGGAGGAAGTCTTGAGGGCATTTCCCAATTATCTGCCCAGGGTTGAGTCATTGCATTACACTAGAGGCAATCCATCTACATCCGCTGAAGATGTTTTTGGTATACAGGCAAAACCAGAGGGAAGGAGGCAAATAGCTGTTTGAAACAATGAGTGAGAAACCTGTCACTCCATGGAGATATTAATTTTATTAATTTTCTTTAAAGATATTTGGTTAACAAAATCAAACTAATTAACACCTGAAAAAATCAATTTAATACACTTTACTTCACCATGTGCCGCAAAAATAAAAAATTCTGCTTGACACATGTCTATGAGATCACTTAGATTATAACCCAATTTACTTCCATGGAAAAAGGGTCAAAACCTAAATATTTCTATCAGTGATGACTATTTCAGTCCTGCTACGGTCAGAGAGGTTTTTCATTTCCAGAAATCCTGACTTGTATTTATATCGCCACAATTTATACCACCAGTCAGAAAAGTTGTAACTGCCTTCAGGAGATATGGGGAGCAGAGCTGGCACTAGAAGTGTGACTTGAGGTAATATATGCGAAAATTAAAAGATTTTAACCTTAATGTATTGCAATAAATTATAAATTCTAAAAATACAAACATTAATGTTAGATCTTAACTTTTCACCGGTATTGCATCTTCTTTGTCAAGCGAGTGTTGACTGTTAAAATAAATCTTGGAGAAATTAATCAGTGGGCAAAATACGGAGATGGAAATCAAAGGCCAGCACGTATTCATTTGTCCTATGGATCAATAATTAGATAAGTATTTCTCAATAATGGCCAGACTGTTCATGCTTTTCACCAAATATGCAAAATGTGTTGGTGGATCCATGTCTGTATCTAAACCTATCAGATAAGATGATTACTTCATCGCTTAGACTGCATTAGCAACACAAGTGTATCTTGTTTTTCTCATGCTAATGAAAACCTTAGAGAGGGAAATGTGGAACAATGTGAAGCATCACAGGAAATTTAATGTATGCAAATATAATTATTTAGATTGGAATCTGGCCAGACAACATAAGACAATACACACAAACATAAGTTTAACTCTTTCTAAAGAACAATAACTGAATTTTGAAAAATTATAGCTACAGAAGACTTTTTGAAGCTATGACTAAACTGGTCAGGATCTATTCTCACACTTTGCAATTTTGTGAAAAACTCTGATTTGATTTATAACCTGATTATCTATTAATACCCTTCCATTAACTAGTGTGCTATTTGCCATTACATTCATAAACCCTCTCCAACATTGGTTTACTATTCAACAAAACAGTGATTGAACAAAGCTAAACTAAACTACAGTTGAACAAAGCTTGACAAATACCATCTCAGTGAATTCCAGAAACAGAGAGCTAAAACTTTCCAGGGAATAACCTGTAGTAGATGAGGGCAGATGCCTCCAGAGTTGTGGCAGTACAAAATGAATGAGAACTTACTTTTTGGTCCGTCTGCCTGTGGGCTCCTCGGCACAAGGGAGACAAGCACGTGCTGGAGAGAGTCTAACAAGGGGGCACAAAGGTGATTAAGAGACTAGAGCACCTCACCTATAGGGAAAGGCTGAGAGAGCTGGGTCTGCTCCTCCTGGAGAAGAAAAGGCTCAGGGGGAATCTTAGTAGAAATTACTACCTGAAGGAAAGGTGCAAAGGGAACGGAGTAGGCTTCTTCATAGCCACAGCCTGTGATGTTGACCAAAGGCAACAGGCACAAACTGAAACAATGGATGTTCGCTCTGAACATCAGGAAACTAGTTTACTTGTTTACTAAGCACTAGCACAGGCTTCCCAGAGAGATTGTGGAGCCTTCTTCCTTTGAGACATTAAAAAACTGTCTGGAAATGGTCCTGAGCATCTGGCTCTGGGTGTCCCTGCTTGAGGAGAAGATTTGGACAAGATGGCCTCCAAAGGTCCTTTCCAACCTTGATTCTGCAATTGGTGTTCTAAAACATGGAAAGCACATGTAAAAAACATGAAACTTGACATTTTAATAGTTTGCTACAGAATGAGTGAAACTTAGATAATATGATAATGAGTCAGACAAAGGAAGGTCTTAGGAAGACTCATAGCAATGTCAGAAAAAGAGGGGCATGGCAATGAGACACTAATGAGGACAAACTATAAACGAGATCAGTTCCTAGATCCTTACACTGAGCTAGCTTCTGGTGCCTGATAAGGGTAAATTGACTTTATGTACTAGATGCCCAGGGAACTCTCCAGCTGATCACGTTTACGTACTTGCTTTAGCATGATTTGAATAACTCGTCATAGCAACTAGATCTCCCTTGAGTCTGATGAGATTCAGTAGCCTTGTATTTCAATTTCCCCTTAAGATTTTTAGTTTCAGACCTTCCTTCTCCTGCCTTGAAAGTATGACTAGGAAAACTTCATACATATGCAAATTCTTGTGGCCAGCAGTGGAGCTCCACAGACACCCTTGTTCATGACTAACAGGATTGTGAGGAGACGGGAGGAAAGGCTGTGAAGAGAATAAGTACACAAAAATAATTACAAGAGTATATGACGTACATGACTTCTCAGGAAGGACAGCTGGCACAGAGTAGCCCTCCTGCATAATTCTTTGACCACAGAGAAAATATCAATTCATGCCTCTGACTCCCTGCTCTACAGTTCAACTAAGACATGAGGCTTCAGCAGAGATCTGGTGCAGAATCAGGAAGTACCTCACATGAAGAAGGGAAATTTTATATGAAAAGTGGTATGAAAAAACATGAAGGGCATGACAGGCAGAAGTCTGGATGGTCAAGGTGATATTACCAGTTGTGAACAGTCTTTGCATAATCGGTTCATTTTCCTTAACAGAAAAGCATTTCTTCTTCCACTGCAGTGAACAACAAAACCTAACAACTTTTTCAGTTTTAAGCAAAAAAAAATGTAAATAGTGGAGGTTCAGTATATTCAAAGAGACAGAAGCTGCAGGGAATATTAGGTTCTCCAACCACTTAGAGATTCATTGTCACTCATACTCACCTTATTGGTTAATTCCAGCTGACGTGCATGACATGCAATTGCTGCTACTAGTACTGAGCTGTTCTGTGAGGTAACACAGCAGGAAAAGTAGCCTGGTTCATCAGGAAGATAACCTGAAATTAGAGGCAGGGAATTAGAGTGCACTTCGCGAATTTGGAGCACAGAGAAGGTAATATTACCTGATTGCAGGATAATGTCTAAATTCTAATGTCCTGTCCAAGTTGTTAATGGGTTCATTGATTCTTAGGCTGGAGAGGACCATTAGTCCTTCTAGTCTCACTGAATACGAAGCACAGCCTATAAAATCTTCCAGAAAGAAGTCCAATCTTACTTTGAAGGTATCACAGGAGTGAATCAATGGCTGTCCCTAGAGTTTGTTTCAGTTGCCAGTTATACTACTGCAAATTTAGAAATGAGCCTACCAATTCTCAGTAGGGCCACTGGTTCTTTGAGTGCCTTTCATTTCTACGTAGGCAGTTCTTACTGCCTGACTTTTTTTTTTATCTTACAAAATATTGGTTTAGTAGAACTAATTCAACTTGTAGTGTTTGGGCGTTTTTTTTAAACACCTGATATGTGATATGTGATATGCTCTACCTCTATAGATCCTAATTTATGCCTTATCCTGACTTTCTCCAGTTTTGCAAATCTCTTCTATGGGATTATGACAGTACAACCATACATGATATGCTGGTGTCAATCTCACAAATACAGAGGTAGGATCTCACTAATATTCTTACTTCTCTGCATATATCCAAATAGTTACTTTATTTTTTTTCCTTAGCAAAACACCTGACTGTGAATTCCTGCATACTGTAATCCATGGTGCAGACCTGGTGCCTTGATAACCCCTAAGAGAGAGGTGTTATGAAGCCCACCCTGGCTCTCATCCTTGGGGCATATTAGTTTCTCCTAAAAGCAATCATAACAGCCAGGGGATCTAAACATAACTAGGTTTCACCAAATCTCACAGTCAACATATTGTCAAGGCACGTTTTCCAAGACAAGGACTTGAAAGACTGTAAAACCAAGATTGTAGGTTCATATCATTCCATAAAACCAAGACAATTTTGACTGCCTCATTTTATCTGGAGTTTAGTTTCAAGCAGAATATGAACTTTTCTTAAATAAATTGAAAAGAAGACAGTCACATCAGGCCTTCAGAGTGACCTTTTGGATAGCAATTATAGATGTAGATGTCATGAGAAAAGCTACTGTCTATAGCTTTCAGACAAGAAAGGAAACCTCTAGAGTGGAACTCATCTGACTGAATTGTGTCTACATACTCCCTCTAAAGTCAGTAGAAAGAAAGTGACAATTCTGTGTGCAATTCATCTAACCTAACCTGTCTCAAATATCTTTCTAATATACTTGAAAATCTCCCTTCACTTACTGTAGGGGGAACTGAGGTTAGGTAACTCAAATATAGACAGAAGATTTCAGACAGATGAGTCCTGCTGCAAGCAGTTGACCCTGACTAACTTTCTTTACCTATTTTCCTCACCTTGAGGGCATGCAATTATCTTCTGGGAGGAAAGGAAAATGAAAGTGAAAGATCATGGTAGGAGGTGTAAAATTCTGGCACCCCTTGAAGTATGATGTCTTTGAAATTTATTTCTTTCCCTATTCTGACTTGTGAAGAAAAATTATATATATGCTGTGCTGCTAAAAAGTGTCAAGCATATAACTTTTATATATTATAATTTTGGGAAAAGAAAGGATAGGAATGATGCTGACTTCTTTTGTTGAAAGTTGTTTGATTTTAGATTTGTATGGCTACAGCTCAGTCCCCAGTTCATCCAAATCTCCTAGAAACTACTCTTTAATGCATGTTGTGTTCAGCAGAAGGTGAGAAAGCATTGGTAATTTATTTGATCCAGAATACGACTGTGTTGAGTGCTCCACTTAAATAACTGCCCCTGATTTTCTTCAGGGTTTAACTCTAGACCATGAAAGGCAGAGGAAAATTAAAGTCTCCTGGAGAAAGTATTCTTTCTACAAGTGTTAAAATTCTCTCGAACTTGGACTGTGTGTAAATGATAAGCCATATGTATTGAAAGCTCACCTGGCACAAATATTCCCATGTTTGATCAGTGTTCGGCCACCACACACACACATTGCAAAGGGCTCTAAAATATTTAGGTGTATTCCTTAGCACCTACTTGAATATTTGTTTGTGTGTGTTGTGGTTCCTTGCATGGTCTCAAACTTCACCTTCTTTTAGTCCTTGCCTTGAAGTGTTCAGGGACATGAGATATATGATGATAGAAATTACCTTTGAAAACTGAGACTGAAAGCACTGTTGAGTACCTCAGTCTTCTTTCAGTCGTTGTCAGTAGTTTCTCAAAGACAACTCTGTGCAATCAATCTGTTCTTCTACACAGAGGACAACCTCCCTGACCTTCCTTCCTTGACTGTCCTTTCTAAACAGTTCTTAGCCTGCAATCTGGTAATCTCTCATGTGAAAAGCCATTTCTACTTTGCCATGGATAGAGAATACACTCGGTTGCACATGCAGAAGTTGGATAAATTTTTCTGCAGGAAACGCTAATTCAGTGCACTCTGTACAATCCCGGGTTCAGATGATCTGACCTGCACAACAAACCCATGTCTCTCTGGTCAGTTCCAATCCCAGAGTCATTTGAGAAGATCATTTTCTACAGGTATTCATCTCCATTCACCTAAAAATCCCAGAAAATCAAGGAAAAGTCCTCCTGGAACAGCCTTCATGGGATAATACAGATTTTTCTCTAGTTCAGGGAAAAAGCAACTACTTTAAACTTAAGTTAGTCCTAACATATGTTTGCAATAAAGCAAACAAAATATTGCTAAGCGTGATTAAAGGGCTTCATACAGGTAGATGCTACATCTCAGTGATTGTTTTCTACTTGTGCCCTCATTAGAAGAGTGCCCCACTGTGTAATCACCTTTTTTGACATATGTTCTTGCAGTAGAAATCAGTTCCTTATCTCTCCTGCACTGTTCAAACATGCCTTTTCAGAATAGTTTTGAATTTCACACATTTCAAGGTTGCTTTGTTAAGCAATCTAAAGACTATTCACTATTAAATTTGAATATGTAGCATGTTTGATAGCATGCTGTCTCAGGGGCAATTCTGCTAGCTTGATTATATATCCTCAGGCTTCTTGGTAGCAGTAAGTTGCTTCCCTCTTGAAATAAAATCGAAAAATAAGATTTTTTTATTCCTGTATGTATTCATGATTCAGAGCATTGAATAAACTGTGTTATATGTTTATGTCTCTTAAGATATTGTCTCTCTAAGAAAGTTATTTGCCGTTTTCTGACAATAGTGATAGTCTGCTTAAAACTTATTCACTGGCCCCTGTTTTACTGTATGGTACAAAGAGTTTTTTCAGACAGAAGAGTTGAAGGGCTTGATCAGCATCTGCTCCAAAATGTTTTCGAACTTGGTCAAACAGCTCTGCTCGGTGCAAGAAAAGGAGAAGGCTGGCAGAAAAACTTTTTGATAGTGCACATCTTTCTCTGTGACTGATGATTGAGTCTGGTGCCATTACAGGAAGTTATTTTTCAGAGTTTGCAGGCAAACAAGGAGGTTTGAAACCATGGGTGTTCCAGTGTAAAATAAGCCATTTATTTGGCTTTCCATCATTCTCACTGCCTGTGGCTGTGGCGGTACATCCAGGCCCTTCTGCAAAGGTTGCAACACACTCTGTCAGTGTGGAGGGAGCCCCTAAAGAGCAGAAACTATGTCTCTTCTTTCATCAGCCTGCTCGAATGAATCTGAGTCAAACTGTCCAAAAACATATGGCTCTGCTCAGGCATTTCAAAAATCCCCAGCTCCATTAGCTCTTGGAGCACCTGTTCTGCGGTGTGAGAAAGCTGAAGCTGGCAGGCACCAGCAAACTGCATCCTGCTGAACCAGGGCTGCAGCCCTCAGTCTGAAAGACACAAAGCCGAGTGCCAGTGATACCTGTGATAGCTGGGAGCTACCTGAAGCTAGGGATCCTCTTGCACAGACAAGCCTGCTCCTTGGACTCACCAAAGGGAGTTCCTTTCAGAATCTTGCTGCATCTGGGCTGACTCTCACAGCTTTATAAAAAACAGCTCTTGTGTTTTCCATACTTACTGCAGGCTCCAAAAGAGACTGCCCTGTGTATTTCACTTTTTGGAAGTAAGAACAGGGTTAAACGAGTTAAATTAATCTGGCCTCACTTGACAAATGAGACAAGAGTAACAAAAGAAAAATAAGATGTTTATTCTTGCAAAGTGAAGGGGAAAGTCTAAATTAACAGGTTATAAACTCAACTGAAAGTCTCAGCAGTTACATCTACTGCATCGTAAAATTAACCTATACCTAAGAAAAAGGTTCCTAAATAGTTGCTTTAGTGCCTCAGTCATGTAAGGGACGTGTTCTAGGGTGGGAAATAATACTAATTAACTCTTAACTTCACCCTGGGGACCTGACATCATTGAGGTGCTTTCTGAGCATATTTTTTTCCCCTGTGTTCTTAGTATATAATCTGTTTGTCCCTTTCTTTTAAAAACTTTCATCTTGGTTATTTTAGCCAATAAAAATTCAGTTTGTGAGGTCAGATCACGTACGATTTTAGTACTATTTCTTGTCTGTATTACTTCTTTGCAAACCAAATGCACAGTAGGACTGTCCAGGTCCTGGTGTTCCTTCAAATTACATACCAATCAGCATACCTTAAATAGAACTGTCCCTTTCTTACACAGAGCCATCCATCTAGCTGATAAAACTTCTTCCCAGTTAAATCATATTCAACAATTTTACAGCTCTTTACATGGATACATAAAGAGTATTCTATACAATTCATTTACATCTCACAAGAAATATATAATATAATCTAATGTCCTCACGACCTTGACTCCAGTTTCCCAAAGAGATTGGACGTGCCATACTAATAGTACAAATAACAGCTTGTGTTGGGGGGGGTGGTTCTCACGTCTCATGTGTTTCACAATTCAGCATTGAAGTCAGATATAAAAAGTGGGTGCCTGCTAATAAAATAATAGATAATAAAATTATAGTATAATATAATGAAATATAACAAAATTGTAAACTAGATTTGAAGGAGGAGAGGCTTAAATCCAGGTTCACTAGAGATAAGCCTGGAGGTGGCACGCTAGTGTTTGAGGGATGGTGTGCTAGAGAGGTCCTTCAGTCTGCTCTGCAATGTGCTGAGTTCAGTGGGACATATTTGAAATGCATGCAGCACCTTAATCACCTCAGTGGGAGTGGGGGGCAGTGATGCACGTGACAGCAAAGATGTAAAGGTTGTCGAGATATTAGAAAGCACAGAAGCAACTGAGTACAGGCACATAGGAACTGGGGTTTCTTCCACTAAAATAATGGCAGGATTCATAGCCCAACTGAAGTGCATCTACACCAATGCACGCAGCATGGGCAACAAACAGGAGGAGCTGAAAGCCATGGTGCAACAGGAAAGTTAGGACATAATTGCAATCATGGAAAGGTGGTGAGATGACTTCAACTGGAATGCTGCAATGGATGGCTGTAAACTCTTCAGAATGGATAGGCAAGGAAGGAGAGGCACTTTCTTATTATACAGTCATTTTTTTGCAGAATTTTCATATGCTGTTCAATAGGCCTAAACCAGAAATAGTCAAATAATGAAAAAGTTCACCAGTAAGTTTCATTCATGATTGTGCAATGCCTAATATCTTTTGTATCATTGCATCAGTTATTCTTGAGGGCTTGCGCAATTACTTGTGACAATATTAGCAAGATTACTTGCTTTCAAAAGCTTCCACTGCATGGCTAAAAAATTACCATATGAATAGGTAGTGCCCAGTCAGATAATCCTGATTAAAAAATTGTTAAGGAAAGTATTGCAAGAGATACAGCAACTATATGTAAATAGCTCAATACATAACTGAAGCACTTTTGCACAAAAATCTGGTGGTTTTTTCCCAAGAAAAAAATTTCAAAACTGTTAAAAAATTATTTTAGCTTTTAATATTATGAGTATATTTATTTTTCAATATTGAACAGGAAAGCAGAAATTTCACTGTCAAAGAAAGATGGAGAAAACTCATAATCTTGATCTAACTGGTACCAGTAACTGACCCAAGTTCTTTGCTTACTAAAATTGTTTGCTGTCAAGAACTCGATCAAATTCAAACCTTTGAGTTTGTCATTTGAAATTTTGGGATGGGACATGACCTTCTTACAGTCACTCAAATTTGTAGCTCTGTTCTGTGGAATCATCAACGATAGATGAGACAACTAAGGAAAGACATTTTTGTGATCCTTGCATTAGAAATAACGACTGCCTTCTACCAAGGTGTGAACCTCCTCTGATTCTCTTGGATATTCAGTGATACAATTACAAAGTAACTCCATGTGCATGGTAATACAGAACAGATAGGAACAAGTCTGTTCAGTGTTAACTTGGATTTTTTGAGGCTCTTTAATGTTAGTCTGATGTTATGAGTAAAGTACATGCTGGCATAATTCCACTCATGTCTGTTAAATTCTTCTACCAGAAATTTTCGCCAAGGAAGCAACAGACTATTTTTAATAAAGAATCCTAAGACAGCAAAGATAAAGGCTCACAGGCAGTCATCCAAAGTTTCCAACAGCAACAATGATTCATATTAAACACAAGTAGAATGTATCAGGGACTGAAATTCAGAATACTGAACCAGAGGGGGAAAAAAGGGGAAAGCCCCTATAGACCCATCCAATTTATGTTTAATTGATTAATTATATGTTATGAATAAAGCAGGTTATTGTGTAGCATAGCAGAAAATTATAAATACGTCAGGGTTAGAAGAGGGAAAGCATAAGGTGATATAATGAATCTTTTAATCCTATGCTACACCTTTGGTCTCTAGTCTTATAATGCATACTCAGTAGGATATAAAGAAATCATAGGCGTGTATCCTGTACTCTATTTACAGAATACAATGCATACTTTTGCAAGCATCAATTACACTTACATTGTAATTATCTTACATCTACCTGGTGTCAGTGGTGGGTCATATAAGGTTGACTCCCATGGGAAGGATATAAGATGATTTGGAAAATAAATGGGAAATATAATCACACCATGCTCAGTGAAACGTTCACTTGGTAATTGGTCTGACTGAGCTGGAAGATTATTTTGTAAAGCTATCTCAGTAGTCATGCCTGGCAAAGTCCCAGATCCATTTACGTTTCTGCCTACCTAATTACTTTTTTAAGTATTCAGTCACCCTTAAGTAAAAGGGCAAAATTACTGTATGTCACAGACTGATTTGTCCATGAGAAAGGAGAGAAGTGCAAAAGAAGAATTAAATCAAGTACTTGGTTCTGTTGGGCCATGACCTTACAGAGTTGGTACTGCATACAGCTCTCACAGAATCCAGCCTGCCCAGCTGCCACAGAGAGATGTGGCCTTTATTGGTATTTGCATCTTTAGATTAATTGTTTCTCATCACATTTAAAAGATCTTTCTTGGTGTGTCTTTCCATCATATAGGATGATGTAGGTATATTTGAGCTTTCTCATGCACTGGAAACAGGAGAGATGTGATGGTTAAGTGTTCTCCCAGAGCTTGTCTCACCAAGCTGATGCTCTGTGAACTTTCCCTGGGTTCCATGACCCCAGATTTCCTGCAACAGAGTTGTTCCGGTTACCTGCCTGCTCTTGAAATGGTAGGCAACTAGCAGGATGAGCTGCCAAGTCTGATGATTTGGGGTCTGAAACTTAGTCTGAGGAAGATTTTTGAGTAAGGTTGTGTGGATGGGACCCAAAAAGCCCCAGTTTTCCAACAGCACCCTGGACAAATTTCCATGGGAGCCCTCACTCTGGTGGAGCAGCAGTGCTCCCTATGCAGGTCATCATTCAAAAGGGAGTCTGTTTCACAAAGTGTGCTGCTATTCTTCATCAAATAAATTGCTCTCATTTCAGTTTATTCATAATCTTTAATAATGCATATGTTTCTCAGCAAACATTTTTCATACTAACATATTAACCCTGACAATCAGACCAATGAATGAATTAGTGTTGCGTGGTAGAGACATAAAGGAAATGTTCTTACAGGTCCTGCAAACTAATGATGCTCATGTCAAAGGATTAATATTACTGCAAGAAAAATGGAAACAGGAAGAGGGAGATAAGAAAAATTAAGACGAGATCTACATTTAGAACTAACTGTGACTAGGGTTTATTGTAACATAAATAAATCATCATAAATTTGTATGCTTATTAAAATCTCTCTAAGGAAGTCAGAACTGCTTGTGCAGAATTTTCTTCTTCTTAAATTTCAGAATTAAATAAAAATAAAAATGCAGCAAGAAGCATGACAGTGGTGGATAAGATTTAAAAATACTCCACAGGTAAACAGTACAATAAGTGAGATAAAAACAGTCAAATTTTGTGAATTGAATAAATAATTTTAAAATAGTTTGTGAGAATAAGCCGCAGCTGGTGGTGTCATCCTGAGTCATATAACGGCTTATTACACAAGTTGCTAGGGCATAGCAGAATGGAGCAGATGTACTGGTAAGCCTTGATGTGCAGTGCAAGAAGGCCAGAAGACAGCTCTGGCAAAGAGCTGCACAGAAGCATTTTTGCATGTAGGAGGAAGACTGAAAGCTCTTGTGAAGAGAAATTACCTTGCAACTTAGATCTGCTTTTCCCAGAGAGGCTGAACTTAACTGCCCCTATCCATGGGAGGTGCACCTAGAGTGGGCACCAGCTTGCCAATAACCACTAGGTCCATGTACAAGTCCTGCAAACAGGACGTGTGGAGGGAATAAGCCAGGAATGCATCACCTTGGTTAAAACACTGCTAGCACTCATTAAGGAATGAGAAAGCTTCACTCACATGAGTTCAGAGATCCACCACCCACTCTCAGTTCAGCTTTACTTACCCACCATCATCTCTGATGATGACGGTCTTGTGCTTGGGAAGCTGCCTGAGCCAAAAAGATATTTGTGCAGATTGTGCAGATTGTGCAGATTTATAGATATTTGTGATAGATTTATAGAAGCTCACTCAGCCAGGCAAGCAAGTCATCAAAAATCCTAAGAAAGTTTATTTAAAAAAAAAATTAAAAGATAAATAAATAAGATTTCAGTAGAAGCCTGTTTCATTTTCCCATGAGCTCTTCTCCAACATCACTTTGAAGTAATAAATAAAAGGAGCCAAAGAAGCCAAATAACCTGTCAAAAGGCTATTTATTCCTACCTGCAAGTACACCTGTCCAACTAATCAAAACATCACCTAAGTCTCTGACCTTGTAAGCCTTATCCTAGGAAAGAACACAAGGAAATCAGACATAAATTATAATCTTCTGTCTCTGAAACCTCTTTCTCATTCTGAAAGACCACTATTAAGGTCAAGTGTGGAAATATCATATGATTCAGATTTGGGAAAATTATAGATGAATACAAATGGTGGCTTTTTATATGAGTCTCAGGTGCAAAAGACACGCAAGCTCTGCCTATGCTCCACAGCCAGCTAATTGCATTCCTACATACAGTTTCAGATTCCTTAGGCAATATGAGTGCTCCATGCAAAAGCTCCATGTCTTGTCTCAATGGAACCATAAGCAATAAAACCCAAAAGTAATAAATAACAAAAATCTACTCTATGTCTTCCTAAAGGTATACTTCTGGAATGGAAACAAGCTTTAGAAATTCTGCAATAGCTTTATTATATTTTTATTGTAAACCTTCTGCCAAAGGCAATGCTAAGTTGTCTTGCAGTCTACATGCAGGATGAATATACCCTTACAATCAGGATTTTCTGATCCTAAGGTTCGGATGAGCCTTGCCTACTTAAGATTTCTTATTACTGCAGAGTAAATAAGAATGCAACTTCCAGCATACTTATTAATAACTCCACACCAAGTCCTAATGTGGATTGTTACCTAATGATGTATGCAATATATATTAGCATACAGTAAGAATTACATCTCTTTTCCTATCATCAAGTGAGACACAGATTCACCTAGTGCTGAAGCAATGATGTTCTAAGATGTAGTCGAATCTTAGGAGCACTAATATTGCAGTCACTAAAAATTACTGCAATTCCTAGAACAGCTAAGAATTTGTTTGTTAAAATATTTCTACAAGGTATACCTATTGTGAAGATCTCATGTCTTTGACCAGTCAAGGAAATTATTTGGGTATTTAACACTTACCAAGAACTGTAAAAAAAGTATGTCAAGTATAAACCATAAAATCTTTTATATATCTACTTGTCTTCATTAAAACTATTGCAGCTTCACAGCTCACCGAAAACTTAATTATGGTCTTAATTATAATGAACAAAATAACCTTGGCAAATGTTGTTCCTTCAGACTTCTACTCCTGTCAAGGATAATAGCCAATAGAACACTCTGAGCACTGATATTTTCAAGGCATTTTACAAGATACCCTAATAATGGTGTTTTATCAGGTATATTGCTCCCAGAGAGATAAGATAATGCTTCCCTTCACTTGATGTGTACTTATGATCCATACAATGAATCAGCAAAGAGCAGTTATGGATCTGTAAATTAACACTTCAGCTTATGCACTAAATTCTTCGTATTATCAAGACCCAAGATTCCAGAGGAGGTACACAGAACAACTGCAGCACAGCTGTAAAAAGCAAAGGGATCCCTTTAAACTAGTCAGCCTCAGTCATGATATGAAAGATATCTGTATGTAGTGAAGAGGTGAAAATTTGCCTTGTTGATGTGTCAAATAAGCCTGGTTTGATTTTCAGATGAATCAGTCATCAGGGGAAATATCCAAAAGACAGACCACCACTAACAAGGCTAAGAATTCATTAATGAAAGCACTTACTCAAAGCATATGCTGCTAAAAAGATCTGCTTTCCAGAGAGCTTTAAATTATGAAGTTCAATTATTTTTCCAGAAAAAAAAATCAGAAACTTGAAATAATTTATCTGTGCAACAGGTTATTTTGCCTTTGTGTAGCTGACAGTGCAAAAGGGTCCTTTGACACTTAGACTGATTGTTTAAAAAAGACAAATCTTATTTACCATCCCTACCCTTACTGGATTTAAGAGAGGAGGGGACATGACAGGCAATAAGGACAAGATGAAAGGGATTTACTGTAGAAGCTACCATATGTAGGAAACAGTTGCAGTGGAGAATGTCTGAGTACTCGGGATGCCACAGAAATATTTAAATTCTGAAAAAAACCCAACCACTTTCATTGCAGAAATACAGGTTTATGAACAGGTTAGCCATTTACTAACTCCCTCTGTCAAAATACTATACATTTTATGGCTTTGCAGTATAGGGTTGCTTGTACAACTCTTGATGTTCAAGAGACATTATTCACTGCATACAAGGAAAACCACAGTAATGCATAAGATCAAGCTGAAAAATGTTACTCACATAATAAAGCCATCCAAGGTCGATTCAATGTCAACAACTCAGAGTGGAAAAAAATTGGTTAGATGAGATATTACAGAAAAATAATAGGAGAATAAATACCGTTCCGTTGTCACAGAAATCACGCGTTGTCTCTTCAAAGATCATGGGATATGGCATTACATTTATTCCAAAGCTGCTGCTGTACAACATGTATTTCCATCCTTCTTTTTTGAAGGGGAATGAGCAATCAATTGCAGAGATCCTCAGCATAAGGACCTGAAGTTGCCTTGTGTTATGATTAGATGTGTAGCGAAGAAAAGTTAAACACAGAGTTCTTACATTAAAAATATACAGCAAGGAGATGTTTGATATCTTGGCTGCCAGAGTCAATGAAAGGATGATGAATTGAGTCATATTAATAAATGAATATAGGATTTGCTTAATCAAAACAGCATAGATTGACATCATGTTGCTGCTGCTGATGTCTGGTCTCTTTCCTCACAAAAAAAAAAAAGAAAAATTGTAGGATCTCCTTCTCTCTGTGTCTGTTGAACTCTTTCTGCTTTCTTTTTTGTCCTGGGTCATACAGAAAGATCAGAGGTGTTGGAGAGTTGCCCGCAGTACCTTGCACATCTGACCTCTAGCCAAGCAGACAGCTTCCTGCTTCAGCTCATCCTTAGACCCCTAACAGTGGGGCATCCCTAAGTCATAATGAATGGAGGTGAAGGGTTAGGGTTAGGGTTCCCTGCTTCTCCCAGGAAGATGAATACATGGGTACACAGCCATATACCTGGGAAAAGGCAATATGAAAATGGGTTCAAAAGGAAAGACAGAAGCTAGAAGTGCCACTGAAGCCAGTGAGCCTTCTGGGGTAGTTAAGAGTGAAAAATGGCAGCTTACGTGAAACCATCATGGAAATACCAGGTTCAGCAGACATGGCTATGCATAGGTGGCATGCCTATCTATACCTGTACTGTTGCTCCCTGAACCCAAGGGAAAACAGTTTTTCCAGAGATTGAAAGCCACATTGTTGCAATGATGACAGTTACAGCTGGCAGGACAGAAAAAGACCCAGCTGATCTCTCTGCTTCTTTCTTCTCATCCCAGGTAGTAGCTATGTTCAACTCAAAGGGACATTTCTATATTAAAAAGATGTTGTGAGTGATATGAGAGAGTTCAAGTAACTCATGCATTTTCTGTGGATGAACAAACAGTTTGCTGCAGTTATAGTATGGACAGTGAAGTTGCTCAATGGTGCTGCTACTTTGCAAGCCATAGCGTACATCTTGCGAGGCCATGCTAATGAAGAGATAGTGTTCCCCTTCATCAACAGAAATCTATGAGGTTTCCATAAATCAGTGATAATTAGGATAACATGTATTTCATTCTGGCAGTGAGGAGAATTTATGATAATGCATCAAAATACCAGTGGTGATGTCTATACTATTTGGAACTCTTCAAAGTTTCTTTGATGAAGGGTGCTGAGAAATAAGGCTGAGGCTGGAGGACAGGCAGCAATGCTAAATGCTGATATACACTGTGGCAATAGAGATATCATTTATTCTGTTCTCAACTCTGCAACTGAAATAACACTGTACATCATTTCAAATGCTGTGGGCAGCTTACAAGATATTTATGGACAGTTTATAGCAGTTTGGTCCAAATTTTCTCTAAAAGATTGATTTTCATCACAAGAAATTCTCTATTTTATTGCACCCAATAGCTTTAAAAAATCATTACAATTATTTTGGAGCTGATAAATTTCAAAAACTTATATATAAATTACATATACATATGTGTAAGTATAAAATATTCCAGCATTAAATCTGTCAACAGCTTATAAAAGGAGAAAAATATTTACACATTACTAACAGCAGACTATTCTTGTCAAGCATATAGTCTTAATAACTCCATAGAGAGTTGTTGCTAACTGAACCTTCAAAAGACCTTCAAAGAGCACTGGATATTCCACAAAATAAAAGTAGAAGGATCTTGTGTAGCAAATGCAAAAAGAAATACCATGCAAAAAAGGGACACATTTTAGTGAAAATAGAATGTATTCGCTTCTGTATCTTTTCATCATGATTCTATGAAAATAAGATCAAAATAGTGCGAAATATGCAACTACAACCCTAAATTGTTTTATATTTGCATTACCTAGATAATGCTAAAACAATTTATTATGAAGTGGAGGAGTTCACAGAAAAATGCTGTATGCAGTAGAAAGGATGAGAAGAAGCTTAGTTTTCCCTTGAAATGGAAAACGTGTTTATTCAAATCAATTCAGTATCAGAGGTCAGCAGCAGAAATGAAACTCAACCCTTGCACAATACAATTGTAGTAAGAAACAAGCACAGTTCAATATCACCTCTCATTTCTAATGAAGACCAGGTGGGTTGCAGCATTTCCTTGCTACTGCATGTATTTCTTCCTCACCTAACCATCCCTGTCGTCAAGACACACTGGTGTTTGATCAGTCTCTTGGATAAAACCAAAGTGTTTAGGAACTAAAGGTTACATTAACTTCGGCTCACATTGATGACCATTTTGGCTTTGTATGCTTTGGCCTTCTAATTTACACGCTGGCTGATGGATCTCTATGTCTGACACCATACAATGTGTTAATTACCCTTTATTTCTCAGCCCTGTGTTTCTGCTCCAAAACCGGCTGACTTGCTGTTGTGGGTGGGAACTGACAGCCATATTGCTGTTGCCTTGGAGGAGCAGGGGGCTCTGAGACTGGGGACTCCCTGAGACCAATGCCATGGATCCACACTGCCACTTTGCAGCCCTATTGCACCACCCGAGGTAAGCCTGCATGCACCTGTTCTGGGAAGAGCCCTGTGAGGGCCAGAGGCCAAGCAAGGTGTGGTACAGCAAAGTTTTGGTAGGTCACCCCCACAGTGGTGGAGAAGGGCTTTGATGCATGCTTAAATGGGTACCAGGGACAAGGACTTTTGCCATGTTATGCTGTGGTGGGGATTCAAGACTCAGGCCCCTTGCAAGTGTTTAATTTGGATAAGATGTGTACTTAAGATAACACTGACAAATAGATCCATCAGAGGATGTCTTGACCAGCATGACTAGTTTCCTGCCAACTGTAACATCCAGGTTATTTAATTTCTTTCATAAATATATCAGTTTTATTCTAACACTTCTTGGTTACCTTTCAAAGGTTTCTTCAGGAACTTAGCTCTCTGATACGTGGACATTTTCCTCTTGTATCAGGTCCATTGGTGTCTTTTTCTCCAGGACTTAACTGTGCTTCATTATACTTATGTTAACTTTTTCCTTTGGCTTAAATAAGTCTCCACCTTCCATGACACTATATTCACCTCCCTAGTCATAGGTATACATCTCACTACCTACCTCTGCTGCCCCTCCTTCAGAGTTCTTTCATTGCACAACAGGCTGAAGTCCAGATGTGGGACAGAAGAACTTGGGTCACTCAACCTGCAAAATGCAACCCCACAGAAGGAGGAGATGGCGATAAGTGCAGCATCAAGTGCACAGGTAGCAGAGCACAGACTTTCAACCATGAGGTTATTTTGGTGCCCTTAGCCATCTACTTATATGGTGATTCCCTACTCTGCCTAAAACATCTTCTGACTACAGACAGAAACTTCAGAAAAACAACTCTGACCTGCAAAGGACAAGTACTCCTTGCCTTCTCATCAAGGACAAATTGTTTAGGGCTTTCCTATTCTGTACTCTCTGTTTACTGACCTTTCAGGTCACTATATCTTCTTTTTAATATCTCAAAAGACTTTAACATTATTCATCATACCCCTGGGTCCTCCCACAATGTCTAGAGCTACTCACATATCCCATAGAAGAGCTTTGCCACAGATTTAATATCAGGCATTTTTGTAACTACTAGTGCATATAAATCATACCTGGTACCGGCAACAGTTTTCCTTTCTCCTCATAGCAATATAATATTTTTATTAGGGAATGTAAATCTAGATGACATATGGCCTTGATCTCCCATCCTGCTGCTGTTCTTATACTATAAAAGCTCTTACTTTTATTGGATGTGCCAGAGTTCTCTTTTAGTATTTTTTATTGAGGCTGATTCAGTATTCACTGGGCAAGAGACAGCCTGATTTTTACATGTTCCCCAGGAAGCCAGATCTTTTGAACCTATGCCATGTACTCAAATCCTCACTTAATAGACAACTATACAGTCCTCTTCTGTTCTTCTTGTCTGCCTTTTCCCAAATGAAGATTCCAATCATTCTGCTATCAGCCTTTCACCTCAAAGTCCTGGGATTTCCCATTTCCAAATTTCACCTGCACCTTAACAAGTAAGCACAGGTGCTGCTGACAGATTAGTTCCTGTAACTAACCATGCAGCTTTGCTGTCCTACACAAAATAAAATTTCCACATTTCAGCTGGCACAAGATAGTTTATTTCCACCTGAGACAGCATCTTCCAGTTCCTTGTGCTTGCCCACGTGGATTTGAAAGCTGTGGCTGTGCTCAGTTTGAGGCATTAACATTGAAATCTGTGCACTCCAGAGAACTATACATCGACAGAAGGACAGTATTAAATGCCTCTTTGGTAAAACCAAACCAAACCAAACCAAATCCAAAAAAAACCAAACCCACAAACAAAACCAAAACCCAAAAGCCCACTCTTTCTCACATTTGTTTAACTTCTATTTAGCAGGATGTATGGTGACCCTGCAATGCCACTGCTGTGATTGAAAAACCTGTCATACAGCTCCACATTTAGCAAGGCATCCTTAAAGCATTCCCACAACATAAGCAGCAGCTTAGCACACACCAAGTCACAATGTCAGCCTCAGTGTGATATCCATCATCTGTTCTAAATAGTCAAGAGGATTCCCTACACAATTTTGCAAGCAATTTTCTGCTGAATTATTCTTGAGCAAAGCTTCAAGGAATGCTGGCAGCACATGCAGAAATGTGTTTCCATTGGTTTTGGGGTGACAGAGGTCCTTCTCTCAAACTTCTCCCATGAAACCCATGTTAAATTCAAATATCCTGCTGGCAATGTGCAATTTTGTTGAACACTGTGGTTATCCAAGCAAGAACAGTGGATCACAAAGGTCATTCTGGAAGGCACCATGGCAGGTGCAACAGGGCTCTTGAAAGGATGGGACCATAGTTCTATTGGATATATCACTATTTCTTGTTATTCTGTGGATAGAGTCTTTCTTTCACTGCTGCAAAAAGAAGGCATATTTTCCCATAAACTCCCATTAAATTCCTGATATCTAAAAACAATCCATAGACTTTAATGTTGCAAGGAAATTCTGGTTTTTTAAGCTGTCACTGTCCAATAAAATTCTCAAGATATAGTGAGGGTTTTTTCTTAAATTAATGTTAAAGGCAAGCATAGGAAAAGGTGAATATTCAGAATAAAGAGAAATCTAGAAATGGCATTTATTTCAACTATGCTTGTTTCCTCCCAAAAGGAAACAAAATCAGTGCCTGGCATATATTTATGGCACTTACTAAGTATGCAGTTACTGGGACTGCATTAACCTTGGCTCTGTTTCTGTTGCCAAGGGGAAATGGATGTCTAAATCTTTGATGTTTGTCTTGCCTCCTGCATTCAGAATCTTTCCATAAAATGCCCAGTTCTATCTTTGTCTAACAAAATCCTCAATGCTTCTGATTATTCATGATTAGTCTTTCAGTTACAGAAGTTGTCAAAGTTTATTATTATTTATAGGATATTTGAAATAATTCATCCAGGTTTTGTAACAAGTGGGAAAATATCACCTGCATGAAAAACAAGATGTGTTGCCTGAATTGCTGAATTTATCTTTAAATATATTCAATACTTTGAGGGTGACTGAATGTAATGGGCATTCTTGTGTAATTTTCCAAATGGAAAAGAGAGATATTACAGTATTTGTTAAGATTTAAAAAAAAAAAAAAATCTGATTTTTTTTGCAATTTAAGAAAAAAAAAAGTGGAGCCCAGATTCCCAAACTTAAAAGTAACACAGCTTTTTCCAAGCAATACAATTTTTTTTCTGGTGAACTGTCTGCATCTGGATTTGTAGAATGAATATGAAGTTCTCTAACATTCATAAATGTATGGTTTAGACCAGGTACTTTTTGAAGAACAAATCTGATGTGGTTGGATTGAAAGGGGTAAAGTATTTCCTTCTCAATCATAGTCACAATTTTACAAATGTATTAATACGGATTAATATTAATAGCTGTGTTTAAAAGTCCAGTGTTGCTTATTTGATTTTTTTTTAGCTTATGAATAGAAAAACTAAATTTTCCTTCCAGTCAAAATGTAAAATGGCTTTCTGTGTCACCTTTATTCTCACACTGTAATTTAAAGACCAGGAATTGTACAAAAGAAAAGCCCTATAAATAATCATCAAGAAAAGATAAAGTTTGTTTTGCAATGTTTTTGTAAGCTTTACAGAAGGTTTTACTTATTTAGTACTTTGTTTCTTAGCAAATGGCGATTCTTCAGTGCACAGGTTGGCAGTATTTCAGAAATTGCTCAGGAAGTAAAACTATTCCTTTTTTAAAAAAGAAATTCAGAACCTTGTCCTTCTCACTTTAACCTTAATGGAGGAAGTATATTTCACTGCTCCGTGAGGATTCAGTTTCCTGGGTGCTGGGGGGGATACTGTCTGCCAGTGGAGAAAACACGGCCAAGCACTCTGGGAAACAGCAGACTGACTTCTGCAGTGTGCAGGCTTCACCAAGGTCAGAAAACAGGACTCTGTTGGTGAGAAATGGGCTTCCTTGGTACTTAAGTTTTAATAAAGTAAAGAAAGATGTAAGTGTTAAAAATCCCGGTGGTCTTCTATTTTTTTTTTTTCATTTTTTATTCCTTACTGTTCCTTTAGTGCCAAAAGAAACTGTCATTTTTTAAAAAAATTTATTATATTTAAGTAGCCCTTCTCTACTGCTTGTCTGTTCTTCTTATCTTCTTGGCAAGATGTTAATTTTTGAATTCTTTCTGTTTTGGATATCAAATCTTTCAATCTAGATATTTCTCAATTTTTATGAGGTAATATGCTACATACATTTTTAAATTGTCTTAAAATCTCTGTCATTGGATATTTCCTCGGTGCTTTCTGATGTTAAATGGCTATGATTTTCTCTCTATCACAACTGCAAGATCTGTCAGTCACCTCATGCTAAGATGCCCAGTCATCTTAGTTGCATAAGAGGTGACTGACAGATTTGCCTCCTTAAATATTTGTAAGGGATTCAAAGGAGAACATGATATGATAATTAAATTCCATAATTTCAAGTTTCCCATAACTCCTTGTGGAATATCATACCTTGACCGATAGGCTAAGCTAAAAGCTGGTAATGACTTTCGGATCGTCAGCAACAGGGCACAAGTTTTAATACCTTACTACTGACAAATTTCCTGTGGTTTCTAGAAGACAGTTCTCTTGAGGAGTTAAAAAAAGATGGTGGTAGATAAGCCATTTTTAGCCAACTCTGTTGGGGAAAAAAAAAAAAAAAGAAAATGGAAACCATAAAATTAATACATTATTAATAATATTTTTGGTAGTATAAATTCATAAATTAAATCCGTGTGATTCATGGAGTTGTTGACGCATCTATGAGTAGTGGAGAGAGGAGTTTCCAAATACAGAACAGAAGCTTTCTTCTGTTACAGCTTCAAGGAAGAAATCCCAATCCTTTTGCAATGGATTGAGCATTGCACAACCTGCACTGGCTTCAACAGAAGAAAGAATTCACATCCATCTCAGCAGGTGTTTTACAAACAATTAAGACTCACCTCTTTGAAATAAAGGAATGCATCTCATTTTACAGATGGGAAAACTAAGCCACAGAGAAGCTGTAGGATTTGCTTACTGCTGCTTAAAAAGTTGAGTAGAAACCAGGCACTATGTCTCGTAATCTGTTTCCTTAATAACTGGACCACACTTCCTTCCTAAATAGAGTTGCATGAAACATGTTGTCTGGACTCTTTGCAGAGCTATATGTGCCTGGTAAATCTTAAGCTGGTGAAAATTCTTCTGTGACATACATATCTTGAAATACTTCTTAAGTCAAAGCAGAATTTATGATACAGATTTTTTTAATTCACTGAATTCTTACGTTTTAAGGAGAGAAATAAGTAAAAGTCAGATGTAAACAATGGAGGTGAAAGGTGTCTGCCTTTAGGGGCTCAGAGGACACACATATAAACTCAGTGTTTGAGGAAAAATTCCCTGCCTTTCATCACCACACAAAACAATGTGGAGCCTGACCTTGGTATTTGTTAGATGCTATTTCCCTGCCTGCTTTAGACACCAAAAGTTACCATTTGCAGCCCACAGCTAATAGTGACCACTCTAGAACCCAGCATCTATAAAACAGACTATGAGCTGACTGGCTCAAATGTCTCATCCTATGCAAATGTCTACCGATGAATATTCCTATCGGAGATTTGCTTTGATCTTTGATTTGCTGCAATCTAGCCAGCTGGACACAGATCCTTCTGCTGATCCTAAGCTCTTAAGCAATTTCCAGCTCTACTTGCTCATGGCTATTGGAGTGGGATCGACCAACCCACACTGCCAGCTGGTTGATGCCTGATCCTCCTTGTTTGGATGCAGAGCATTTTCTCCAAATTTACAACCAGCAGACAAAAGTAGTAATATCTAGGTTGCAACCAATCTTATCTTATAGACTATTAAGGGCCATTATCCTAAGTCAATTTAAATACGGCAAATGAATCACAAAATAAGATGTTCCTACATCTCTCTGTTTGCAATCCAGGAAGCTGAGTGTGCATAGCTCACTTTGCCAGGTGAAAGAGACCCCAGCCCTGGCAGCTTTGATGAATTACAGCCATACCTCTTTCACGTGTTTTTAATTCCTGGAAAATATCGTGAAGTCCTGATAAATAGTTGATCTTTTCCTTCTCCCATGTAGAGAGCCACCATACTAGCTCTTGGAAATCTGTAACTCTCTCCTCTGCTATACACTAATGGCAGTTGCTACCCAAGTGATCTATTCCTAAATAATAATTCTCTTTTATTCTCTCACAGAAGGACAACTTCTTTCCAGTTTCACGTAAAGAAAAGACAGGTAAGGAGTGAGTCAGAAAAATGAGTATAGGAGCAGAAAAAGGAGTGATAGACCAGAATCATCTTGCAAGCACTGAACTTCAGCAAGGCTGGTACAACTTTGGTGGGATGTATTTTGACAAACTTACCAGCAGTCAATTCTGTGTGTAGCACAGAACATCCTGGCATTGACAGCCTGCAAGTGTTCATTTCTCCTTTGATATATTGCAAGTAGACTTATCTCTGCTGATGACCTGGCTAAAGAACTTGAGACATTTGCATTTCTAATATACTTCCTTTCATTCATTTTGGTGACTTTTATCAAGGATGGTTTGTCAGAGTAGAACATCTAAATTTTCTAAGTTTTCTAAGTCTAGAATCAGCATTTTTTCCCACCTGACCAATTTCAGGTGTCTTTCTGATTAGATCTGGCAGGAAAGCAAACTTGGCAATCTGTACAGAATGACATTTAAGAGAAAATATAAGGGCTTTTGAACTAATTCAAGTCAAAGTCCTTATCTTTTCCTATTGTTTCTTACAAAAAAAAAGAAAATTGAGGAAGTATGATTTGAGAATCACTGAAATTGTTGTGTTACATGAAAGAGAGATGCTCCCTTGTTGTTTGTGCTTTGTAACCCTGGAGCCACCTTGTCAGCTCTACCTGGCAGCCTGTTACAGGAGCACTGACCTCAGAAGCCTGTCCAGTACCTCTGGGTGTTTGCTTTTTTTTTTTTCTGCAATGGACCACAGGAAGATCTGACAGACAGATTGTTTGGATTGTTCAGCAGAGACTAGACAAAGCTGTTGCTGAATAACCTTTAACTGTGCTCAAGCAGCAGTTCAACCAAGTGCTGCTGGGGAAGTTGTTTTAATGATATCTCTGTTTTGTCCACAAAAGTCTGCAGCACCTCTGATACACGGTGCATTAGCAGGGTAACTAACAAAATCAGAAAGAAATAAAATTACTCTGTACTTTTGGTCTGGTTTCCTTCGCTGAAATCAACAGGGGGTTTGTTATGACTTCAAAGGGAGCAGAAACAGGTCCTATGTTTAAAGTTTAGCTTGCGCTCTTTTGAAGCATCGTACAGTGGCTCAAATGCAAGATGAAAATTGAAGGGTTGAAACCCTTAATTAAAAAGAAAATCAACAACCAAAACCCCTGACTTTAAAGTCATGAAGAAAAGCTTCAGCTCTAAAGAATTTCATCTGAAAACCCTTCAGAGACAAATTATGTAATTGTTAGCCTTGCAGCAATGAGCAGACATTTCCACTGGAGAGAAAAATAGAAAGTAAAACAAAAAGAAGGGATTTTCAGCTTGATTGTGTTGATACATCATCATTTAACAGCGAAAATAGAGAAACAGGAAAAAAAAAAAAACAACAAGCAAAAAACCAACTTCCTAGCTGCTACAAGGCAGATCTGCTGCTAACTTCATTTTCTTTAGATCAGTGGAATGAAAGAAGAGACTTATTTGAAGTGTCCTGGTGACGATTCCTCTGAAATAAAGAAGCGCCCCTGCAGGGAGAGAGAGAAGAGAGAAAGAGAGAGAGAGAGAGATATTTTCTTCGTGCTTTTTGTTATTACAATTCCCTCAAAGAGGAAAAGAGCGGAAGGGAGACAGTGTTTCAGCTGCTGTTCTGTGCTTCTCTAGCCCTCAGCAGCAGTGTTTCATGCTGTATTGCAGGCTGATATAGGCTTTCCCACTCTCTGCCTGGTTGGGCTTATGGTTGAGGGAGCACTGACTGATTCCTTCAACATTTTCCTTCGCTTTGTTCCTTCTATATCCAGTGGGAAAAGGATTCAGCACAAGTGTGGCCTGAAGATGGAATCAGACAACTGACCAGGGTGGGAAAAATTTTAATACATCTGTGTTGTACTGACATCATCTTCTTGGATGTTACTGTATGGATTTTACAAGACAGAAAAAATGGACCAGGATAAATGGTTAATATTACTGAGGTCCTTGCAGGCATTGGCTTTGACATCATACGTGGTGTCTCATTTGGAGATGATAATTGCTATGAGAGAGCTGACAAATAGCAACCAAGATGATAAAACAATTATATAATATTTTCCATATCCTTTGCATTTATTTAGAGGCATTATTTAGAGGTTAAATCATTCTGTAAATTATTGGCGTCTCTGAGATAATAAACACTATATGGAGACAGATAAAGGGACAATGATGATACATATACCAGCTCATGAAATACACAGCAGTTGGTGTTAATCTATGAAAACACTGCTATGATGACTCTGAAAATATGCTCTTACAATTAATTTTTCACGGTCCTTGAGAAATGTGTGTCACAGCTTCCAACATGCCAGTTTTTAAGACACAACAGATGAAGTGTCACTGCATGATTAGTAATAAAGAAGGGCAATTGTTAACTTAACAGAGTCTGAACCATCATTCCTGACACAAGCCCAGTCACTGAGTGTCTGAGAAAGACCAAGGACATATGAGGCACCCATCTCTTGTCATCCCCTGTTGCATCATCCTTCAAGGAACTCATCTCCACCTACTCTCCACACTTAGAATCATCTGCTTTGAGCACTGATTCCCCTGCATATACCTTTCCTTTTCATGGGGAGCACGATGACTCTCAGAAAAAACCTCTGCTGGATCAGTTTGGAGTGGGTGTCCTGCAGGAGGCTCAAACTAAACTAAAACTGCAGGACCCAGCTACACTGGGAATACGCTTGGGTGGGCAGAGGAAGAGTTAAGAGTGGTTGTGCATTCATGCCTTGCTTTCCAAGCCTGTAAATCTCTATTTGCCCCCAGGATGTGTTGAACAGCAGCCCAGCACAGAGTTTTTCAGAGGAATTTGCTGAGAAACTGCAGAGAACCAAAGAGAGACATAAGGAATTTGCAGTAGAAGACCGTCAAGTATCTGCTGAGTGATTAGATTACCAGCAAATAGATACACTGAGCAAACATAAGACAGAGGAAGCCTTGAGATCAATGACAAGAAGTAAGGGTAGGGGTATATCTTCTTGCATTTATTTTTCCCAGATGCAGTGTATAGGATAGCTGAGAAAACAGTTCAACCAGTGCTGCCACCCTTAGTAGTATTATTTTAAGTTAATAAAAAAATTAAATTTATGTCCTTTTCACTACCTCTCCTCTGAAAAGATCTTTCTCTTCTTTTCATATCATTAAGGAAAAAAATTCCAGCTCTCAAAGAATTCATTGCCAGCCTCATTATTAATAAATTATTTCCATTTCTTATTCACTACCATCTTGTGGATTATGTCTGAGACTTTACCATCTTCCTTGATGGAAATTAGTTCAGGTCCCCTTAGGCACCTTTGAGAATATTAGAGCAGAAGTAGAAGGTAAGATTATTTTAGAAAACATTTAATTTATAAGAAGGAAAGAGTTGGGGAATAGAATATCTTAATGGGGAATAAAACTATTATGCCATGAAGAAAAGAGCAACATGTTGAGTTCCAGGAAAAAAAAAAAAAAAGAAAAAAAAAGGAAAACAGGGAAAAACTTGTACAGTTGAGCAAATCTCATGCTTATCTCCCCTCCAAATTTGAAGGACATTTTCAAGTGCACCCAGGACATTTTCAAATGCACCCAATTCTGGAAGCAGTTTCCAACACAGAGACACACATTAAATGGTAGAACTGCAAAAAAGAGATCATCCCCCATATGATTTAAGGGCATGTGAACCTGGCCCCAAGGATTTAAAGAGAGAAGGTTTAAAGTGGTGTCTTGTCTCATCAAGTCTAGTCTTTGGTGCTACATAAATAAGCAAATCTCAGTTTTTCAAGTTAGGACAGCCATTTGAAGTGTTGGGAGCTACCATATTGACCAAACTGTTTTGTTTGAAGTCACTCTTTCATACTTTTGATCAGCAAATCTAATCACTTCATTTTCTAGAGCACTTTATCTCTCTCTGGGCCAGACTAATAAACTTTTAACTTCTTCTACCCTGTAGTCAGAGTGGTAAACTTGTAATTGCCTTTATGGTGCTCCACTACAGTCATCTCATGTATGACTGAACTGGTTTCTGCTGGTTTCATGAGCTTCTTTAACTTAGTGTTGTATAACATGGCTTTTCTGGAAATCAATACCTAGGTTTCTCTTTTCAGAATTACATAACCACAGAATTATAGTTATGATCACAGTAAAATTAATGTTATGTGACTTTTTTTATCTGAAGAAAAAGTGAACAGTTAGTGACAGAAATATTCTGTATTTTCGGGTATCTGGATGTCTATCTGACAAAAAAACCCACTTAAATACACTGTGATGCATCAAAACCAGGCATATTAATGATTGTCACAAATGGTGACCTGAGTAGGGCAATGTCTGGAAATAATTTCTCACAAATTAAAAACCTTGCAATGTTTATTGTTGGCATTAGATTGGTCTTCTATGTAGTTGAATTCCTATTCCAGTAGAACTACCACAAATAACATTTTCATCTACGGAATATAAATAATACTTTTTTTTTTCTTTTTTTTTGTCTTCCAGGTCTGAAGCCTGTCTATACATTCATCTCCTCTAATTTTAGGACTTTTCTTCTAACAGAATGAAAATGTCTGGTTTTGACGTCAATCTCTGTTTTATCCTTTTCCACAAGCATTCAAGTTACTGTCTCCAAACACTGCTGTTCTCCACCTGATCTTGCAAAAGCTAGTAGAACCTGAGAGCTTTAGCTAGAAATAGCTCATATGGAGGAATTGTGTCTTCATACCCTACACAGTAACACAAAAGTCAGACTACCTGGTTTTTATCCACTGAGTTTATTCTTACTCATCCCTTTCAAATTTTTTTTTCTCCAGTGCTTTTTCCATTTCTTCACAACCTTACAATGTATTCTTTACTCTCTCTACCATGAACAGTTCATCATCAAATTTTATCTCTCCTGGAAGGATAACTATACCTATCTAGACAGACAACTTCTGGACTTTATAACACTTTCCTGATATTACTACAGCAAACCAATTATTTACAGAGTCCTATCAAAGAATCCCTTATATTATCTGAGTGTTTTAGGCAGTTCATTCCTACTCAACTTTAATTTGATTCTACCTTTCTTTAGTTAAAATTAATGAAGCACATACCTGCCTCTCCCTCTACCACGCCCCCCCCAAGCGTTTAATTTATTTATTTTCTCTGTGTTTTAACATAATAAGCTTCATATCTTGCCAGTCAAGACAATAGATCTCACAATATCTTGAGTCTCATCTGAGAACAAAATGCCATTCATGATTCTTCTCCAGCACATCAGTCTGACAGGAACAGATATGCAACCTTTGTTTCTTATAACCCATTGAAAAGAGCAGTTCCATGCAACGGCATGCAACCTCACTGTGAAGCAAAGTCAGAACAGACCAGCATCCTGTTTTCACTAGCCAGTTCTTTACTGTTTGTGAAGGTGGTTGAAGTTTTTCCAGTAAACCTTCGTGCATAAATAATATGAATTAAAAGGGTTTTTTACACCACATTTTTCCAAGAAAATGAAGACATGAAAATTGAATTTGTCATCTTAATCTCCTACATCATGTTTTTTTAGTACTAGTAAAGTACTAGAGAAACAGACAAACAAGGTGGAGGGCAGAAATGCATGTGGAAAACTAAACTCAACTTCTGTAAAACCTCAACCAAAAATTTTGACTGTCTGAGCAATCATTTTCCAGACCTGTGGAATCATGGCTAGGCTTTGCGAACAAAGATTTGGGAAGGGCTCTACCCACGCTTGCTACAAGCGCGCTGATGGCTAGAAAGGCCAATGCGGGACAGACAAGTCCGGTCGCAAAAAGCACAGCAGAAAGACTCCCCAGGTGATATCGACAAGACGCGATTCTTTCTGCGCTGTCTCTTCTCCTCGAGAGTGATCTGTGGAATAAAAGAGTTGAATATTCCCAACAATTTTCCCTTATTTTTTTACTAGATCCAAGATGTAGATTCTCTGGACCTTAGGCAAAAAATGAGTTAATTCTTGTTTGCGTATAAGCATTTTCAATTATAATTAGGTGTCTCCCTCAGCCTTTCTAAATGCAAATCATATTTGTTATATAAGAAAAACTCATTCTGCAGTCAAAATAGCCCGAAAGACAGGCCAGGTATTATTACAAAATTACTTCATTTTCACTGGAAATGATTATGCCTGGAAAGTCAAGAACAGATTTTGTCAAGAAAAATCAGTCTATTCCTAGGTCTGTGAGAAAGATATATACTTCCCTTTTTAAAAACCTTTTCAACTAAAAGTCATGTGATGATGGTAAAAGATTTAGAAGAAAAACATGGTAAATTCAAACCAAACTGCAATTGCAGAGGGTTTGTGTGCTCTGAAAAGTGGAGAAGGGCATTGATTTCCCCAAGTCAGCTCCTGGTCTGGAAGGAGGTTAATGCAGTCCGTGAGATGTGCTGCTTGAATGAATACACAGTCCCAAGAAGCAGGGTGAATTGGGCATGGTCAGCACTGTGCTAACTCTTCTACCCTTGGGACTGGTGTTGGCACCTGCAAAGCATTGTCCTGCAGAGTGTAGACGCATTGCTTAGCTTGCAGCTGGCTTGGAAATGCTACACAATGTTTTTATGTATATGCCAACCTACCTCAGAGCTGCCCACCTTTTGAAATACATATATTCAGCCATTTCACTTCAATTCCAGAACTCTGATGTGATACCAGAACTCTAGTAAGTCATAGTTCACTCAAAATTACATGTACATTCCTGATTTTTAACATACCTTTCAGAAAATACCTCACTGGAAAAATGGATGTTAAACCAGAAAGAGACAGGCCAAAACCTACAGATTTTATACCTTGATGGAAATATTTCAGCCAACTCTGTGTTCCTCCTGACATAGGCATGTCTTGGCAATATTCATAATTTGTCTTCATGTTTTGACTTAGAAGAATACCATAGCATTTTCCTTTGGAAACCTGAGAATGTATCTGACACAGAGAGCAGCAGCTCCAGCCCACCCAAGTGTTCCTCACCCTCCTTTCCTTAACACAACCCTTACAGGGCCAAACAAGCAAAATAAATTTACAGAAGAATATATTAAGCGTACTATCTACCAACTACTGTGTCTGCAGCTTCTAGAAGTGACAGCCTCAATAAGCAGTGTGAAACTCTGCGACTACAAAAATGTGAGGGCAGTTGTAATACATGGAAATGGAGGTACCCTGACAGGTTCCACACTGGCCAGGCTGCTACGCAAGTGTCCTCAGCCAGGAGGACATTATCCACTGATATACTTGGGATGTCAGTGGGTTTCCCCATGGGTTGATTTACAGACTGTTATAGTGAGGAACTGAGGATGCACATGCAATTTCTCTTCAGCTGTCAGTCTCCTTCATAAGCCAGAAGGACTGCAAGGAGTTTCTGGGGTAAATGTTGAGTGCTCTTGAAGCTACCTTTCACTTTTATTTCAGTGAATCTGTATACCCACTCTACATAGCCTAGAAAACTGAATTGAAATCCTAAAGTCTCTTCCTAAGAAGCAATGGGTCTAGAGTGTTTTTCCTGGCTGCTTTTTCTATCTGCTAAATTGTAGCAGCTCTGTATATCCTGCAGGATAACATAATTTTGTGTGATCCTGGTCTTGTCCCTTAAAGAAATCCATCTTTTGCATTTGTCCTGCTGTTTTCCTCAAGACACCAAGACCTTATTGTTGTGAGGGACTCACAAGGGTCATTGGCCCTGCACAGGACCATCCCCAAGACTCACACCATGTGCCTGAGAGTATAATCCAAACATTTCTTGAACTCTGTCAGCCTTGGTGCTGTGGGCCACTTCCCTGAGAAGCCTGTTCCAGTGCCTGAGTGGACAAGAGGGTGACAGCAGTACACACAAAAAGGTCTGATGTAATGGCATGAGGAGAAAATCCTCTGTTTTCTCTTTTCTCCCTGGTTGCCTGCACATTTTCCATAAAATTGAAGTGCTTTGTGCCTCCTCCCACTAGTATGGCATAAAATAGAGTACAGGTCTGAGACACAGAGCTATTTAAAACCTCTGAGCTTGAAAGTTCAGTTCATTCTTGTCTGTTTTGAAAACCGTATTTTTCAGGAAAGACGGAAAATGTTCCATTCTTATGATAAAGACAGGAATCAAGAGGAATATCTGCTACCATCCTCTGAGCTTTCCTTGTCTGATGAAGAAGCATGAGCCACACAGTGTCTGAACAAATTCAGAAAGATAAACTATTCTTCACTCTTTTATCACAGACTATCCTCTGGCTTTAGCATATGGCCAGGATATCACACAGAACAACAGTTTCTTATTATAGATTAGGAACAGCACTGAGCCAACTGCAGTTTCAAATCCATCTGCCCATGCAAAAATAGTTCCTCACTGGGATCTTCCTTCTAATGCTGAATTATTTCTGCCCACAAACCCCTTCTTCCCAAATGACTTAGGAAACAATGCACTTTTTAAAAAATATGATTAAAAGGAGTGGAGAGCTCCCCCTACCCAATGCCCCTAGAGTGGCTTGTCATTAAGCACGAGGCTCACAGTCCTCCAAGGTCCTCTCAGGATAACTTTATAATGCTTATTGCCTTTGTGTTGATTCTGTATTCTGTGGATATTCATATGCAGTCTTTCTCCTGCAATCAGATTTTTCAGAGCAGACTGTAGTATCTGTGCAGACCCCCTCTGTAGTCTGTGCATTCAGCATCATTGCAAAAATCTCTGGCCTTCCCTGCACCTGCATCCACTGGGCCATTTCCTAGTTTTCAATTGGTCTCTATCCAAGGCTTCTGTTTTTTAGGGGAAAAAAAGTGTTAGCTTTTTTTGAGTGCTGTTTTCTTTTCCCCCAATCTGACTGCTTTTTAACTCTCTGTGGGGTTTTTTTTCCAATTTTCCTGTTAATCTTCCCAGCCTTCTGATTTTCCTACCCAAAATTCTTTTTTAACATAATAATATAAAAATCAGCCATATTTTCAATATAGTTTAATCATTATCAGCTCAACACTAACTACATTTGCTTGCAACAGAAACAAGACTTCTCCTGCAATTTGTCCTCAGCTGAAAAGTTTCTTCTTTAAATTGTCTGATGAAAATACTACCCATAGTTTTGAAAAAGGGGTTGAGGGTGTGGGATTAAGCAGTTTAACACAAGTGCTTTCTCTGTTGCATTTTGAATTCAGTACTGCAGATCAGGCACTGCACTGCAGCATGCTTCCCAAAACTCACAGGAGCCCGGCTCTCATCTCCCTCGTTTTAGCTGGGTGTTGGTTTAACTCCACTCAAATCTATTAGGTTATATGAACAAAAAATTCGGATGACACATTGGAGAGTCAGGTCTGTATTAATTTAATTTTTATAAAGCCAAACCTTTTTGTGATTCAGTTCAAAACATTCAGAATAGTTTCTTGCTATTCACCCAAATTATTCCCTTCATTTTGGAACCTGCTGCTGAAGTACCTTGTACACAGCTCAGCCCCTTTCTGTGCTCCTGCTGCATTTTAGTGAAATGCTTATTGTATATCACTCCCAGAATGGATAAAAACCTTTTGGACAGGCAGAAATGAAGTTGTATAAATGGCTGAAGTAGCTGTACAAAGTTTCTTACTCATAGGCAAGGAATTAGTAGGAAATTGAGGTGGAAATCCAATACTACATTAACAAGTTAAAAGCCTATGTAAATCATAGCTGACCATCACACTCAAGAATATCTATAACAGAATCCTTAGACTTTCAAAAAAAAGTTAGAAATTAATCAAAGGCTCAGAGTGCTTTTGATAAGTAAATCATTGTCTAAATACACATTATAGATACACATTATAGATGCATCAAAGGAGAATGAGATTTGTGTTTCCATTACCTGTTGAAATGGTCCATTAGATGTTCTTTGTCACCAGAAGGAAAACTTTTGAGTAAATAAAGGTAAATTGCTGCAGATTAAAGATACTAAACTATCTACACATATCAAACACTTAACTCTTCACTAAGTAAAAACTTGCTGGATGTCCAGGCTCAGAGAGTGGTGGTGAATGGAGTTACATCCAGCTGGCAGCCAGTCTCCAGTGGTTTTCCCCTGGGCTTAGTATTAGGGCCAGTCCTGTTTAGTATCTTTATCAATGATCTAGACAAGCAGATCGAGTGCACCCTCAATCAGTTTGCAGATGGCACCATGGTGGGCAGGAGTGTTGATCTGCTTGAGGGTAGGAAGCTCTGCAGAGCAATCTGGACAGGCTGGCTTGATAGGCCAAGGACAGTGGCAGGAGTTTCAACAAGGCAAAGTGCTGTGTCCTGCCCTTTTTTTTTTTACTGTGAGAATTTACATAACATAAAGAGTGGAAAATTTGCCACTGAGAATCTTCCACAGTAAAACCAGCAGAAAATGTACTTAGATATGTACATTCATGGCAAACACCAGACTGAACTCAAGAGCAAAAGTAAGTTCTGATGGACACAGCAAGGAAGAGACCTAGGTCTCCGGCATGCAGGTGGTTAGCTGTATTGCTACTGGATTCAACTGGAAGTGGCTTGTAGTTTCATGATTTATGGAGTACTGCAGTCTCCCGGGCTGAACTTAGTGAGTTTTAAATGAGAGGCCAGGGAAAAAAAAAAAAAAAAGAGATAACAGGTAAATGTTCTTGCCTTGAAACTTGTATAGAGTACACAGAACCATATTCTACAAATGCAGTTTACCCTAGTTGGCAACACTACAACCCTTTTAGACCAGCCTTTCAGGGTTTTCTATAGAATTCACTCAATTAAGCACCTTTTGCCACTTTTCTAGCCAATCAGTAATTTTTAAGATACTCATCTTTCACATTTGTAATTAAATCCAGTCATTAATGAAAGATTTTGCAGAATAAGAAGTGAACAATTACTGATCTGGAGAAAAGTTAACAAAAACATTCCTTAAACAGCTAGAGTAAAGTACAGGGGAATTGTAACTACCAGTCTCCTGAAAAACAAAGATCATAGAATCAACCAGGTTGGAAAAGACCTCTGAGATCATCAAGTTCCTTGATCCAACACCACTGTGGTTACTAGACCATGGCACTAAGTGCCACATCCAGCCTCTTCTTAAACACCTCCAGGGACGGTGAATCCACCACCTCCCTGGGCAGCCCATTCCAATGTCTGATTACTCTGTCTGTAAGAAATTTCTTCCTAATATCCAACCTAAACCTCCCCTGGCAGAGCTTAAGACCATGTCCTCTTATCCTGCTGCTGATTGCCTGGGAGAAGAGACTGACCCCCACCTGGCTACAACCTCCTCTCAGGAGTTGTAAAGAGTGATGAGGTCTCCCCTGAGCCTTCTCTTCTCCAGGCTAAACAACCTCAACCTTTCCTCATAGGACTTATGCTCGAGCCCCTTCACCAGCCTCCTTGTTCTTCTCTGGACCTGCTCCAGCACCTCAATATCCTTCCTGAACTGAAGGGCCCAGGACTGAACACAGTACTCAAGGTGTGGCCTCACCAGTGCTGAATACAGAGGAAGAATCACTTCCCTGCTCCTGCTGGCCACACTGTTCCTGATCCAGGCCAGGATGCCATTGGCCTTCTTGGCCACTTGGGCACAGTGTTGGCTCATGTTCAGGTTCCTGTCAATCCAAACTCCCAGGTCCCTTTCTGCTTGGCTGCTCTCCAGCCACTCTGTCCCCAGCCTGTAGTGCTGCAGGCTACATACAGCAAGATATGCACTCTTGTCCATTTTTAATGGGAGGTTTGAAAGAGTGATACAAAGTTTAAGGTTTTCATAGAGGTTTGTACATTCTCTGTATACTTTCTTCCCTTCATTTTCCTTCTTTTGGTGCATCTTCTCGGTGTGAGGTTGTTCCCCCCCTAGCTCACTGCCTTCAGTGCTGGCACTGTGTGAGGGGAGCTCTCCACTCTAGCTTCTTCCCAGCCTGATTCCAGCTGTTTCATCTTTCTCTTCCTCTTTGTGTCTCCAAGCATTCATAATACCTTTTACTCCTGGGGCTATCTGCATGTTCTGGTTGCTTGGAAACCATTCCTGAATGGCTACATAGGATTTAAGAGAACTTGTCTTCGATAATACTCTCACCTCCTTTTTCATAGTGGAATACTATTTTAAGTGCTGCAAGTAATTCTTTTTACTTTCATTCTCATTATCTTTAATGTGGTCTTTAGTTTGTTCTCTGTTTTTATGTACAACATGGTTTCTTTTTTTTTTCCTTTCCTTTTCTTTCATCTTTATCCTCCAATGTAACTTTTAGTGCCACAATTCTGTAATATACTTATAATGCAACACAACTGAAAAAGTCATCACAGCCAGAGCCCTGGAAGTAGGATTTGTCTGGAGGTACAATGCAAAATCACAAAGAGTGTCTACTCCTGAAAATGTAATAGGAGCTGCTCCCCTCAGCCATGCTAACTTGATGCTGCTGTCAAATGAGGAGGAACTGCAGGGCCCTCCTAGGCTCTTGTGAAGCTGGGAAAAGAGAAGTGTGATGAGGTCTTACCTAATTAACACCTGCAGAAAGATCAAAGGCTAAAATAGGTAGCAGAGACAAAAAGAGGGCAGAAAAAAAGGCAAAAGGGCTCTTTATCTTCACAATTATTTAAATGACCAGAGCATAATTCACAAATAGCACTGTAGCTACAGTTTGCTTTTTATGAACACCATATGTTTTCCGCGTATTTATTTTCAATATTCTGATACGGAATAACCAGTGTTATACATCCAGTGTGAGATTTTGCAATATACCTTATTAAATCCATGGACAGATCTAATATTTTCAAAGAGACAATGTTTATTTCACTTTTTGGAACTCTTGAATCTATGCCCACATTTCCTATAATTCTCTGGGTCAAATATAAGATTCTTAACATTCTTTTGTAGCACTAATGGGTGTCTGAGTCTTACAGATATTCTGATTGTCTAAAAAATTGTATGAAAAAGAATACAATAATTCACTGTGAATGTCTATTTTGATTGAACTAACATGTCCCTGGATCACAAATAAATTCTTTGCTAGTTGAGTAAATAACTGCCCATTTAAAATGGCTGTGGAAATGTTTCTGTTTAAGACCCAGAATAGGGACTATTCATTTGTCACTTGTGCACCTTCCTTATCTTCCTAGCCTGGAGCCTGACCTTTCCCTGCATCCTGACACAGGCTATTCCCTGGCACTCTGTATTGAAGGGTTTGCAGACCAATAGATTAGAGTGAAGGTACATGAAAATATCTGGTTGTACTGTGGACTAGTGCAAGTCAGTGTTACAACTCCCTTTCTTTAATGAACACCAAGTTAGAGCAATACAGTTAATTAATTTTCCTATTGATGTTTTATAGTATTCCAGAAACAAAACTGCTGTATCAGCTGTAGATTCAAGAGCTCAGAAGTCAGTTTTAGATAATTTAAAAAAAATTAATTTGAAAAATGAAGCTATTAGTGCTGAAACCAGAAGTATGTTTGGCACCTCTCAGTGTGACTGCAGAGATCGTATCTCTGCCTGGAGGCAGCTATGGCTTCAAGTGAAGACACAGCACATTAAATTGTCACAAAGAGTCTCCCAGACTTCACTTGTGCCACTGTGTTTTCCATCCTGCAAGATCTGCTTCCATAACCTCCAAGAAAATTACAGAGAATGTGACTCCTCTGTCCTTCTCCAGGTAAGTCATATATGTCTTGCACTGCAGCAGAAGACCAGGAAACAGACTAGCCCCTGATACAGGAGGAATGCCCTTCTCCTTGCCATCTGAACATAAAAATCTCAGAAGCTCTAAAGAGTCCTTATTTCTGCCACTCCTCAAATGATTTTATTGCTTCATCATAGCCCAGTCTTGAAAGTGATGTTTTTAATGTTAAATATATAATACAGTCAAAGTTTGCTAAGCAGCATAAATTCAGCCTTTTAAATTTGTTCATAAGCACCAATTTAAAATCAGTAAACTCTCCAACAGATCTGGGAAGATTCAATGGTCACCGTGTTGTTTTGGCCTAGTCCTGTGATCCTCTTATTCTTTTCACTTTGTCCAGTAACATTTTAAAGAGCAGCCAAATGCTTACATCTCAGTATCCCATATGCTGGGGAAGGAGGGAGAGGGAGGGAAAACCACTTATTTTGCTGCCTTTATTCCCATGAGAACCACTAATCACGTGGGAGTAGAACAACAAGTTCTGCTAGCACACAGAATCTGCTTATGAGACATCTCTGCATGCTCTCGAGGTTTCATTAGCTTTAAGAGGATTTTTTCCACTCCTCCAGATCATTGTTATTTCAAAACCAAATTTATTCAAACTAGGGAAAGACACATCTCCTCAAGTATGCCAGCTTCAAACTCAAACAAAAAATGCACTGTATGTATTTTTTTAAACAGTTCAATGATTAAAATATGCATCAGTTACAATAATGGGTTTATGGCAAACTCTTACTTTCCTGCTGTAGGAAATGCTAATGATTAATGTGATTTCTGTCATCTTCCTAAGACACCACTGAACCTGAAATTATCATGGAGAAATAATTTTTCTATATGGGCTGTCTTGCAATAATAACCAGTTTGTTACATGATCATCTAGGGAGAAAGCAATTGTAACACAATAGCTACCCCCAATGGCAACTTCATTCCCAGCTATTTTTCTAAAGGAAACTGTTAGGATCTTCTTAAAGGGGACTTATCAAACAAGCTCAAACATAAATGCTTAGGCCAGTTTTAACAGTTGCTTTTTCAGGAAGATAAGTTTATTTTGAAATGGCAACAACATTGAGTAATCTTTCATAATTCAACATTTTCTTGCAATTTATCTTTTAATGCACAGCAGTGTTGTACGTTCAGCTGGTTTATTATCTTGAGGTGACCAGCATAAAGAATTGAAGCACATATGCTTCTTCTTACTGATTTCTCAGGTTTGATATTTTTACTCCATTGTGGTGACAAAAGTAGCTTTCAGATTATAAACCACTAGAATTGTTATCATGTTACATTCTGGTTTTGGAAAGAAAACTGAAGGCAATGCTCTAATATGTATAAAAATTGTATCCAGTTCTGTAAACCATCATATTATCCTCAGAGACTACAGAAGCCAGCAAAGAAATAAAGAAGAGAGGAAAAATATTTTTACCCAGTTCTTGACTTGTGAATTTTAGTAAGACAATGATTTTTCCTATTGCAAAGTTAGAAAATTTTCATGGAAGTTAAAAATTTCCATTTCGCTTTCAGGAGAATGAAAAAACATACTACAAAATTGTTCTGTAGATACAGAATTATACACCTTGAGTAGAAGTACATTTGGGAATTTTGCTGCTAATTGAACTGTAAAAATAAAGTGAAGAAAATTTAAAAAAATAAATAAAGTGAAGAAAATCATATTCTGAAGTTTTAGAGTCAGCAGTCTATGGGAAATAATTTTGATATCATGAAATGAATGTCACAGTAAGAACTGAGAAATAAGAAAAAAAGCAATAGACTTGCAACCAATGCTTCTGGTGAAAAGCACAGACCTCCAGACTATGACTTTTTTAAACTTTATTTTTTCGTCATGGCTACTTTAAGTTTCATGGATTAACTTTTGCTTCAAAAAAAGTGGCAAAGTCTCAATTTTCAGTTAAGCTTCATTACTGAGAATTTAGGGGTAATCCTATAAAATTTAATAGATGAGACATAAGATTTTGCATATTTCCTTACAATACCTGAACTTGTATAGTTTACAGATGTATTTTCCAGTCATATTCTGAAATGGCAGAAAAGAAAAGTGATTCATGAGCTGCATCATGCTTTCAGAGTTACAACGTACCATGAAACTCAGTGGGTAGCTGATTCCAGTCACCTGCTACCCTGAGCAGTTCCATTTGCGTGGTATGTTGCTTATACATTCACAAAACCAACAATGATACTCCTTCTAAACACATATCAAGAGCTGATCCTCCTCTGGATCAGCAGAGACTCCATGACATTAAAAAATATAAAGGCAGAGAAAGTGTAAGGAGATCTTAGGTATGAGATCAGTGAGGGAAGGGAAGAACTCTACGCAAAGAAACATCTGCATCCATTGAAGCAAACTTCCATCCCCAGCACAAAGTTCTAATCTGGGTATTGCCTTCACTGCATAGTCATCATCCAAAACTCAAAAATCACTGTGCTATCACTTTCAACATTAGTAGGTGGGTTAAAAAAATCTACAAAAGCTGGTTTACTTCTCCAATTCCACTGCTCTAGGAAGAACCCTGCCAGATGACAAGAAACCCAAAATCACAAAGAATGAATGGGCATAAGTCATCACTCAAATACACCAACGTGTTTTGTAAGCTTCATCTGGATAGGCTTAGAGAGGTAGCAAAGCCTCTGCTAAAAACGTGGATATTTTCCTTTGAAAATACCTTCAACCAATGTGAAAAAAAAATCTTCATCATTGGCTATGGAAATGAGACACTCTCACTGATACAAGTCATTCTCTCAAGTCCGTCTTACAGAGGATCTTTCCACACACAGCTTACCATGTTTGTTCAAAGGCTGGCTTTGGTTTCACAGCTGGAAGTTCAACCCAACTGAAAATTCACCAGGCAGAAAATTTAAGTCCAAAGTTACTTTCTTATTAGCTGAAATGCTCTGAGTGAGAATCTGGTTTACTGTACTATTCAACCATATGTAAGAGCCGCATCATATTCCTCAATCAAAGTTCTGCTAAATCTAGTTACGTTGATTGCAATTTGGTTGAAGGACGGGTAAAGGTTGCTGGGAGGATGCCAATGTGTCTATTGCTGGAATATATGCACTGAAAGACCAATGACAGGCAAAACACAACTGAAAGACTCCAAATATTAAAAGGGCTCACCAGAAATCTCTGTTGGAGCATGGAAATGATAGCATAAACAGGGTTTTTATTTCCCTGCAGACAGCAAACCACTTATTACACAGAAAGATCCCTGAGAAGGAGGGTTTTGCTTAAGGTTTATCACCAGGGTTAGCAGAAAACTTGCCAAGGGTGGCTGCTCCTCACACAACAGCGTCCTCATAAGCAAAAGAAGAAATTTGGTTCTGCTAACCATGTGTGTATTCCCCATGTGGGGAACAGGTCTTCTTCACAGTGTTTATCATTTATCAAGAAAGATGGGAAGAGTCTCTGATGAGACTGATGACACTTCAGTGCCTCTGTGTTAAATGCAGAGCACCCAGGGGTTACCCTGTCACCGATCTGACCAGCACAACTTTGCTTCAGGCTCTTTCAGATTCTGGATACTGCAATTCATGCAGGAAAAAAAAAAAAAAAAAAAAAAAAAACAAAAAAAGGAAAGAACATTAATCATCTTTTTGAAAGAGAGGTGGGAGAGTTTTAATTTGTGTTCATCCATCCAAGCTGATATTTATCTTCCCCATAAAGGCACTGATGCCTTAACAGCAGAATAACTTCAGCATTCAGAAGAGCAGAAAGGACTCTGAGCTCACTCTGTAAAAGTTTCCAAGCAAAGACACCATTGTGGTAAGTCCATGCCATTGTCCTTTTCCTACTATCATGAATTAACTTACAGAAGCACTGCACTTAAGGTATTAGGTCTGTTAAATCAAAATGCCCTGTTCTTGCACTAACTGAAGATTGACACTAACTGACTCATCAAGCTTCAATATCAGTTTATGTACATAGCTGTAGCATGTTGCCTATGACTAGCTTATTTGCTGACTCAGGGAACAAAGCAGCAATATGAGCAAATGGCAGCCCACAGGCATGCCCCGGTACTACCTCCTTTTCTGCCTTTACTTCCTTGCATACCTCCATGTTCATCCTAGGAATCAAAGGCACTCTCTTCCAGGTTTTTTACATGCCTTCTTATTTACAGCATAAAGGTCTCAAGAACTGGGGCCACATCTTGAGATCAAACACTTTCTCTTAAGTTGCAGCAATCCATGGGCATGCAGGGTGTTTTACAAGCGCCTGAAGTGACAGCTCCATACCCTAAATATCTGATGCTTTACAGTGGGCTTCACACTGTGAGGACCACAAAAGGCAAGGGCAGAATTGGAAAGGGTATAAGATGGGAATTACAAGCGTGGAAGACACTGAGATGGGCTTGATGCTGTGTGTCCACTGTGGGAAGGAAGTGTTTGGGAGACCTTGCAGGCAGACATATACAGGATTTTTTCCCCACACACACATATAACATAGGCAGATTTTTGTAGTGCTCCTCAATCAAGAGTAAATTAACGTTTCCTCAGCAAAAACTGTGAAGGGTTCACATTTAGCCACTTAATTCATTCACTTAAAAGGGTAATTAATTCACAGATACCACCACTTCCTTCAGGGTACTTTTTAGCATGAAACTAATATAACTGGTGCCATCAAATAAGCAAAATAATTTCTCTGAACTGTTTTATTTTTAAGGTGGTGGTGGGGAAATTGACAAAGGCCTGAGTCAGTCCCAAAAGTCCCTTCTGGCTGTTATATCAGCCTCATTTCACTATTTGTGTTTGTGCCTGGCTGCTGCAGGATGTAGCACTTTGCTTTGTCTGGAAAATGAGCAAGCATTCAGAACACATTACTCACAGGCTGCAGCTCCTGGCAAAGTCACCTTCATGCCACATAACTCACAGGTAGGGAACACTGCACAGGGACTGCAGCCTAAGAGGGAGCTTCCTGAAAGCACTTGCTCCAGCTCCTGCAATATCCTGCTGATAACTACAGGGTGAGATCCTACTCAGGCACAAGTGGGTCACGAACCAACCCTGTTACTTGTTAGGATAAGAAAGACCATTACAGCCTTGTGATTTAATTTTATGCCTATCACAGAATATGAAAATGGCCAACTTTTCCCTTCTGAGACTACTTTTTTTCCTGTGCTCCTCCTATGACCAAGGGAGAAGCAGGCTCCTGTACATGGCTGTAAGAAGATTCCTTCTGCACCTGACTCATTTAGTCTCCTCTGCCTATAATGAGAGCACAGTGAGATTAACCCCACAAAGTTAATAGCTTTTCTAAAGACTTCTTAAGCATGCTTTGTTGTTCATTACTGAGCTCAGCAACTCACTCAAGTGAACATCCATATCAAAAAAGCATCTGTTCTTAAATTAAATGCACTACAGATAAGATCATCTGATGTCTCTGGATCAGCCAGTCATTCTCACTTCATTTTCTAGTCCTTGTAGGAAAATAGGACAAGTAAAATTTTTGGAACCTTGGAAAAATAGTACCCTGGAGTGCCTTGAACATAAAGGATCATTTTCAGGGATTCAGATGAGATGTGTCCACTTCAAACAATGATGAATATACCACTGCTTCTCTGCTTTCATCTTCCCTTAAATTTAATTTTCTTTTTTTTTTTTTTTACCTGGTTGGGCTTTTTTTCTGATATCCAGAGAATCACAAACAAGCAAAATACCTTTCAATAAAAGAAAGACACAGAGAGACTTCCTGCTTGTGTATCTGTGCAGAGATGCTCATAAACATGAAAAGCATGTCCCAGAGTTTCATAAATGTGAAAGTTTAAAATGTCAATACACTTTTAAAATAAATCTCATGATTTGCAGGCCTTCCTAATCTTTGAGCAGTTAAGGCTGACAACACTGTAAATAGCAGCTTCTATCCCAAAAAAAAAAAAAAAGCAAATTTTAAAATTGAATGCAGAATGACACTAAAAATAAATAAAGATTATCTGAAACTTCTCTCAAAAAGTTCATAAACAAGATATTCCATTCAGGAGAAAGGACATTTGATATGTCTGCTTACACCATAAAACAGTCTTTCAGATCCACAAGGCAAATTAGGAAAAAGTAGTAATATATTTTCACCATTTGCCCTGCTGGAAGGAAAAGAGAAATAGAAGATTTTGTCAAGAGATCCAGAAGAAACTCCAACCTTGCAGTCTGTACATCAGCAAAAAGGCAAGAATTTGAGTCTGGGCTGAGTCTTCAACAATGTCATCAAGCCATTATCATGACCAAAACCTCTTGCAGGCAAGTTCTCTTTGCAGCAGATCATTCCCATTGACAGCCCATTTCCAGACCCATTCCACTTGGAGCTCTAGGCTCTTGTTCTCTCAGCCCAAACATCCTTAGCCCAAACCCTAAATGAACCCAGTAGACTACCCTCTTTCAAACCCACACTTCTGCTCCCTAACCGGTTTTTATTATGCCATCTTTGTTCAGATAGGATGTATTGCTTCCACGAAGGAGCTGGGAAAGCAAAGTGCAGCATATCCAGGCTCAGCTCTGTATTTCGTTGCCCCATGATAGTTACTTGTCATTGGCCTGGCCTTGTCTGGCACTGGACTCCTTCCTTGTGCTTATACTGTCACCATCAGCAGACCCTGTGAGACTCTTTCAGTAGTCTTGTGTTGTCTTACTCTCCAAGGTTCAAGCTTCAGGTGTGTAGGATCAGTTCTAGAAGATCTCTGATATACATCCAGGTGCTCAGATAATTAGGTGCTTCAGTCAAGGTTTTAAGACACTGGGACTAGCTTAAAGGTTCATTTACATAAATATAAATAGCTCATCCTGAGAAGGCAGGCACAGGGGAAGTGTTTTCAAACCCACACTTTGAACGTCATTAATTACATTCACTAAAAGTCTTGCTTTAGAAGAATAAAAGATTTTTTTCTCTTTTATTTAGCATTGGCTTGTTATTCATTAGCATGTACCTAGACTGTGTTTTCAGGATTTTTCCCTGGAATTAAAAAGTGTTTAGAAATTGAGCAAAGTTCTTAATAACTCTACAAGCCTGAAATTTAACATGGTCACCATGTGCACAGAATAAAAATGTGTCTTCCCAATAAGTGCATTCATTTACCATGCACAATGAAGTTTCAGAAATGAAAGAAAGTGGAGAAGGTATTTTCTTCTCAGATGCATAACACTGATCTTTCAGAAGTTTACTTCAGCTGGCAGTAACAAACCCTGACCTTGAATCCCAAGGGAATTTTCTTTTAAATTGATATACTGTCTCTGTTTCGGATGGGGTTGATTTTCTTCATAGCACCCTGTATGGTGCTGTATTTTGGCTCTGTGATTTAAACAGTGTTTTAGTTATTTCTGAGCAGTGTTTGCTCAGCCTCAAGGCTGCCTCCATTTCCCACTTTGCTCCCCCAGTGAGTAGGCTGGACAGCTGACCCAGATTGACCAACATGATATTGCATGACACATAATGTCTTGCTCAGAAATAAAAACTGAGGGGTAGATGGTTTAGGGAAGATAGTCATTGCTTGGAAACTGGCTGGGAATCAATCTTCTTGTGGGAGGCAGTGAGTGACTGCCTTTACATTACTTGTTTGTTTTTTATTTCCTTTTACATTAGCTTATTAAACTGTCTTTATCTCAACTCACGAGTTTTCTCACTTTTTGTCTTCATATTCTCTCCGCTGTCCCACTGTGGGGCCAAATAAGCAAGCAGCTCGGTTGTGCTTAGTTGCTAGTCAAGGTTAAGCCACCATATTTGGGATCAATTTGAGCCAGGGATAAACACAGTTCCTTAATAGTTTTCACCTCTAATTATGTTTTTGCTTTCAAAATATGTCAGAAATTGTCCAAAAGTAAAAAATTTCTGATTTTTATCTGTTCATGCTGCTGTTGGATGCAGGAACATGACCTCAACTACTGAGGGAGACAAAGGCTTACAGAAAAAGCATGGACTTGGGCACAACATGAATCCAAAGACATGAGCAAATGATGTTCACTGTCTGCTGATCACAGGCTACCCTGGGTACAGAAAGTTGAAGAAAAACTTGTAAAAGATTCCAGTTGTATCACATGGGCCACTGTCTACATGAAGCTGGCCAAGTGGGCACGGAGAAACTGCCAGAGTGGTGTCTGTGGTCACAGGGAAGCTGGTGAGAGAGGCCAGACCCCACAGAGGAGTTGGAGCAGCCATACCTGGTGAAGCAGACCCTCAGAAAAGCCCAGGGATCTCGGGAATAGGCAGAGGAGGGCACCAGTCCCTGCAGGGATGCAGCAAAGGCAGGTCCTGCACAAGGAGACAGAAGCAAGGACCATGAGAACTGCAAGGACGATGGGAAAGCTTTTCAAGCTGATGGCTGCCACAGGGTATCATGAAGTTCCTCACTCAGCCAGGGCCAGGCAGTGATCCACACCAGAACAGGAGTGCTGAGGAGAGCAGTGAGCCATTGATGTCTCTCTGTGCTGGAATGGGACCCTGGTGTACCCGCGTCATGGTCTGTCTCCCACCAGGCAGCACTGGTTGAGACACACCAACCCCACGGTGTAACCTGCCTCTGCCCTTGCGAGGATGCTTTATTCTCAGAGAAATGAGAAGTAATTAAAGGTAAGAGCCTTGTGCCACAATGTCGGTTCTCCTGTGGTACCGTAAAAGGGCTTTACAGCCCAGCTCCGTCAGAGGGGCAAAACCTTCTGTGGAGAAGGGCCCTGTGTCTGCTCACAGTACGGAAGGATGGGCTAACGCTGTCAGTGCCATCACTGCACACAAAGGAGAAGGCTTTGCTCCTTCTTGCACACGTGAGAGCTGCGAGACAAAATCCGATTTGCATTTATTGAGAGCTGGGTGCAGAGGGTCTTTAGCCACTTTTACCTTGACCCCCAACAACTAAACTATGTAATTTACATGGCATTTTGTCTATGACTGCAAATGATCGAGCAGAGCTCGCTGCTCTCCTCTTAATCATGGCCAATGCCTCTTAGCAAACAAGCACAGCAAGAGCAACATCTAGTGGCAAGTGAGATGGTGGCTACAGCAGATCAGAAAACAACTCCAATTGATGAACTAAGCCAGGCACAGATGTTCAAAGTTAGAAAGTAGTAACAGAAAACTTTTTCTGTAATAAATTTTATTTCAAAATTTGGTAATGCTTACACACATATATAATAGGTAGAAAATATATATCTCAAATATAAACTAGTTTTAATTCTTCCTTTGCTTCACTAACACTGTCACTACTTCACACACTAATTGTTGTTTGTTTGTTTGTTTGTTTTGGGGAGTTGGTTGTTTGGGTTTTTTTCCTGCCTCTTTCTTTCACATGTTAAACTGCATTTGTCATGACCCAGAAGGTCTTTCTTGCCTTTCCTCCTTCATTTCCCTCTCTCACACTGCTTGGGGGCAAGGAGGGAGCATGCAGTGGGTCTGTTGCTTGATTGCTGGCCAGAGTTAACTCACCACATCCAAGCATACTTTACTTAATACCCTATTCTAAATATGTACATTATACTGTGTCCAGAACTACCAAGTGTGATAGTCCATATATTCCTGTGATATTTCTCTGTAGTTCTATTTTCAGAAGTTAAGCTGTATTCTAAAAGAAATACAGCATCATTTTTCATATTAGCTTACCCTGGACCCTTCTGGTGTCCTGGCTTCTTCATAAATACTGGACACAGTCTTGCCCTTGAATTGATCGCTTACAACCAAAGTTTCCATCCCCTAAAGTTATAACAAAATTCAGTCTAGACTTCTTCCTCCAAGTCCATTCCTCATTCATGAGACTCTTTCCATGAAACACATTTTCCACAGACAAGATGATCCACAGCAAAAGGTCACCCTGTGCCTCTGTTCAGTTTCTGTTAAGAGAAAAACTGTCTTCAGAAGCAAATTTCCTCGTGAAATCTGTTGTATGTTGGCTGTTCATATGCAGAAATCCAGTGCTTAAATCTGAAGGAGGATATGCAAGGAGTATGTTTACTTCTCTAATAACAAATCATACTGTTAACCCTGTCCAGGCCTTGTGCAAATGCTGCTCTATTCCTTGTACCAATGTATGTCACAGACTGTAACAAAGGAAGGAGAAATATTTCATTTGCTAGGCTGTTGTTTTTTTTTTTTTAAATTTCCTATATCAACAAGTCTGTCCCTTCACTCCTACATTTTAGGACAAAATTGCAGGTTCAAAAGTGACTCGTCGACAAGGAATTAGAATTTTCTCTGTGCTACATCAGTCCTCAGGAAATGTGAAGAAACTTGGCACTCACTATAGTGAGAAGTTTTCTTTTCCAGGAAGAAAATGGAGTACAAATAAAAATTTGTCTTTGTCAAGTACTGTGTTAAACTTGGAAAAAATAGTGGTAAAACCTGAAGCAGAGACTGTGAACAGATAAGAAAGTATAAGGTCTTCTTGGCACATTTCTTTCATGGGCAATTTCTTATGAAGCAGGTGTTAATTTATTTTTCCTGCACTCAGATGTACAATCCATATGTGGTCAACAGTCAGTGATTCTACTGACAGTGTATAAGCTTATGAAAGAGTTGACTGCCTTAACTAAAAATCAAATTGATGGCTTATTTCATTTTCCTACTTATGTGTGCAAGACAGAAGAAAAAAGAATTATTTCCTTCTTAGAACAGCATCATAGAGTTTTCCAGTCCTCTTAACTTGGATCGCTCCAAAGCCACCTGCCTCAAGGAGCTTGCTGT
>JAWMRA010000001.1:81253380-81265028 GCA_035584735.1 Pseudotriccus pelzelni
GTACGGACATAACAAGACTGAAGGGGATGCAATGGCTGGGATAGAAATTTCCCCCAGCTGAAATCCACAGGATCTTACTGATTTTGCTGAGAACCTGGCTCTGTAGGCAGTGCTTTTGAAGCTCTGAGGGTTCAATGTAATGCTTAATGGGACTTTTACTATTACATATACACCCATCTAAACAATACCCAAAATCCTCAATCCTTACACCTACATGCCTTGAAAGAGGAGTCTCTGTAGAGAAGGAGACAAAAACTGGAAGTCAGACAAAGAGATCTTAGACCAGGCCCTATTTGGCTCAGTTTCACATGGATGGCTTAGGAAAGCAAAAGACCAAACCAAGAAGCCCCTGCACTGAAACTCTGCCACCCCAATTGAGAACTAAGACTGGTGTGTTTCTCATTACTGATAGGCAAGAGTCTCTCTGCTCTTCACAAGCTCTCACTTACCAGGTTTGCAAGCTTTGTAGACTTTTGCCAGCAGTTGTTTGCATTTGTCATCATCCCAATCATGCAATATCTTGGATAAAATATACAATTCAGCTTCAGGAATTGAATCATTAAAGAAATCTCCTGTAAAGCAAGAACACATAAGCAAATATTTTCAGTTCTGTTCAGTTGTGGGTTGCCATGTCTATCAGGCATATCAGACAGCAGTGGAATCACCAGTTGGAGTGCAATGTTGTACTGCATAGGGAATTTTGCTCTTGTTCAGTCTTAAGACATGAAACATTTGAAAGCAGCAGTTCATCCTGAAACAGCCTTTGAGGCAAAGGAAAGTGTCTGAGTTTAGGTCTTCTCCAACGATATAAATTCAGATTCATAAAGCACTAAGGAACATGTTTTCATGGTTTCTGTCATGAGAAAAAGGAAAGAATATTCCTTTATCTAAAGAAATTTTCAAAGACCTTCGGTAATTAGAGAATTACCTCATAAATACATAAGTAAGAATACAGACCTCTCACCTCCTAGCACTAGCTTCATCATCATGCCTTTTGTTTAGCACCTGGTGTACTGCATTCAGATTTTTCTCTCAGCATTTTACTTTGTCATTTCTTCTCCCATTTTGTTGCATCCTTGTTTTTATACACTCCTTTCTTTCCTCAAGGCTTCTTTTCTCTCTCTGAGCATCAAGGAACATTAAGCCATTCCAGCACTTTGAAGGCTTTTGTAAACATTAAAAATAAGATCTCCCTACACTCATTTTCATCACAGATGGTAAAAAGATGATGAAGGATCAATGGACTGGGCAAGAGGAATACAAGTTAGCTCATTCACTTTTATGGTCTGAAATGTCTTAGGACTTGAAGGTCAGTCGTGACCAGACAAGGAAAACCCGTTGCTCAGAGCAGGCCTGGCATCCCTCACATCTGCCAAAAGGTTTTCACAGGAGAAAAGAGGAAACAGTCAGGAAAATTTATAACAAGGCGTAGCAGATTTCAAAATTGCAGGACGCTTTTTTTGTTGTTAATATACCTTTGTACTGAAAAAAAATCGAACAGCTCAGGAATAAAGAGCTTCTGTGTTGCTGAACAATTGAGTTGCGCCTCTAATAGCTCCAGATGCTTACCTGGGACACTGCAGATCTGGGCTGGGGGGCTGCAGCCTGGGACACTCAGCCCCCATAAGGGGCGGCTGGAGACATGACCCTGCAGTGTGGTACCTCTGAGCAGAGCAAGGAGGCTTGAGAGCAACAGCTGTGGCAGTGCTACACCACTGTCCACACCCACCTTCATGGAATGAGATCTGATGCTCCTCCGGGGAAACAAATTGCTCTTTGGCCACTTGCACAACTTTTGGTAGATCGTAAATTGTGACTGTGGAATTGGGATACAAAGAAACACACTCCCGGGCCAAAGCTCCTCCGCCTCCTTTGGGGAAAGCAAAAGAAGGTCAGTGCTGACACAAAACCAACCTGTTCAGCAATACCCTCATGAAACCATGCAGGCAATGGTGGATTCAGCCTCATGGAACCTGGCAATGTACATTTGCTCCCCACGTATTGCTGACAGGGAAGAAGGAGGGATGGTAGAGGCCACTGTCTCCATTTGTTCTGGGTCTGTCCCACCTCTCACACACCCTCCCCTCCAGACCCAGCTGTGGGTGCTGGAAAGAGAAAAATGAAAAACAACCACTAAACCAGGTGCTGGGGAAGAAGTGATGGCAGTGGATCCTGCCCCATCTTGGCAGCACTGAGCAGTGCTTGGACAGCAGGGTGCTGCAGGATAACAGGCTGCAGGCAGTATCTCAATGACAGTGACTGAAGAGGAGGAGGGAAAGAGTCTGGCACTGGAAAAATGTATCAAGCAAGGCATGAAAAATTGCCAAAGCTGAAACATACACAAGGGGATGGCTGACTGCTCACATAACTGAGACTCTGTAGAGAAAAGTATTCAGCTTACTTGCTTTCATCACTCTCACATTTCTGTTTTCAACCTAACCAAATCAGTAAAATGTTCCTTTTATTGCTGAAGTACGTCCTGCTTTCCATTGTTTCGCCCATCATATAACATAGCAGTTATTTTTCTTTTCAAAGCTTGTAAAAGACAGTTCAGAGGCTAGTTAAAGAAGATCTACTGACACTCACCTCCCAGGTCATAAATCTGTGTGAAAGACGAAAGGTCAAATGCAGCAAGAACATCTCTGCCACATATACTCCATACTGAGTTCTGGCCAGCCATGAATTTTGACATTTCTTCTTCTGATCTAGTAATACAAAAAGACATAGCACATAGAGAAGATTACTTACATCCTTGGTGACTCCTATCATATAACTTATTACAAATTTTAGCATAAATATTAATCTCTGCTTTTATTGACACAGAACATGTTCTCTTTGCATATAAACCTTCCTTGAATATTACTGTATCAGGAGCGTTCAGCTATGAATTCATGCATTAAAATAGGGAATTAAGACTAGTGAAATCCAATATTTAACATGCATTTTGCTTTTAATTCTCAGGCTTCCAAGGGATTTTTTTCCCTTCAACTACCATTGCCTCTGTCAGAGATCTGGGATATGTTTTTCAGATTAGGAAATTATATGCTTCTATTCAAAATATCAGACAGTGTCTCAGTAATTGATATTGTTGGGAAAGGAAAACACTGCGTGACAGTTCTGATGAGAGGGATTTTCACATCAATATATTTAATTGTCTGGAGCCATAATTAAAAACATTATATTTATCTACAATAAGAAAACCAAAATTTCTATAAATATACTAATAGTTACCTGTACATTGCTCCAAAAGGATCTTTAGAAGAAATGCCAAAAGTTCTTTCATATTGGTTTCTTCCTTCTCTAAAATAGCAGTCAAAAATGCATATGAGTGTGGATTTCTTTTTCTTTTACCCCAAACACACCTCAGGGCTGCAGTTTCAGCTAGAACATCACTGTGGAAGGTGCTCAGCTTTGTACACAATATACGTCAGTCTGTTTGCACTGACTCTAGAGGCGCCCTCAATTGCCACCCCAAAATGAGCTGATCTATTTTGCAGCATTTCACAAGAATTACTCGTTCTTTTTGAGGTCACGTTGGGATGAGAATTTGAACAACCTGATCTAGTGAGTGACATCTCTGTCCATGGTAGGTAAGTTGGAACGAGATGTTCTTTAGAGTCTTTTCCAACACAAAACGTTCTAGGAATCTGTGATTTACGGGAACACAACTCAGATAAAGGTGCAAGATTGATGCAATCATCACCATCATACACACCATGTTTGGTCATGAGTTGCATGGACTGGAACAAGTAAGACTTTAGACCCATATTAAACATCTCCTATAAACCTTTGCAACAGAAGCATCTTTAGCCATCATTACTCATTATTTACTTTGTTCATGCCTCCTCAAGTAAGAACCACTATAATGATGAAGTGTTTTCCTGAAAGTGAAACAGACAGAAATCTGATTTCTAGATTACTTCTATAATCAGAGGGAAGAGGAAAACAAGAACACACACAAATCAAAAAAGTGTGGGGGGTGTGTGTGTGAAAGAACACATATTAGCCATGTCAACAGCTGAAATTACCTGCTGGTTTTAATTTCTGAGAACTGCACAGCATCTTCATTGAGCCTTTTCCCAGAAACACACCACTCAGAGCAGCCACGCAGATGTTGCAAAGCAGGCTGCACCATACAGCACACAGCACTCCCCCTTACCTCACAGCTTCAGTCAGGTGCTGCCAGCACGAGTAGACTGTATTGGAATAATACATCATCATATGATACTGAGACTTTGGGCTTGATTTTGTAAGGTACATGTTGGAAATTTCTGTGTTTCTGTAGAGGGCTAAAGGGTGAAATAAATATATGTACTAACACGTATGATATACCACCTTGCCAAGTCTATTGCACAGCATGGTATTTATTGCAAGAAGATGCCTAGACACAAAGAAAATTCCAAAGACACAACCACATTACTTCTACAATCAAATCCTTCCACTGCAATGACCTGTGGGTGAGGGCTGCTGAAATCTGTGCTGCCCCATTCAATCTGAGGATCTTCCTACACTCAAGTCCAGAACCAAACATTTCTTTCAAGAAGTGCAGAAAGAATGCCTTACAAGTGCCATTATCTACCTATAGGCTTCTGCGCTCAGAGGAAGATTTCAGTGTGCTCCATCTCAATAAGAACTCTGGGCAGAGAAGTCTTTTTCTGATAATGAAGGTCAGCAACTGGGAGACAAGTCCCCAAAACAGCATGCCAGCTATACCTACCTTCTCTCAGTTCACTAGGGCAGGACCTTCTGCAGACAGAAGAATGCCTAAAGGACTCACAGAATTCCCCATTTCCTCCAGTGCATCTGCAATGGCATTGCTCATCCACAGGGTCGGCATACCAAAGGAATATAAAAGATAGATCCTGCTCTCCCTAAACTCACTGGGCAACAGCTTTAAGCCCTAACCAAGAGCACAGCAACACAAGCTAGAGCAGGGGACACAATTTATAACACTGGGTAGTCCTGACCAGCAGTTTGGTGGCCAGAGATCCCTTCTGTTCAAGTGGAATCAATGATTCTGATGCAAGAACAAATTTATGTTACCTCTCAGTTTTGATGAAAATAAAAAGCAAACAGCCAAAGAAAACCAAAACCTGTTTTTAAATCATGCTGTTGCCTATCCACCCTGGCATTTTCTTTTAGGGTTTAAAATCATGCCCACACCTCAGAGATTTCTTGAGACCAGCTCTGTATAGATCCTGAATATCACCTCCAAGGTCACATGAGGCTCTTGCACAAAGAAGTTTAGGCATATAGAGCCCTTCACCTGGATTTTACTTTACACCTGTGATCATGCTGACATTTGCCACTTCTCTTTCAGCTGAAGCATGAATCCCAAGTGATTCCCTCCTTCTTCCAGCTACATTAACTGACCTAATATTAGGTATCATCTTTGCCCACACATCTTACCTCACTTTCAAAACCATTAGACAATTAAGTCTTTTAGTTTATTCCCCTTCCTCTGCCTTTATTACCTCCTTTTTCTGTCACCTCTACTGCCAAGAGCTTCAGTCCCACACAGGCCTCCAGCAGTCTTTCCATCCCGGTGGTGCTGGTATCCAAGCATGCAGCAATGGAATCTGAAGACAGAGGTTCTCCTGACTCCAGCAGAAGATCAAACACCCCCAACTCACAGGCAGTGAACATAACCTGGGGGTAAGTAAAGGTGGAACTGAGGGATCAGGTGAAATCAGTAAAGCCTACTGAATTTCTCAAGTTGCATTATTGGAGAAAATATACACAAAATGATATTTTTTTCCATGTAAAATTTCATTTCATACAAACAAGTCCAGTTATTAAAATGTAGTTGATCTGAGCACCAATATAACATACAGGGCATGCAATGCACTTTTTGTTCATGTTTTTTTCCTTTTTGGCTGAAGCCAAACAATGCTTTTGGCTCACAAAAGTTCACATTCAGAGACAAGGTTTTGGGTGTAAATATTCCTGCCTCTTCCCTAGTTTTGGAGCACATTTTCATGGTATCTCTTGCTTTTTGCCTGGAAAGAACAAGGGTAAGACTGGATTGTGGCAATTGTTCTCTGTTTGTTTTTGTTCTTTAACTAAGGATCTAATGCTAAACATGCTCCACTGAACCCTGGAGATCTTCCTATGGCTCACAACAGGGGGAATATCCCACTCTATGGACCCTGTTTTCAGGGACTGATAGGAAGGACTACAGTGGTCTCGCAGAAGGAGGGAGTCTCCTCTCAGCCAGAAGAACTGCTTCATTCAGGCCAGCAGAATCACCCTCTCTTTCCACAGAGAAGGTGTGAAGCTTCTCCAGCTACAACCTGCAACTTTCAGACAGACAAAGCTAACTATATATAAGAAAAGCATTCTTCTTTAGCTGTACAAAGTGAACTTTACAAGTATTACTCTGGTCACACAAACACTCCTGAAACAGCAACAAAGGCGTTAACTCAGTTGACTGCCTGTATATACAATGATTTGATCTACAATGATTCCTATGCAACGGAGCTCATTTTACTCTGAGTAAAGCATGGCTTAATCAAAGATGAGATCATTTCTCAAAAACATAGTTCCATGTTAATTTGGAAAGCATTGGGTGCTCCTCTTTCTCACAAAGTAAATAATTTTTCATTATCTGTTTTTCCTCTCTTTACTGTCAGCTCTGTCTTTTAGGAGCATTAAGATGCAATGGCATTTGCACAACCCAAAGACCATTCCTTCTCTTACTGTGTTGCCAATAGGTGCAGCAAGGGACAATAAGAAAAGTAACTAAATAGTAAATTTAGGAAAAAAATGTCCATTTTAACTATACATTATAGTTTTACGCCCATGTGCTTACACACAGAGAAAGGCAAATAACATAAACAATACGGAGAATGGAATTACTAGTTCTACCTTTGTGTCTGGATAAAATACTGTTTGGAAAAACAGTCATTATGCTATTATCTTTCACTTCTTCCAAAGATTTACATTCAGGATGTAAAGTGAAATCCTTACATATTTCTGTCTGCATTCCAAGACTGAGTTATATATCTTACCTTTGAGACTAAAAATCCACTGCTGTATTGCACAATGATTTGAGGATAGTCAAGGTCTTCTGTGGAACCCATCTTCTTTCTAGACTGAGACACAGATTCCCTGGCCCTCTTAATTTAAATAAGCTTCTTTTCACCAGGCACAAAGCATGCCAGCTGATCCGCTTAATCCTATTGCTTGTGAGAAACACACTGGTTACAAAACGTGTTAGCTGAGTTATTTGGCTTTGATGGGTCTTTCTGCCCAGTTCAGCTGTTTCTTTGGATCTTCCATCATCAAGTATAAGTCTAAAGAAGCAGTGTGGATTAAGGCTTGTATTTTCAGTTCATCAGTCAGTTATGGCACTGGTACTTCAGAAGCACTTGAAAGCTTGTAACAAGCAAAACAGGAATTGGTACAGAAGAGCGCCAAGAACCTGAACTCAGCGCGATGCATCAGAGTCCATAAACCAAAGAGAAGTCTTACCTGGGTCTTGAAACTTGCTGTGAAGGGCTAGGGGATCCTGGGGCTGGCAGTAGGGTAGACCTCATCCCTAAGTGCAGAAGCAGCCAGTTCAAAGAGAAGCTGGAAGAGTCTATTTGCTGCTTTGTTGCTGTGATTACTTTTCTCTGACAGTGATCACCCAGGTGAAGCCTATGGGGAGTTAAATCTACTCTTGTTACTTTTCTGTATTTTCCAGGTCCCTCCCCCCATACCAGCTTAGAAGTCAATACCTGTTTGATATCAACACACAGCAGGGGTGTCCTACTTGTGCTTTGCTGTGTTTTGGCAGAGCAGGGTGCTGAGGGATGACAAAATGTTCTACATTTTCCAGCTGGCTGCTACAGTCTTCCTCACCTTCTCTGCAAAACTAACCATCAACATGCAGAAGACCCTTGGGAAGAAATGATGAAATGGCTGCCAAGTGCAAGATGTGGCATAGACTTCAACTTCATGCAGGACATAGATATTTATCAGAAAATTAAACCCCTTGGTTACTTTCCTGAAATGTTTCTGCTCTGCTGTCCATCTCTCCAGCTTGTAAATGCCTGACATCTTGCCTATCTTGCCTTTTTGGGCAGATGTTGCAACTCTCAGGTGAGAAAGGACCCTTTCCATCAAGGAAAAGGCTTACAGTTTTTATATCATACATTTAGAGATCCCTCAGGCAACAAAGTTAAATGAGTCTTGACTTAAGAGTGATGGCAAAATGTTACAAACCAGCATTTTTTCAGTGGCAGCTTTCCCTACGCTTCAGTGATTAACGGGCAAAACTTCAGCAACACAGAGATCAAGATGCAGCTCATCATTTTGTGTGCATCAGCTTAGTGAACTTGTAAAGACTGAACTTCATGACTTTGTCCCAACACAACATTTTAATATTGTCCTCCTTTCCTAGGCAGCAGGCTTGTGTTTATATACTGAAGCTGAAGGTTAGTCCTGTGCTTCTCTTTTGAACCTGCCTCATTCTAGAAGAAACAGGCCAGTATACAGTTGTCACATGTTCTTTCTGATCATTTTGTGGATGCAGTGGAACTTTTTCAACTGAAAGATTCCGCTGCATAATCCTTCTGTGAATCTGAATTCTCCATTCAGATCCTTGCACTTCAGACAAGAGAGATTCTTTTAGCCAGTAGTGAAGTAGCAACTTACTTTAGGAGTTACTTGTTAAAGTTAGCCAAGAAGATGTCAGCTTTTTTCCCCTCTGTACACAAACTCAGCAACAGTACCCATTTCTCCCGCTCTAACACCTCAGGGTCTCCTGTGTTTCCAGAGTAGTAGGTCCGAACATACAAGAGTTACAACAAACACCTACCTATAGAAACATGTAGCTCCTCATCCTGGCCAACACAGCCTATAAATATAGGGCTATTGTCTTGCTAGTGCACCAGACTTCACTGTTCAGGACAGCTTAGACACTAATATTCTGTGTATTTTGTACTGTGGAGGCTGGAGATCACAACACACCTCTCTGCCAGAGTGACTGTGAATCTCTGCAGCTTGCATTTAACAAGACACTGAAGGTTTCAAGAATACTACATTCATAATTAACACCTTTCCCTACTACCCCTGCCTCAAGGAGAGCACATGAGCTCAGTTACTATTTAGGAACTTCCATCTGAATATGCAAAAAGCTAATCTGAAGGGTTAATTCACTGGACAAATCTAGACACTCTCTTGGTGAACACGCTACAGATTTTTCAGTGCCTCGGATTCATTCCAAAGACAGTTCTGGAGGAAAAGAAAGTTTAAAAACTCACTAAGTCTTTTTCTGTATGGGTAACCAAGTCAACTTATTTCCCTCAACAGCTTTCCATCTCCTCCAATGAAAACAGAGAAATAAACAGTGTGATTATTCACACGTCACTAGCCAAAGATAAACATTGTTAGCCAAAAATATTAGAAAGCTGTAGGAAAATAAAAAAAAGAAATATTTCTCTGCTAAAGTCAAATTCTGCCTGCTACTGAGAAACAAAATGCAATGCTTGCAATTTCATGTAAGCCTAGAGATTTCCTACTCCTGTGATCATAACAACTATTCAGCCCCAGGCTATCAGCCACACTGGAAGCAAAAGCTCCCCATACATTTCTCTTCTGTTGAGCTAAACACAACAAGCCTAAGAAGAGCTAGATGCTGCTCACCAGCTTACAGACCACTTTCCTCAAGTGGCTCAGCCACAGACTGGTAATCAGGTATCTCAGTGACATTTAGTACAGCCTCATTACAGATTCACGAGTACAGAAATGCTCAACCCTTGATTCTTGTAGCTTTGACTAAATAACAGACAGTTACGTTAACTATTGCAGACCAGCACATCTTAACTGGCCATAAACGCATTTCACTTAAGGCAAAGTTAGAGGGTACAAGAGTCTCCAGTTATAAAATGACCACCCAGTTACCTAAACCCACTTGAAGTTCTTTCTCAGTTATGACTAAATCTGCCTGTTGAGAACACCAGTCATAATCGTCTAATGAGATTACTACTGGTAGTGAGATATAGGGGTGGAGGGTTGCAAATAACCCACACCAGACTGATGCAAAGCCACATGCAGTGTGTTGCTGCTTCCAAGTAAATTGTCAGTGAGGCTTAAATTTTAAGCTCCTTTTAGGCTACTAATGCATTCATGAAGATGAAATTGTAATGGCTTGCTTTCTCTGAAAGCCCCATCAAGGTTTCTCTCATAGGGCTTAGACCATGTGCAGGTTCAAGACGTTACTTTACCTCCACAGTTCCATTTTGGTGATAAATTTTGCTTTGTCTAGCTGACTTGTACAGACAAATGCTACACACAAAAAAAAAAAAAATCATTTTTGCATAACATTTGAAAGTTAGAAATTATCTACAAAAAAAGGACAACTGTGCCTCACTATCATTATTAAGCCTCTAAGTATGCCCAGCTTATAAGAGATGGATGGCCTGGAAATACACTAAGATGATACAGTTTGTGGCCTTTTTTTTAACAATCCTAAAAAGCCATACTTTTTATTTGAAATGCAAAGTCCAGTTTTAACAAAATGCTCATTTTCTTCTTTGCAACTTCTAATTCTTCTCACATTTTACAACAGATGTATTTTCCTAGTAACATAACTATTTCTTCTATCATTTTTTGACACCAACTAATTTCATTTTTTTCCTGTTTACATCACATATACTCTTGCAAATACTTGGAGTGAGCAGGAAATCCTGTATTTTAGCTCATTCTTTAAGCAAACACTCCCTTCTATTCAGTTTTACTTTCAGTAAAAACTCTGGCTGGGAATGTCTTTTAAAGTCCATCTTAAGCAATCCAGAGTTGTTCTTGGTTTAACTTGTGGCCTGCAGATAATCTCTCAACAAATAACTCAACCAAATAGTCTTTGACATCTCTGTCAGAGGTAGGTGGCAGTATATAAGAGGCATAGACTCCCTGGAGATAGCCTAGTTGACTAGCAAAAAATGGTAGATGCTTTAAAGAGAGAGAGAGAGATGCAAAAAGAAAACTAAGATGGATAGAAGCTAAGGTAGGCTCTGATTTCAGAAATTAACTTGTTCTCTGTCAAGCATCACAAAGGAAAACTGTGGACAAGCAATTGCCTTGCACAGGCCATTTTAAAGGCTCAGCTTTCCTGGAGATGAGCTGAACATCTGCCTGCTCACGGGAAATGGTGAATGAATTCCTTATTTTGCCTTGTTTGTGTGTGCAGCTTTTGCTTTACTTTAAACTTTCTTTAGCTCAACCCATGAGTTTTCTCACTTTTACCCTTCCAATTCTCTCCCCCACCACAGCAAGGGGGGAATGACTGAGGAGGTGCACGGAGTTGAGTTGCCAGCTGAGGTTAAACCATGGCAGCAAGCCATCTGCAATTGCAGGGAAAATCTAATCTGACGGTGATTTATTCTTTTTCAGACACTTTGTTGGCAGTGTCTGGGAGTGGCATATTCCTTCATACTTGTCGCCGTTAAGTCGTGATGGTCAATTAAAAAAACATCAGAAGGCTTATTCAGGGCAACGTAACATCGTCTTCGTCTCTTTATTCTTTTCCCATCACCTTTTTATATCTTTTCTAAGCAGCAAGCAAGCAACAACATTTTAATTGGCTAGCCATTATTACTAATACATTTGGCAGTAGTCGTGAGACACCTGGAGATGTTCAAGGTTAAGCTATGATTCTCACACTC
>JAWMRA010000001.1:81265128-81301354 GCA_035584735.1 Pseudotriccus pelzelni
TTTAAGGATACACACGAAAGTTTCCCAAGTCAATCTCATCTTCCAGGGAGCTAACAGACCCGCTGTTAACCCCTTCACATACTGTCCTACGAATAGTCCAATTTCACGGACAGCACCCTTGCACATCCCATCCAGAGCAGGTAGAGCTCTGTTTGAAGGTGCCAGAATGCACATGCAGCTAGATTAGGTATCAATTAGAGAGCAATTCCAATCAGCCTTAGCTCTTCAAAAGTTTTATAACATATTACTTTGGCAAAGCATTAGCTTGAGCTAATCTGTGATTTTTTTTTTGTTAGGCAGCAGATGTACTCAGCGGGTGAAGGGGGAATCAGATCGAATTAATTTTCTGTGCCATCTAATGGCATTAAAGAAGAAAGGATGGTGGTGTGTACCATGTCTAACAAGCCTCAAGGGCCCAGTATTAGATTAAGTAAAAAAAAAAAATTAAAAAAAAATTAAAAACAGAGGCACACTCCCTTTTAACAACAATATTTGTACATGTGGGAACATCAGTTACTCCACGAATCTGTTCTGTGCACCTGGTTCTGAAGAATCAACTGCAACTAGACTGCTGCTTCATAGAAACACTAGAGACAACTCTGTAAATTTACTGTGAAGCAATTCTGCAAATAACATGTCCATGAGGGATAGATCAACAAATTGCAACATAAGCTTAATGAAATAGGTGGTGTATCCAGAAAAACCAAACCTCAAATGCAGGACAGCAGTTCAAAACACAGAGAATACATATATTTCATCTTTAGTATAATAAAGACAAATTTGCTTTTTATAGTAATACAAGACATCAGTGGTCAGTTTTGCCTACCCATTTATAAATTAAGGAATTTGCCAAACTACTGCGTTGAATTGCTGTCTTTTATAAAATCTAACAACATCTCTACCTCTGCTGTCAAACATGAGCAGCCACAACAGTCTGTTACGTGATACCGTACATGTTCAAGAACTGCTCTAAAGCTGACACACTAGTGTGATGACCAGATAGCCCTGATTAGCAATCAATTCTCATTAATTTGTGTTTATAGCCTTGTGGTACTGAATCCTGCTCTCACAGTTCTGGAAGCAACTGCAAAAATTCCCATTTTGTCTGTGTTTTAAGAATGATGCTTCCAGATAACATATCAAATGCTTTTTATATGCATACCTAATCATGCCCATGCCCTTATTCTAGGTCACTGAACAGATTACAAGGGTAGAGCTAATTAGAAAAAGAATATGGGTATGGTCACAGTTTTGGTAATCATTTTTTACAAACATCAATTACTTCCAGCAATTTGACTTGAAAGTTATGAAAATTACTTTTCCAGAGCAGGCAGTAAGCAGATGGAAAGCATCACAATAATCATATTACAGGGCTTGGCCCTGCTGTTGTAACAAAGCTCTAGTTTGAATAAGCTGCTTCCTGAGTCACCCAGTGCAGGCTGAGGCCAGGAGATAAAAAGAAAATTGCAGGCCAAAAGGCTGTTAAGTACAGAGGCTCACTGGCCCTCAGATACATACAGGAGGAGACATTTTCCTTTAAGGACAAGAACAGGAATATGTGGTAACACTGACCATGGCAGGAAGCTAGATGTCTTAGCCTTCTGAGACTCATGTTCTTCTTTGCTTCAAAAGGGCTAGAGGAAAACCACTCCTGGTTTCCCCTGCCAACAGCCACAGTGAGACCACCATGTGCAAAAAGTGCATGCACAAGCCTCTGCACAGCACAGGGAGGTTCAGCAGCTCTGGCCCACAAGCCTCCTACCCTCCAGCTCAGACCTTGCTCAAAGCAGTCTGTGCTGAGCAGGGTTCTCCTCCTCAAACAAGAAGAGGTCTCATGCTCCCTTGTATCATTAGACAATTAATACGCTCCAGAACCCTACACAACCTCAAGAGCAAGGGGGGTTCCCACTCGATCCTATTCTCCTGGCACCTCTGCAAGGACAAATGGGAGACTTGGTGACAGATGTGAAATCTCTCCTGCAGCTGAGTGTAACAAGAGAGGTGCATCCTCACAACTGAGAAAACTCTCCTCCTGCCTCATCATGTGATTTAAGAGTGAAGAAAGGAGGTAGAACACTGGAAGAAACCCTGGGCATTTCTTGGGACACAGTATGTGGAATAGGGCTCAGGTCTCTTTCACAGCTGCCACGGCTTTCCAGCAGGTGTGAACATACTGTTGCAGCATTAAGTTGTCCAATGGCTTAATGGGATATACACCTTGTATTTATACCACCCCAGTCATGCTTATTGGAGAAATTTTTCCACTACTAAAGGAAAAAACACACCAGTTAAGAGTGAACCTGAGCCTTCCCCAGCAACCAAGCCTGATTTTAAGGTAAGCTTTAAGTTGACAGGTATGGCTGCCTGACACAGGGCAAGAAGCTGGGAACTATTTGAGTTCTTGCCTTTGCAATGGCATAGGAAGAGCTCCAGATTTTGAAAGCAGGATGCAAAGAAAAAAAAAATAAATTCAAATACATGGGATAAACTTAACACTTTCGGGGGAATGACAAGTACTGAAGTCTTCCACCATTGTCAAGGATTTGACTACCCTATACCCTTGGGACTGCCATCCATTCAGTCAAGATTAACGCTGACATTCAGGCTTCAACTTTTCAAACAGTAGTCTAATGGAGAAGTAACAAAAGACTTACAGTTACAAGAAGAAACACCAACTAATTTTATCTCCTTTTAGACAGGTCCTGAAAGTCAGCCAAGCAAATCCAAGCAATGAGGTAAGATTTATGTAATTAGCATCTAAACGTGTTGCGACCCACCCCAGAAAGGGAAGGGTAACCCAGGTTCTTATTAATAAATCCCTTGGGGTGGATTAGTGAAACAACACTGAATAATTGGTGTTTGAAAACATATACATGAAGGATTTATTTTCAAATAATTTTGTTTTAAAGGTAAATAGGTATGTTGCCATTTTAGGTGTTATCATCTATATCCGTCATCTATAGCAATATGGAAAAAAAATAACCTTTAGGGAAAATGCATAAGGTAGAGAAAGGGAAAAACAGGATAAGGGTAAGGGAAAGCAAGGGAAAGGAAGGATAAGGGTAGAAAAATGTGTATAGTCACCACCCACTGGATCCAGTGATGGAACTTGGTGGTTGTAGAAGTGATGCTCTTGATCTGCTGGGGGTGTGGGAGGGAAGCCCACACCTTCAAAGTTATCAGTTATTATATACTTCCAGAACAACTTGTACCTCCCCAGGGTGGGGACTTTTACCATAGAATAGTGTCACAGGCCGCGCCACAAGCGACCCCGATGGGTAAGCAGCCACCTATTCCCAGCTTGCAAAAGTCCCCTGATGATCCTAAAATGCGTAAATTATTAACCTTTTCAGCCTCTGACACAACAGTCTTCCAAAGTAGGGGAAAACATCAGTAACTTTGGTACTTCAGCTTCTAGAATCCATTATAGAACCTGCTGGTATCTTTGGTTCTTTCATTTGAAACACTAAAACCCTGAGAAATACTTGGTAGAAATCGACTGGCTGAAAATCAATGCAGAACGAAGAGCAATTTTTTGCTATCAAAAATTATATTCTTTAAATTATTGCATCAGAGGTTTTTGCAGTAGTACAAGCGCATACCTCATCCACAATAAAACCCTGAATAAACTCTATCAAGCATGACATAATTTGTATTTGTGACCTTATTAAGATCACAGTTTCAACTGTTTCTCAAATTTCCTTGCCGTTATCAATGAAGACCGCAAGCAAAGTGATGCCGAGCAGTGGTCACTTGGAAAGACAAAGCCGCCCTCCCTCCCCCCAACACCCCGTTCTTATTATTGAGCATGATGATATATGGCAAAGGACATCCCTTGGTCTCGCATTTTTAGGAGTCCAACCCAAACCTTTCTATCATTCTAATTTTCTTAGGCCTCAGAAGTTGCCCTAAGTGTCAAGGGAGATTATGGAATTATTCATTTTAGGGTGGGATATGAAAACTACTCTTGGCACCTTCTCTGGAGCAAAATAACCTATCAAGTACAGCCATTTTTTGTATCAACTAACTGTCTGTTGGATTCTTCTGACTCCAACACTTTTTGGTAACTGCCACTGCTTTAACTGTTTCCATTCCTTGGCAACCACACTGCATTCATAGATTTACAACTTACTGAAAGTAGCACTACAAACTAACATTTCCCTGATTATCTTGCTGACATTATCAAGACCTCCACCCAAGATATCAATCTGGGCAATCTTGGTGCTGTGCCATTTCCCTGGGGAGCCATTCCAAGTGCCCAACTACCCTCCGGGTGAAGAACCTTTTCCTAAAATCTAACCTAAACCCTTCCCTGACACAATTTCAGGCCATTTCCTCGGGTCCTATCACTGTTCAACAGAGAGATGAGTGCCTGCCCCTCTAGTTCCCCTTATGAGGAAGTTGTAGATTGTGATAAGGTTTCCCCTCAATCTCTTCTCAAGTGACCTCAGCTGCTCCTCATACAGTTTCCCCTCAAGGCCCTTCACCCTCTTCATAGCCTCCTTTGGATGGTCTCTTTTTCTTGTACTGTGATGCCCAAAACTGTATGCGGCCCTCAAGGTGAGGCCACACCAGCACGAAGTAGAGGAGGACAATCACCTCCCTCAACTCAGGAGGTGCCCCTCCATCAGCTGGCGATGCTTTGCCTGATGCCCCCCGGACATGGCTGGCCCTCCTGGCTCATATTCAACTTCACATCAACCACGACCCCCAGAACTCTTTCTGCAGGGCTACTCTCCAGTGTCTCATTCCCCAGTTTGTACAGACAACCAAGGTTGCCCGATCCAGGTGGAGAATCCAGCACTTGCCACTGCTAAACTTCATATAGTTGGTGACTGCCCAGCCCTCTGATTTGTCTAGGCCTCTCTGTCTTCAAGGGACACAACAGCTCCTCACAATTTAGTGTCATAAATGTTTACCTTTTCTGTTCACAGCTAGTAACTACAAAGATTTCAGTCTAGTAAAAAACAAATCCCACGTGAATTCACTGAAAGTAACACAGAAACTCAGCCAGCCAGGGATCCAGCTGAGATGCAGCACCAATGTGCTCCTCTGACACTCCAGGAAATGGACACACTTCGATTTCATGCATCGGTGCAAGGAAAATGGCATCTGAAGGCTGATAGATACAGAGCATATGTCCTGTTGAATTAACAGCTGACATAGCTGTAAACATAACAGGGCCATCAAGAAGAGGGGCTGAACTTCATTATTCAAATGTGTTGAGTGATCTTTTCAACAAACAGGTTCTTACAGAGCACTTCTGCAGATTTTAATATACTGACATATGAAAACAGCAACTTCAGTTCACTGGAAAGTTTTCTTTTTAATTTTACCATAAAAATGCAAAATAAACTCTTTCACTGTAATGTTATAGCTTTTAATATTCCTGAGCTGCATTTTAGAAGCAAAAGTATTCTTAAATGGATTTAACAAGAGACACTGCAGCCTTACTTTTAACACCACAAGTAAAAATAATTTAGCAAGAAGGCCCCTTTTTCAAGACAATGTATAGTTCTTTATATACCTGAAAAAATGTTTCAAGTAGCTCCATGCCACCTGAAATAATTACAAAGCCAAATATGTCAACAAAACATTGGAACAACCTTCAACAATTTTACCACTGCTTCTTACTTCCTACACCAGTGTGCCTCTCTTACGTGGAAAGTATAACTATACAAAGGCATTACATGTCAGAATAATTTGGGCCACAAAGCTTGGCATCATAAAGACATATGAAGGAATCATAGCAATTTAAAAGGTATCCTGCATATCTTTATAGTCAGTTTTAAGAAAAATATGAAAGTCCTGCTATCCACCTCAATCAGTAAAAACTACTTTGTTAAACATGTTTTCATTTAATAAACCAGAAAACACTTTAAATCAAATCTGTATGTAATAGCTTGTCACCTCTGTAGTTCCTATAACTGGCATCCATGTATTTCTCAAGCCAAATCAGGTGAAACAGATAAAAACTAAACACACTAAAATTAAGGTTTAGAAAACTGAAAGTGAAGAAAACAGACTGGCTTTTAACACAAGCACAGGTGGTTATACCTACATTGTGGTAGAAACATAGAAAGACACAATAAAGGTCATAAAAATCAGGCATCTATGTTCTTGATTTCAGGGATTTGATGCAACCTAAGCATTGGTGAAACAGATGTGTTTTCTATAGCAGTCACACCGATGAGGTCTGGTTTACAACTTTCTGGCCCTTTTGTCCAACCACAGCCTTCCAAAGGAGTCAAGGCCTCCACTACCCACTCCAAGTGCTCCTTCGCTTACTCCGTGATCACCTCCGGTGCCTTCGTCTCCTGCTCACACTCCTGCGACTACGACTTCTTTCCCTTCTGTCTCGTCTACGCTCCCTACTGCGAGTTCTCCTGTAACGTGAACGCCTGGGGCTTACACTTCTCCGACGAGGACTGCGGCTTCGTCGAGGGCTGTAACTTCTGCTAGAGCGTCTATAATACCTCCTTTCTTTCCTGTGCTTCTCATCCCGGTAACTCACGCCTCTTCTGTGTCTGCTGCTCTCTCGTTTACCCTTACTCTCATCACTGTTTATGCTACTACATGAACGGCTCTTTCTTCTCCTTGGCTCTGTGCTACGTTTGTCCTGCTCACAGTGCGAGCCCTTCCTGTGTGTATTCTGGTCATACTTAGAGAGGCTCTTCTGCTCCTGGTCATTGGTGGGAACACATGACAGTACCCCTGAACCTCTTTTCTCAGGACACGTCTCAGAGTCTGTAGTATGAAGATTCTGACCTTCTTTGATGTGAACTTTGTCATGAATGTTGCCATTTAAGTACTTGCATTGAGTGTTTACACCTTCAGGGGATGCTACTTCTACTTGAGCGCCAGGAGCCAGTTTGCCAGCAACGGCCTGTCCTGAGGTAGAAGTGATGCAGCTGGATGACACAGTGTGTGAAACACCACTAGGGTTTTTCAGCATGTCAGACTGAGATGCTCCAGGTTCTTCTTTGTTTTGATTAACTGCATCCATTTTCTTGCTCAGAAGATTATTCAGTAGTTTCTCCCTCAGTTCCTTTTCTCTTCTCTGCAACCCCAGGGCTCTCTCTTTTTCCTCTTCCACACGTTTAAGCTCAGCCTCCTGAAGCTTTCGTCTCTCCTCTAGCTGCTGAAGACAAATCTTTTCTTCATTCTGTTCTTGCTCCAAAAGCTTTACTGTCTGAAAGACAGTCAAAGGGAAGATAAGAATAAACAAAAAACCATTTATATACCTGCTCATGCTTCCAAGCTGTACCTTAACAGAAAAGCAGGATTATGGCAGGAAAATAAAATCTAACAAACAGAACTTAACCATCCCAAAATAAAATGGTTTCCTTAAAGGAAAAAAAACCCCAAACCAATCAACCAACAAAACCTACTAACACACAACTTTTTAAGGTGAAACATTACTAGTTCATGATTCTTGAGTGTTAATTGCTCCTAGCTGTTTCACACAGCAAAAACAAAGCTTGGTCTCTATGCCTCCTTAATATAACAATAGTAACAACATGTGAAATCTTCAATATTGAAATATATTTATCAGGGCCAACACTTGAAGCTTTCAGTCAAATTTGAAATTAAAAAAAAAATCAGTCAAATATAAACTGTTTCAAATTTCACTGCGAAGAATTTCTCTTAGATGTTTGCAATCTGCAGTTTGTAGATGACTTTACAATAAATTCATAAAAAACAGCAATTAAACAAATATTACATACAAACTGATTCCCATTTTGTCAACCACTTTAGAAACTCACAAAACTGAAAAAGACAGTTTAAATATTTTTTTATACTGACCCAAATGGCTCAGTGTAGACCTTAGAATTCTCCAAGTGACAGAAACACACTCCCTGTTTCATCAGGCAACCTTTCTATTCTGCAGCAACAAAGTTTAAAAGCCTGCAAAAAGCATTTCTCCCTTCTTCTAGTATATAACTGGTCTGTACATAGCACTGTATGAGTTCCAAAACACTCCTGAGGCACACCAGCATCAAGGAAAAAAAACGTGCTTTGCCACACAGCTTTCATTCTTGCAGCAAATACTTATCATACATTACACCCTAATATGACTTTATCCAAGCCTTAAACTTCACTGTTTCAGTGAAAAAATAACACTGTTAGAGAGACATCCTTTGTTGACAGTTCTTTTTCTACAGAAAAATAATTCTGCACATTTTCAAATATCAACTAATGAAAGTTTGTTCTCTGAAATTGCAAAGAACAGTTAAAGGATTTGTTGAAAGCCAGATGGGTAACAGCATCAAAACCGGAAATAAAAAAAACGGAGTTTTGCATCTTATCTTTCACGTTTAGTTCACTTTATCATGCTCACACATTCATTCACAGGACTTAAGAGCAAGCCTGCCAACTAATTTACAGGTAAAAACTGCTATTCAGAACTATAGGTTCAAGTTCACTCATCCATTCACCTATATGTGCATAATTTGCCAAGGGAGAACTACTGGTTCACTGTGCTTTTCTGATTTTTTGGTCTAAGGAATAGCACCTGCAGGGGTAGTAAACCTGTTGTTTAATGAACAATGCTCCCCACCCCTTCTCAAGTCAGGCTTTGTTCTGCTGCTTTCTTCATTAGCTTCTCAAATAAGTATTGAAGTTACCTTTACTCTGCTTAGCAGTTCTGCAATTAATCTAATGGACTGAAGATTTCTCTGAGCTAGCAGGAGCTTCCTTTCTTCTAGCTTTATCTTCTCCTGCAGTTTTTTCTGTTCTTCAGCTTGAAGCTTTTCAAGCTGCTTTTTGTTTCGTCGAACTTCACGATCTTTCTGTTTCTGTTCTCTCTTGCGCAACTTCTCTTCTCTTTTTCTCTCTCTCTCATACTCTTCAAGCTCTCTCTGCTTCCTGAAAAGAGATGAATATTTTTACCTTATCTAGGCCAGCTACAATTTTAGACTCCTATGTAAAAATACCTTTCATACTTTAAGTAAATTTGTTTTAAAGTAACTTGTATTGATTACTGAAGAACAAAAGTAGAAAACTGAACATTTTAACCATTATTTGTGAAAGCAAGCAGTCATCAGCCTGTCATTTTTTAAAAACAAAGACAAAACATGGCTACAAACCTATGTGACCAGAGACAACGCATCAGGCAAGCGGGCAGAGAATTATCATGGTGAGAAGTAAAATACCAAGCCAATTAATGTGTGCAGGGGTGCTGGTTTTTATTTCAGTCATTAGGACAAAACGGTAGCTTATGCTAAAGGCCGAGGGTTTCTGAGATCAGGTGTCTAATGGCACAATTTTTGGGAAATTGGGTATTTTGCAGGTTGAGAGTTTTGAAATGAACATAAGCAAAGGTTATAACCTAAATAATCCCATTTAGCTACAGGAAACTTGTGTTTAGTTATTTTCTACCTTTCAACGCTGATATGAAGGAGCAACAATGGTTTTGATATGCCTGACAGTTATAAAAATATAACTGAGCAAGAAGCAATAAATACCTTTCTTCCTCTTTTTGTTTTTCCTCAGCTTCTTTCTCTTTACGCTTTTGTTCTTCCCTCTGTTTTTCAAGCTCTTGAAGCTTTTGCCTTTCAAGCTGACGTTTCTTAATTGATGCATCACTGAGGTGTTTTGTTGAGTCAAAAGAAACCTTTACAGGATACAATTGAAAATAAAGAATTAAAAATCCCTGACAACCTACACAATTTTAACCTAGACCTCAGTGTCTGTACAATCAGAAATACAAAACCTTTTTTAAAAGAGAACTTCTCCACCATCCAGAGCAAGCACCAGCTATTGTAACCAGATAACTGGGTACTCAGTGCATGCACACTACCAAAATCAGATACCTCTTTACACTTCTGTGTCTCACAACCAAAAATAAACCCCAGCTGTGGTTTAGGCTGTGGCTGCCCAATGCTTTCAACGTGTCAGAACAGGCACATACGGAGCTCTTAATTTATGCATGCCGTTAGGGACTGTACAGCACTAGGTAGAAACTGGGCTAAACACAGGCCCGTTTGTGTTTAAAACTGTGATTCTTAAACTTACCAACTGAAATAGTTCTACAACATTCAGTGCCTGGTTTAAGCAAGGGTTCTCCCACAAGTTCTAACACTAAGATTCCCAAACTGAGGTACATTGGGCTGAAGATCCCAAGTTATGGGAACAGAACAAAATAAGGAAGACACACACATCTGAGCAACGCGACCTGAAAAACACTAAACATCCAGGACATGTGAACACACCTTGGCCATGTCCAGCTGCACGCTGGAACAGGACACCAGGAGACATGACAGCCTGGTGTCCCTATCTCTCATTCTGAGTGGAGCTAGGTGCCTATAAAACATTCCTGCAGACCCATGGTCATGAACCATGGGGAAGAGAACAAGGGGCACATGCTCTGCAGTTTAATTTACGCTGGCTCTATGTGACATGATGTTTTACTAACAGGCTGAAAGGACAGATAGGTAGAAACACACAAGGTGTTGTGACCTTGTATGACAGAGACTTGCCCTGACAGGGCAGCTGCCAGGAAGGCAGGCTTCCTCTTGCACAGCCAAACTAAATTTGGGAACCCTGATCTGTGCAAGTCACAGTTTGAATATCACTGGGTCAAGGCACAGTTTTTATGCTGCGACAGGATAAAAAATTACAGCATTTTACTTACACTGACTAAACTTGCATACATATTTGCATGTTCCCACATTATGCAAAGGAATACTCTAGTTTTAATTCCTGAAATGCAGTTTCTGGTTTGATGAATGGCTATCAGGCATCCTGAAATACATTGGCAAACACTCAACCAATACATAAATGCTCAAACCACCTCCAGAGTAAGTTTTCTTGCAGCCATGTTTCATAGACACTACATCTGAACTGACTGTCTTGATCTCTCCTGTCATAGCTGTAATTTCTAAGACAAATAGGTTACAGAAAAATAATTATAACCTAAAGTAATAACACAGTACATAAAACAGAGCACATAAATATTAAAAAATAATATTAATTATAGTAATATTATAAATCAAGCCTACTGCATTCACATGGAACTATGCTAGAGATCACCACTCCCATTTAAATTTTTGGGGGGCCCTTCTGTATGTGAGGTACCCTAATGATTAACTGTGTATTCCTCAGACCATACAAGCCACTAAACTTCACAGTTCTGATACCTGTCTGTAGACCTCATTATCAATACAGGGACAAAACACAGAGGCTGTGAAATTCCCCCCCCCCCTTCCAAATTCCAATTTGTACTGAACACAAGAAAGAACAATGCACTTTAAAGTCAACCTTTTGGTGAAATCTGTCTGAACTTGTTCAGAATTAGAATTCTAAGTGACATCACAGTATTTATAAATACATATTACTTTCTAAAATTATTTAGTGATGTTTGCAAACAGCAGTTCTCATTTCTGGAACTCTCTTGTTAAGGAAAAAAACTCCCCTCACTTTGCTCACACAGTCTAGCAACACATTTTTCTGCCAACACTTTACATTAAAAATTGTATTAGGGCTGTTCCATGAAGCTACATCAGTGCTGTCCATGTCACCTGTTGTCATCACAACAGTACACAGAGGTAGGCTTCAAGCACTATGGAAACAGCATTTATTTTTATCTGGTCTTTCATATGGGTTCCCATAAAAAAAAAAAAAAGCCTGCAGTCTCTCACCTTGATATTGCAAGCCACTGCTTTGCCATCATCACCTTTGTACATGAGCTTCATCCCTCGCAGGGCATTCATGGCCTCGATGAAACCCGCGTACTCCCGGTACTGGACATAAGCTTCAAAATTTAAATGGCCTCCAAAACTGAACGTGTGGAAATTTCTGCCAGTCATTTCTTCTCTGTAAGGATCCAGCATGGGTATGTCCACATTACGGATTTCTCCGAATTTCTGAAAAACTTTTATCAGGACTTCTTCGCTTGGCTTTTCCGAGCCAGTCTCCTTCGCTGCAAACCACTTGCAAGGTAAGCCCTCCAAGTGAATGGTGTCCGGCCTCTCCCCCGGCAAAGTTTCGTTCATGTCCTTTGCATCACGGAAAAATGAGTCCCAGTCATGTCTGGTAGGAAAGTCAATCTTATACTCTGCAGCACGCACTTTCAAAATGTCAGAGAAGCCACTCAGCTTTATAGTTTTGCCATCAAGGCACGCCAGGAAAGATTTAACCAAACTTTTGTTCTCCACCTCTCCTTCAAACCGAATGAAATCCATGGTGCTTTTAGAAATCCGCAGAGTGGAAAACTGGTGAGTTTGCACCATCCCCTTCAATCTTTCCATCACTTCCCAGTTCGAAATGGATTTTCCCGGTTGCTTCAGCTGAGGAAGTGCCACACTGATGGTCATTTTTGTAATGGGCTTAAGGTATAACCCACAGGGAGCACAGAGCTCTACAGCTTCTGATGTATCATGAACTATTGTTGCAGCAGCCATAACAAAGAAAAAGCATAGGATAAAAAAATAAAAGATGCAAGTTTAAGTTGCAGGCCAACAGTAGTCAAATAAAATAGCCCTTATTCATAAATAATTTAATTCTTTGGCGATTTAACCATTCCCAAGTTAAAACGATGTCTCTTAATACAGGAGTGAATTAGATAATTAAAACCGAGTAGCACAAACATCTTAAATTACTTTTTAACTGCTAGACCCTATAAGCAATTAAACCTCTGTAAGGCCTCAGAATAGAAAGCAAGAAGCTGATGACAATCTTAGGAATACATGAGGTTGGTATGTGATGGCTCAGAAAGCAGCTACCCTTTCTCAGGAGGGAGGGAAGGGACTGGCGGCGCGATGTCACACCGCTCCCAAGTCTACTTAACAACCAGTGAACCCCAGCAGGCTGGCGCCGAGGCAGATCTCACGTTCTCCGGAAGGAAGACCTGGAAAGTGTCTGCAACGAGAGAAAAGCGCTCCTTTGATTTAAGAGCCCGAAGCCGCACCGCCCCGTCCCCGCCGGCAGCGCCGAGCGGCCCCCGCAGGACAGGGCGGGCGAGCGCCGCGAGTCCCTCCGCCGGCAGCGGCCACCCCCGGCCGCATGGCCCGCCGACACCCGCCCCGGGGCGGCTCCGCGGGAAGGCCGCCCGCCGCTCCCAGGGTCACCCGCACCCCCCGCCGCCGGCCGCCCTGCGCGCTCCCTGGCAGTGGAGCCCACCCCTCCTGCCTCTCTCCGTCCCCCCGTCCCGGTCCCGCTCCCAGACGGGACGCCGCTCCCGCCTCACCCGCAGCCGCCGGGACGCGTCACCCCGCGCGCCGCCGGGACGGGACGGGACGGGACCGAACCGCTTCCGCTTCCGCTTTCGCCTCCGCTTCCGCCTCCTCGCGGCGCGGCGCCTCCGCAGCCGAGCGGGGCGGGCGGGCCGCGCTCTATGGTAGCTCTATGGTAGCTCTATGGTAGCTCTATGGTAGCTCTATGGTAGCGCCTCGCCAGGGCGGGAGGCGCCGCCTGGCGGCGGGGCGGGAGAGCGGCGGGTCACGGAGGACACGCTCCCTCCCCGTGCGGGCGGGAGCCCGGCCCGCGTTCCGTGGTGTCCCACAGGGATGCGCGCTGCACACCCTTGTTAGCGGGCACGCACCCAGCTGTGTTACCCAGTACGGCAGTTTTCCCCTTTTCACAGATTCACAGGTTGGAATCAGGTTGGAAACCACTGAGTCCAGCTCATGAACGAACACCACCATGTCAAGTAAACCATAGCACTAAGTGCCAGGTCCAGTCTTCCTTAAACACTTCCAAGGATGGTGACTTCCTGGGCAGTCCATTCCCATATCTAATCGCTGGTTTTGCGAAGAAATTCTTCCTAATGTCCAGCCTAAACCTCCCCTGGCACAGCTTGCGAGTATGTCCTATTGCCCTTGTTGCTTGGGAGAAGAGGCTGACCCCCACCTGGCTACAGCCTCCTTTCAGGTAGTTGTAAAGAGTCATGAGGTCTCCCCTGAGCCGCCTCCTCTCCAGGCGAAACAGCCCCTCAGCCGCTCCTCACCGGACACGCACTCCATAGGACATGCTTTCCCTCTGTCAGGCAAGGACACCAAGGACACAGCCACCCTGCCCACGGCCACCTAGTCCTGGAGGGCAGAGCAAGGGTGACTGGGGTCACTGGCGACTGAGGCAGGTGGGCATGGGATCTGAGTCCTACTGGGCTTTCAGCTGCCACGTTAGGAGGGTGTGAGCCTTCTCAAATCTTGGGTTGAACCTGCTGCACCTCAGCTGCCATCTCCAACTCCCTAGAGCATCTCCCTAGACTCCTACAGCAGAAAGCTAAATCCTGGTTACATGTTGGCAGCAAACTTGAGACTTCTACACAATCACTTGTTTGGCATCAAAGATTACCTTTTTTTCTGCAGATTTTATGCAGCGTTAAGGTCTGAAAAGGAATTTCTATGACAATAGCAAAGCAATATGTTGATGCTCAAGTACAGTTTTTAAATGATCTTATACTATTTTGCAGTTAACTCATCGAACCTTCTCACTGCAGCTTTACCATCATCAGATTCCCTCACAGCAAGGGAAAGATGCAGAAGTTGCCACATACATACAGGTGATGGCCTGGCTCCATTACCTCCAGATATGTGTTCCCATGTTCTCAGAGAACCCAAATTTCAACACTGTGACTGTAGTTGTATACCCCAACCTACTTCTTTCAATTTCCTGCTGCTTATCCCTACCCCTTGAGCTGTTCCTGCTGCTGCTGTCAGCATCTTACCCTCATCCAGTGGCTCAACCACTACAGCACCTTCCTGCCCCTGCTCCATCATTTTAAAACAGGCACCAGGTTCCACCTGGGATAAACTCCCAGCCCTTGAGAAACTGTGACAGCAGTAATCTTCAGCAGCAGGCTGGGTGGAAATAATGACTTTAAAGAGTCATTGATCTCAGTGCAGGAGGTCACCATCAATCCAGCAGCTGCAGCGAGGCCACAGCTGTTGCACAGAAGTACTATTTCACAGCACAGATGCTGGTAACTGCTGGTCCTACTCTGTCTCTGTTATGGTTAAGCAGTAGTGTAAACACAGAATCAGGAACTGCAGCTACCACACAACTGTTAGAAACGGTGTGTGGTTTATGGTCTGAGAGCCCTGAGTAGTATGTTGCCTTCTGCTATGAACTTGCACTTGGGAGTGCACAAAGCTGACTTGAGTTGGTTCTGGAGAGTTTCAGCAGCAGTGAAGCGAGACACTGCATATGGCAATGATTTTGAATCCTGTGCATGATAGCCCTACCCTTTGAGACTCTGCCAGAAATCAATATTCTGTATTTTAAACTCATAGACTAGGACAATGCTCTGAAAAGTTACAAAATACCAGAATTGAGGTTACCTGTGACATGACATCAGCCACAACCTTGAGAGCTGTCACAGACTATCTTTCCAATATGCTGGAAAGAACTGTAACAAGCATTACATTTAATGATATCGTAAAATAAGCAGAGGTAATGATAATGTACATAACTTTTAAAAGATGTAGTGAAGCATCAATACTGCATTGCAGCAAGTATAAACAGTGTATCTGCTGAAATGCAGTCCTTTGCCTTGGGCAGGTGTGTTGTTGGTATTATTATTTTTTCACTGTAGGGAGATAACTAAATGAGTAAATGAAATATGTCCCTTTAGCTTTCAGAGTTTGAAGTAAACATCAGTAAAAAAAGGATATCACACCTATAGGGAAGAAGGATGAACCAGCAAAATAAACATCAGCATCCGAGTGCAACTGTGTATGTAAATCTCGCTTTTTATTGTAAGACGTTGACTCTCCCCAACTCTGTCAAACATACTGTGCTAATGACCTAAAAAAACTTTCTAGTATATCTAAAAGCTTGTACGTTTTTTCTGACTTCAGGTAGTCTTATAGAAGATCTCACTTCTACCTAAAAACTTTCTCATCTACCTTCAGTAGTTAAAACACCAAATCTCAGAAAATCTCACTAGAGGGAGCGCTTGTTATTTACATTTATGTAACAGATCTATTAATAAACACAATTAAAATAGGCTATAAACAGCAGATACTAGGGTTTGTATTCATGTAATAATACTGATCATTCTTCCTTTCTAGGAAGAGGATATAATTCTCCCAACTATGCATGGTCCTATCTGTGTACTTCTTCTGCTCTTTCTGAAATGCACCATTTTCTCGATCTGAATGGTCATTCGTGGTAATGCACACAGGATGTTATGTGGGTGTTTACATAAAATAAAACAACAACCCCGTATAGTTACGTTTTCCTTCCTTTCATCTTCTTTCCTCTCCAAAACTCACCAAATAAGATGAAAAACCTACTTTTAGTTTAAAACTTATCTGTATCTGTTGGAGAATGATTTGTCTCCCATGCCCATTCAAATCTTTTCTCATATCCAGAAATACTCCTGGTACATATCTTCTTAGAAACATTGTATGTGGCACCCTGTGGTTTCTTTGGATGTGATTTTTGTTCTCTGTTGTCATCGAACAGGGGACATTTCTTTTTTCTCTCCCACACTGAGGGAAAACAGAACGATTCACTGTGCAGTTGAACAGTTTATGAATGGTATTTGAAAATGGAGGCAGCAGCACAGAAGAATGTCTCAGATGAAGAGGTTGTGTAACTGTTGAAGAGACATTGCAATGTTGGTTTCAGACTCTAAGTAGCCTCTTCCCACAAAACAAAGTTAATCCCTGAAGTGGATAGAAACAGAGGAATGAACCTGAAATGCATTGGTTTATTTCTCATAGTAAGAAATGGTCCACAAGTAATTCCATTTCCTTTCATTAGTTCTACTCTTTATTGCTTGGAGGTTTATTGTTGTCTTTTTTAAATCGGAGTTCTGTGTGTCATTGAAGTGTGTGGGTGTGACAGATTTTCTGCCTTGGAAAGAATATATAACATTGGAAGTAGCACATATGCTGATGTGGGGCAATTTCAATTAACTAGAATTAATCATCACTTTCTGTGGCCGGTTCTCATTAGGTCTAATTATTATATTCTGTTTAAAGCAATAGATTAGGACAATATACAGAGGCAGTTTTACTCTCTCTAACTCAGCCTTATGGCAGAGAATTACTCGTGTTTGCACAGAGTAGAAGCACACAGTGCAGAGCAGATAAATTTTTAATAATTTACCTCTGTGAACGGGCTCACTGCCATCTATCTTACACTGAACAGAAATGGCTAAATTTCTGCATTTTGCTTTCAGTGATGCAGAATTAGCATCTGTTGTGGTACTGGTTTATGAACTGTCTGGTCAAACCACAGTGTGCTGTAGCCTGTAAAACAAACAAACAAAAATAGATTTAATTGCAAAAGCACATTGTACTATGCTCATTAGCAAGATGTATGTTTTAAATAGCTTTAGTACCATGCTGTCAGATGCATTACTGACAATTTGACTTTTTATATGGGCAACCATGAGATGCTTTCACTTTAGAGACAGATTTCAATAATTATCACTTAAAGTAAGTCAAAGTCTAAAAGATCTGGGGTTTTTTTCTACTTTTTTTCCCCATTACCTGTTTAGGGGAAAACATCTGAATATATATTACATATTATATATTAATATATTATATAATAATATATCATGTATATTATATCATGTATATTTATATATATATATAATCACTTGAAAATTAAGTATTTTCTCCAGAGTATTACACATTACAGATTGATACCAATCATAAAAGCATCAGTTTTAATGTACACTTTTTATTGTAAACTTTTTTAATCCCTAAAAATTTTCTTAGTAATGTCTGGAGTGAAAAGCAAGAGCTGATGGCTTTTCTGAAGCAGAAAAGAGCAATGGGTTAATACCACTAACCTTCCTCAGTAGTATATTCCTCTTGACAAATTCCACAAGGTTAAGTATGAGTGCAACTGTTGACACCCCAAAGACTCTTTTTAAAAGAGGTGAAACTGCATTATTGCCATTGTAGAACTATACATTCCTGAAGAAGACAAGATCTTTTAAGGACCAAGATCACCTCAGTAGGTTCAACCTGCTCTCCTCACTTATGTTCACTTAATACAGAAAGACCAGAGATATTTTGGTAGATCTGGCATAAGTGGCTATGGCACCAATTCCACGTTTCAGCAGCAATGTCTGCAGCACAGAAGTGTTGTTTCCCAACACACTCAGCGGACATGTCAGGGGAATCTGTGATAGAATGCTGTGCTGAGTTTTTGCTATTTTTGCTTTTTGCTCCTGGCAATCCTTCTTCCTCATTTCCCAGGGCCTGATTGTGAAATCTGATAAGCTAAACAAAGGAAGGATGACCAACCCTGGTCACATTTGATTTGCTCATAACTCTGCTTTTTTCATGCAGACAGGTACTGCCAATATGTCTCAGAATGTTCTGCCAGGGCTCATTCATTTTAAGCTTTACATCTTAAAAAATGTCTTCTAGTCATTTCTATTACCAGATAGTGGGTTTATACTAAGATGCAGATTAAGGCAGTTGAAATAATCATCAGATCACTCAAATCACTGACAAAGTTGTATCAAGGTTTGTTTCTGGACCACATATATACTTCTATATCTTTCATTACATATCAATCTATATAAGCAAACACACATCCATGTATATATACAACAAACTGATTTCGCCCTAAGCTCTTTCTGCAGCTGGCAGAGACGCTCAGGTTTGTGTTGGGAAAGTCTTCAAGTGATCTGGTGATTCTGTGCTAGAGAATGACAAATCATGCTAGCATTAGTTTGTAAATATTCTCCTCCCTTCTCTTCCCAGATATATCAGTAGGTAAAGAGACAGCTTAGATTTGAAAAAAGCTTTGGTAGTCAGAACGGAATTCTAAAGTCATGTAGGTACCACATATTGGACAGCAGTCAACTTCCAGCCGGAGAGTGAAAGCCTGCACCTTTACCTGATGTATTATCAGGAAGTGGTAGAAAATGTAATAAGTAAGTAAGTAATGGCCAGTCTTCGCGAACAAAGATCTGGGGAAGGTCTTTACACCTTCCAGCCTGCGCATTGGATTTTTTAGGTGAGACACAGTGTGCGCGGAACTGAGCCCACCCTTTAATCCTAAGGTTCATCTGCCGGGGCCAAGCACGCTTGGACGGTGGCAGCGAGGTCCTTAGAACGTAGATGGATTGCCTTACAGGGCTAACGAGCTCCACCTGCCCGGGGAGTGTCCAACTCTGGTTTAGTAACATCAACTTCAGTTGTAGAGTGTTTTTTCTTGAGCTGCACCACAATAAAGTTTGACACATCATCTGTGTAGGATTTACTTATTTTGTCAATGTCTAGACACTCACATAAAATCTGGGAGTTTCCAATATTCTGGCTGCCAGTCCCACAACATCACTGCAGGTGACCTATTTTTCCTAACAGTGTAATGGAATAAAATTTTTTTCATTAGTTTTCTATTTAACCTTCACTTTCCTATTCTATTTGCAGCAGTATTACTGTCATGATAAGAAGAGGAGACAGAAGGAGAAGGAAGGTTGCCATATATTTCATATCTTTGGGCAGGAATTATCTTTAATACAGTGACAGTCCTGTTTTAAAGATAAAGTGACAGTTTTCTGCAAGTGGGGATAGAATGCAATGATTTTATTTATAAAAAAAATTAATTCTAACTTAACAGTGTATTTTCAGCTACTCACACTATAGCTTAATTGTTGTCTTACCTTTAATGAAATAACCACATGAAGCAAGCTTTGCACCAAAGGAAGAGAAACATTATTTAGGTTAATGCAAGGGGACATAACTGTGAGTCATAGAGTATCATTTAGAAAGGGAAAATGTCATGACTGCAAGAGCCTTTGACCTATATGAAGGGGAAGGCCCCATAACAGTCAGGTTGTTTTGTTTGAGAGACTGTGTGGGAAATAAATTTGTCTGGGCAAAGCTGCAAAGCCAAGAACCTTTCTGTCTTTAGCTTCAACTGCCCACTTTACCCTTTTCTGGTAAAACAGGTGGTATAAAAAATGGGTATCTCCACTAGATTTCAGTGATATTTCTCTGGCTTCACAAGCTTGCTGATATTCCAGAGCACTTCTTACCTCTTTTAGAAAGCCTTTGCTTATTGAGCTAAGGGATGGAATTTTTTCATGTTTCTTTCCTTCTGGCCTTGCACCTGGGTTGGGGCAATTCCAAGCACAAATACAGGCTGTGCAGAGAGTTGATTGAGAGTAGTCCTGAGAAGACAAACTTGAGGGTGCAGGTGTATGAAACCTGAACCTGACCTGGCAATGTGCACTTGCATCCCAGAAAGCCAACGGTATCCTGTGCTGCATCAAAAGCAGCATGGACAGCAGGTCAAGGAAGGGGATTCCGCTCCTCTACTCAGCTCTCATGGCACCACACCCAGAGTACTCCATCCAATTCTGGAGCTCTCTGCACAGGAAAGACATGAACCTATTGGAATGGATAATCAGAGGGCTGGGGCACCTTTCCTATGAAGACAGGCTGAATGAGTTGGGGCTGTTCTGCCTGGAGAAGAGAAGGCTCTGGGGAGACCTTGTAGCACCTTCCAGTACCTAAGGGGTGCCTACAAGAAAGCTGGAGAGGGACTTTTTACAAGAGTGTGTAGTGATAGGACAAGGGGGGATGGTTTTAAAGTGAAAGAGAATATGTTTAGATTAGATATAAGGAAGAAATTCTTCACTATAAGGGTAGTGAGGCACTAGACCAGATTGCCCAGAGAAGTTGTGGAGCCCGATCCCTGGGAATGTTCACAGCCAGGTTGGAGGGGGCTTTGAGCAACTTGGTCTAGTGGAAGGTGGCCCTGCCCATGGCAGCAGGTTGGAACTAGGTGGTCTTTAAAGTGCCTTCCAATCCAAGCCATTCAGTGATTCCACAATGTGTCTAAATATTTTATATATATATGGCACAATGGTCACAATACTGTATATTGTGGATTATGGTTTTGTAAGAGGACTTGAAGATTTTAAATTCTACAACAGTGATTATCTACAATTTTATCACCCTTCCCTATAGAGCTGGACTACTCCAATTTTCTTCACCAAGATGCATGTTGTCCCTGTGATCTCAACTAGTTTTTCAGGGATCATGAGTCTTTCTAAGCAAGCTCTTCTGACCATGAAATTGCATGGAAGTGTAGTTTTAGGCTAACGTTTGAAGTTGCCCTGACTCTCCTCTCAGCAGTCTTTCACTGACATTCTGGCCTGGTCTTACTAAAATAGAGATTTTAGGGAGATGGCACATCAGTTTGAAAGTAAAGCAGCATCTTTGTAAGGATAAGCTCTAAAGGCCTGCTAAGACTAAGTTCATGACAACTATAATAACACTACCCAGTATGAAGAAGAAAGCAATTTGATAGCTGATCTGCTTGTCCAACAGACTGAAGCTGAATTTCCTTCCCTGTTAAAACTTCTCTATAAAGACTTTCCAGCTGAAGGAATTATACACAGTGATACTTAAATTTTAAGTGTGAAGCTATTGCTTCATTTGGGCATACCTGTGCACAGTGGATGGAGGGAGTCAAACAGCTTAGGTGAGGCTCTAAACAGTGAGTTGGGAGGAGCCTAAACTACTCAAGACTGAAGTCGGGTATGGATTTCAGTTTTTCATCTCAGCTCTCTGCAGGAGACAAGTGCTGAATCTCTCTCTCCCAAGGATCAAACAGTAGTTTTCTTTTTTTTCTTAGGTTCCTTTTCAGTAGGAGGATTAGAGGATCTTCATAGGCTTCTTCAGGTGAGGTGGGAAGCCTAAGCTTATTTCCTGTCTCAGCCCAGCAGGAAACAGACCCACAACCAAAATTATCAGGGTGCATTTTTATAACATAGTCAAACCAGAATGTTCTTAACACAAAAGCAACTGCTCATTGTTAAACCTGAGGTATTTGGTTTCTAGCAAGATGTACCTTTCAGTCCAGACTCTGGGCACTAGAAATGTGGTAATGTTTATTAACTAATGAATTAAAAAGATAAAAGAAATTTGGTTTAGCATCTAAATTGCCCAGAATACAAAATTTGTTGTAATGCCTCAAGTGTCTGTTGTTCAGCCAGCAGTTACTGACCTCAAGGCATGAATCAGTGGGTGATATTCTACAGCCTGTGTGATGCTGAGGTCTAAACCTACATGATGTTACTTGTAAGGAGTACTTGGGGAGATTTTCATTTGCGTACACAGTGTTTTTCGATTGTTTTCACATTGGCTTAAACTCTTATTTAGGTATTTTATTTTAAATTGTATCCAGGCATCCTCTGCTGAGCTGCTATGCTGGTCAAAGACAACTGTGTCTGATGATCTGTCAGTGAAGCACATGCTATGAGCTCTTTTGCACACAGAAGACAAATGCTAGTCAGCCAGCTCCCACCTAGCTGATTTACTTGATTTTTTCTGTGGTAACGAGGGGTCTTGTCCTGTGCCTTCTCCTTCCCCCAGCCAGAGTCAGGCAGAAATTACTACCTCAGCTTAAGGTGTTAGCAGCTGCACCAATCTGTTTGGCCTCTCTGCTGGAGATTAAATACCACAAGCAGAGTTAGGAAAAATCAGTATTTGTTTACACCTCTGCTGCCCTTATGCACAGCCCAACTTCTGTAACAACATAGTTAAAGGAGCTTGGGCACATGCCACATTTTAGTCTGCTGCAGCTAACACTTGCAACTCTTGACCCAAGAACTGCCCCGGTGTATATATTGAACAACTGAGGTCAATGCTTCTGTATGTGACTGGGTTCTGCACTGCTGCTAGATTCAAAATCACAATTAGCTAAGATGAGCACTAATTTAAAGCAGATCTGAGAAACGGCAGAAAGACAAAACTTACATGCTTCTTTCTCCATCTCCCTCTCACCACTTCTCTTTGCAGGAAACTGAATGCAAACTTTGACCAAAGTTTCACCAAAGAAAAGAAAATTTCTTGTATAGAGCGCTGGTTTTTAGGAAGGCTTCTGTACACAGAGTGTGTTGCTCTCTTTGTTGACTTCCGTCTATAATCTAAAAACCACAAGAGTTCAACCAGTGTACTCAAATAACTAGGCTCTCACAACAACAGGTGAAAAGAGCTGTATTTGACTTATGATCAAACAGGGATCATAGAATCATAGAATATCCTTAGTTGGAAGGGACCCACAAGGATCATCAAAGCCCAACTCCTCCACAGGCCCCAGGAATCACACCATGTGCCTGAGTATTGTCCAAAGGCTTCATGAACTCTGGCAGGGTTGGTGCTGTGACCACTTCCCTGGGGAGCCTGTTCCAGTGCCCCACTGAAGAGCAGTGGAATACAGACAATACACAAAGAACTCATAGATAACTATAGTATAAAATTTGGCTTATATATACAATGGCTAAGCAAGAAGACAAATATTAATATTCAAAGCTGAAGTTTCACCTTGAAGATCACTAACAGGAGAACAGCCTAACAGCAGAAAAATCAAATGTAACTTCAGCTGAGTAACCAAAGCTCAGAGGGGTGAGGAGCACTAGGCATGAGTGCTGTAGCATAGACTCTAGCCCAATGAAAGAGAGAGGGACGTATCAGCAAGCAAAACATTTCTTTTACTAATTCAGAACTGTATTAGTTAGGACAAATTATTACCAACACTATTTTTACCAAGTATTTCTAATTGTTATCAAGAGTAACACACCTAAAACTAGCACTGAAGTTTTGATTCTATATTAAGAACTCTGAATATCTACTGACTTTAATCATCAGCCTTTCTGACTTCTGCTTCTTGGAAAGCCCCAGCTTACTTCTCACTTCTAAATATTTCACCTTTGATGCTTTCAGGCTGTTGCATTTCTTATTAGCATGAACAAAGACAAGCTGGACATGTATAATTTTTTTTGATTTTCACTAATGTCAAGAAAGCTGCTATGTATATTAGTACCTCGATCTATTTTGCTGCTATCTTCTACTATTTAATATATGAGGTTTCCTTAGAGGAGCCCATGTTAAATGATCAATCTGCTAAGGAGCAAATGAATAGCTGAGCTAATAGTTTCTTTCAGCGTCCCCACTAGATCTTGACATTTGCATTAATCAGGAAGGATTTTTATCTGATCTGGTTATCATGGGGCATTATTGCTAGTGCAGACAAGTTCTCTGGCTTAATGAAAGAGGAAAACAAATGCAAAAGCTATAATTTAGGAAGAAGCCTTAGCATAGAATGGATTTTACAGGGACAACAGAGGTCTACTAAGAATCCTGTAGCCATCCTTGGCATTACCTAATATGATGTCTTTGTCAGTTGCCTCTGAAACAGGGTGCTTTTACCTCAAGGAATGTGTAAGACAATTCGTTGGAGTGCAGAAAGAATACATTTTTGTACCATTAGAAAATAAAATTAAAATATGAGTTTTTAAAATAGTGTTTCTTTATCTCATCCTTTTTAATTTCTATTTTTGTAGGTTTTATAATGTACATAATATATTAGTTCAATAGTATATAGGTATAACTTTTTTATAAATAAACATAAATATATTGAGGGATTGTGCTCAAAAATTTTTTACTTGGGGTGCACGATCAAAGAAGTTTGGAGACCTTTGTGATATTGGAGCCATCTTCCACTGGACAGCTGTCTGATCAGCTGAAGAGTATGAATCTCAGTACGGTTTAGGACTCATCATGTGGCTAACCTCAAGTAGCACTATTGAAACAGGTTACCTATTTTTTCCACTATGGGAAAATTACTCTTATGGGTGAATGACAGTGAGAGATCAGGCTGCTAATACGTAGACAACATATTGCCTCCCTCATACTTATATTCATCTTCTACTTGGATAGCACTTAATATTTTTAAAAATTCTTTGCAGCTTCCCTTTCTGTAAAGAGAAGGTGGTTATACATTGGAATTTCAGCATTACAAACCATATATCAATTCTGGAAAAATACCTCTCTTGGTAACTTCATCATATGTGATGTAAGGTGAGTAAAAAGCTGTACAATGCTCCATAAGTAATGGAATCATCATGCAAAAAAAAAGTTTTCAAATTGGGGAAAAAATATGTGTCCTTTTAGGAAATATTCTAAAATAGCTTTGTCAGTGATTAAAAGAAATGAAAAGAGGAAGTAGGTGCAGCAGTTTAACATGTCTGTATTGGCATCCTACAGCAGAAATGCATTCAGTGAGAAAAGACTGAAGAAATCCAAATGTGTGTTAAAAAATCAGGTAAGAAAATAATTTACTTATTTAGTATGTCTAAAGTCCTTAAGAACAGAAGTAACTCTTTACACAGTCTGTTTGACTGACAAGAGCATTTGATTTGTGTTATTATTTGATCAGCCTCTGTAAGTTTGAAAAGACTGCGTTTGTTTAGCCTTAAAGAAGAAAAATGTTTGGAGTGCTTATTTAGGAGGGAGCTCATTCTCTGTGTTCAGGGTGGGCAAGACAGAAGTCCTCAGGCTCCAGACTGAGTAAAGAAGAGTCAGATCTGGAAGATTTTTTATCTTTTTTCTTATTCCTAGCTGGCACTTGAACAAATGCCTGAAAAAATTATACTCTCTATCATTCTCTCTAAGAAGATGTTAGATATACATTTAATGTTAGAAATTTAACTAATTCTGCCACAGGGAATGGATATGAACAAATAAGACTCCTTTTGACTCTGTTTTGTGAAAATGTGGCTGCTATTTCTTATATTGTGTTTTGAGGTATACAAGGCTAAATCTGGGTTTTCGTCTGTCAGTGAGACAAATTCCAGAAGAGTAAACCTCCCAGACAAATATTTGATTTGTAAATTGCCCAAAGTCCAATGGATTATAAGTGATGTGCTTTTCTTTTTTATATTGATCTTAGAATTATGTAAAACTATGCTGAATTGAGTACTGTAACAAGCCACATTTTCAAGCCAGAAAATGTCTGTATGGAATTCCGGGTTGGCCATGGTTAAAAAAAGGTGTGAAAGATTTCTCTGTTTAAGGCAACAGCCCTTTTCTGAAACCAGGATATCAGTGTTATAACTAGCAATCTAGTTAATTTATTTAGTTAATTGAGCTCTTGCTCAGTTTTCTAATTAATTCCACTTATTTTTTATGATGTCAAGTACTTTACATACATATATCCATCTCAGGAAAAGGCTGAAGTGTTCAGATCCTCTTGTAATTTAAGAGCCCAAGTCAGATTTTGCCTTCTGAAGTCACTTAGGTTTCATAAAGAAACATTTTCCTCATCACCTCTTTCCAAAGATCTGCTAGAGAGAAAAGTGAGCAAGGTGCCCACAACAGTAGAAGTGAGTAGGACGAGGACTGTGTGGCAATGAAAACCAAAAGTCAGACAGCTGTTCCTTTTATTTTGCTTGTGCCTCGTGGGTTTGCTGCAGAGAGAAGGGGCCTGTTCTTGTCCATCCACATGCACATGCATTCAGCTGCAGAAAGGGGAAGTGAAACTGGGGTGGTGAGAGAGAGGGAAGGTGGGTGAGTTGTGGATGCTGTAGGAACCGTGGAGTAGAGGGAAGGGACGTGTACTGCTGTTGACACATTATGGCCAGCTGGTTAATGTGGGGAGAAAACGGACTTTTATGTGGAAAGCTTTCACTGTTCTGGACAGACATCTGTGACTTTAGACATTGTGAAGAAGCATCTGCACATTTGTGCAAAGCTGGAAAAGTTATTATTGAATTCATACTCACTGCATTCAAGAACTTATGAATACTTAGGTTGACAATATACAGAGCTTTTCAAGCATTTCAGACAAAGAAATCAATTATAATTAGGCAAAAGGTTCTTTCCACAGAGAAAATCTAGTACAGAAGTGACTTTTTTGTAGCTGTTTTTCTTGTGGAACAGTTAGTGTGAAAAGGTCTGGGTTTTGTCTTCACTGTTTTCCTAGCAGGGCAATTACATGACAGATTAGGATAAACCCCAGGGAGCCACTGAAAAAGTCCTGTGGTTTTCACTGGGTTTTATATGAGCTTTTTGAGAAGAATAACATTTTATGTAAGGAAATTGATACCATCTGAAAAAACCTCCCATTAAAGGATTAAAGCAAAGCCTGAAATTTTATACATTTTCCTCTCCACTTCTGTTTGCTATGGTGCCACAGCCAGGGAGTTCATGTCATAGCCTGATACTTGTACCTCTCTGCTGAAAGGATAAGTCCTAATGAGAAATGTCCAAAACGCTTCCTTTTTTTCTGTTCAGCTGTGCTCTTTCGATCAAGTGCTTGTATCTTCACACATATATAGGGTAGCTGTATTCCAATTTATTTTTTTTCTCGAACTTGTGCCCTGCCTTTTATTTAGAAAATTACTGGAACCTGTAAAACCAGGTAGGTACACAAATGTCAGTAGCTGAGAAGTGAGCAGGAGAGTGCCCTTTTTGCTTTCACTGTCCCATAAGGATGTCACAGGGGCTGTGAGGGTGGGCTGCCCCACCAGGACCAAACCAGGAGCCAAGAGTAGGCATGAGGCTGGTGGGGCTATCTATGCCCTCCCCTACCAGGGTCAATGCATCAGCACCTAGCAAGGCAGACATGGCTGGTGATCATGGCTAGCCCAGAGCCCTGGCAAACCTGGCAACCATGTGGCAAAGCCACAGTGATGGGACAGGTGCAAATTCCAGGGGGTGCAGTAGGTGATGGTCAGCAGGTACTGACTGGGTACAGACTGTGGTGTAGCTCAGGTAAGGGCCTCAGCTCAGGATCTGCTCACAGATGCAGTTCCCAAGGAAATGGGTGACATAAAGCTACCCCAGTGATAATCTTGGCTCTTTCTGCACTGACTCTTTCCAAGCCACGTGAACCAAGCTGGGCTGCAGAGCCAGGAGCAACTCTTGCAGTCGGGGAGAATGGGGGTTCAGCAGCAGAGCTGGACGGTTTTTTTCTGTGAGCATCACTGAGAAATGCTGTTGTTTTACCTCAAGTGTTTTCTTGGAAGCATATTGCATTATCAGCAAAGGCTCTGGGTTCCAAATTGGGCTCCTGGGGTCCTAGAGCAAGGGGCCAGCAGCGTGAAAAAGCTTTAGGGTCTATCAGGGGCCAGTGTGATCATGGCCTGAGGAGACTGTACTGGGAGTGGCAGCTTCAAGGTGTTAGTCTGTGTAGCAGGCAATGAGCAGCGGCTCAATAAAACTCAGCAGCTCATTAAAAATCTTGAGGGTTTGCTAGACCAAATAAACATGAAACTTTTAGAAACATCAACCTCCTGGAACAAAAGCAGCACCAAGATATGTTTCGTCTGCAGAAACTTCATAATTTCTTGAAATCCTTGGTTTGTGAGAAGAGAAATAAATATCTGTGTGTGTTAATGGTTTTGTTCTGACTCAGACAAAACCCAAATTTTAACAGTGCCTGAACTTCCCAGAAACCTCAGAACTCTTTCTCATCACCTCTGGAAGGAGGCTTGCTCTGCCACTCACCATTTTTTAACTTAGAACAAAAAAAGTTGATTTCTACACATGTCCTTTTTAGGAAGCACATTGTTCTTTTGTGGCTGTGGCTAAACTTTTCTGAACAAAATGTGAAAAAAAAAGACTGCCATTGTAAAGAAGAGAGAGTAGTCTAAAGCTGTAAAGAGGCAGCACAGATGGGAGTAGGTAAAAGACTTGAATGTTGAGAACATCTCTCTTATTTGCATTTTACCTCATACAGCCACAAAGGTAATGACTTTTTGCATTGTGGCATGGACTTCCTGCTCCCAGGAGAGGAAAAAGGCAGACAGTTTTAAAATCTCTCTCTCTCTAAACAGTAGTTAGACCAAGAGGATGGGCAGGCACTGATCTCCTCTCTGTGTTCAACAGTGACAGGACCCAAGGGAATGGCCTGAAGTTGTGTCAGGGGAGGTTTAGGTTGGATATTAGAGAAAGGTGCTTTGCCTAGAGGGTGGCTCGGCACTGGAACAGGCTCTTAAGGGAAGTGGTCACAGCACCAAACCTGACAGAGTTCAAGAAGCGTTTAGACAACACTCAGGCAGAAGGTGTTTCAGGTGCTTTATTCATGTCACTAGAACAGTAATATGGGAATGAGCTTTCAGTTAGAACCCTCTGCTTGGGGGTCAGAAACCCACTAATTCAGTCATATATCAAAGTTATGGCATTATATTCTTCCTGCCCTGTCTTGGGAGCAATTCCCTGGAAATGAGCAACAGGAGTTTTCAGCAGGTGCCACAGCCTCAGGAACCCGAAATTGACTCAGCAGCATCTCTTGCTATGACCCTGCTCAACCCGAGGCAGCTCCCTGAGTAGCTGAGATGGGGGCACTTGCCCCTCCGTCCTCAAGTCTCAGGCACCTTCATCCAAGGATCTCCTCTGATGTGAAGCCAAGCCATCTGCACCGAGCCCTGGGCCTGGTACTGAGTCCCAGGAGCTCTGAGGTAGTGTTTTACTTTCATCTGGAAACTCTGTCACCCTTAAGATGGAAATTTAGGATCCTACTTCACAAAGGCTATATTCATGTTATCCCAATGCCTTGCATGAGTGCTGACCCCTTGCAGCATTTGTGAATTGGACTGGCTCCCTTTGAAGTTGTTCATTGGACAGTACTGAACTTTGAGAGTTTTATCTTGGGCCATTGCTTCCTGGGTTTTAAGATTTTTCACATATTTTTTTAAAAGCTTTTTGAGTTATACTTCAGGGCTACCTGGGTGAAACTATAAGGATTCAGCTGGTTTTTTCCTAACTCACTTCCTCTCATTTGCATCAAATCTCCAAACAGCTCAAAGAACCCCCCAAAAGTGACATGTATTGGAATCCCTTCTCACCTTCTGCCCCTACTTCACTATTTATCTCCTGCCTCCAAAAGTGCCAGATTTTCCTGCTGCCTGTGGCACCTCAGCCCTAAGGATCAGCTGTATCCAGAATGGGAAATCGGACACAGTGGATACCTTAGGAAGAATGAGTCAAATGGAAAAGGGACAAAAGGAAGTCAAATTCTTGGTATAGATAAGTAAACAGTCCTCCTCGGGGTGTTCAGATGGGAGATGGAAGACCAAGGATTGAAGATAACATTTTGGTTTTTAAAAAAGATTGCTAAGATGGGGGAGGGGGAAGGAGCAGAAGAAGGGCAGGGCATGGTAGTAAAAGTAATTGTGAGGACAAGTGGAAGAAAGAGAGAGTATTACGTATGTCAGAGGTCACTTCCCATTCTGGGACAGCAGTTATACATTTCCATCCCAAGCTGTGTTCTGTCAGTCTTGATATCTGCTGACCAAACCCCAAAAGTTTTCATTATTGTATCAGCAGTTTTTCTGTGCATGGCTGATAAGCATAAGCTTTTCAACTCTGAAACATCAACTGAAACTTTTATCTCGGGACTGAATACATGTCCCTTCAATGCTAAGAGAAAGAAAGGTACATAGAGATGGTGTAAAAAAATTATTAATCATATCAATAATTTCTTTCATGTTCTTTGTGTTTATTTTGTATTGTTTCTTGAAAAATAAAATAAAGCTCTAAAGAGAAGGGTAGAAAGAGAGTTGCAGAGTTGCAAGAATTATTTCTTAGGCTGATTTCTGCTAAAAAAAAACACCACACCTTATTTGTGGAATAACTCACATTTCTACAGAGTTTGGAGGAGCACGAGGTCCTGGCTAGAGGCACCATAGTAAACCAGTGACAGTAATTCTTATGCTTCCATGGCACCACCTGGTGGGTAGCTGCTCATCACTGCGTGATCCAAGCCCTACACGTGTGATGGCAGTTCCTGGGCAAGTTTTTTGCATTTTGTCTACAACTGGACTTGCACTCAAGCCCAGATGCCCCCACATGCCAGTCCATGGTCAGCCACAGGTGTATCTCAGTCTCCAAACGTATCCCAGTGTCTCTCCCTTCTCCAGGTTTCAGAATGTTGGGGCACAGATGAGGTCAAGTGTACTCCAGGCTTGTCCCCTTGCAAATGTTTGTGTCTCTTTATCCATAGATACAGAGCCAGAACAGTGCCTAGTTTTGTGTTCAGATACAAAAGGAATCGTGTTATAGGGCTGGGAGTGCATAAATGCAGCTCCTGCTTCAATGAGCATTATCAACAGAACATGATTTTATAGCGTGTATGATTGGCATTAGAAGTCCTTTACACCCATACAGGCAAATAGAGCTGAGGTAGCCTAGCAATACCACCCTTTGACTGAGGCAGATGGAAAAGGGAAAAGGGGGAATATGGTTATGCACTTAAAAAGCAAACTTCCTCGCAATGTTTGTGCAGGGGGAGAGTGGTTTTCATGCTGTTATCTCCTAGTTTCCACAATTTGACATTCCAAACTACTTTTTAAAAATTCATTTTACATTTAATGAATGCTCTGTTTCCTTTGGCTATTCCTGGAAATATTTAGCTAGCAGCCTATATCTCCATGCTACAGGTGCAACAATATCCTTCAGAGAAGGGTTCACCTACATCTTGCACAAGCAGTGTGATGTGTCAGTTCAGCTGCCTGAGATTCTTCCATCTGGTCATATTCCAAATAGCTGATGATGCTGGATTTTTTCCCTTTCCCTGGAGGGAATTTTTTTTTTGTGGTTAAATGAAACTGCTTTTCATTCAATTCCAGATCTCCTCAGATCCTTTTTTTCATTGTATTAATTGTTTGCTTTTAACTTGAACGTTCTTCTTCACCTTTTCTTGCTCTTAAGAGAAAGCTTTTTATTCCCGTAGTAGCAAAAAAAGGTTTGAAGATAGGAATCTCAGTGAATGACGATCATTATTTAAGAAATAATCTGATGTTTAAAACAATATCTTAGTACTTATCACATTTAGGATTTCTAGATGCATGAGACTGGCAGTTGGACCTCCAGGTAAAAGTGTGAAGGAATAAAATACCGTGTTAGTTTCTGGGCCCATTCTCTAATTCTCCCACATTTAATTTGAAAGGTCTGTATGCATAGCTAGCAATATTCTAGTTTATAGTCCTAAGCTCTGCCAGGGGAGGTTAAGCTGAATATTAGGAAGAAATTTTTTACATAGAGAGTAATCAGACATTGGAATAGACTGCCCAGGGAGGTGGTGGATTCACCATCCCTGGAGGTTTTTAAGATGAGACTGGATGTGGCACTGAGTGTCATGGTCTAGTAACCATGGCAGTGATGGATGAAGGGTTGGACTTGATGACCTCAGAGGTCTTTTCCAACTCCGTTGGTTTTATGATTCTGTGATTCTAGACTTACTCTGCTAGAGCATCAGTTGCACCAACTGATACTAACTCAGACTCATGTTTCAATTGTTCTAACCTGAACACCCACAGCAATATCGTAGTTATATCACTTTATGAGAAATGGGGGGAGGGGAAGAAAATCACTTTGATCCTCATCTGTTTTGGGAATCTACATATACGCTCAGCAATGGCAGCAATGAGTTTAACTCATTAAAATACCTAGGAGTTAAGACTCGCCTTTCTGGAGTAAGTCACAGGGATGGGATTCAGCTCATGTAAATTAAACAGTCTAAAATGTGTCTGAGTTAATCTTGACAACTGGGGACTGATAGGGACTTCTATAAAAGAGATTTAATTTTTTGCCAAGGGGTGGCAGGCCCCAGCTGATTATCAAAGCTTTCTAGTTTCTGTTGCACCTGGCAGTCAAAGCAGGGTGGGGACAGGTCCTGGAAGACCTCTCAGGCTCCCCAGGTTGCAATCTCAGCTGCCCTGAGAGAGGCACGCTTCAGTTTGGCATTGGGTCCAGGGGTCAGCGTGTGCCCTGTAGCAGTATTTCAAGGGACAGAGCCCCACACTGCATCCAGTCAGAACCTGCTAAAGGGAAGGAAGCTTGGGAGGGAGGGATAGAAAGCAAAAACTTTGAAGTCATCTTATTTGATTTTCCTGAAGCTGACCAGCAACAAAGGAGCATTGGAACAGTGTCTGGGTTGGCTGTCCCTCCTGCTGTGTCTCTTCCCTTTCCTTGGGCAGCAATTGTTTGCTCCTGCCTTGTTCTGGCAGGAGCAGGAGGATGTTTGTGGTGCCAGCTGTTGTTGTAGGGAAAGAACAACACAGCTCTTCTCAAAAGTGGAAAGCCAGGGAGTTCTTCAGGGAAGAAGGATCTTGCTGCAGGTGGGAGCAAGGTTTCAGGATTTCATGCTCCTGAAGGTACACGTTTTCATATGGGGAAGGAAGGTGGTGTCAATCAAGACTTACACATTTGTGATGAAGAAAATTAGCCTGCCAAACAATTAAATTTAGTTTCGTTCAGTGTAGTTCAGTCAGCAGCAATCAGTGATATACTAACTTTATTTTTTTATCCTTTTTGCTCATATTCTTTCTCCTTTTTAAATTTTAATGCTTTCTCATTAGGGAATGCAAACTGAATGTGTCGTAAAATTGCTGATTTCAAAAACACATTTCATTTTTCTCCATTGTTACAAAAAACAATAGATCGAGCTGAAACCCGCAGGAAGTATTCTTTATCATCCACAGCCATGGAGTCATTAAAGACTCAGCCTCTCACATTTGCAGCTAAGTATCTAGAATCAGAGGTTAAAAACAGATCACTACATATTAATAAAAGCTGATGCAGCCCCTCATCTCTGTATGCAGAAGTTGAGAAGAAGGTGAATAACATCCAGGAGGAATCTGCAGGATAGAAAATTCAGTATAAACTAATTATCCTGTGGGAACTGGGGAAACAAAATATTTTGGTCTTCTGGAAGCTTACATGTGCTTAGAGACTTGAAAATCTACCTGCTGTCTAGCGCCTACTGTAAGTTCAAAAACCAAAACTCTTAAATTTCCCATCAAGGTCTTAAATTAAGATTAAAGATACTTCAATATTGAATGTGGAAAAAGAAATCAAACCCAGAGAAAAGTTTGCTTCAGGTCCTTGAAGAGGTCTTTTCTTTTCACAAAGCCATAGCGCCCGACTACATAGGAAACAAAGAATTTCTGAAAAATATTATTTAATTTTTCCCCCTTTTTCTTATTTGGTTTCTACCTGCTTCTTAGGAGTTTGTTCGGTTCTGAATTGGTCATAGAGGACAAAGGAAAATGTTGCTGCAGATGCTTTTGGACTAAATTTTTGCTCCCAGTCAGTGTAACAGGCTTCTTTCTCTGCCACTGGATCCAGCTTCCCCAAAGAAGTCCTTGCCATGTAGGAGAAGAAGTGGCTCATAGGGGCCCAGCAGGTTGGCCACCTTAATTGGGATAGCTATTACTGTTTTCCATGTCTCCATTACAGCTACAAGAAATATGCTGGGGCCTTCCTGCAAGATTAATTTCCTCACTCAAAGTGTATTTTACTGCAGCTATAGTAACAGCCCCCACACTTGCTGATGTCAAGGAACTGTGAGTCCCACTCAGTGAGTTGCTTCCTCACCTTCAGTGGAAGGGGAAGGGATTTCAAGCTGGTATTTAGCTGCTGCCATCGGGCCAGTAATGTTTGCCTGTGACAGCACATGGCCTGCAGGAGAATTTTGGTGCCCACCAAAACATAGAATCACAGTATCACAGAATATCCTGAATTGGGAAGGGCCCACAAGAATCACTGAAGTTCAACTCCCGGCCTTGCACAGCGCAGGTCCTGGAATCACACCATGAGCCTGAGAGCAGTGTCAAAACACTTCTTGAACTCTGGCAGGTTTTGTGCTGTGACCACTTCTCTAGGGAGCCCTCTGGGTGCAGAACCTTTTCCTAATATCCAACATAATCTCCCCTGACACAGCTTCATGCAGTTCTCTTGGGTACTATCACTGGTCACCACAGAGAAGAGATCAGTGCCTGCCCCTCCACTCTCTGAGGAAGTTGTAGACTGAATGAGGTCTCTCCAGAGTCTCCTATTCTCCAGGCTGAACAAGCCAAATGACCTCAGCTGCTCCTTGTGCACCTTCCCGTCGGGACCCTTCATTGTCTTCAAAGCCCTCCTCTGGATGCTTTATATTAGCTTTATATCTTTCTTGTACTGTGGTGCCCAATAGTTAGTTGAGGACACCTGCGTTAATGGCTTCAGGAGCTCAGACTCATGGCAGAAGTCACCAGGAAGCACTGTTACCTGTCTCCTCTCATGCTGGCCCAAGATTTACTCCACATCTCACTAACTTTGCAGCTACAGGAGCTGTGGCAGGTGAAAATTTGAATTTCTGAGGTGGAATATGGGTCCTCTCTGGAGGATGGATGAAAGAACTGAAACCCCACAGAATGCACAGGGAGGATGGAGGGACCTTCACTGCATTACACAGGGATGGTGCTTTTCAACCTCCAAATTCGTCTCACTTCTCTCCTCCAGTTGCTGTTGTGGCAAACTGTGAGGGAAGGAGCAGCGAGTGAGCCCCGCACACCCTCACGATGATAGGAATCACAGGAAATGAGTGGCTGGGTGATGTAAAAGCAGAGGTTGTCTTTAGGCTGATTGCCCATCTCTGATCTTGAGAATAACACTTCTAGCACAGAGCAAGGCAGATGCTGCAAAAGGTATTCCCAGAACCTGTGTTGGTGCTTCCCCACCAGAGAGTGAAATAATATTTGAATGGGGGTAAAAACACACATTATTGGAAGCATTTATTTGTTGGAATGTCTATTCAGAGTGACTAAGATCCTTTCATGATTCATTATATACAAATATCGAAATTGCTATTACAACTATGAGGCATATTAAATACTGTAGAAAATAACTAAAAAAAATTATTTATGGATGCAAATGCATATTACTTGCTGAGATGAAAATATAGAAGTTAAAAGGTTTCTGATCTGCAAGAGAATTTGCTCCTTAAAAATATATATTATATACAATTAAAAAGAAATGAGTTTATTCTTTACTCATTTGACCTTCTTTCATATAAAAAAGAGAGCTTCTATTCTTACTTAGAAAAGCCGTTTGAGTACAGATCACCAAATCCCTCCTACCACTATGGTTGCATTAGTTATCAAAACAGGAGAGGTGCTCGAGATCGAAAGCTGCACACTGCCCTGTAGCTGCTGGATACCTTGGGTTCCCTCTGTAAAACTCCCCCTTAAAGTGACCAGCAGCCCTTCATTGCATGCTGCCTGTTCTTCCCAGGAAACAGCCGGCTCCTTGGCCCCTCTCTTTGTTGCCATGCGGGTGTTGCCTTTTGCAGAGGGAGGTGATACTCCAGCTCAGACCACACCCAGCAGCATCAGGCTCTGCCCAGGAACTGGAACCTTGAGGTTACAATCACTTGAGATGTTCAGAACTGCTCCTCTGGTGTGTCTTTTCTTCAACCCTTTTCTTTCTTTTTGTAAGACACATTGCACTTTTCAGTGCAGGAATGACAGACAGCAGCTCACTTTGATGTGTTTGTTAACCTGAACAAGGTTTTTCTTGAGAAACACTGCTTACGTTAGAGATGCTGCTTTAGCTCACAGGTCTCTGGGCTCTCTCCCAGCTCATTAGCAATGGCATCACAATTATTCAAAACTTCAGGTCCAGAGAAGAGCAACCAGGCTGGTGAAGGGACTTGAACACAAGTCCTGTGAGGAGAGGCTGAGGGAGCTGGG